>JAPXFY010000014.1:77382772-77395272 GCA_030674185.1 Monoplex corrugatus
CAAAAATCCCTCGCTAAATTTATCGCCCTTGCTTGGGAAAGTCTCAGAAAGAAAACAACACAGCAATAAATTAATGTAACTTTATCTCCAGTGAAGATATCACTTTATACTGTTCTTATGTTTATTTGCCGGATTTGGGTCTTCCTCTTACTTATCTGACTAATTACGTCGGGTGGTCAACTGTTTCTTCAACTTTTTGTTCAACTTTTTGTTCAACTTTTTTCCTTCAATTTTTTCTTCATCATTAGGAAAAAAAATAAATGGATGTAATGTCAGCCATGACTATGTTTATAAATCTTTATTTCGCGAAAACATCGCCGTAAAATGTAATGACTTTGTTTTATGCTCCTTGCCACAAGAATGTCAATGGCAATAAACCATTTTCAGTTTCAGTTTCAGTTCCCCCTCTCTCCTCTCTCTCTCTCTCTCTCTCTCTCTCTCTCTCTCTCTCTCTCTCTCTCTCTCTCTCTCTCTCCTCCAAACACACACACGCACACAAGCACCCGCACACACTGACACAATCCAATTACATATGACGCATTACACAAAAACCATGCTAAATTGCAAAGTTTTCATTGTAAACGTTTTTGAATTTTCTTTAATTACAATAACTGTACATCCAGAAAAAAAGAAAAGAAAAAGAAAGAACTGGTTTACCTGAAATATTTTTTTTAATGAATTCAAAGATTGCCAGACAGCCATCACGAAGGGGAATAATCTCGTTAAGTTTTACACATTTGCTGCCATATAGATTTCAAGACAGGGGCCAAAGATTGTGAAGACAATTTCAGCTTTCTGAAGATGGCGTTGCGTCGCTCGGATGTTCCACATGCACTAATGCCACTAAGGCCACGCTATGGAAGAATGTAAATTAATCATGGCATGTGATAGAATTATGTGCATAAATCTTACGTGCTGACGGGATCTTGAAGTTCAAACTTATGATTCTTAGGGTTTGTAGTCGTTAGTGGTGGTGGTTGTGTCTTTGTTCTTTTGATTTGTTTTCCAAGATAGTAATCTGGATTGCTTTTATTTATTTATTTGTTTATTTGTTGTTGTTGTTGTTTTTGTTGTTGTTGATGGTGATGATGGTGATGATGTGATGATGATGATGATGATGATGATGATTATGATGATGATGACGGTAATGATGATGATGATGATGATGATGATGATGATGATGATGATGATGATGATGATGATGTTTTGTGCGTGTGTGCACGGGACCTCGGTCTCATTCAAAAGAGTAGCCTTCAGAGCATCTCGAGGCATTGTGGAGAAGAGCTACATGCCATTGGGTCCACGTGCCATTATGCCCACGTACCATTGTGTCCAAATATCATGGGGACCGTCAAGGGCTAGCGCTCATAATATCATGAACAGGATATGATGACTCCAGTTGGGTCATGGCGGCCCAAATTAGGTCATAATGCTCCCAGCAGATTTGATGACATTATACGTTGCACCAGATGCAAATTTTGGCTTGCCCGTGGAATAAATGAAACAAATATGGATATTCCGTCTCTTCGTCTCTGTCTCCGTCCCTTACTCAAACACACACACACACACACACACACACACACACACACACACACACACACACACACACGCACGCACCACACACACACAAACACACACACACACACACACACACACACACCATGCACGCACGCACACACACACGCAAACACACATACTCACCTACGTATTTATGTACACATGCACACACAGTTTTGCATGTACATATATGCATGTACATAGATTTACACACACATATGCATACATACATACATACATACATACATACATAATACATAAATACATACATACATGTGTACATACATACACACATATATGCATACATACATACATACATACATACATGCATGCATGCATACATACATACATACATACATACATACATACATGCATGCGTTCATACATACATACATACATACATACATACATACATACATACATACATACGTACGTACATACATACATACATACATAAATACTTACATACATACATACATACATACATACATACATACATACATACATACATACATACATACATACATACATACATACATACATACATACATACATACATACATCGTCGGCCTCTTTACATCTCAGGAGATGATAGTCTGCACCAGAAGGCGTTGTGGTCATGACGTGCACTTTCTTCTGTGGCTGTGCAGGCCGATTCCTGAGTGGCAATCTCTGTCACATCTGCCACATACAAATTGAGTCGCTGTTGTCTGGTTTCTGGAACGTTGCTTGCGAAGAGCCCTTTTCTCATCTGCGCTTTCTGCTCTCCTCCTCTCCGCATATACAACGCCTTGCTGAACGGCTGTCCTCCACGCTGCCCTGTCTTCCGCCAGTCTCCAAAGAGCCTGGGTCGATCCCTGAGCTTCTAAGGTCCCTTTTGCATGCGTCTACAAAGCGTAGCTGTGGGCGTCCTGGAGTTCGCTTCCGGTTTGCCAGTTCGCCGTATTCGACGCACATGACAAGCCAGCGTAAACGGCGTTGGCTTAGGAGGGCAAAAATGGTCTGTAGGCCCGCACGACGGAGGACCTCTGTGTTGGTCGCCTTGTCTTGCCATCGGATGCCGAGGATGCGTCGCAAGCAGCAGAGATGGAAATTGTTGAGCTTCTTTTCTTGGCTGTCGTATGTGGTCCAGGCTTCACTTGAGTAGAGAAGTGTGCTCAACACACATGCTCTGTACACCTGCATTTTGGTGTTCGCAGTGAGACTGCTGTTGGACCAGACCCGCTTGTTCAGTTTAGTCATGACAGATGAGGCCTTTGCAATTCTGACGCTGATTTCAGTGTCCAGAGAGAGGTTGTCACTTATGGTGGACCCCAAATACTGGAATTTGTGGACAGTATTGAGGTCGTAATCTCCAATGTGTAGAGATGATGGTTCTTCACAGCCTTGGCCTAAGATCTCAGTTTTCTTCAAGCTGATTGTGAGACCAAACTCTCTGCAAGCGTGGGCGAAGCGATCAACGAGCCTCTGGAAATCTTGTTCACTGTGGGAAGCCAGCGCAGCAGCATCTGCAAAAAGAGCTTCTCTGATGGTCTTCTTTCCCACCTTTGTTTTGGAACGAAGCCTGGCAATGTTGAAGAGCTTTCCATCGGTCCTTGTATGAAGATATACCCCTTCTTCAGATCTGCAGAAGGCATAGGTCAGCAACATCGAGAAGAAGATCCCAAACAGAGCTGGGGCCAAAACACATCCCTGTTTCACTCCGCTGCTGATTCTAAAAGGCTCTGATGTGGCACCATTATAGTACACAGTGCTATGCATATCCTCGTGGAAAGACTCGATGACAGCTGATAGTCTTGGGGGGCAGCCGATTTTCTTCAAAAGCTTGAAAAGACCACTCCGACTGACCAGGTCGAACGCTTTCGTGAGATCAATGAAGGCGAGGCAAAGGGCTCGTGGCACTTTTCCTGTAGTTGCCGGACAGAGAAGATCGTGTCGATGGTCGATCTTCCGGCCCTGAAGCCACACTGGGACTCAGGGTAGATGCGAGCTGCCAGCCTCTGAAGACGGGTTAAGACGACTCTGGCGAATGCTTTCCCAACAATGCTGAGGAGTGAGATTCCGCGATAATTATTACAGTCACTGCGGTCGCCCTTGTTCTTATATAGAGTTACTATCCTGGCGTCTCTCATGTCTCTCGGAATGAAGCCTTCCTTCCAGCACAAGCACAACAGTTCATGCAGCTCGTTGAGAAGAGCAGGCTTCCCGCACTTGATGACCTCTGGAGGTATTCCGTCTTCACTAGGGGCTTTTCTCGTCGCCAAACCGTCAGTCGCCTTGCTTAGTTCATCAAGGCTTGGCTCAGCATCCAGCTCCTCCATGACAGGCAAGTCCTCAATGGCATTCAGGGCTGCATCGGTGACAGAGTTCTGCGTGGAGTACAGCTCCAAGTAGTGCTCTACCCATCTCTCCATCTGCTTTGCTGAGTCTGTGATGCTCTCTCCTGCTTTGGACTTAAGAGGAGCTGACTTGGAGGCTGCTGGACCAGTCGCTTGTTTGATGCCAGCGTACATGCTGCCAGTGTTGCCTGAATCTGCTGACTGCTGAATACTTGAGCTTAACTGTAGCCAGTAGTCGTTGGCGCATCGCCGAGCAGTCTGTTGGGCCTTGCTGCGGGCAGCTCTGTAAGCATCACGAGTAGTTTGGATATTGTTGTTTTTATACGCAAGTAAAACCTTGCGTTTCGCTTCCACCACTGGTTCCATTTCCTGCCAGTTTGCCTCAACCAGTCGGATTCTTCGTTCTTTTTCCCAGATATACTCAGGGCAGACTGATAGATTGTGTCCTTCACGTGATTTCACTTTTCCTCAGCGTTTTGGATCTCTGAGCCACTCTTGAGCGCTTCATTCAGGGTTTCTACAAACTCTCCGGCCTTGGTCGGATCGGACGTGCGACAGGCATCAATCCTTGGGCGACCTTTCTTCTTTGAGTGGTGCAGTCTTCTGGGTAGAAGCTTGATCTTGCTGCGTACCAGGGTGTGGTCTGTGTCGCAATCATCGCTGTGGAAACTCCTCGTATTGAGGACGTTGTTAAAGTCCGACCTCCTTGTTAAGACGAGGTCGAGCTGATGCCAGTGGTGGGATCTGGGGTGGCGCCATGACACCTTGTGCTTTTCCTTATTGTTGAAGAAGGTGTTGGTGATGGCCAGCTTGTGATAAGAGCAAAGCTCCAGGAGTCTTTGACCGTTCTCATTTTGCTTCCCAACATCATGATTCCAATGCTGGTTGGCCAGGCCTCAAAATCAGCACCTACGCGTGCGTTCAGGTCTCCCAATATGAAGAGACCTTCCTTGCTGGGAACTCCTCTGACAACAGCATTCAGGGCCTCATAGAACTGGCCTTTGACGTCGGGTGAGGAGCTTAATGTTGGGGCATAGGCACAGATGAAGTTGACTGTACCTGAACTGGTCGTCATTTTTAGTGTGAGCAGTCTCTCCGTACCTCCCGTGGGGAGCTCTACGGTTGCTAGGAGGGAGTTCTTTACAGCGAAGCCCACACCATGAATACGTGGCTCCTCTGGGTTCTTCCCCTGCCAGTAGAAGGTGTAGTTCTTCTCACGAAGTGATCCGTCCCCAGGTAGCGTTGTCTCCTGTAATGCAGCGATGTTGACGCTGAGTCGCTGAAGCTCCCTGTCTATCACGGCCGTCTTCCGTGTGTCGTCTAACAGCTGTAGGTCGCTGTCAAAACCAGGACACATTGTCCTTACATTCCAGCTTGATATTAGAAGAGCTGGCATCTTCTTTTTCTTCTTTGTGTTGCCTGGTGCCTGGTGCCTGGTATTTACAACCTGCCTGTCATACATACATACATACATACATACATACATACATACATACATACATGCATGCATGCATACATACATACATACATACATACATACATACATACATACATACATACATACATACATGCATACATTCATACATACATACATACATGCATACATGCACGCATGCTGGGAAACGAACCCAGGACGTCTCTCATCCTAAGCGAGCTTGTTATCCATCAGGCCACACTCTATGGTGAAAACAGGGGAAAGGATACATTATGCATGGTGATATTTTCATTTTTAACCCAAACAAGAAGTTTGAGTCAACACATGTGATCATTCAGATACATAAGCAAATAAATAGCAGATCAGTTTCTCTCTCGTTTCTCTCCCTTGCCCTTCTTCACACACTTAGTGCCCCGTGTCAACATCCTCTCTTTGCTCTCTCGAGTAAACATCAAACAAGAAATTTTAGTCGATACAGACGCATGAGACAAAAATCGGCATGCAGACAGTCACTCTTGTCTGTTATACCGGATATCTTCTGCACACACGAACACGCACACACGAACATCATGACCATCATCATCATCATGTACCTTGCTGCATGGCGTTAGCGATCATGTCCCTCCATATGAATCTATCTTTCGTCGCTGCAAGCATATCTCCCACCCTTTCTGTCCTCATCCACTCTGCAAATCCGTCCAGTATTTTCTCCCAGGGTCTACCTGGTGTTCTTTTTCATTCCAGCATTCCTGTTATGACTTGGTGCTCAAATTTCTTCTGCCTCAAAATGTCTTATGAATGCTGCTGTTATTTTCCTAATATTCTTCATCAATGTTCTTTTTGTGTTTGCCTCTTTCAAAAATGTCTCAACTGTTTTCTTGTGTGTTTGCTTCTTAGAAACAATATTTCAGCTCCCTCCAACTTGTCTGACTTTGTGTATTGATTGTCCACACATTGCATCCGTACAAGAGTATTGCATGTGTATAACACTGAAGAACTCTCTTCCTGTTGTTAATTGATAGGCATCTGTTGGTTTCATTCACTTGAGTTGTTTTAGCTCGGCCAATTCTGCTGGCTATTTCTAAGCTGTCGTCTGGTGAGATGACTGTTCCCAGATATTTAAACTTATCAACTTGTCTCAATGCTGTGCCATTAGCTGTTTACATTAGGGGATTTCTTGCTCTTTACTGATCATCATGACTTCATTCTTCTTCCTATTTAGTTCTAGCCCTTTAATTCTGCGTTATGTTTCTATTATATTTTCAAGATTTTATAGTGGGTTTTTTCTTCATTTTCTGCAATTAGAACGCTGTCATCTAAATAATAAAGGTTGTTTATCACTTTTCCTCCAGCCTTTATCTCAGTATATTATTCTGGGTTTCTCATAATAGTCCGGCTGTAAAGTGAAAATAAATATGGTGACAGAGTGCATCCCTGCCTAAACATTAAATAGAAAAAAATCCTTCTTTAATTCAACTGGTCCTTTTTATGAGAGTTGTTAGATATATATGATCTTAATAATGCCTTCCTCTTCAACAAATCCACATTTTTCTTTTGCGATTTCTCTTTTGATTCTGTTCCTTGTCCTCATCATGATTTTTAAATAGAATTTTTATCACATGACTTATCTAACTGATTTAACGATGGAAATCACATTCTGTAGCCCCTGTTTTCTTTGGAAGTGCGATGAAAATTGATTTTGACGTATCTTTAGGGATTTTTCTGTTGTCATTAATTTCATTTAGGGGGAATGTTACTTTTTCAATATCAGATTCATCTAGAGCCTCAGTCATTTCTATAGTAATATTGTCTGGTCCTGGGGCTTTTCCCGGTTTCGTCTTTTTCAACCCTGCTCTAACTTCATCTTTCATTATTGGTGGTCCTTCAGCGTCCTTACTTATGATGTGGTCCTCCTTTCAGTAATCGTCGAAAAAGTCTTTAATGTACTCTTCCCATATATGTAATATTTTGTCTTTTTCCGTAATAATCATACCATTTTTAGATTTAAGCAACCAGTTGATGTGCACGTCTTTTTCCTGTGGGCAATGTCTTCTCAAATCTTTATGTGCGTAAACTTAGGGTCCCTTTTGTGTCGTCTTCCATTTCTTTGCACTTTGTTTGTAGCCAAGCTTCCTTAGCTTTATTGCACCTATTCCTGATTTCCTTTTCTTTTTGTATTCTTCTTCTTTTCCCTTTACCCGCCTCTGTTCATCCATTAAGCCTGAAATTTCTTTTACCATCCAGTATTCTTTGCTTTCCTTCCAACTCTAGTTCACAAAGCCTTATTTATCGAGTTTCTCGAATTTGTCTAATATTACTCAGTCATCAACGTCTTCCAGTGCATGTTTTTGTTTTGAATATGTATGCTAAATTTTGTGCAAGTTGATTTATCTGTCTTTAGGAGTCCAAGATTTTATTTTATTTTATTTTTGGTTTGTTTTCTTCTCATTAGTTTCTGCCTAAATCTTCCCACTACAGGACTGTGGTCACTACTGCAGTCTGCGCCTGGTAATGTTTTTGCTATCAGTAAAGAATTTCTAAATCTTACTTATCAGGATTTACTCAGTTTGATATTTTGTGCTATCTCCTGGATTGTAGTTTCTTGCGATTTACACTAAGCCTCGGCTGTCTCTAATTCTTCATAGAAACTGTCAATTTCTTCCTCAGTATTTGCGGATGTTGATGCATATAATATAATAAAACTCGGTCTGATATAGCCCAGTATCCTTTGATAGACTGTGACTTGTCATTGATTATAATGCCTACCCCTCTTTCATGTGTGTCCCCACCAGAATACATAATTTTACCCGATGTTATCATGCCTGCTCCCACATATACATACACAAACAAACAAACACATACACATACACACACACATACTCTCGCAGATACATACACACACGTTTACGCATATATATTCACACATATATACACATGCACATATATATAAAATCGTTCACACACACACACACACGTACGCACACACGCACGCACGCACACACACATACACACACTTCCATATCAGATATCGCCTGCCATCACACACCCCACACCCACCCACACCACCACACACACACACACAACACACCACACACACACAAACACAACCACACACCAATCACACAAACACAACCACACACACACACACACACACACACACACACACACACACACACACACACAACTATACACACACACATGTGCACGAGCGCCATTCACTCCACCAAATACACACTTACCTTTCTACTTCTTAAGGATAATACTCAAACACAAAGACTTGGGAGATATCGATGCACAAATCAATTTTGTGCGTGAGCAAATAGAACATGGACCTTACGACACGGTTTTGTGTGTGATGATCAATGTTGCAGCAAACTTCATCAATATCTCTAGGGATCACAGTTTGTCTACTGGCCTTTGGTAGGGATCGAAAAGGTCATTGGTCGATTGAGCGTATCTAGTTACTGTTTCAGTTTTATAGCATTTCGTATAGCAGACTGTTTTAATGATCATACAATCGGAGCAAGGGTTAGAGGAGAGCGAGAGCGAGAGCGAGAGAGCGAAAGCGAGAGAGAGAGAGAGACACCGAGAGAGACACAGACACACACACAGACAGAGACAGAGAGAGACAGAGACAGACAGAGACAGAGACAGAGCTAGACAGACACACACACACACACAGACAGGCAGACAGAGACAGAGAGAACATTGTGGGGAAAAGAATGTCCAGAAGAACACACACACTCACGCGTGCACACACACACACACACACACACACACACACACATGCACCACACACACACACACACACACACACACATCACACACACACACAGGTACGCACGCACGCACACACTGCACACATACTTCAGTATCGGATATTGTATGCCCTGATTGTCGCAAGTCTGTGGAAAGAGTGGCAGACCTATTGATTAAATTGTGTTATGTTCTGTCTTCAGCTTAATCCAGACCAGGAGGATATAATGACAGGAAATTATGACCAAATTCATTCACACACGCATACACACACACACACACACACACACACACACACACACACACACACACAACAACACACACACACACACACACCACACACACACACACACACACACACACACACACACACCACACAGTGCCTCATTTATGTACAATGACAAAGTAGGATCAGCGTACTAAACCTTTTTTCGGATGATTTCCTCGCTTCTCCATCTCCTTAGGCTCCAAGCTGTCCATTATACAACTGTCTTCAGGCTCCAAGCTGTCCATTATACAACTGTCTTCAATCTCACACAGCACACTCAAAAACTGATAACTGGATTAACCTTAATACGTGAACAGTGTGTAATATTTCACCCTAAAATTCTACAGAAAAACACAAAACATTCTGCACTAAGAAAATAGCACAGAATGCACCGAACCTTATAATTTCTGATTCAGTCAAGAACCTTGGCATTGTTCTTGATCGTCAACTCTCTCTGCAGTTCTTCACAAAACAGTCAGTCTTGTTGCTGTCAGCTGCTACGTTTCGGTTCTTTTGGCCATTATCTTTCAACTTTAGCAACATCTAAACTGGCGACTTCTCTTATCTTGTCTCGAATCATTATTGTAACTCTCTGTGCTCTGGCTTGCCTGGTTTTTCTATCGCATGCTTCAGAATTCTGTGGCCTGTTTCAACTTTCGTGAAAAGAGGTGTGATCATGTCACTCTCTCGCTTCATTTTCTCCACTGGTCGCCTGTTTCTCTGAGATTTAATACGAAATCGGTACATTATTCTGCAATTGTATCAGCAGTATTACACCTTCCTGTCTTTGCGACAACTGAGACCTTTAGATTACACGTCACGTATCTCCCAACACGTATCCGTACCGCGATACGCACGTGTCCCGTACGTAAAAATGAATTGGTTTTAGATTACACGTGTCAAGGATCTATGTCCCCCGACGCCCCCCAAGCAAGGGACGTAACCACAGCCTTTCCTGTGACATTATAAACATATGTAGCCATTTGTTTTTCACTGATACTACCAATGTCACAATGACGAACTAGATCTAAATTGTTATACTCGGAAAATAGATCTAGCAATTACTTTTTATCTTTCCTAGCAAGTTGATTTCTCCAATATTATGACATCATCAATATAATGACATCATAGACAATGAACGCTATTGATGCTTTTTTTTTCTCTGTGGTGTGTGTGTGTGTGTGTGTGTGTGTGTGTGTGGTGTGTGTGTGTGTGCGCGCGCGCCCCGTGCTTCATCTCTTCATCATCGTGCTTCTCATGACTCATCAAACTGATTGTGCAACGGAGTTCGCATTCTATAGCCCTGTCTTCTTTGGAAGTGCAATGAAAATTGATTTTGACGTATATTTGGGGATTTTCCCAGTGTCGTTTAGGATGACTGTTATTTTTTCTATGCCAAATTCCTCCGGGCTTCAATCATCTCTGTAGTAATGTTGTCTGATCCTGGGGCTTTTCTTGGTTTCATCTGTTTCAGTGCTGCTCTAACTTCATCTTTCATTATGGGTGGTCCTTCAAAGTTCTTTTTTATAATGTGTTCTTCGTTTCTGTCATCTTCAAAAAGGTCTTTAATGTACTCTCCCCATCTGTCTAATATTTTGTCTTTTTCCATGATAAGCGTGCCTTCTTTCGATTTTAAGCAATCAGTTGATGTGCATGTATTTTTCCTGTGGACAATTTCTTCAATTCGTCTGTACATACCCTGAGGATCCGTTTTGTGTCGATGTTCTGTTTCTTTGCATTTTGTTTTCAGCCAAGCTTCCTTAGCTTCATCGCACTATTCCTGATTTCTTTGTTTATCTTCCTGTATATCTCCTCGATTCTCTTTGCCTTCCTTCTTTCCTCCATCAAGCCCAACATTTCATTAGTCATCCAGCTCTTTTTTGCTTTTCTATCTGCCTCAGGGATTTCTTCACACAAGCTTCATATATCGAATTTCTCAACTTTGTCCATTGTTCCTCACTGCAATGTCTTCCAAAGCACTGAATTTGTTTTGAACATGTAGGCCCCCTACATTAATTTTTTTTTGTTTTTTTTTTTGTATCATTTCATCTGTCTTTAAGAGTCCAGATTTAGTTTCATGTTGCTTTTCGTCTGTTTCCTTTTCTTAGTTTGATATTGCTTTTCGTCTGTTTCCTTTTCCTTAATTTCAGCCTAAATTTCCCACTACAGGATTGTGGTCACTGTTGCAGTCTGTGTGTGTATGTTTGCTGACAGTAAAGAATTTCTAAATCTTTTGTTGATCAGGATGTAGTTAATCTGATTTTTGGTATTATCTCCTGGACTCATCCAAGTCCATTTCCTTCTATCAGGCTGCTCAAACCAGGTGTTTCTTACTATGAACTCATTCATCTGTGCCCATTCTACAAGTTTCCATCCCCTTTCATTTTGTTTACCAAGGCCATGAGGTCCAACTATATCCTCCACCCTATCCTGTCCCACTTTAGCATTAAAATCTCCCATTATGACTGTAACTTCTTGTGATTTACATTGGACCTTGGCCATCTCTAATACTTCGTAGAAGTTGTCGATGTCTTCCTGAGTACTTGCGGATGTTGGTGCATACACCTGAATGATGTTGATATTAATTGGTTTGCCTCCCAATTTGACCATCAAAACTCTGTCGGACACAGCCCAGTATCCCTTAACTGCTTTTGATTTGTCTTTGTCCATTATGATGCCTACTCCTCTTTCATGTGAATTACCACCAGAGTATATCACTGTGTATTCTCCTGATGTTATCATGCCTGCCCCCATCCATCTCACTTCCCCTCTGTTGCTATTTTGGTGTTTTTGAGTTTGAGTTTGGGTTTGGGTTTGGTCGCAATAGCTGGCTGACAGTCTGGTGTCACTTGCGCCGCATGAGTCCCTACCAGACGAAGGTGCTCCACAAGAGCACCTATTTACGTCGTTATCTTCAATTTCCTTTTGTTTGTCCATCCATAATTGTCCTGGGGAAACTACGATGGTGATTTCCCGTTGCCTTCCATAGGTTGTTTTTTTCAGGGTTAACTCCCTTAGCCTTATTCTCTCCCGAGATGTCCACAAGGCAGTGGAGCTATTTACCCATAGCGTGGGGATCTGGTTCGTGGGCACCAGGACATATCCACACACTGGTGGGCCTGCATGCCGCACGTCTGGGGGCCAG
>JAPXFY010000014.1:77400272-77402772 GCA_030674185.1 Monoplex corrugatus
GATTTTCTCAGTGTTTCAGGGTAGATCTTTACCAAATTTGAGCAAAATCTGTTGGCCGTTAAAGATCGCGAATGCACACGTTTGGAAATCATGGCATGAAAGTCAATGTTACACATACCAAGAAAGTGTAAAAAGAAAACACTTTTTGAGGAAGATACGTGAACAGCACTTTCTCAAAAACTTGTTTGTTCTACGTGACAGTGATCTTGAAAAACACAACGTCAGGAATTTCTGTAACAAATTTTACATTAAAATGGAGATGGATAGAATGGTTGACTATCTTGTTTAATGTTTGCATTACATGTCGCCTGCTGTCATATTTTCCTTCGATGATTTTTTAAATCATATTTGTGTCATTTGATAGTTTGATGATGAGGACAATACCAAACACGGTTGCATCCAGACAAGTCATTCCGTATCCGATCACAGATCGAGAAGTATTCTAGCAGATATAATGATTTATAGCGGATGAATATTCATACGCTGATTTTGGAAGACTAACCGGAAGTGAGAGAAAGACAGATAACAGATCGACAAACTGGTAAAGTTGGGGACAAAAATGTTTTTTTTGTTTTTGTTTTTTGTTGTTGTTGTTGTTTTGGTTGAAATGTTTAGATCGAGTAGTTTCTAGTAAACTTTGTAAAACACGATGACAGTTGAGAATAGTTGGCGGGGTTTTGGTTCAATTCAAGATCGACATCTTTCCAGTGGCACAAAGGCAAGTCCTGAGGGTGTGATAGACGCCAAGAAAGACTAGTAGTAAAACTCAATACATGTTTACACAGAAGTCAAACTCCCACCTTGCAATTTAACACCACGGTTTTGAGCCGTGAATGGCTTTCAGACGCTCTCAGGAAACTGGTTACCCACATGTATAGATTTAACAGGTATAGATTTAAGGAGTTTTCTGTGAATTGCTATTAGGTATGGCTGGGGTGCGTATGGAATTGTCCTGTGGGGACAAATTCCTCTCGAACACCATGGATGTATGATGCATCAGTCTATCAGACATTCATGGACTGACAGTTCCTGTTATAGACTTTGGCCTCTGACGAGACGTCATTCAAATGTCAATCTTCATATGCACGCTAGGCGCTGTCTTCAGACCGTAAGAACGCTCGGTGAACATTCTGCTGATATGGTCATGTTTTGGTGTGTTTCTGTTTTTATTATTAGAGATTTAGTTTGAAAAACCTTCTGGATGGCGTAATTATTATACTTTAATTCCTAAAATGTTTATGAGATTAAATGAAGTTGTATCGATTACATAAACTTGTCTACTTTATCTATCTTTTGTCTCCAGCGTATCCAGAATTTTTCAGCCGGTCTTGTCCTTCGTAAAAAGAAAAGCATTATTATGTCACTCAGGTCCCTCATCTGGTTGTATGTTACTTATGGAATTTCATACAAAATCAATGCGTTCTCGCAGTAGATGATTGGACCTTGATATGGACCCAGTATGTGACTGTCAACAATCCATAAGTCAGGGAAGTAGTGGAAACAATGATGTTAGATTTTAATTTAACTGATATGTGTAGCCATGATATGGCTCTGGCGGTCGCTGGGCTTTAAGCAATATGAATTGAATTGAACTGATATGTAAAGATAAAATCATCCAGGGGCGAAGGTCCACACCACTGCAGCTTGACTTTTTCTAATATCAGATTACTTGTATGGTATTATGAAGATATCAATATTATTCCAGGTTATCGATCAGACCACTCCGTGGTAACATTACATTTGTTATTCAGCTTAAAATCAAAAAAAATACATTTTAGATATTTCACTGTTCACTTCCGAAAGATTTAGATTAAGCCAAAGAAGTGGAGACAAAAATGACAAATGTTATAACGGGATATGCGGCAGATCATTACGAGAGTGATACAACTGAAAATGCCCCTAAATCCGAGACTGAATTGATAGTATCATTTTTTATATTATTATTATTATCATTATTATTATTAGTAGTAGTAGTAGTAGTAGTATCACTGTTGTTGTTGTTGTTACTGGTAGTGGTTGGTTGATTGGTTGACTGGTTGATTGGTTGGTTGGTGCGCGTTGTGTAGCTATGTCCTGGGGTTTGTCAGCTCGCTACCTTGCCATTCGGTTTGTAAACAAGGTAAATAATGACTGCGTCCGAATGGGTCATACAGGGCATGGACAGACCCCCCCCCCCCTCCGCTTTGTTTTGTGAAATGCCCACCATGCGTCGGAAGCTGGGAAGTGAGTGTTTGGTGAGTAGCGAGGTACTGATGCTCTAGGTCCCATCCAGCACTTTCAGATGTTTTCTTGTTCAATCATCATCATTCATCATCATCATCATCATCATCATCATCATCATCATCAACTTTTTCATCAGTATTACTATTATACTTCTTCTTCTTCTTATTTTGTTGTTGTTGTTGTTATTATCATTATCATCATTATTATCATCATCATCATCATCATTATTACTATATTATTATCATCATTATTATTATCATTATTGTTATTATTATTA
>JAPXFY010000014.1:77407772-77415272 GCA_030674185.1 Monoplex corrugatus
CTTTTGTTTATTTAAGCACTATTTGTTGTTCAAGCACTGTCAACTCAAGTGCAGAAACAAAAACTCTTTTCTGAAGTAATATCGATTGAAAACAGGCGTCTCGTTTTGTCATTCCTTCATTATCAGTGTTTATCTTCTGCACAATTAGCTGATGTTAAGTCTCTGAGACAGTGTATCAACCCTTTGGCATGGTGTGACCCCAAACCCCATTACGTCAACTTAAGACATAACTTTTACGGAAGCAGAATATAATTCAAACCAAAATCCGTAAACTGTTGTTCCAGTCAGACCACTTTTCAGTTCATTTAAACACATGTGTAACTCAAATGTGAAATACGATCTCAATTACTTACCTTGAAAGGATGATATGGACGTTAACTGATGGGCAAGCAAAGGAGACAGTTGAGAAGAGGATGCAACTCACTTGTCCATGCTACAGAAACGAGTTGTCTACAGTGCATTTGTGTATAAGACAGTGAATTCATCAGTTTGTTTGGGTGACCGGTGAGGGTTAACAAAGATTGGAGCCTGTAGATCATGATAGTCCACTGACTAAATTGCTTGCTTATGTTGTTAAACATACAGCAGTATCATTCTTCAGATCCTGTCCCACTGAACAAAAACGAAAGGTGCTACTACATGTACTCAGTGACCATAATCTTCTGAGGATCATGTAAATCGTGCTGTTGTCCCTCAAGGTTCAACTAATCCAGTTTGCGTAAGTCTTTGTGTGTAAATGTGAAAGCATGCTATCGTTACTGCACACATTATCCATTTCAGTATTACTATGATTACTATTGCTATATAAGAAATATTCCCTGTGATTAATCTATTACTGACAAGATTTTCTTTCCAGTTTATTTTGTTTCCTTTGATTCAATATGCTGATTTGCTTATTTCTCTATCCAGAGTTTGGTTTATTTCTATACATGTATTCGATTTGGTGTCCAAAATGATTGATTATGTTGTGAAATTCCACATCATTTGACTTCAATCGTTTTTCCTACCGATCTAATCTGATTGCACTTGTTCATTTATAGTTTGCTTTCTTGTTTACCTCATTGTTCACGTCAACAATAATGTTCATTTATAATTTGCTTTCTTGTTTACCTCATTGTTCACGTCAACAATAATGTTCATTTATAATTTGCTTTCTTGTTTACCTCATTGTTCACGTCAACAATAATGTTCATTGTAATTGTTTTGAAAAAGCTGTTCTCTCTCTCCCTCCCTCTCTCTCTCTCTCTCTGTCTCTCCCTTTCTCCGTCCTACACACACACACACACACACCACACACCACACACACACACACACACACACACACACACACACACCACCCCACACACACACACACACACACACACACCCCACACACACACACACACACACACACACACACACACACACGCGAGTTCATCCTATTTTCGCAGCGACAGGGAAACCTGTTATGTACAGAATTGTGTGGGAGCTCTGTACGGATTGCCACGGCTGAAGTAATCAAACCTTCCAATGCAGATACGTTCTGTCCCCTTAAAGGCTTCTTTGGCTGCAAGTAGAAGACATACTTTTTTTTCAATGGGATTCATCGCACTCAGAAATTTACATAGGCGTTTCATCCAGACATGACTGTAAAGATCTAGAAACCTTATCAACTACACACCCACACACACACACCCCACACCCCCTACCCCCCACACGCACGACTCACGCACGCACACAACTCGACACACACACATCACACACACACCACACACACACACACACACACTCGCACACACACACACACACACACACACACACACACACACACACAACACACACACACACACACACACACACACACACACACAACACACACACACACACACACACCCTAACAAGAAAAAAACACACGGGCATGCATTATTCGAAACTGGTGACTTTCTTCTTTCTTTCCAATAGACTTTGATTGCATGCAGGCACACAAAGCACTGTTTTTTTAGTTGTTGTTATTGTTGTTGTTGTTATTGTTGTTGTTGTTATTGTTGTTGTTGTTTTACACATATACCCTTCTTGTTGGTTCTCCTTCCTTTTATGTTTGCTTTTCTTTGTGTCTTTTATATTTTCACTTCTGTTTCAAAACATGAATTAGTAATATATTTTTCATCGTGTGTTGTCCTAAATTTGTGATCTTTAGACTGACATTTGCTTCCGATGTTGCGTTGTGTAGCAGTGGGATTGTGTTGTATGTTCAAGTATGCTGACTGTCAGATTTAGATGGGCGGTGACCAGACCAAAACGCATTATCAAACACAAAGCTGACTACACCAACTATCTAAAGAATTGTGCGTGTAATCTGAGTTTGACTGAATCAATACTGACATTTTATTTTGTTTACTCGTTTGGTGATCTGTCAGATAAATTTTTTTAAAAAGCTTGTAAATAAAGCTGTGAATATGTGTGGTAAAACTGTAGTGAGAAGAAAGAGTCTGTGTCAGCTGTACGGAAGACAAACGGCACAGACCACGGAGAGCCGTAGTAGTCTGTACCAGTTGATGTCCCTGAGTGATATACCACACCCTTCCGTCAGGCCGCCAAGTTCCTGCACTAACTGTGAAGTTGAACAGATCACAAAACAGCTTTGTGCCCAAGTT
Organism: Monoplex corrugatus; assembly: GCA_030674185.1. Lineage (NCBI taxonomy): Eukaryota > Metazoa > Mollusca > Gastropoda > Littorinimorpha > Ranellidae > Monoplex > Monoplex corrugatus. The sequence continues at coordinate 77,410,406 of JAPXFY010000014.1, forward strand.
GATCGTACCCCTCAACAAGTGAGTCAGTCAGTCGTGCATGGGGTACTGTAGGTGAGCATGGAGTGTACGTGTATGGTACGAGTATAGTTGTGTGTGTGCGTGTGTGTGTGTGTTAATGTGTGTGTGTGTGTGAGTGTGTGTAAATGTGTGTGTGTATGTGAGGGTGTGCGTGTGTGAGTGTGTGTAAATGTGTGTATGTGTGTGTGTTGTGTCCGTGTGTGAGAGTGTGTGTGTGTGTGCGTGTGTGTGTGTGTGTGAGTGTATGCGTGCGTGTATGAGTGAGTGTGTGTGAGTGTGTGTGCGTGAGAAAGAGAGAAAGAGAGAGAGAGAGAGAGACAGACAGACAGACAGACAGACAGACAGACAGAGAGTTTTATGTGCATTATTATTGCGACTGGCACTGGGGTAGCAGTTGTATTTAATGATTTTTCGAGAAACTAAATTATTTGAAGATCCAAAACAAGAGTGACTGCCGCGCCCAAGCAAACACAAACCAGAAGAACAAGAAAATCAATGTAAGCGCGTCTCCAACAAGACAAAACAAAACAAGCGCAAATTTTCGGCCAACTAGCCTTTGCAAGCGCGAACGCACGGTCACAGACAAATCACAGACACCAAACAGTGGATAATAAAAACGGGACTAAAAACTTCCCTGCCGCCTCGTCCAGTGGGTAAGAGATGAATTGAAATAAAGTTGTCTCAAAGATCTGTAACAAAGACAGATTAACCCGCTTTCGCCTTATGTTTACCTGAGTCTAATTTCCAGGCCTTTTTGTACCCGTTGTCCCCGACCCAACGCGTCTCCAGGTGGCGGATAAGGGAATGACCCCTAGCTAGATATAGGCGTTGGGTGCAAATAACCAATAAGCAGTCGCGGACCAAACGGCGATGGACCCAGAGGGGAGACTGGGGTGTGAGGTGGTGCCTACACTCTCTCCAAAGGTCTCATAACCCAAAGACAGGTCTGTCTAGATGAGTCGGGAGCGCCTACAAATAACTCCTACCACCACATCAAAATCCTGGTAAGCAGGGGACGGATGGAGCCAGAAGGCGACCAACACAGATATGTAACGGCAACGGCTTCTGTCACCACACCTGTGGGCAGACGATCCCAAAAGGAACAGCTTGGCCAGAGCCCCTGCACAGTATGTGCACCACAGTATGTGCACTGCCACTCCAGAAGGCAATGACAAACCACTGGCTGTATTTCTGTCAAAAACCACGTGAGATGACACAAAAGAAACAGGCTATAGGACTGGACCTTCTGAGACCCCGGGGATGGACAGGCCTCAAAAGCTGCTGGGGTGTCAGCGACCGTCAAACACTGCTATGATGACGGTACATGTGTACCTGACTGCAGCAGTAGGAAGCAGTCTCGTTGATACACCTAAAAAACAGAAAAATCGAAAATGAGGCAAAAAGCAAAAAACAAGAAGAAAAGACATAACAACTTAAACGTGGAACGTCAGAGCAATGAGAGAACTAGGCAAGTTGGAATTTCTGCTGAAAGAACTAGATGAACATAAGATCAACATGATAGGCTTGAGTGAGACCAGATGAAACAAGGAAGGTATGTTCAGTAAAAGAGATGATACAATAGTTTTCAGTGGAAATGAAAAGGGAGGCTCAAATGGAGTAGCTATCATTTTAGACAAACACCACGCAGCATGCTTAAAAAGCCACAATGCCATCAGTGACCGAATAGTCATGGCAAAGCTGAAGACCAAGCCAGCTCCATTAAATTAAATATCATCCAAATCTATGTCCGCACATCTAAAAGCACAAAAGAAGAAACTGAAAAGTTTTACAATGACCTACAAACAACAAAAGACAAGACACCTTGCAGGAAAATCTGCATAATAATGGGGGATCTAAATGAAAGTGAAGACCAGGAATGTGGTATAGGACCTCATGGACTAGGAGGTAAAAACGAACGGAGCAGTCTGCTAGCAACTTATTGTCAAGCCAACAATCTCGCAATCACAAACTCCTTCTTCAAACATCCAAATAGAAGGAAATATACGTGGACATCAGCAGCTCACGGAAGTAGACATCAAATAGATTACATCATGATAGACCAGAAATGGAGAACGTCAGAGATGAATGTAAAATCTAGACCAGGAGCGGATTGTGAGACAGACCACGTGCTTGTAACTGCAACTCTAAGAACAAAAGCATACAAATAACACTAAGCAAAGATGCAAATTACTACCATCTACATAAATTAAAAGATCCAGAAACCAAAGCTCAGTACCAAATTGAAACGAACAACCGCTTCTCTTCTCTCCTAGAAGAATGGACAGCAGAAGAGACTTTGCCAAACGATCTATGGGGAGGACTACATAAAGTAGACACCGACACTGTGGAGTCAAAACTAGGAAGGCGGACAAACACACACTAAAGTCAAAGTTAAGTGATGAAGTTTTCTAACTAGCCAAAGAGAAATGCCAAGCGCGAAGGAACAACATTACAAAAGGCTGACAAAAGAAATAAGAACCAAAATCAGAAGAAATAAGAAAGCATGGACAGAATATGAATGCTAAAGAACCACAGAGGTAAATGTTCAAAGAAAAACAAAGAAATGTTTCAGCAAGTAAGAAAGATGAAATCCACAAATTTTCAAGGAAAAACTCAAAAGCATAGACAGTAAAGAGGGCGAAACCTTAAAAGAGATGGAAGATATTGTGCTAAGATGGCATGGGTATGGCAATGAACTTTTTCGTGACAACACACCAACACTTTCAAAACATATTCCCTGCCTTGATTTTCAAGCACTGGAACCAAAAGCCTCTTGTCAGCGAGCTCAGAGCAGCAATAAATCAGCTCAAGTTAGGAAAATCACCAGGACTATACAACTTATCAGGTGAACTGTTAAAGAACACTGGAGAAGCAGATTTAACTGCCTTACATCATCTATGTACAAGAATATGGGAAACGTGTCAATGGCCGATTGACTGGAAGCTACAAGAATGTGTCATGGTATACAAAAATGGGAACGCCAAGGACTGCAGTAACTATAGAACCATCGCCCTAATCAGCCACACCAGTAAAGTACTGCTAATCATCATCCTGAACAGAATGAAACAAAAAGCAAAACTCCCTGTCAGACCGGTTAGAGATCCAACAGGGGCACAGCAGACATGGTATGTGTCTTAGAGATTTTGATAGAAAAAAGTAAGGAACAGCGAATATCTGGCATTAAAAAAGGAGTCAGGCAGGGTTGCATCCTCTCGCCTCATCTTTCCGAACATTTATTTTAAATTTGATTTTAAGCTGATTCTTTCTTTTTCTACTGAAACGTCGTCTTTTTCTTCTACCTTCTTTTGGGACATTGGAAGATAGACTGAACATACAGATAAATAGACACACTGAACATACAGATAAATAGACAATCATAAATGGATGGAGGAGGAGGAGACAAACAGAGATTTCACACTTCAGATGATTTATTCCTTTAGGCCAATGACCCTCATGAAGGGGAAGTGAAGTAAAAAAAAAAAAAAAGTTAAAAAAAGAAAGAAACATTAGGGAGAACAAAAGAGATACATGGACACAGATTAAAAACCCAGAGAGATAAGCATGTTGTGAGACAGACTAAGACAGGCAGAAGGTTTTGACATGGGAGAGGAGAGATAAAGACTGGAGTTTTGCTAAGAAACGAAACAAAACAAGGCAGTCGACCATTTTTAGTGTCTTGTAATCTGTGGCCAAACAGTTTCCTCCCACACCGTATGTAACCTCTCCACCCACCATCCACACACTCAGCCACCCCTTGTGTCACACTATCGCCATGATACCGGTATTTTTATGCTTTTCCTTCTTCCACGAGTCAGGAAACTTGAAGCCAGCCAGCGTGGTGGATCTGATTCGTAATGTCTTGTGCGACATAACACGATTCTTACTGGGAATATACAGTGTCTATGTGGAGATTGTGACCGTTTAAACTAAGGCCATGATGGGACAATCAGATTAGGTGCCATGTGACTTACGAGTGTCTGTTGAGGTGTGTAAGGCTTACGACCTCCTAACCTAAGGTCAGTAATGAGACAATCAGATTAGGTTCCATGGCGATTAATTCACTGACTGTACCAGGACTGGGTCGTAACACGCGAGGATGAAACTGTGGATTAAGCAATAGCACGTTCTGTTCGCTTGCCTTACCATACAAAGAAACAGACTGGTTCATCAACAACTGCTGATTCCTGTTGATGATTTTTTGTTGATGACTTTAAATAAAACTAGTTGAATATACCCTTGACTGCTTTCCTATCACAACAGGAGAAAAGAACCGATCAGTCACTAGTCGTACATTTACCATCTTCAAGTGCTCCCACTGTCACGTTTCAACTTCTGCAGTAGATTCTATATCGTCGTACAGCAAGTGCCTGGAAAGTCACAGACCAGCACACCCAGCAAATGGCAGCAGCCCAGCAGATGGACAGGACCCAGTAGTGCATTTCTTAGCCTTGGTATTCTGCAAACTTTGTGCGATCAGCTGTTGGAAACTGTAAGCTTACAGTGGTACAGGACAAGTCAAGAAAGGTACAGTCATGACCAGCAATTGTTAGTGGTTCTTACTTCCAATGATTCTAGAATGACCAGCACATATACAACTGCCTGTCTGCTTGCTGCCATCTTAAAAAATAAACGCCGGCGGGCAACACTTTCTAAATGTATGATAATGGATAAATCCTTGATTGGTATTGCAAACTACCGACGTTAACTACGTTGACCTTGTTCGTCATTGAGAAATGTGTTGCTGGCTAAAGACCAATACTAAGAAAGTAAAGTAGAATAAAACTGTGATATTCGTCCTCTGGTCGTGACTGTCTGTCACCTGAGAAGTAGCTTGTGGCTCAGGTGTGGT
>JAPXFY010000014.1:77427772-77455272 GCA_030674185.1 Monoplex corrugatus
AACAACAGTAACACCATCAGGCCGTACACAGCAATAACAACAGTAACACCATCAGGCCGTACACAGCAATAACAACAGTAACACCATCAGGCAGTACACAGCAATAACAACAGTAACACCATCAGGCCGTACACAGCAATAACAACAGTAACACCATCAGGCAGTACACAGCAATAACAACAGTAACACCATCAGGCAGTACACAGCAATAACAACAGTAACACCATCAGGCCGTACACAGCAATAACAACAGTAAACACCATCAGGCCGTACACAGCAATAACAACAGTAACACCATCAGGCCGTACACAGCAATAACAACAGTAACACCATCAGGCCGTACACAGCAATAACAACAGTAACACCATCAGGCCGTACACAGCAATAACAACAGTAACACCATCAGGCCGTACACAGCAATAACAACAGTAACACCATCAGGCCGTACACAGCAATAACAATAGAAAACCACAAAGAACACAAAAGATCAATCCCAGAAAGAAAAGAAGCCGAAGAAATACGCTTTTATACTGACTGAAACTGGAAAACTGTGACTCAATCTGTGTAAAAATAGGGTAAGTGGGATGTTGTAAAAAAAAAAAAAAAAAAAGGGGGGGGGGGGGATGCCCCCAAAATCACTACAAGCAAATGTGTAGTAATAAGGGGACATTTTGTAGAATTACATAATTAATATTTCATACGCAATAGTATGTTATTTTGAGCTTATTTTGTGATTCTGAGCCAATTTGATCTTTATGTATTTTGGGACGTCCCCAAATTAGTCACATGTCCCCTTTTTACTGTCCTTCACGTCGAATTGTCCCCTAACAACTACACAGGCACGTTCACACACACATACACACATACGCACATACACACACACATACACACATGCACACACACATACACACACACACGCACACACATACACACACACACTATGACCAACTCCTTCCCTGATGTGAGCGCGCTAAGGACCTTGGGAAGACTGGGACCACGGAATCAAGTCTGATCCACTTCACGGAATGGCCACTGAGGTTGTTCAGACTTGGTAGGTTTACAGTTGTGTTGGAGAAGCGAAATGATCGGCGTGGGAACAGTGAACAGAAGCGATATAAAAACATTAAAAAGGACAGGTTAGAAAAGGTTTCTTGTCAGATGTGCTTTTATTGAAAAGACGTCAAATGAAAGCAGAAACGCACGCAAGTATTTGCGCACACCTACGCAGTTAGAAAAAGGGAGCGGATGGCTTCAACATCAAGAGGAATGACAAAGATGGCTCCCACTCAGCCACACGCTGCCTGTTTCCTGTAAAAGTTATCGTTTTCGGATATGCGCAAATCTGTAACAGTGTCGTCATTGACAGAATGAGTGACAAGTCAACTTCCATCACTCAGCCATCAGTGTGTGCAACAAATAATAAATCAATAAATGAATGAATTATGAAAAATATAATCGTGACATTGATTTAAAGCTTGTGGCGTCCACACCAGGCTTTCTGTAAATTATCTGTGTTCAGTTGGGGTGGGAGTGGGGCGTGTTGGGTGGAAGGGGGAATGTTATGGATGACGTCACTTCTATCCTTCCTGTCTAACCTAGCGTCTCGTCCCGTCTCATATAACCTCTTTCCTTTCCATCTGTTTGCTCTTCAACGTGGAGTTGTTTTAAAAGTGGTGTTAACCCTTACATGGCTGTAGTGGTCGGCTGGGCTAAAAGCAATATGAACTTAAACTTTGCTCCTCATCTGTCAATCTTGCTTTCTTTTTCTTTTTTATGTAAGACAATTTTTACAGTCGCTATCTTTAACTGCATGTTAAACAAGATTTCTTGGATATAGTAAATGAAGCAAATACCAAAAACAATGTATAAATCCATGTGTTTTCTTGTTACACACACACACACACACACACACACACACACACACACACACACACACACACACACACACACTAATATATATATATATAATATATATATATATATATATATATATATATACATGCACACACACACACACGCACGCACGTACGAACGAACGAACGCACACTTAAATACTTAATATATCGCTCTCATATCCAACTAATAGCAAGCTGTCTGTTTTGTGTGAAAAAAAAATCATCGTTCCCGGACATGAGCAGAGTTGTATAATGTCGATAGCGAGTGTGTGAGCCTTCAGATGACAATTAGTCATGACTGTCACTTAGCCATCAGTGTGTGTAGTAAAATGAATAAATATAGTAAATAAATAAATGAATCAATAAAATAGAATAAAATGTTACATTCATGCAGTACTAATGTTGGTCAAGTGATGCAAAGATTCACATTTTCGGTTTCTTTTCTAAAATAGCTGACTCGAATTCAAGTCTCGTCCTTGATGCTATTTGGATAGTTGTTGATGATAAACCAATTTAGTTAAATTGCCGTTGGTAAATGCTCTCCACAAAACGTGCTTTTATGCGAGCATAAAAAGTGAGGTAACTGATGTGGTCCGATCACTTTCCTTCTTTTCAGTATGAAACATTCTTGTCAAAGTGCGTGGTGCTCAATTCAATGTCTATTCACATGGTCATGTATGATCTTTCCACAAAAATTACAGTAATAACAGAAATGAATGATAAATTAAATGAATTTTAAAATATTGATAAGTAAAAACGTTGAATGGCGATGAAGTAATGCGCAAACATCTAATACAGATGACTCATTTTCAGTGTAATTGTCTGATGGCAACGCAGAAGGAAAACAAAGTGCAAATTCCATGCTCACTGATCTGTGTCTGTATGAATACTGCGTATTGCAGCATTCATGTTAACGATTTTCCTTTTCACCAGTTCATATGTTTCTCGTTATACAGAAGTTTCGACGAGAATCGGATCGACATCCATCTGAGAAATGCCATGGTATTCTACTAATGTGTATCAGTGCGTCACCATTTCCATCTGTAAATTCAGCTGGACATCTGAGGCAGATTTACTAAAAGGGCATCAATGAACATACTTGAAATGATTTCTCCCTTCTTCCTCTTCTTCTTCCTCTTCTTCTGTCTGTCTGTCTGTCTGTCTCACTCTCTCTCTCTCTCTCTCTCTCCCACACACACACACAAACACAACACACACACACACACACACACACACACACACACACACACACACACACACAACACATGCACACTTGAGCACATTTTCAAATAAAATCCAATAAACTGCTTTCACTTGCCAACAAGCTGTTTCCTGTGCAAAAATCACCGTTTCCGAACGTGCGCAAGAAAGTGTGATTGACAGTGTGAGCTTTCAGCCAGTGACAAGTCATCTCTGTAATCGGGGCATCAGTGTGTAAACAACACGGCAAAAAGAAGATGGTCAAGCCACACGGTTTGTTTTTCTTCGCCCATTTAATACGTCTTAATATGTCAGGTACCCGCAAGCTTAATTGATCTCGATGAATTCTGACAGCATCCAACCTGCTCCTCAGGCATAATTTGGATCCGAATGACTAGGTCCGTACGGATTATGCATTATGTGGAAAGCGCCCCCCTCCCCCCTACTCCTTAGCTTGGTGAAATGCCTACCATGTGGCGTCAGGATCTGGAATATGATTGTCTGAACAGTGGTTGGGCAATGCTACTCTCGCTCCTATCCAGAACCCTCAGGTGTGGTTCTTGTTGACATTGACATCAGTTTCTCAGCAGTTGGAACATAAGTACTCGATTGCTTAACTATTTACACCCAAAGAAAAAAAAACAGAGATCAATATGAATATGCAATTGCTCGACGTGAATACAAACGTTTACAAAAAAAAAGAAAAGAAAGAAGAGCAGTTTGATAAGGCAGTAGTTGACAAACTACACATCAAAAGGCATTTTGGTATATTGTGAATAAATTTGCTGTAAGAAGAAAACAACTTTTTAATAAACTAAGTAGTTCAGTCTTCTAAAAATCAAAGGAATTTTGGAATACTTTAAGAAGAAAACAACTTACAAGTAATATTATTTTAAACCTTTATTAGAAAGCGATATTGATAACACACAGAATGAAGACATACTAATTGATGCGAGTGATGGCTACATGTACCACCCAATATCAAAAGAGGAAGTACAATTGACTGTTGACCATTTGTTTACTTTGTTAGCTCTTTTGCAAAAATAGTGTGCTAATAATCGGAAACTATTTGTCACATTTATTGATTTTGAAAAAGCGTTTGATTCAATCAATAGTAATATACCTTGGCCTATTCTAAAAAAAAACATAAAAGATAAACTGCATCGATGTGTCAGAAGCATGTATAACCTTATAAAGTCCAGGATTCGATGTGGTACCAAACTCACATACTATTTCAACTGGGCTGCAAGAGTAGAACAAGGTGAGCCATGCTGTCCAGTGCTATTATTTCTTTTTATATATGAAATGGCAGTTGAGGTGATTAACAATGGAAGACACGGTGCTGGTCTGTCTCGTGATACTTTCAAGTTATTTCTTCTTTTGCTGGATGATGATGTTGTTTTGATGGCAGAAATAGTCGTTGGAGTCCAACTCAGTTTACAGTTTGCAACGTGCAGCAGCTGCACTTTATTTAAAAGTCAATATGTCTAAAATTATTATCATAGATTTCGAAAGGATAGGTACTTGGGTGCAAGGGAAGGGTGGAGGTAAGGCGGAAATGTGGTCAGTGTGTATAAGTACCTTGAAGTGTTTTTCTCTACTAGTCTGAGTTTTGCTGTAACATGCAAGAATTTATCTAGTAGTGCTAGAAATGCTTTGCTTTTCATTATGCAGAAGTTGTACCGTCTTACCATGAATTCTTTTCATGTGTTTGTTAAATCATTTGATTCTCAGGTACAACCTATCCCACAATATGGATCTGAGCCATGCTGTTTAAGTAAGCTGGAATTCACTGTGAAGCAGTTCATACTTTTGCTTTGAAGAAAATTTTAGGAATTATTTATATGCGAATATCTAATGACCTTGTATATGGTGAAACAAATCGCCATCCCATGTATATAAAATCTGCATTCAGTTGTATTCGTGACTGGTTTAAATTGTTTTTTTCAGTTTCATTATGAAAGACCATAGAATTCCTTGAAAAGCTACAATACTGTATGTGATTTAGATGCTAAAGGTAAGCAAAAATGGGTGTCAAATGTACATATTCTCATGCTGAAATATGATTTTGGTGTTGTATGGCTGTGTCAGGGTGTTGGCAGATTAAATCAATAATAATTCATTCATAATGATGTAGGCAGGACGATGAACAAATTTAAAATAGTGAGAGGTGTAACATATACAGAACTTTTTCCAATATGCTTGATTCGAAACCACATTTAGAAACAGATATGGACAGACAACTGTAATATACAAAGAAACTATTCAGGTTAGGTATATAAGAAGTCACAGTTCATTATTTTAGGTACAAAAGCACAAAGTGATAGTGATCTATTATGTCCTATGTGCAAAATGCCAAAAGAAGATGAAGTACATTTTGTACTACGTTGTCCAGTACTCCATTCTATTCGTGAGAACTATATATACGCTCAAAATATTATAGAGAACCTTCCCTTATTTAAATTCACTTTATTGATGTCATCATCTGCCGCTAAAGTTGTTCAAAATTTAGCTTATTTCTATACAAAGCGTTTAAGTTTAGAGACAGCAATTTCTTGAGTGTCTTTTAGAAGTAATTCTTCCCGAGAAACCCAATGTTTGAATATCAATAGAATTTTTGTATTTTATATTTTTTCCACTAATTTATTATGCGATCGTACAAAACATTTAAATTAGAAGTATTGTTACTCCAAAATTAATATTTATATGAGAATACGCTGTTATGTGCATTCCCCTTCTGAAGGGCTTGGCCTTCATGAATAAACCCTCTGAACTCTCTCTCTCTCTCTCTCTCTTTCTCTCTCTCTCTCCTCTCTTTCTCTGTGTCTTTGTCTCTGTCTCCGTCTCTCTGTCTCTGTCTCTGTCTCTCTCTCTGTCTCCTTTTTCTGTCTGTCTGTCTGTCTGTCTCTCCTCTTTCTGTCTGTCTGTCTATCTGTTTGTCTTTCTCTGTCTCTGTCTGTCTGTCTGTCTCTGTCTCTGTCTTTCTCTCTCAATCTCTCTCTCTCTCTCTCTCCTCTCTCTCTCTCTCTCTCTCTCTCTCTCTCTCTCTCTCACGCACACACTGACACGGGCTTGATCTGCGTGCAGTTGTGATCCGAACCATTAACCGATTTTACTAAACCTTCCGGCATAAAACATTTCTTTAAAAACGTGTCTTTCTAATATCTTTGATCACAATCCACTTTGAAATAGCTCATATGTTTTCAAATATAGATCGTTCGGTGTTTTCTTTTTATCATAGCAATCTAGATATAAATCAGTCAGGTGTAACATTACGTATTCACCACTATTCATGAAAAGGGACCTCTGCATTAATCTTTGTGAAAACACAAGCATACAAATGTGTGCACATAGATGCACATATAGATACATTCATACACACACACACACACACACACACACACACACACACACACACACACACACACACTACAACACACACACACACACACACACACACACACACACACACACAGCACGCACACACACATACACACACTCACACACGCACGCACGCAAATAAACAAACACACATACACACACACGCACACGCACACACACAACCACACGTGTACACACGCGCACACACACGCACACATACATACACACAATCACACACACATACTCACATACACACACACCACGCACGCACGCACGCAGACACACACACACACAACTACACACGCACGCACAAACACCCTTCTCTGTGTCAGCAGTAAGTCGTCTCTCCTTCTGAAGGGATTTTTTTAAAGTGGTATCAATGCAAATCACAGAACACTGCACCACAACACACCCAGTATGTTGTTCTCATTTATAACAAAGCTATTAATTTCTTGTGCGAAAATGGTCGTTTCTAGACATGCGTTCAACTGCAACAATGTCAATATTACCGGTGTGAGCTTTCTGTCGTTGGGCCATCACAGTATGCAAAAACGGAACATGATAATGATATAACTATGGTGATGTCTGCATCAAGGCAATAGTAAATGATCTGTACTTGTTTAGCATCGGTTTTCCTCTGCATCCCTGTCCTTCTTCCTTTTTGCCTTTCAGGGTTTTTTTTCTCTATATTGTTTTCACAGTTTTGTGGAGAAACTATTTTTTAATAAAAAAAATAGTCAAGTTATGTAAAAGGTGTTTGTTTTTGTTTTTGTTTTTGTTTTTTGTTTGTTTGTTTGTTTTTATTTTGTTGTTGTTGTTTTGGGTTTTTATCTCCTGTTTTTTGTTTTTGTTTTGTTTTTGTTTTGTTTTTTGTTGTTTGTTTCGTTTTGTTTTGTTTTGTTTTTGTTGTTGTTTTGTTTTTATATCCCGCTTTAACAGATTGAATCAAATTCTGGTCCTGTGTTTGATAATATCTGCATCACGGCAATTGTAAATTGTCTTCGAAAATTTACGTTCAGATAGATGATGTTTAATACAAACATTTCATAAAAAGTGTTAATAGACTATGCAGGGGGAGGAGAGTATTATTATTATTGCTTGACCATCTTGTGTCCATTTAATATCATAGTTCTTTCAGGATGGCGACGGTGCCATTGCAGAAATATGGCAAACTGATCAGGACATTCCAGCTACCCGAGTTTACGTTTTGCAACTTCCACAACGGGCTATGTTCAGACTTAAAGAGTCACGGTTTGCATGTCATGCAAAAATCTAGATCTAAAATGGTTTTGAGTTCCATCCATATACAGACAACTTAAACATCTCATTTACATTGTCCATTTTCCCTGTTTTGTACCTTCAGTTTAAATAGATCTATGAGACCGATTCGGTAAAAATACACCAATAGATACGCAAAAGCATCAATCTCTCTCTCTCTCTCTCTCTCTCTCTCTCTCTCTCTCTCTCTCTCTCTCTCTCTCTCTCTCTCTCTCTCTTTCTCTCTCTTTCTCTCTTTCTCTCTCTCTCTCTTTCTCTCTTTCTCTCTCTCTCACTCTCTCTCTCCCTCCCCCTCTCTGTCTGTTTCTCTCTCTCTCTCTCTCCCTCCCTCTCTCTCCTCACACCATACATGACCACAAGTTGTTTCCTGTTTGAACATTGCTGTTTCCGGACATGCTCAGAATTGTAACAATGTCGTCATATGGAATTAAGCCTTCACCCAGTGATATGTCATGCCAGTCACTGAGTCATCAATGTGTGCTCGTACACAAGAACAGCAACAACAATAACAACAACATCACCATCAACAACAGCAACAACAAAACGCGACACGATGCAAAGCTAACGGCTTCTGCAACACGCAACCTTTACATCTGTGTTGACGTAAGCTGTGAGTTGAGTGAGGGTTCGTCGTGTAGGCTATCTTTGCTGTGTCCTTATCACATCTACCCTCACTATGAACCTGTTTGTAACTTTCCACCCAACACCATTTCATAATTTGAAAAAAATGCCGTTCATAAATTTTGATTTAAGGTTGACTGGATAAAACTTGGTATTTAACTGATCTCTTTATGTTTATGTTCTTTTGTTTGTTTTTGACCTTGTCATTTGAATTCTAGATCATTTTGACATACTTTTAGTTTTAAGTTGTCCCTGATAGTCGACTGGACTATAAACAACATATATCACTTCTTTGCAAAACTGGAGTGTCTGAGTTCATTAAAGCAATGTTAAGTACGGTCGTTTGACTGTTTTGTACATGACTTCGTTTGTGTTGCTTCTTTGTTACATGCATTTTTATAAACAGTAAAATAGTATTGATATTCTGTGTATTAGTTCCTTCGCTTCCACATTACTTCCATTCTCAAGCGCCTTGCAACTAGGGTAATTCTACATCATGCTGATGAGAACCTGTCATTGTCACAGTTGAGAGTCCCTGCACTATACATTTAAAGACCCCTGGTCAGACGTCTCCTAGTGAAGAAACACATCCAGGTTTTTGGCACAGCGCTAAAGTTAGTCTAGCTGGATTGGGTTGGACTTAATCTTTTATTTCAAAGGAATTTTTCTGAATGAAATGTGGTCCATTCTCTTCAAAATACAGTCCATCGCTACAATATTGCGCCATTGTTTTTCCTGTGTGTGTGTACTCTTGTTTACCAGTGACAGCGGATCTTCTGCAGAACTTTGCCAGGGAATGTGTGTTGTTGCTTGCTGCATACAGGACCTCAGTTTATCATCACGTCTGAAAGACTAACGCCCAAATCACTCTGCGAGATGTAATGGACACTAAAAATTGTCAGTCCGACCAGTAATCCTCCACAACATACAACTGTGAAGTGTTTGTTGACTGTATTAATCCTCCATAACATACAACTGTGAAGTGTGTGTTTGTTGACTGTATTAATCCTCCACAATATACAAATGTGAAGTGTGTTTGTTGACTGTATTAATCCTCCACAACATACAACTGTGAAATGTTTGTGTTGACTGTATTAATCCTCCATAACATACAACTGTGAAGTGTATTTGTTGACTGTATTAATCCTCCACAACATACAACTGTGAAGTGTGTTTGTTGACTGTATTAATCCTCCACAACATACAACTGTGAAGTGTATTTGTTGACTGTATTAATCCTCCACAACATACAACTGTGAAGTGTTTGTGTTGACTGTATTAATCCTCCACAACATACAACTGTGAAGTGTATTTGTTGACTGTATTAATCCTCCACAACATACAACTATGAAGTGTATTTGTTGACTGTATTAATCCTCCACAACATACAACTATGAAGTGTGTTTGTTGGCTGTATTAATCCTCCACAACATACAACTATGAAGTGTATTTGTTGACTGTATTAATCCTCCACAATATACAACTGTGAAGTGTATTTGTTGACTGTATTAATTCTTCACAACATACAACTGTGAAGTGTGTTTGTTGACTGTATTAATACTCCACAACATACAACTGTGAAGTGTATTTGTTGACTGTATTAATCCTCCACAACATACAACTGTGAAGTGTTTGTGTTGACTGTATTAATCCTCCACAACATACAACTGTGAAGTGTATTTGTTGACTGTATTAATCCTCCACAACATAAGGTGTGAGGTGTATTTGTTGACTGTATTAATCCTCCACAACATACAACTGTGAAGTGTGTTTGTTGACTGTATTAATCCTTCACAACATAAGGTGTGAGGTGTATTTGTTGACTGTATTAATCCAATCCTCCACAACATAAGGTGTGAAGTGTGTTTGTTGACTGTATTAATCCTCCACAACATAAGGTGTGAAGTGTATTTGTTGACTGTATTAATCCTCCACAACATAAGGTGTGAAGTGTTTGTTGACTGTATTAATCCTCCACAACATAAAGTGTGAAGTGTGTTTGTTGGCTGTATTAATCCTCCACAACATAAGATGTGAGGTGTATTTGTTGGCTGTATTAATCCTCCACAACATAAGGTGTGGAGGTGTATTTGTTGACTGTATTAATCCTCCACAATATACAACTGTGAAGTATATTTGTTGACTGTATTAATCCTCCACAACATACAACTGTGAAGTGTGTTTGTTGACTGTATTAATACTCCACAACATACAACTGTGAAGTGTATTTGTTGACTGTATTAATCCTCCACAACATACAACTGTGAAGTGTTTGTGTTGACTGTATTAATCCTCCACAACATACAACTGTGAAGTGCATTTGTTGACTGTATTAATCCTCCACAACATAAGGTGTGAAGTGTATTTGTTGACTGTATTAATCCTCCACAACATACAACTGTGAAGTGTGTTTGTTGGCTGTATTAATCCTCCACAACATAAAGTGTGAGGTGTATTTGTTGACTGTATTAATCCTCCACAACATACAACTGTGAAGTGTGTTTGTTGACTGTATTAATCATCCACAACATAAGGTGTGAAGTGTATTTGTTGACTGTATTAATCCTCCACAACATAAGGTGTGACGTGTTTGTTGACTGTATTAATCCTCCACAACATAAAGTGTGAAGTGTGTTTGTTGGCTGTATTAATCCTCCACAACATAAGATGTGAGGTGTATTTGTTGGCTGTATTAATCCTCCACAACATAAGGTGTGAGGTGTATTTGTTGACTGTATTAATCCTCCACAATGTACAACTGTGAAGTGTTTGTTGACTGTATTAATCCTCCACAACATAAGGTGTGAAGTGTTTTTGTTGGCTGTATTAATCCTCCACAACATAAGGTGTGAAGTGTGTTTGTTGACTGTATTAATCCTCCACAACATACAACTGTGATGTGTATTTGTTGACTGTATTAATCCTCCACAACATACAACTGTGAAGTGTTTTTGTTGACTGTATTAATCCTCCACAACATACAACTGTGAAGTGGTTGTTGACTGTATTAATCCTCCACAACATACAACTGTGAAGAGTTTGTTGACTGTATTAATCCTCCACAACATACAACTGTGATGTGTATTTGTTGACTGTATTAATCCTCCACAGCATAAGGTGTGACGTGTGTTTGTTGACTGTCTTAATACACACTATTACCATTGTACATTGTGGAATGTACAGCCCAGCAGATAAGGCACCCACCCAAGGTTTCATTAATCCTCCACAATATACAGATGTGAAGTGTATTTGTTGACTGTATTAAATCCCAGCGGACTGAGTTCTAGTTTACATATCATAGAGACTGACCCATAATCATCATCATCATCATGACGACGATGACGACAATGATGATGACGACGACAACGATGATGATGATGATAATAAAAGCAAAGGATGCCTGTTATGATTATTATTGTTGTTTCTGTTGTGGTTATTGTTCGTGCTGCTGCTTTTATTGTTGCATCTGTTTTTGCTGCTGCTGCTGCTGCTTCTGTTGTAGTTGTTAGCGTGATGTTATTGTTTTAATGTTCATTAAGCCAAATGTGATGTAAACGCGGCGTGAATGTGCGACATGGCCATTCCTCTTAGCTGTCTGGCAAGTATGGCTGTACTTTCCATAGTTGTGTCACTCACTCTGTCAGCCAGATAGATGATATTCATTTCTCTCCTGTTTTATTCATGCCTGTGATCTATGACCGTGCCATTCCTTGTAACCTAACCGGAAAGAGAAATGGAAAACAGATGACAGAGATAGATTAGGTGTGAAACACACACACACACACACACACACACACACACACACACACTCACACACACACACACACGCACGCACGCACGCACGCACACGCACACACACTCACACACACACATTCACACACACACACACACGCACACACACACTCTCACACACACACACACACACACACACACACACACACACACACACGCTCACACACACACATACACACACACTCACTCACTCACTCACTCACTCACTCACTCACAGACACACACACGCACACTCAAAGAGAGAGAGATATATATATATAGGCAGACAGACAGACAGAGACGGACAGACAGATTTTCAGTCATGTACCTTTGTATGTAAATGTATTTGTCTGTCTGATGCACTTTGTGTCTTGGTTGTCATCTCATATAAAATTTTACCATCCACACCGATATTCAATATTTGATGACAAAAAAGATAGGAGGCATGATCGATATAGTTGATTGAGTGATGACATTGCACTCTGTTCACTCCTACATAGCTCCTGTCTTCTGCACGCCCACCCCAGCTTCACAAATGAGGGTATCTGTGGACCATAGGAAATGGGAACTGGAGAGTTGTCCTCCATTGATGTCAAGGTTGGTCAGAATTCACTCTGGATTGTGCTGGCTGTTGGACTACTCTGCACGACTGGTCCAATAGAATTGGAGAAATGAACCCTGTATTTCCATTCTACAGCAAGAATCTTACCATTTCCTTTATTCACAAATCATAAATATTATATAGAACAGAAACGCTTGAACATGCAGAAAGAACACTGTCATATATTCGTCACGCTAACGGGACGCAGGGGTGGAGCTCATTGACTGAGTGACCTGATTTAGGTGAGCGACATTTAACAGTGTTTGATCATGCATGACTAACGGTTTGCCAACAGAGGGAAGCTGCCCTGAAGCTTGATAGAGGACTGGGGGAGGGGGAGGGGGACAGTGATAAAGTGTGGATGGCGTGGAAGGTGGTGCCAGAAGGGAGGGATATGGTGGAGGTGGGTGAAACTGTGGCAGGTTAGGAATAATGATTGTACCATAGGGTGTAGTTGATGTGTATGGCAGATCGCTTCTTTTGTCCTGGAGATAAATGTGATGTGTGGTGTATTGATTTTTTTCTTATCTTTTTACTGTATAAGAAACAAAGGGGATTTATTCAAATCAGCATGTTTAGGTATTTTTCTTCTCAAGATTCCACAAGAAATAAATACTGTGCATCAGTGGGCCTTTGTACATATTTGAAGTGCAGATGAAAATTGAACCTTGTTTTATAATCGTATCCAAACTACTGCCGTTCAGATCAACATCCAAGCTCTAGTGAGGGAGAGTGGAAGTAACGAAATCCTGATCCACACTTAGAAACGATCTCAGGACCTCTTACTTTTTAGACAGAAACTCAACCACTACAGTCCCACGATCAAACTCCATTCACTGTCCAGCTGATCTGAAAGACCCGTCTATTTTTTCTCATTTTAAGTCACAAAGTAAAGACTTTTTACCCAAGCACCCAAACCTTCCATTGTTGATATCACGGTTATTCTTCCATCAGTATGTGCTGTCTCTTCTAACTACTGATCAAGTGAGCATTGTGTAATTATTGATGCATTTGCTTATGACCATTATGTTATGTAGTATGGATTGTCTCTGTTGGTATATATTCTTGTGTGTACCTCTCTCTCTCTTCTATATTATCAGTCCTTGTGCATGTAGTATATTCTGCGCCTTGTACATGCTGTGTTATGAGCAGAGTCCAAGTGTATGTAGAGAATAAAGTTATTACAAGAATTTATTATGATTACGTCGGCATCCGATAGCAAGCAAAGTGACCAACACAGATGTCCTCCATCGTGCGGGCCTACAGACCATCCTTGCCCTCCTAAACCAACCCGATTACGCTGGCTTGGCCATGTGCGTCGAATGGAGGATGGACGCATACCAAAAGACGTTCTCTAAGGCGAACTGGCAAACCCACAGCTACGCTTTGTAGACGCATGCAACTACGCTTTGTAGAGCATGCAAAAGGGACCTTAGAAGCTCAGGGATCGACCCAGGCTCTTGGGAGACTCTGGCGGAAGACAGGGCAGCGTGGAGGACAGCCGTTCAGCAAGGCGTTGTGAATGCGGAGAGGAGGAGAGCAGAAAGCGCAGATGAGAAAAGGGCTCTTTGCAAGCAACGTTCCAGAAACCAGACAACAGCGACTCAATTTGTATGTGGCAGATGTGACAGAGATTGCCACTCAAGAATCGGCCTGCACAGCCACAGCAGAAAGTGCACGTCATGACCACAACGCCTTCTGGTGCAGACTATCATCTCCTGAGATGTAAAGAGGCCGACGACTTCCATTTTAAGTACACACTCATCCAAATCACCACGAAGTATGACATTGACATCTGCAGTTCAGCTACAAAAGAAAAACATCAAGCAAAATATCGAAGAGCAAATTCTAATAACTTAAGCACACAGAGCTGTGTTTGTCACAGAGTTACACTATGGGATGGTGGGGTGTAGATCATTGACTGGGTGACCTGAAGTAGGTGACGTTACACTGCATGGTGTGTGATCATGCCTGACTGACGGGTTTGACAACTAAGGACACATTGACAGGCACGTCGAGTGATTGATGGCTGGTGATGAAGGGTGTGAGAGCGATAGGATGTGGTGGAAGTGATTATGTCGTCACTTCAAGCAGTACCACTGTATCTGTAGATTAGATTTCTAAGTCTTGAAGAGTGGAGGCAGGAATTCTAATCATCCATTAGTGTGTAATGACATTTATTACCCGTCTGTATTTTTTTTAGATTCACTTTTCGTTTGCTCTACCTTCTTCCTTCTTTTCATCCATTTCTCTTTCCCTCTTTTTATAATGTCATAATGAATGCTTTATTTAAGCTCCGTTGAATCTATACAAGCTACGATCATATTTTCATTACAAAATTATCTTGGAAACAAACTGGAGCATAACCAGTTTCTCCGCTATGGTGTTTGATAATCAAAAACATAAATGTATCTGTAAAAGTGATAATCAAAAAGATAAATGTATCTGTACAAGTTGGAATTAAAAAGGGAACAGAGAGAAACAAAGGATATGAGAAAGTGCATTGTGGGCTTATACGTCAGCTTCCTAAACTGAGTTTTGTTTTACATATATATAGCCTACGTCTATCTTTTTGATTTATCAAACACCAAAGTGGAGAAACTGGTTATGCGTTAGTTTGTTTCCAACATCTTTTCTCCTAACTTTTATATTGGTGTTAGTTTGTTTGTGATCTTACGCTTGACAAAGGCCAGTTGGCCGAAATTTTGCGCTTTATTTTGATTTCATTTTTTATGAAATGATAGTTAAAATGACTGATTGGAGTCACGTTTGTCTGGAAAAATGTTTAGGCACGTAACGACTGAACAGAAACACGAGTATTATATTTAAACTGTAGCCACTTCCATTCTGTTTATCACTCTTAAACATACTATGCTTATGGAATAGAGTCGATGTGACTAGGCAGAGGTCAATATGTGGTAAAACTTACACGTGAAGGCCATGAGTGGCTCACTGACGATAACAAAAACCTTGGCAAAGCAGGATGAATTGCATCAAAGGCAAAATTCAAGATGTTTGCAAGAAATCAACATGTTAGAACTGGATCTATTTATGTGCATGAAGCGCTATCATTACCAACAACGCACAAGATGATATTAGATACACTCGACTACATTATAAACAAAAACAAGTACTGAATGAACAAGGAATTGCTACATTTCACCGAAACAGTGATAACTATGGCAGCCATTTTTATCTAAAAATGTGCAGATTCCATGTTTGTGTTCTATTTTTGTATGCAGTGTTTTGTCGACATACTTTTTAACAGAAGTAACTGTTTTCCTTATTTGCATTTATGAATTACATTCTTTCAAGGAGGAGTATTTATGAAATAGTTAATCTGTGCCCATCATGTATTGATGCATTATGCATTGATCCTTAGAATGTATCATTGATTGACTACAGCTATATCTCTGTCTGTCTGTCTGTCTCTGTCTCTGTCTCTCTCCCTCTCTCTCTCTGTCTCTGTCTCTGTCTGTCTGTCTCTGTCTGTCTATCTGTCTCTCTCTCTCTCTCTCTCTCTCTCTCTCGCTCTCTCTCGCTCTCTCTCTCTCTGAACAAGAAACAGAAAGGTAACATGTTCTAAATACAGGATGGACACGATCAATAGTACAAAACAACAGGCTGACATGATTCATGGAGCTTTTACCCCGTCTGGAAAGTTTAAAAGCTTTTATGGATGGCTCTGGTGAACGACACCCTTCTCCATTCTATACAGATGATCCCAGCAAGTGTAGTCACTGTGGGTCTACTTCTTCTCTGTCAGTCTTTGCTTTGTGTTATCTTCTGCTGCATCATTTGTTGGTGTATATGTCGGTACTTGTATATGTGTGTGTTTCCTCTTTGTCTTTGTTGTTGTTGTTGTTGTCGGTCATCATGCTGTGTGGGTATGAGTGTGTATGTATCGAATGTATTTTATATGTATGTGTGTCTGTGTGCGGGTGTGAGTACATATGTGTGTATTTATTACTATTTGTTATGTCTCATTTCTTACCTGTATGTGTGTGCATCTGTGTACGACGTGTGTGTACATGCATGTACATGTATTTACTGTTAGTTGTTATTTCTCATTTCTTACTTGTCTATTTGTCTACATACTCCTTTATCTTTTTTTACTTTTCTATCTATCTATCTATCTATCTATCTATCTATCGATCTATCTATCTATCTATATCTATCTATCTATCTATCTATCTACTTATTTACTTTCTTATTCATTTCCCCTTTTCTTTTCTCGGAAGTGGACGACAGACTGACGGGCAATGATTAAGGAAATATTGTCTTCACCTTGTTAGTAGGCAGATGAGACTTTGTGCATTGACTTTGGGGGGGGGGGGGGGGGGGGGACTTTCTGTGATGTAAGACGAGTTTATACTGAATGACTAGTTATGTTGTGAGTCAGACATTTTATCATTTGTTTATTTACTGTATAGATCTGCTCTTTTCTTTGAAGACAAAATACACAGTCAGAATAGAATACTGCCACCTAAATATTTGCTCAACAGATTAGTTGCAATGGGGAATGCAGGAGATGGGAAATTACTTAGTGATCTGAAGTAGTGACGATCATGCACGACAAACGATATGACAACAGAGGGAAACTACTGTGGAGAGATAGTTATTTCCAAGGTCCCACTTCTTGACTTCTTGAAGCCCAATTAGCTTTCTTGTCTTTCTGAAGTCTCGGTCAAGGAAAAAGTGTGAGAGACAGCAAAACTCAGTGAGTGACAGAGAAAAGTGAGTGATAGAAGGGAGGGGAAAGAGAAGAGAAAAAGAATATTTTGGAGCAGTGTGTGTGTGGTGGTGTGTGTGTGTGTGTGTGTGTGTGTTGTGTGTGTGTGTGTGTGTGTGTGTGTGTGTGTGTGTGTGTTGTATGTTGTGTGTATGTGGGTGACAAAGAGGATGACAACTTGGGTAAAGGCTTATTCGCTGAACAGGCTTGAGCGTAGCCTAGCTCAATTTCTTGTGTGTGTGTGTGTGTGTGTGTGTGTGTGTGTGTGTGTGTGTGTGTGTGTGTGTGTGTGTCTGTGTGTGTGTGTGTG
Source organism: Monoplex corrugatus (assembly GCA_030674185.1). Lineage (NCBI taxonomy): Eukaryota > Metazoa > Mollusca > Gastropoda > Littorinimorpha > Ranellidae > Monoplex > Monoplex corrugatus. Next base: position 77,445,562 of record JAPXFY010000014.1, read on the forward strand.
TGTGTGTGAGAGAGAGAGAGAGAGAAAGAATGAGGGTGGGAGGGAGGGAGGATGACGGCATGCGTCAGGAGTCACACGCCTACTGTCCCCTTCTGTCTTTTCCCTGCCAGTTTGTGTGTGTGTTGTCCCCTCCTGTCTTTTCCCTGCCTGTTGTGTGTGTGTGTTGTCCCCTCCTGTTTTTCCCTGCCAGTTTGTGTGTGTGTTGTCCCCTCCTGTCCTTTCCCTGCCTGTTTGTGTGTGTGTTGTCCCCTCCTGTCTTTTCCCTGCCTGTTAGTGTGTGTGTTTGTCCCTCCTGTCTTTTCCCTGCCAGTTTTGTTGTTTTGTCCCCTCCTGTCTTTTCCCTGCCAGTTTGTGTGTGTTGTTTCCCTCCTGTCTTTTCCCCTCCAGTTTTATGTGTGTTTTGTCCCTCTGTCTTTTCCTGCATTTGTGTGTGTGTTGTCCCTCCTGTCTTTTCCTGCCAGTTGTGTGTGGTTTGTCCCCTCCTGTCTTTCCCTGCCATGTTTGTGGTTTGTTTTGTTTTTCTCCTCTGTCTTTTCCCTGCCTGTGTGTTGTGTTGTCCCCTCCTGTCTTTCCCTGCCAGTTTGTGTGTGTTTGTCCCCTCCTGTCTTTTCCCTGCCAGTTTGTGTTGTGTGTTTTGTCCCCTCCTGTCTTTTCCCTGCCAGTGTGTGGTTGTGTTGTCCCTCCTGTCTTTTCCCTGCAGTTGTTGTGTGTTGTTTCCCCTCTGTCTTTTCCCTGCCTTTTGTGTGTGTTGTCCCCTGCTGTCTTTTCCCTGCCTGTTTTGTGTGTGTGTTGTTCCCTCTGTCTTTTCCCTGCCGTTGTGTGTGTGTGTTTTTGTCCCTCCTGTCTTTTCCCTGCCAGTTTGTGTTGTGTGTTGTCCCCTCCTGTCTTTTCCCTGCCAGTTTGTGTGTGTGCTTTTTTGTCTCCTCCTGTTTTCCCTGCCAGTTTGTGTGTGTGTTGTCCCCTCCTGTCTTTTCCCTGCCAGTTTGTGTGTGTGTTTTGTCCCCCTTGTCTTTTCCCTGCCGTTTGTGTGTGTGTTGTCCCCTCTGTCTTTTCCCTGCCTGTTTGTGTTGTGTGTTGTCCCCTCCTGTCTTTTCCTGCCAGTTGTGTGTGTGTGTTTGTCCCCTCCTGTCTTTTCCCTGCCGTGTGTTGTGTGTTTTCCCTCCTGTCTTTTCCCTGCCGTTTGTGTGTGTTTTGTCCCCTCCTGTCTTTTCCCTGCCAGTTTGTGTGTGTTGTCCCCTCCTGTCTTTTCCCTGCCAGTTTGGTTGTGTGTTGTCCCTCCGTCTTTTCCCTGCCAGTGTGTTGTGTGTTTGTCCCTCCTGTCTTTTCCCTGCAGTTTGTGTGTGTTTTGTCCCTCCTGTCTTTTCCCTGCCAGTGTGTTGGTGTTGTCCCCTCCTGTCTTTTCCCTGCCAGTTTGTGTGTGTGTTGTCCCTCCTGTCTTTTCCCTGCCAGTGTGTTGTGTGTTGTCCCTCCTGTCTTTTCCTGCCAGTGTTGTTGTGTGTTGTCCCTCTTGTCTTTTCCCTGCCAGTTTGGTGTGTGTTTTGTCCCCTCCTGTCTTTTCCCTGCCTGTGTGTTGTGTTGTCCCCTCCTGTCTTTTCCCTGCCAGTTTGTGTTGTGTTTTGTCCCCTCCTGTCTTTTCCCTGCCAGTTTTGTGTGTGTTGTCCCCTTGTCTTTCCCTCCAGTTTGTGTGTGTGTTGTCCCCTCCTGTCTTTTCCCTGCCAGTTTGTGTGTGTGTTTTTTGGTTCCCTCCTGTCTTTTCCCTGCCAGTTTGTGTGTGTGTTGTCCCCTCCTGTCTTTTCCCTGCCAGTTTTTGTGTGTTTTTGTCCCTCTGTCTTTTCCCTGCCGTTGTGTGTGTGTTGTCCCCTCCTGTCTTTTCCCTGCAGTTTTGTGTGTGTTTGTCCCTCCTGTCTTTTCCTGCCAGTTTGTGTGTGTGTTGTCCCCTCCTGTCTTTTCCCTGCCAGTGTGTGTGTGTTGTCCCCTCCTGTCTTTTCCCTGCCAGTTTGTGTGTTGTTCCCTCCTGTCTTTTCCTGCCAGTTTGTGTGTGTGTTGTCCCTCTGTCTTTTCCCTGCTTGTTGTGTGTGTTGTCCCTCCTGTCTTTTCCTGCCAGTTGTGTGTGTGTTTGTCCCTCCTGTCTTTTCCCTGCCTTTTGTGTGTGTGTTTTTCTCCGTTCTGCTGTTTTGTCCCTGCCGTTTCTGTGTTTGTGTTGTCCCGTCCTTGTTTTTTCCTGCCTGTTGTCTGTTGTGTTGTGTCTGTCCCTTCCTTTTCCCTGCCAGTTGTGTGTGTTGTCCCCTCCTTCTTTTCCCTGCCAGTTTGTGTGTGTTGTCCCCTCCTGTCTTTTCCCTGCCAGTTGTGTGTGTTGTCCCCTCTGTCTTTTCCCTGCCAGTTTGTGTGTTGTTGTCCCTTCTTCTTTCCTGTGTGTGTTGTCGCTGTGTTTTCTCCGTTTGCTTTGTCCTCTTTTTCCTGCCAGTTTGTGTGTGTTGTCCCGTCCTGTCTTTTCCCTGTTTCCGTTTTGTGTGTGTTGTCCCTCCTGTCTTTTCCCTGCCAGTTGTGTGTGTGTTTTGTCCCCTCCTGTCTTTTCCCTGCCAGTTTGTGTGTGTGTTGTCCCTCCTGTCTTTTCCTGCCAGTTTGTGTGTGTGTTGTCCCTCCTGTCTTTTCCCTGCCAGTTTGTGTGTGTTGTCCCCTCCTGTCTTTTCTGCCAGTGTGTTGTGTGTTTTGTCCCTCTGTCTTTTCCCTGCCAGTGTGTTTGTGTTTGTTCCCCTGTCTTTTTCCCTGCCGTTTGGTTGTGTTTTGTCCCTCCTGTCTTTTCCCTGCCAGTTGTGTGTGTGTTGTCCCTCTGTCTTTTCCTGCCAGTTTTGTGTGTTTGTTTGTCTCTCCTGTTTTTCCCTGCCGTTTTTGTGTGTTGTTCCCCCTTGTCTTTTCCCTGCCAGTTTGTGTGTGTGGTTTTGTCCCCTCCTGTCTTTTCCCGCAGTTTGTGTGTTGTTTGTCCCTCCTGTCTTTTCCTGCCAGTTTGTGTGTGTTGTCCCCTCCTGTCTTTTCCTGCCGTTGTGTGTGTGTTTTTCCCTCCTGTCTTTTCCCTGCCGTTGTGTTGTGTGTTGTCCCTCCTGTCTTTTCCTCCAGTTTGTTGTGTGTTGTCCCTCCTGTCTTTTCCCTGCCAGTTTGTGTGTGTGTTTGTCCCCTCCTGTCTTTTCCCTGCCAGTTTGTGTGTGTTTGTCCCTCCTGTCTTTTCCGCCAGTTTGTGTTGTGTTGTCCCCTCCTGTCTTTTCCCTGCCATTGTGTGTGTGTTGTCCCTCCTGTCTTTGTTGTTTCCCCTTGTTTTCCGTGTTGTGTGTGTTTGTCCCTCCTGTCTTTTCCTGCCGTTTGTGTTGTGTGTTGTCCCTCCTGTCTTTTCCCTGCCAGTTTGTTGTGTGTTGTCCCTCTTCTTTTCCTGCAGTGTTGTGGTGTTGTCCCTCCTGTCTTTTCCTGCCAGTTTGTGTGTTTTCCCTCTGTTTTTCCCTGCCATTGTGTTGTGTTGTCCCCTCCTGTCTTTCCCTGCCAGTTTGTGTGTGTTTTCCCCTCTGTCTTTTCCCTGCTGTTTTGTGTTGTTTGTCCCTCCTGTCTTTTCCCTGCCAGTTTGTGTGTGTGTTGTCCCCTCCTGTCTTTTCCCTGCCAGTGTGTGTGTGTTGTCCCTCCTGTCTTTTCCTCAGTTTGTGTGTGTGTTGTCCCTCCTGTCTTTTCCCTGCCGTTTGTTGTGTGTGTTGTCCCCTCTGTCTTTTCCCTGCCAGTTTGTGTGTGTTGTCCCCTCCTGTCTTTTCCCTGCCATTTGTTGTGTGTGTTTGTTTTTCCTCTCTGTTTTTCCCTGCTTTTGTTTGTTTGTCCCTCCTGTCTTTTCCTGCCAGTTTTGTTGTGTGTTTTGTCCCTCCTGTCTTTTCCCTGCCAGTTTGTGTGTGTGTTGTCCCCTCTGTCTTTTCCCGCCGTTTGTGTGTGTGTCCTTGTTTTCCCCTTGTTTTTCCCTCCGTTTGTGTGGTGTTTGTCCCTCCTGTCTTTTCCCTGCCAGTTTGTGTGTGTGTTGTCCCCTCCTGTCTTTTCCCTGCCTGTTGTGTGTGTTTTGTCCCTCCTGTCTTTTCCCTGCCGTTTTTGTGTGTGTTGTTTTGTCCCTCCTGTCTTTTCCTGCCAGTTGTGTGTGTGTTGTCCCCTCCTGTCTTTTCCCTGCCATGTTGTGTGTGTGTTTTGTCCCTCCTGTCTTTCCTGCCTGTTGGTGTCTCTGTTTCCTGCGTTTTTGTGTTCCTCTGCTTCCGTGTGTGTTTGTCCTTGTCTTCTGCCTTGTGTGGTTGTCTGTCTTTCTGAGTTGTGGTGTTGTCCTCTGTTTCTGGTGTGTGTGTTGTTGTCTTTGCGGTGTTTTGTCCTCTTCTTCGGTTGTTGTTTGTCTTCTTTCTTTGTGTTGTCCTCTGTTTTCCTGCGTGTGTGTTGTCCTCTGTCTTCCTGCGTGTGTGTGTTCCTGTTTCTGTTTGTGTTGTGTTGTCTTGTTTTCCTGCGTTGTGTGTGTTCCCTTTTTTCTGCGTTGTTTGTCTCTGTCTTTCTTTTGTGTGTGTGTTGTCCTTTTTTTGCGTGTGTTGTGTCCTCTCTTCTGCTTGTTGTGTTTGTCCTCTTTTCTGCGTTTTGTGTTCCTGTCTTCCCTGCGTGTGTGTGTGTTGTCCTCTGTCTTTCTGCTTTGTGTGTTGCCTCGTTTTTCTGCGTTGTTTTGTCTCTTTTCTGTTGTGTGGTTGTCTCTGTCTTTTCCCTCAGTTGTTGTGTTGTCCCTGTTTTCTGCTTTGGGTGTCCCTCTTTGGTGTGTGTTGTCTGTTTTTCTATGTGTGTTGTCCTTGTTTCGCTTGTGTTGTTGTCTCTGTTTTTTGCTGTGTGTGTTGTCCCTGTTTTCGCGGTGGTGTGTCCTCTTCTTTCCTTGTGGTGTTGCCTCCGCTTTCTGCAGTGTGTGGTGTTGTCCCTCTTCCGCAGTGTTGTTGTTCTGTGTGTCCGTCTTTCCTTTGTGGTCCTGTTTCGCTTGTGTGTGTCCTCTTCTTTTTCCCCTGCTTTGTGGGTTGTTGTCCTCTGTTTCCTTGTGTGTGTCCCTCTGTCTTCCCTGCTTGTGTGTTGCCTCTGTTTCCCGCTTGTGTGTGTGCTTTTTTGTTTTTTGTCTTTTCTGCTTTGTGTTTGTCCCGTCTTTTGCTGGTTCTTGTCTTCCTGCTGTTTGTTGTTTGTCCTCTGTCTTTTCTGCTTTGGTGTTGTCTTGTCTTCGCCGTGTTGTGTGTCCTCTGTTTTCCCTGCGTTTGTGTTTTCCCTGTCTTTCTTGTGTGTTGTCCTCTGTTTCTGTTTGTTGTTCCTCTTCTTTTCTGTGTTGTGTTTCCTGCTTCTGTTGTGTGTTGCCTCTGCTTTTCCGCGTTGTGTGTTTGTCCGTCTTCCTGCCTGTGTGTGTTGTCTCGTTTTCTCCGTTTGTGTGGTTCCTCGTCTTCCTTTTCCCTGCCAGTTTGTGTGTGTGTTGTCCCCTCCTGTCTTTTCCCTGCCAGTTTGTGTGTGTGGTTGTCCCCTCTGTCTTTTCCCTGCCAGTTTTGTGTGTGTGTGTTGTCCCCTCCTGTCTTTTCCCTGCCAGTTTGTGTGTGTGGTGTTGTCCCCTCCTGTCTTTTCCCTGCCAGTTTGTGTGTGTGTTGTCCCCCTGTCTTTTCCCTGCCAGTTGTTTGTGTCTCGTTGTCCCCTCTGTCTTTTCCCTGCCAGTTTGTGTGTGTGTTGTCCCCTCCTGTCTTTTCCCTGCCAGTTTGTGTGTGTGTTGTCCCCTCCTGTCTTTTCCCTGCCAGTTTGTGTGTGTTGTCCCCTCCTGTCTTTTCCCTGCCAGTTTGTGTGTGTGTTGTCCCTCCTGTCTTTTCCCTGCCTAGTTTGTGTGTGTTGTTTTGTCCCCTCCTGTCTTTTCCCTGCCAGTTTGTGTGTGTGTTGTCCCCTCCTGTCTTTTCCCTGCCGTTTGTGTGTGTGTTGTCCCCTCCTGTCTTTTCCCTGCCGTTGTGTGTGTGTTGTCCCCTCCTGTCTTTTCCCTGCCATGTGTGTGTGTGTTTGTCCCTCCTGTCTTTTCCCTGCCAGTGTGTGTGTTCTGTGTTTTGTCCCCTCCTGTCTTTTCCCTGCCATGTTTGTGTGTGTGTTGTCCCTCCTGTCTTTTCCCTGCCAGTTTGTGTGTGTGTTTTGTCCCCTCCTGTCTTTTCCTGCAGTTTGTGGTTGTGTGTGTTTTGTCCCTCTGTCTTTTCCCTGCCTGTTTGTGTGTGTGTTGTCCCCTCCTGTCTTTTCCCTGCCAGTTTGTGTGTGTGTTGTCCCTCCTGTCTTTTCCCTGCCTGTGTGTATGTGTTTTGTCCCCTCCTGTCTTTTCCCTGCCAGTTTGTGTGTGTTTGTCCCCTCCTGTCTTTTCCCTGCCAGTTTGTGTGTGTTTTGTCCCCTCCTGTCTTTTCCCTGCCAGTTTGTGTGTGTTTGTCCCCTCCTGTCTTTTCCCTGCCAGTTTGTGTGTGTTGTCCCCTCCTGTCTTTTCCCTGCCAGTTTGTGTGTGTTGTCCCCTCCTGTCTTTTCCCTGCCAGTTTGTGTGTGTTTTGTCCCCCTCCTGTCTTTTCCCTGCCAGTTTGTGTGTGTGTTGTCCCCTCCTGTCTTTTCCCTGCCAGTTTGTGTTGTGTTGTCCCCTCCTGTCTTTTCCTGCCGTGTTGTGTGTGTGTTGTCCCCTCTGTCTTTTCCCTGCCAGTGTGTTGTGTGTTGTTGTCCCCTCCTGTCTTTTCCCTGCCAGTGTTGTGTGTGTGTGTTGTCCCTCCTGTCTTTTCCCTGCTGTTTGTGTGTGTGTTGTCCCCTCCTGTCTTTTCCCTGCCAGTTGTTGTGTGTGTTGTCCCCTCGTGTCTTTTCCTCTGTAAATGTTGATGTTGTTGCGTTTTCCTCTTTGGTGGCCCCAGTTGATCTGAATCAAGATTTGGCGTCTTATAAAAAGTTATTGTTACTATGTTATTTTACATTGTTGTTTCATCATCATTCATCATCATATCATTATTATTATATTATTTATTATTATCTTTATTATTATCATTATTATTATTATCATTACTATTATCATTTATTAATGTTGTTGTTGTTATTGTTGTTGGTCGTGATGGTGGTGGTGGTTGGGTAACGCGAGCGGTAAAGGTGACATCTTAGCTGAAATGATAAAAATGGTGATAAACATGCCCTACTATTCCTTACAAGATCATTCAATGCAGTTTTGACAAAGGGGTACACCCAAAGGAATGGTCTAAAGCCAATATCATTCCTGTATGTATAAAAAGGGTGTAAATAGTGCAGCCAATTGTAGTGGTGTGTACTTGTTAAGCATCACATGTAAATGTTCTATGACGCTGTTCAATATAACATCCTGCATCTGGCTAGAGGAAAATCATTTAGTTTCAGACAGTCGTAAAAAGTACTCCACAATCAATCAACAGACAGTCGTAAAAAGTACTCCACAATCAATCAACAGACAGTCGTAAAAAGTACTCCGCAATCAATCAACAGACAGTCGTAAAAAGTACTCCACAATCAATCAAATTTTCACTCCACATGCCATTACTCAAAAACATATGTGTAATTAATAATGGTAAGAAACGGTATGTAGCATTTGCAAACTTTGAAAAAAAAAAAAAGGCTTTGTACATCATCACACATCTGCAATGTATTACAAACAAAGGCGTGGAAGGGAAGTCTTTGCCTCAATAAACTTAATAACAGCCATTCTGTTAAAGCTTTCCTGAATGTATTCAGAGAGAGGCTTGTAAACATATTTATTCAAGAATGAGATAGCACCATCTGAGATCGTGACAGGTACGAGCGTTATCATCATCATCATCATGACGATGGTATTGGTGCGGTGCTCATGCAAGAACACGAAGGGAAGCTGTTTCATGTTTCGTCATCATCATCATCATCAGGTGCCTTGCCGCATGGCGTTGGCGATTATGGACTTCCATCTGTCTCTATCTCTTGTTGCCTCGAGCATCTCTTCCACCCTCCCTGTCTTCAGCCACTCAGCAAGTCCGTCCAGTATCTTCTCCCTGGGTCTACCCGGTACTCTACTTCCTTCCAGCTTTCCCGTTGTGACCGGGTGTTCCAATTCCCCTTTCCTCATAAAATGGCCTATGAATGTTGCCTGCCTTTTCCTAATCTTCGTTATGAATGATCTACTTGTGTCTGCCTCCATCAAGATTGTCTCGTTTGTTTTCTTTGTTGTCCATGGAACTTTCAACATCCTTCTTAGAAACCACATCTCGGCTGCCTCAATCTTGTTCTGGCTTTGCTTGTTGACTGTACGCCTCGCAACCGAATAACAGTATTGGTTCTATATAACATTCCAGAACTCTCTTCCTGATGTTAATTGATAGGCATTTGTTGGTAAGAATGCTTTCCATCTTTTTGAATGTTGTTTTGGCTTGGCCGATTCTGCTGCCTATTTCTGATGTGCATCTGCCGTCTGGTGAAATGATCGTTCCCAGGTATTTAAACTTATCAACCTGTCTCAAGGTTGTGCCGTTTGCTGTTATTTTGCATGAGGGGATTTCATGTTTTAACTGATCACCAAGATTTCAGTCTTCCTGTTGTTTAGTTCCAACCCCTTACCTTTGCTTTCTATTTCAAGTATATTTACAAGGTTTTGTAGGTCCCTTTCACTTTCTGCAACTAGCACGGTGTCATCTGCGTATCGAATGTTGTTTATCATTTTTCCTCCAACCTTTAATCCAGGGTCTTCCTCTAGGTTTCTCATGATGTTTTTGCTGTAAAGTGAAAACATATCTTCAAAAAGGTCTTTAATGTACTCTCCCCATCTGTCTTTTATTTTGTCTTTTTCCATGAGAATGGTACAATCTTTCGATTTTAAGCAACCAGTGGATGTGCATGTATTTTTCCTGTGGACAATTTCTTCAATTCGTCTGTACATACCCTGAGGATCCGTTTTGTGTCGGTCTTCTATTTCTTTGCATTTTGTTTTCATCCAAGCTTCCTTAGCTTCATTGCACCTATTCCTGATTTCTTTGTTTACCTTCCTGTATATTTCCTCGTTTCTCTTTGCCTTCCTCCGTTCCTTCATCAAGCCTAAAGTTTCTTTTGTCATCCAGTTCTTTTTTGCTTTTCTATCTACTACAGGGATTTTTTCACAAGCTTCATTTATCGAACTTTTCAACTTTGTCTATTGTTCCTTACTGTCACCAACGTCTTCCAGAGCACTGAATTTGTTTTGAACATGTCCATTAAATTTTTGACGTATCACTTCATCTGTCTTTAAGAGTCTAAGATCTAGTTTGATGTTGCTTTTGGTCTGTTTCCTTTTCCTCAATTTCAGTCTAAATCTTCCCACTACAGGATTGTGGTCACTGTTGCAGTCTGCGCCTGGTAGTGTTTTTGCTGACAGTAAAGAATTTCTAAATCTTTTATTAATCAGGATGTAGTCAATCTGATTTTTGGTATTATCTCTTGGACTCATCCAAGTCCATTTTCTTCTATTAGGCTGCTCAAACCAGGTGTTTCCTACTATGAACTCATTCATCTGTGCCCATTTTACAAGTTTCCCTCCCCTTTCATTTTGTATACCAAGGCCATGAGGTCCAACTATATCCTCCACCCTATCCTGTCCCACTTTAGCATTAAAATCTCCCATTATTATGGTAACTACTTGTGATTTGCATTGGGCCTTGGCCATCTCTAATACTTCGTAGAAGT
>JAPXFY010000014.1:77460272-77495272 GCA_030674185.1 Monoplex corrugatus
AGTTTTTTTTCGTGGTGTGTGTGTGTGTGTGTGGTGTGTGTGTTGTGTGTGTGTGTGTGTGTGTGTGTGTGTGTGGTGTGTGTGTGTGTGTGCGCGCGCGCATGTGTGTTGTGTGCGCGCGTTGTGTGTGTGTGTGTGTGTGTTTGAGTGTGTGTGTGGTGTGTGTGTGTGTGTGTGTGTGTGTGTGTGTGTGTGTGTGTGTGTGTGTGTGTGTGTGTGTGTGTGCAATGCGCGCGCGGGCGCGCGCGTGCGACCATGAATATCCATGTGCTAAGTGTTGTCATTCATTCTTTGTTGTTTGTTATATACTTTTGACAAAGGCCAGTTGGCTAAAAATTTCCACCTGTCTTGTTTTGCTGTAACAAATACGAGTACTGATTTTATATTTGTGTTTTCTTAATCATAATCAATGTATTCGTGCTTTTCGGCACAGACTGATCGATTGCAGATGAAGATTCACCATTTTCAGACAAGTGGTTGGCATGGTTTTGATAGAACTATCATAATTCCCACAGTTTCCAGCCATACATAAGCCTTGAATTAAATATTAATTTGAAAAATGAATTAAACAAAAAAATAAGAAAACAATAACAACATTTAGAATTGGGATATCAACTGTGAAAGTTCTTCAGTTAAGATACAAACAACACCTGTCTTGTATGCCATTTGATAAATTTATTCCGCAAAAGTATCACACATGCACAGACAGGCATAAAGTATGTTTGTTGTTTAGTTGTTGATTGAATTTACTATATTTTGTCTAACTTGTGAGCACCTCTTCTGTATGGGCTTCTGGCATTTTTTTTTAAAAAGGCTTGAAGTTTGAAATCAGAATCTCTGTCTCTCTCTCTGTCCCTCTCTCTCTCTCTCTTTCTGTCTCTCTCTCTGTCTGTCTGTCTCTCTCTCTCTCTCTCTTTCTCACACACACTCTCTCTCTTTCTGTCTCTCTTTCTGTCTCTGTATTTCTCTGTCTGTTTCTCTGTATCTTTGCCTGTCTGTCTGTCTGTCTGTCTGTCTCTTTCTGTCTGTCTGCCTGTCTGTCTGTCTGTCCTCTCTCTCTCTTTCTATCTGTCTGTCTGTCTGTCTCTCTCTCTCTCTCTCTCTCTCTCTCTGTCTTTCTGTCTCTGTCTTGTCTCCCTATGTCTGGCTGTGTCTGTCTCTCTTTCTCTGTCTGTCTGTCTCTCTTTCTCTCTCTCTCTCTCTTTCTGTCTCTCTCTCTGTCTGTCTCTGTCTCTTTCTGTCTCTCTCTCTCTGTCTCTCTGTCCCTCTGTCTGTCTCTCTCTCTTTCTGTCTCTGTATCTTTGTCATTCTGTCTCTGTCTCTGTCTCTCTCTGTCTGTCTGTGTCTGTCTCTCTTTCTCTGTCTGTCTGTCTCTCTCTCTTTTTGTCTGTCTGTCTCTGTCTGTCTGTGTCTGTCTGTCTGTGTGTGTGTGTCTCTCTCTCTCTCTGTCTCTCTGTCTGTCTCTCTCCCTGTCTCTATCTCTCTCTGTCTCTGTCTGTTTCTCTCTCTCTTCTCTCTCTCTCTCTCTCTCTCTCTCTCTCTCTCCCTCCCTCTCTCTGTCTCTGTCTGTATGTATGTAAGTCTGTCTTCCTGTCTGTCTGTCTGCCTGCCTGTCTGTGTCTAACCGTTGCATTTCATACATAACGATTAACAGGTCTGACATACAACAACAACAACAAAAAACCTGTGCTTACACACGTGCGCACGCAAAAGCGCAAATCACATATAACAGATTTATGTCAATGTACATTATTGCAGTAACAAATTTCCTTTTGACGGGTTGAGTGTGATTTCCAGATTTTTAGTTAATGAGTGAATTTTCATGAAGTTGGTTAACAAGGATTGTATTGCGCTCTCTCTCTCTCTCTCTCTCTCTCTCTCTCTCTCTCTCTCTCTCTCTCTCTCTCTCTCTCTCTCTCTATCTATCTATCTATCTATCTATCTGTGTCTCTCTGTTTCTCTCACTCTCTCTTTCTCTCTCTCTTATTCACTTTCTCTCTCTCATACACTCTCTCTCTCACTCTCTCTCTCTCTTTCTCTCTCTCTATCACTCTCACTCTCTCTTTCTCTCTCTTTCTCTCTCTGTCTCTCTCATTCACTCTTTCACTCTCTCTCTCTCTCTCTCTCTCTCTCTCTCTCTCTCTCTCTCTCTCTCTGTTTAAGCAAGAAAGAGAAAGATAAAATATTGTGAAGAAAGAGACTGGAATCAAGTGTATTACTATCATATTCCAGAAGGGCTGTAAAGAAAGGCTAACGACTGACAGAGACCTGTTGTAGTGCCCATACGGAAAAAGAAAAGGGGCAAGAAAAATTGTAACAACGACAGACGTATATCTGTCCTCAGTCGTGTAGGCAAAATATTTCCTTGAATTTTACAGCATACCTGTCAGGTCACGCTTGCACAGCCGATATTAGACTTGTAGTTTTCTTTGGGCCCAAGCAAACTCAGAAAAGACGAGATTTGCGCATATACACTTAGAAGGTGAGCAAGCCTGTGCTTAACGATTTCTTCTCTTTGAGAACATGTTTACCGATGAGCACACTTAAGGCGCCCGAAGATCCGCTGTACAGTCGTACCCAAGCATTCCATAGCGAATCACCAGTAGGGATTCAGAAAAGGAAGAGGACATACATGTCAATCCCGCGCAATGCCGGTTTCGAGAAAGCCTGTGACTACCAGAGACAACTCCTCCTCATCTTTGTGAATCAGGAAAAGGCCATTGACCGAGTAAACAGAATGAAACTTTGGGAAGTCTTACAGAGAAATGAAGATAAATGCCATCTCCTTGACAACAAGAAAGTAACCTTTGCAGATAATGAGAGTGCTATTAGGGCCCCAAGTAGACTTTCCAAGTAATGTCTTGGGTCTGACAAGGATGATTTCTATTACCACTCGTTTTCATCATCTACATGGACAAAATTACTCAAGATGCAAACCCCTTTGAATAAGCCATTATTTGTTGATGACCAAGTGGTAGTGAGGTATGACAAAACACAGCTGCAAAACATACAAGCAAGTAAAATAACATCTCCATGGCATACTGTTTGGTCTTCAAAAGCAAGATATCAATACTGCTTCACAAAACACTTGTAATAGCAAAATGTGTGTCAACATTGCTGAAAAGACGAAAGCTATAACGCAGCGTTATATTATAAACGAAAACCAGACCAGATTAGAAAAAAAAGAACAAGTGTCATTCATAACAACAATTTGACAAAATGATCTGAAGGTATCCAGATTAGCCGAACTGAGTTTGGAGAGTGGGGTCATGCAAAGAATGTTTATATACTATTGTTGTTGTTGTTTTGTTGTTGTTGTTGCTGTTGTAGTTGTTATTGTTTTGTTATTGTTTTGTTGTTGTTGTTGTTGTTGTTGTTTTTACAGAATGCAATCATTTTTGTTTTCCCCTTCAATAGAGAAATTGTCCTTAAGTATGCACACAATTAGATGAAGAGGAAAATGCACACAAGTACATAAATAAATCAACATTAGTAATTGTTTAAAGTGTTACGTACCAATGACAGACAACTATGCAAGTATCTGAGAAATGTTTGTTCTCACAAATGTTACGATCGTCACAGTCAAAACTGAATAGTTACAATAAATCTATTACATGTGTGCTTTGCACAGTCTTACATGATAACAACAAATACATTGTTGCACCATCAAACCACTACTTACATTTATCTACTCACCGCTCAGACAAATGGGTATCAGATGGCGAGTGATCAGACAATAGGCCAGCAATCATCAGGCAATAATCAGACACTAATCAGGCTGTAATCAGACAGTAAGCTTAACGACGGATCTCCAAATAACCTGCATACAGACAGCAGTCAGCGCTGCTCGTGCGGCCAAGATCAAAATGTCATCTGCTTCCATCCCCAGCCATTGTGTCCAGATAAAGATGACGGGGTCATACAAGTGCAGTGTCTTGTACAGGAACGATTCCTACGGTTATACAATTATGGTAAATTAAGATCACCATGATAACAACAACGACGATGCAGTTAAAATTTACTGGTAGATTGTGTAGCACGTAGTTAATAGTTTCTGGTCATTTGGGAAACAATACAATCAGATCACGAAAAGGAAACATTTGAGCAAAAAGTGGTTGGTACCATTGTCTCCTTTGTTGTTTTAGTTGATTTTCGTGAATCTTGAAAGTTATTCTGTATTGGTGTAGAAAAAGTTGAATGGTGTTTCTCAGATGTGATGATGATGATGATGATGATGATGGATGAGATGATGTGATGATGTGATGATGATGATGACGACGACGACGACGACGACGACGTCAATATAAAGCCCTAAACAGACTCTTGACATTCACTCAGACATTCACGCACAGTGACAAAACTTGAGGGTACGAAGCACATGCTTAATGGGAAGAGAACGACAGAAGAGGAAGAGGATGTGGGGGAGGGAGAGTAAAGGAAGGGATAAAGGGTTATGCATGTGTCGATACATGCATGTATGTGTTTGACATATACACGGATATTTATGTATGTGCGTATATGTGGGGGGGGGGGGGGGGGGAGTGAGTAAGATTCGCTGCTCTATGTTTAGAGGCATATGGTTTTATCAAAAAGATATTAGAGACTTTAAGTGATGTTTACAATATGTACTTGGTGGTGTCATTCATGCTACTGTTTGAGTAGTCTGGCCATTGATGCCATTATGCATTACGAGTATAAGCAAAACTGTGGATGCTCACAGATGGAAGTGACAGATGTCCAAATGTGAAACTATTGATATGAACAAATATTTGTAACGATGACGAAACCTTGACTAATGTATGACGAAACCACATTGAAATAATTAATGACACTCTTTATCACAGGAAAAATAGTACGCTTTTTACGATGGCAAGACCCCACTGTTCACACGGATCATGTTTGCGTTATCTGCCAGTTTGGACCCTACGTGTTTTGCTTTGTACATTGTTATTTCTGAGAGAAAATTAAACACAAAAGAAGCAATCAAACAAATTTTAAATTTGTGTTGCCATATGAACAAAATTCAAATATCAATGCCAAGATCTTGGGGGGTTGTTTTTTTGTTTGTTTGTTTGTTTGTTTCCTTGTTTGTTTGTTTCCAAACAGATTTGCATCTCATTAATTGACAAGAGGTTTTGGTTTTCAGTTTGCTCACAAATGCTTTAAACCTACGAATGTTTTTATATGGCATACTGTAAAGAAGGTATGCCATGCAATAGGAACACGATCACTGTTTCATCACAAGCGTATCGACCAAATTCACTGCATTCCATCAGATTTGCAATATCCATCAGTCAAAACATAGTTGCACTGCCAACACAATTTATAAAACAATCACTTTATGTCGCTGGAGTCGAACAAACTTGTTATTTGAGGACAAAATGTGTCATCCCAAATAGTCCTGTGCGATATTTCTAACATGTCTACACACATAATTCTACGTTTGTGGGCTGAGATCGATACTTGTGAAACATGTTGATGAAAGGCGGACATCGGAATAACAGCAATAACTGTTGAAGCCAATGTTGCACTGAACTGAGCTTGCATTGAGCTGACAGTTATAAATAATTCATTCCCATTTTCAAGTGATGGTCAAGCCATACAAAATATCTCTCTCGTGTGATGAAAAACAGCGCAGAACAGAATCCTCATAAAAACTACTCTTGTGATACTTCATGCATTACACATAAGCAGATTACAGTTATTTCACTGAATTTCTGTTGCCTCTTCAAAATATGAAGAGGGATGTTTCCAGTTGTTGTACTTGCTCATATTTACTAGTCATAACCAAAATATGTTGAAGCCACAGAAGCTGATCTCAGTTTTGTGGGCATTTTATTTCGTTTGGCTGTGACTTCGAACAGGACTGCTTTTAGGTATTATTGGTCAGTGAAGTCCCTCTGTCAGGCTTTAACACTTGATTTAGATGTAATTATAATCTGGCGATACAGACTCGAAATTCTTCTTACTGGACGATATTTTTGGGTTTGTTATGTTTTTGTTTCGTTGTTTATTTGTTTGTTTGTCGGGAATGGGTTGTTTTTTCTGGTTTTCTTTGTTTCCTTTTATCTGTATCAAAAAGAAAGATTATACCGAAACAAAATTTATCTTCAATTTCCCTAGACCATATCTGTGATACACACTGGCAGAAACATATAACTGGATTTAGAAATGTTAGGACATTGTCGACATGGTTTAACAATGGATGGACTATATCGATATGGTTAACAATAGACGGACCATATGGGTATAATGGTTTATCAATAGATGGAACTCATGGGTATGGTTCAACAACAAATGGACCACATGAATATGGTTTAACAATAAATAGACCATATGGCTGTGGTTTAACAATAGATGAACCATATCGATATGATTTAACAGTTGATGACCATATGGGTACAAGTTAACAATAGATGGGCTATGGTGGTATGGTTTAACAATAGATGGACCATAATTATGTGTATGGCTTAACAATAGATGGATCACACTGGTATGGCTTTACGATAGATAGACCTATGGCGTATCAATAACTGGATGGTATGGGTATGATTTAACAACAAATGGACCACATGGTTTTTATTTAAGATAGAAGACCCATGGTGGTATGGTTTAACAATAGTGTTAAGCCTATGTTTCAAAAAAGAGAAACTCAATGTGAAAGTGCGAATGCCGATAAGAGAAGTGTGACGTCAAAATGTGTCAGTGGATTCAGCTACTCTCCACTGTTCTTTCTTGAAGATTGGTTTCTCGATAATGAATCGAGAATATTTGTTTTGGTTTACGCTAACACTGTAAATGTATGTTTAAGTTTGATTTCCTTGTATAGAAATATGTAGAATCCTTTAGAACAATCTAGAAATGACAAGAAAAACGTAGAATACCTTAGATCTCTCTAGAATGTTCCGGAAATCGTAAACAAATTTAATCTGTACAATGATTGGCTAGAACTACAGAATATTCTAGAAAGGAGAGGTTCAAGAATGCGGCTATAATTGGCTGAAAATCTAGGGAAATGCCGAGAATATTCGGGAACTTTCTATGATGTTATAAATAAAGCGTGACTGTGGCTTGAGAGGGAGAACGATAAAAAGAATTGAAATGTAAGCCTGCTGTCAGAGATAGAGAAGTTGCTGTAGATTCGTGGAGTTGCTGTGTGTAGATTTGAGGGCTAAAGAAGAATAATTCTGCAAACTAGGATTGGTGCATCAGATGTGTGAAGTATTTAGACCTACCCAGTTCCTATTATGTTTTCTTCGTTCTTCAAATAAAGGATCGTTTTCGTTTAACCTGGACTGGTGCATTTTGTCTCTGAGAAGAACGATCAACTGCTAGATCTTCATGAACTGCATAAACTGCAAGACACTGCCAGTCACCTACATCTTTACATGTGACAATTGGGGGCCAAGCTGGGATCTATGCATCATTGATCTATCCAGAGACTCCATACTACGGAAGTATTTGAACGAATTTGATCGCGCAGTTTAGATCTGCACTGTGTTGACTTTGACGCCGCTTGACTAGGCACAGATCAGCGGAACTTTAGAAAGTGAATTTACACAGCGGAGTGTAAGCAGTGCGTTGATTCAGTCCAGGGAACATTAGTTGAAGAAAACTAGATCTATTGCCTGTGACTGAAAGAAGAGTCCACTGAGACAGCTACTTGGGATAGTAAATGGTAATTTGAGGTGATTTTTGAGTTGACAGTTCCAAAGACTGATCGCGGTTGTTAATCTGAGCTGTGTCACCATGGAATACATCGAGATAGGCAGAGAACTGGGTCTAACGGGTAAAGCCCTCCAAAGTTACGTGCTACAGCAAGTGGAGAAAAGAAGACAGCAAGAAATAGAAATATAAGAGAAAAGAAGACAGCAAGAAATAGAAATATAAGAGAAAAGAAGACAGCAAGAAATAGAAAATAAGACTTTAAGAGAAAAGAAGACAGCAAGAAATATAAGAGAAAAGAAGACAGCAAGAAATAGAAATATAAGAGAAAAGAAGACAGCAAGAAATAGAAATATAAGAGAAAAGAAGACAGCAAGAAATAGAAATATAAGACTATTAAGAGAAAAGAAGACAGCAAGAAATAGAAATAGAAGAGAAAAGAAGACAGCAAGAAATAGAAGAGAAAAGAAGACAGCAAGAAATAGAAAAGAAAAGAAGACAGCAAGAAATATATAGAGAAAAGAAGACAGCAAGAAATATAAGAGAAAAGAAGACAGCAAGAAATATAAGAGAAAAGAAGACAGCAAGAAATATAAGAGAAAAGAAGACAGCAAGAAATATAAGAGAAAAGAAGACAGCAAGAAATATAAGAGAAAAGAAGACAGCAAGAAATATAAGAGAAAAGAAGACAGCAAGAAATAGAAAAGAAAAGAAGACAGCAAGAAATAGAAAAGAAAAGAAGACAGCAAGAAATATAAGAGAAAAGAAGACAGCAAGAAATAGAAAAGAAAAGAAGACAGCAAGAAATAGAAATATAAGAGAAAAGAAGACAGCAAGAAATAGAAAAGAAAAGAAGACAGCAAGAAATAGAAAATAGAAGAGAAAAGAAGACAGCAAGAAATAGAAATATAAGAGAAAAGAAGACAGCAAGAAATAGAAATATAAGAGAAAAGAAGACAGCAAGAAATAGAAAAGAAAAGAAGACAGCAAGAAATATAAGAGAAAAGAAGACAGCAAGAAATAGAAATAGAAGAGAAAAGAAGACAGCAAGAAATAGAAATAGAAGAGAAAAGAAGACAGCAAGAAATAGAAGAGAAAAGAAGACAGCAAGAAATAGAAGAGAAAAGAAGACAGCAAGAAATAGAAATAGAAGAGAAAAGAAGACAGCAAGAAATAGAAGAGAAAAGAAGACAGCAAGAAATAGAAGAGAAAAGAAGACAGCAAGAAATAGAAGAGAAAAGAAGACAGCAAGAAATAGAAAAGAAAAGAAGACAGCAAGAAATAGAAATAGAAGAGAAAAGAAGACAGCAAGAAATAGAAGAGAAAAGAAGACAGCAAGAAATAGAAATAGAAGAGAAAAGAAGACAGCAAGAAATAGAAATAGAAGAGAAAAGAAGACAGCAAGAAATAGAAGAGAAAAGAAGACAGCAAGAAATAGAAATAGAAGAGAAAAGAAGACAGCAAGAAATAGAAGAGAAAAGAAGACAGCAAGAAATAGAAATAGAAGAGAAAAGAAGACAGCAAGAAATAGAAATAGAAGAGAAAAGAAGACAGCAAGAAATAGAAATAGAAGAGAAAAGAAGACAGCAAGAAATAGAAATAGAAGAGAAAAGAAGACAGCAAGAAATAGAGGAAGAAGAATACAGCAAGAAATAGAACGAGAAGAGTGAGCTGCTGAAAGAGAATTAAGAATACTTCACTTGGAAAGCGAAGAGAAAGAAAAACCAGAGAGAATTTGAACTGAGAATGGCAGAAATGAAGTCTCAAAAATGGTGAACAAATATTCCATACAGAAGTCAGCAGTGCCAAGAGACCACGCCTTCCTGCATTTGTGGATGGGAAAGACAACCTAGACAGTTACCTTGTACATTTTGAACGTCACGCTGAAGCTATAAAGTGGTCTAGACAGCTGTGGGCAATTGATCTGAGTGCTCTACTGACTGGTCATGCCCTTGAAGTGTACTCCAGATTAACCAAGGATGACGCCAACGACTATGAAAAGCTAAAATCGGCGCTTCTACGCAGCTACGACTTTTCCGAGCAAGGTTTCCAGAGACGTTTCCGTTCCAGTCAGCCAGAAAAGAATGAAAGCCCAGCTCAGTTTCTAACTTGTTCCAGGGTTATCTTGAAAGATGGCTGGAGTAGTTAGCCAGAAGAGAGAAGGATTATAATGGACTGTCCCATTTGGTCCTGAAAGAGCAGCTCCTGGAATCATGTCCCAAGGACCTGGCAGCCTACCTTCTACAGGAGAAAAACCAGGATCAGAAAGTTTAGCCTGGAGACAAAGTCCTTAGGCCTATTCTCCTGCCAACCAACTACAAGTTGTCAATGCAGTGGAAAGGACATTATCCAGTGAAAGTTGTCAAGGGGCTAAATGACTATGTGGTGAAAGTCAAAGGAAAAGAAAAGATCTTCAACACCAAACCTCCTAAAGAAATACACTGAACGAGAAGCAGAGAAGCATGCAGCGAATGCACAAGTTTCTGAAATCCAGGGGTGGGCGCCATTTGTCACTTGCAGCATTGTTAGTGACTCTATTGATGAAGAAACAATGAGTGACGAGGAACTGTTTGAGTTAAGTGACTTCAATCCCCAAGAAACTGTAGACGATGTGGCTCTTGGACCCCAGCTCAATAACCAGCAGCAGGCTGAAGTACATGAGATATTGAAAGAACACTCAAACATATTCACTCAGTTTCCTGGAGGGACTGACCTGATCCAGCATGAAGTGAAGCTGACATCCACACCCATCAAGGCAAAGCCCTATCCCATGTCATACACCAACAGAGAGTCACTGAAGGCAGATATTGAGGAAATGTTGAAGCTTGGCGTGATACGTGAGTCCAGAGGGTCACCTTACGCTTCTCTAGTCGTCATTGTCAAGAAGAAAGATGGTACCGACAGAGTATGCATTGACTTTAGGCGGCTGAATAAACTTACAGAGCTTGATTCTGAACCAATGCCAACTGCTGCTGATAGGTTTTTCTCCAAGATTGACCTCAGCAAAGGGTACTGGCAAATCCCCATACCAGAAGAAGATGTTTCCAAGACTGATTTTGTTACTCCAGATGGGACTTATGAGTTCCTCCATATGCCATTTGGCACGAAAAACTCTGGGGCAACGCTGAAACGAGGCATGAGGAAACTACTGGGTGACGTGAAAGATGTGATATTCTACTGGGACGACATTTTGGTCCATTCTAAAACGTGAACTCAACATTTAGAAATCCTTCGAGAGCTTTTCAAGTGATTGACAGCTGCCAACTTGACTGCAAGACCCAACAAGTGTATTATTGGTGCAGACGATGTTGACTTCATTGGACATCGCCTCCAGGAAGGAGTGACAGGGGTCCTTGAGGACAACGTCAAGAAGATTGTGGAAGCACCACGTTCCCAGACCAAGAAGCAGCTGAGATCCTTTCTTAGTTTGGTGGGGTTCTACAGAGGGTACATGCCCCACTTTGCAACTGTGACAGCACCACTGTCAGACCTTCTTTGCAAGGGACAACCCAATCAGCTGAAGTGGAGAGCAGCACAAGATCAGGCCTTTAGCACCGTCAAGGAGTTCCTGTCAAGAGAGCCAGTGCTACGGCTACCTGACCCCTCAGAGACTTTTTGTGCTTAGTGCAGACGCCTCTGACGATGGTATTGGTGCGGTCTCATGCAAGAACATGAAGGAAAGCTGTTTCATGTTTCGTCATCATCATCATCAGGTGCCTTGCCGCATGGCGTTGGCGATTATGGACTTCCATCTGTCTCTATCACTTGTTGCCTTGAGCATCTCTTCCACCCTCCTTGTCCCCAGCCACTCTGCAAGTCTGTCTAGTATCTTCTCCCTGGGTCTACCCG
Source organism: Monoplex corrugatus (assembly GCA_030674185.1). NCBI lineage: Eukaryota > Metazoa > Mollusca > Gastropoda > Littorinimorpha > Ranellidae > Monoplex > Monoplex corrugatus. The sequence goes on from JAPXFY010000014.1 coordinate 77,471,787, forward strand.
GTGCTTTCTTTCCCTCCAGCTTTCCTGTTGTGACCAGGTGCTCCAATTCCCCTTTCCTCATAAAATGGCCTATACATGTTGCCTGTCTTTTTCCTAATCTTCTTTATCAATGATCTCTTCACCTCATCAAGACTGTCTCGTTTGTTTTCTTTGCTGTCCATGGAACTCTCAACATTCTTCTTAGAAACCACATCTTGGCTGCCTCAATCTTCTTCTGGCTTTGGTTGTTGACTGTCCCCGCCTCACAACCGAATAACAGTATGCTTGCTGACTGTCCACGCTTCACAACCGTACAACAGTATTGGTTCTATATAACATTCAAGAACTCTCTTCCTGATGTTAATTGATAGGCATTTGTTGGTAAGAATGCTTGTCATCTTCTTGAATGCTGTTTTAGCTTGGTTGATTCTGCTGGCCACCTCTGATGAGCACTGTTGTCTGGTGAAATGATCGTTCCCAGGTATTTAAACCTATCAACCTGTCCCAAGGTTGTGCCGTTTCCTGTCACCTTGCATGAGGGGATTTCATGTTTTTTACTGATCACCAAGACTTCAGTCTTCCTGCTGTTTAGTTCCAACCCCTTACCTTTGCTTTCTATTTCTAGTATATTCACAAGGTTTTGTAGGTCCCTTTCACTTTCTGCAATTAGCACGGTGTCATCTGCGTATCGAATGTTGTTTATCACTTTTCCTCCAACCTTTAATCCAGGGTCTTCCTCTAGGTTTCTCATGATGTTTTCGCTGTAAAGTGAAAACAGATCTGGTGACAAAACACAACCCTGTCTGACACCTCTTTTGATGCTTTGGAAAGAGCCCATATCGTTTTTTTTTTCTCATTGCAGCTGTTTTTCCCAATACATATTTCTGATTATTCATAGGTCTTTTCCATCAAAATTGAGTCTTTCTAGTTGGTTGATCAATTCTTCATGTCTGACCTTAACAAAAGCCTTGGTATAATCAATAAAGCATAAATATAAATCCTTGTTCATCTCGATTGACGTCTCTGTGATAGTTCTTAGGATGTATATGGCATTAACAGTTCCTTTCCCTTCCACAAACCCATATTGTTCATCTGCTATTTCTCTTTTGATTCTATTCCTTGTCCTCGTCATGATGGTATTCTTAATAGGATCTTGGTTACATGACTCATCAAACTGATTGTGCAATGGAGTTCGCATTCTATAGTCCCTGTCTTCTTTGGAAGTGCAATGAAAATTGATTTTGACATATCTTTGGAGATTTTTCCAGTGTTGAAAATTTCATGTAGGAGGACTGTTATTTTTTAATACCAAATTTCTCCAGGGCTTCAATCATCTCTGTAGTAATGTTGTCTTGTCCTGGGGCTTTTCCTGGTTTCATCTTTTTCAATGCTGCTCTAACTTCATCTTTCAGTATGGAATTCATATGCCAGTAAAAAGTTGTCCAGAACAGAGCGGAAGTACGCAACTATGGAGAAAGAGTGCCTTGCCATCATGTTGGCTGTGTGTAAGTTTGAACTGTTCTTCCAAGGGGTTCACTTTGTCTTGCACACTGATCATAAACCTTTATCGTTTTTGGACTCTGCCAAATTTGTCAGTAACAGAGTTACGCAATGGGCAATGTACCTTCAGAACTTCGATATGAAGGTGGAGTATGTGAAAGGTACAGAGGACCATGCTGCAGACTTTCTCAGCAGAATGTGATGCAGATGGACTGGATAAATGTTTGGACACAAAATAGTTGTGTGTTGGTTTTCCTGTATTAGATTGTTTCGTGTGGTTTTGTTTGTTTGTTTGTTTGTTTTGTTTTTTGTTTTGTTTTTGTTTTGTTTTTTCTAATGTAAAGAATTTTGAGAAATTTAGTGAAATTTCTTTAAGAGGGGGGTTATGTTACATTTCAAAAAAGGAAACTCAATGTGAAAGTGCGAATGCCGATAAGAGAAGTGTGACGTCAAAATGTGTCAGTGGATTCAGCTACTCTCCACTGTTCTTTCTTCAAGAATGGTTTGTGATTCGCTCGATAATGAATCGAGAATGTTTGTTTTGGTTTATGCTAACACTGAAAATATATGTTTAAGTTTGATTTCGTCGTATCGGTATGGAAATAATTATGTAGAATCCTTTAGAACAATCTAGAAATGACAAGAAAAACGTAGAATGCCTTAGATCTCTCTAGAATGTTCCAGATATCGTAAACAAATTTAATCTGTACAATGATTGGCTAGAACTACAGAATATTCTAGAAAGGAGAGGTTCAAGAATGCGGCTATAATTGGCTGAAAATCTAGGGAAATGCCGAGAATATTCGGGAACTTTCTATGATGTTATAAATAAAGCGTGACTGTGGGTTGAGAGGAAGAGTGTTAAAAAGAATTGAAATGTAAGCCTGCTGTTAGAGATAGAGAAGTTGCTGTAGATTCGTGGAGTTGCTGTGTGTAGATCTGAGGGCTGAAGAATAATTCTGCAAACTAGGATTGGTGCATCGGATGTGTGAAGTATTTACCCAGTTCCTGTTATGTTTTCTAAGTTCTTCAAATAAAGGATCGTTTTCATTTAACCTGGACTTGTGCATTTTGTCTCTGAGAAGAAAGATCAACTGCTAGATCTTCACGAACCTGCATAAACTGCAAGACACTGCCAGTCACCTACATCTTTACATGTGACAAATAGATTGGACCATATCGGTATGATTTAACAATAGATAGACCATATGAGCGCGGTTAAGCAATAGATAGACCATATGGGTATGGCGTATCAACAAATAGATATAATGGGTATGATTTAACAGTAGATGGACCATACGGGTATGGCATATCAACAAATAGATATAATGGGTATGATTTAACAGTAAATGGACCATACGGGTATGGTTCAACGATAGATGGATCGTTTCCAGACTCAGATGATACGTCCATTCAGATAAGAAAAGTCATGGATATTCAACTTTAATGTAGTCTCGCATTTTTCTTACTCGTAGTGAGTCTAAGATGACCAGAGGGTACATCTATAAGCTTGTAGATATATTCCATCCGCTTATCATACCTAAACGTTAAAGAAGAAATTATAATTCTTGTTTCATTTACATGTCAGGATGATAAACTAAATAATAGCTCCCTTTTCAACCATTTACTTATAGGTACAAATAATCTTTGGCAACAAAAACATTACCAAAGGTAGTCTTACTGAATTTGCTGAATCTTCAAGTGCATTCAACTGCAAATTCCATGGATTAGTCAGCGATGTTTCCTTTGTCTTGAACACTGTCACGCCCTGTCACGTGCCGAGCGTGTGGTCAGATTTTACTTGTAGTGAATTCTTATTCGTGGCTAAGAGCCTGGAAGCTTATACGTTGCTCTTACTTCCATTAAAGGATTTCCATAATTCTGATTGAACATAAAACAAGAAATAACATCGTCTGCTACTTTAGATAAGAAAGCAACCATTTGTCTCTCTGGTGTGTGTGGAAAATAATATTGACCATTGTCAGTGGACTGACGTTCTCTCTGTCTCTGTCTGCCTTTGTCTCTGTCTGTCTGTCTGTCTGTCTTCTGTCTCTCTCTCTCTCTCTCTCTCTCTTTCTCTCTCTCTCTTTCTCTCTCTCTTCTTTGTCTGTGTGTAGGTCTCTGTCTGTCTCTGTGTGTCTGTATGTCTGTCTATCTGTCTCTCTCTCTCTCTCTCTCTCTCTCTCTCTCTCTCTCTCTCTCCTCTCTCTCTCTCCACTCTTTCTCTGGCTAATTATGCCAGACAAATCATATCTGCATGGTATTTAACGGTTCATCGATCATTCAAATATATGTCGTTCTGAGTTATATGATCACAGCACTTGATTTAATAACATTAACAATGATAATCATTCCAATCGTATTGTGCAAAAAGTCCATGTCAGAGAATGCTCGCTGCACTTTACGTTAAAAAAAACTTCAGGGGAATGGGGGAGGATTGCCAAGTCTATGTATTAAGGTAGTGTAACCATAGTCCGATACATACACCAATACATAAGTGCAGCATAAAGAGTGTTCATCAACAATAACAGTAGATCATAACGTTCACTTAGAAGCAGGTGATAGTGATACTAGTCAGAAAAATGTATTGAAGAAAAATGTATCAACCATTTGATAAATTCATGCACAAAAAAGCAAACACAAAACACACATTATCAAGACGGTTCCAAATGCACGTGTACACGACAGCATATATTTGTATTACAAAGGCCGGGGGTGGGGGGGGGGGGTTAATGGGTCAATAAAGTAATATAGCAACAGAGACTCTTATTACTACTAGTACGAAAGATCTACAAGGAATAACATACACAGAACTGAATATTTTTCATCTACTTGTGTGTGAATTATCGATATATATGTTTGTGTGTGTGTGTATGCGCGCGAGCGCGGGCGTGCACGAGCGCATGTGTGTTTAGACAAACTGCAATATGACTGGACCTGGAAGAGCCATACGTATTTATCAATACATTTTGGGGATATATTTCTAAAAGAAATATGTTTTAATGAATGTTTTGAAAGGATGCGGACAACTGCTTCGTCTTAAGGATACTGGGAGGGGGTTCATTGTTGCTGGACCAAAAACTGAGAAGGATTTCTTTCGGCAAGTACTTAGAAAGAACTGAGGTACGATAGTTGAGAAGCAGCTTGGGACCTGAAAGGTTTGGAAGGTTTTAGGGTAGGAGTATTTCTGACATATATGTTGGTATGGTATTCGAATTTAGGCATCGAAAGCGGAGTGTAGCAATCTTATACTCTATTCTTATTCTTGCTTTGACTGGAAGCCAGTGCAGTTTTTGCAAGAATGTTTTTGCACTGCTCCGTTTGCTCTCCAGTGGTACAAGTCGAACTGCACTGTTTTGGATTCGCTGGAGGTTGAAAAACTCATCATTATAAATTCCAGCTTAGAGTGAATAACTCAACATTAGAAATTCCAGCTCAGAGTGAATAATTCATCATTAGAAATTCGAGCTTAGAGCGAATAAGTCATCATTAGAAATTCCAGCTTAGAGCGAATAACTTATAATTAGAAATTCCAGCTTAGAGTGAATGATTCATCAATAGAAATTCCAGCTTAGAGTGAATAACTCATTAGAAATTCCAGTTAGAGCGAATGACTCATCATTAGAAATTCCAGCTTAGAGTGAATAACTCATTAGAAATTCCAGCTTAGAGTGAATAATTCATCATTAGAAATTCCAGCTTAGAGCGAATAACTCATTAGAAATTCCAGCTTAGAGCAAATAATTCATCATTAGAAATTCGAGCTTAGAGCGAATAACTCATCATTAGAAATACCAGCTTCGAGAGAGTTACAGTAGTCTAGTTCAGTCAGCTTGTTTGTGGCATCAGCAGAAAGAAATGAATTGGTTTGCATATCTTACATAGTCTGAGTCAGATCATTTTTCTCAGGCCCCTCTCTCTCTCTCTCTCTCTCTCTCTCTCTCTCTCTCTCTCTCTCACACACACACACACACACACATGAGCACACATACACATGCACACGCACTGCGTCTTTCACTCTGTCCTTGCCTCCCTCTCTCCCTCCTTTTATTTATTATGTATACAATTATGTATACATACATACATACATAATAATACATACATACATACATACATATATACATACATACATACATACATGCATGCATGCATATATGTATAATATATATATATATATATATATATATGAGTGGCAATGTCAACATTTGTAACAACTACAGAGCCATTGTCTTAATCAGCCATGCCAGTAAGATCCTGCTCATAATTATTCTCAACAGACTGTAACCCAAGATAGAAGAACTATCTGACTTCCAAGCAGGCTACAGAGGCACAACTGACATGTTACTTGTCACTTACATGGCTGCAACAACGAAGCAATAGGTCACTGAAATAGAAAGTGGTGATGACAAGCCCTACTGTGACAAGGTCATATGAGTTCTAACTGTCAAAGCATGACGTGTCATGGCTAACTTTAAATTAAGCCCGCATGGCCATGAAGTTGATGCATTTTAAATGGCGACAAAACCATCATCGCGAACCGTCAAGTCCACGCCTGCCCGAAGCATGATGACGTAACGTCAATCTTCGGGGTCATGTGTCAGGCAGGTGCTGCTTGATTAACTTAACCTCGTTAATTAAATACAGAGATATGAAAACCGTGTCCCCTTCGTTTCACTGACAAGAATTCACCCCCTCTATAGAAAGAGTATAACGAGAGTGTTGTCTTCTCACATGTATGGATGCAATGAAGATTACGACAGCAAGTGTTGGCTTTTGACAAATGTGAATGTAGCGTAGAAAGAAAGTGACGGCAGCGTTGTCTTCTGTTTCAGATTCCTACAGAGAACAGAACGTGTCACTACTCATAGATGGAGAGGAGAGTACAGTGGACTTCATCGATCCGGCTGTAGATGGTGTAAGTTTTGACCTCTTATTTATTTATTCATTTATTTATTTATTTATTTTATTTATTTATTTATCTATTTATTTATATATTTGTTATTTATCTATTTATTTCTTATCTTATTTATTTATCGGTTATTATCAGACGTTGTTGTCATTATTATACGAATAGTAACAGTAATAGGTAATGGCAGGGGCAACATCTGTCATATCATTTACCTTCATTGTTATCACCATCATTACTATCATCATCTTCTTCGTTGTCATCTTGATTATAATTATGATATGAGTATGATGATGATGATGATGACGACGATGAAGATGATGATGATGATGGTGATGACGATGACTATGATTGTCATATCATTATCATTATCGTTGATGTTGTTGTTGTTTTACTTGCTGCTGCTGCTCTAATTAGCATTTTCCCCAACACTATGAGATCTTAAAATTTATTTCAAAATACCTCTAATGTAATACTCATATACTGGTAATACTAGCAAAATTAGAATCTTTAAAAGTATACTGTTTAAATTCAAGCAGATTAATAACTTAATACCCACGAAAAATGCTACATGATTTTCGTCTAGACCTTTTTGTTCTCTTTCTTCACATTCTGAATTAGATAAATGAACAGTCAAATTGATGGCCAGACCAGACACAGAGAAATTGTCCTGAGAAGAATAATCAGTCTGCCATCCTTTTTCAACATCAAATCACTGACTTCTAGCAAGACAGGATGTGGAAGGAAATCAGTGGGGGGTGGGGGGGGGGGTCATTGGTGGAGAGTGAGGAGGTTGTCTTTAATCTAGAAGGAATATGATTAAACTTCTCCCAGATGATCTGTGTCGCCATTTCTTTAGGAGCCTAAAAGTCGGAGAGTTTAATTAATTAGTCCGTGGCGGTGTTCTTTGGATGGTTCATGGGAGGGAGTGTCCAACAACTGACATGACTGATTGTCTTCGTTCTGACTACAGGTTGTTTTCACTATCCTCTCTGAAAGAGGTCGGGGTCTCTTGGGGGTAGGGGACAGGCTAAAGTGTGGCTCATGGTTGTTTGGGAAATAGGGTGCTGTATCTGTCTGCCTGTTTCTCTGTCAGCCTGTCCGTTTGCTAACTTGTCCGTTATGCTGTCAGTCTAATGGGTTGTAGTATAAAACACACAAATGGGTATAATATTAAGCAAAGGGAGATATTTGTCAGGCTGATAAAGGGATGAGTATGCCAGGCTGATATGAAGTATTAGTATCCAACAGAGAAATTGTTATTAAATCATATTGTTGAGAAGAACAAGGCAGGAAAGGTTAGGCTTCTCAGTGTAATTGAAGACTCGGAAGATAAGGTTGTGAGATCAATCCAACACAAGCTGAGGACTGGTAGGAAATGGACAGTCCAGGAGGCACTGGTCGCAGCGAAAGAAAGCTTCATGGTCAGAGAAATCATAGGGCACACGCAGACCAACAGGCAGGGACTGGGATCAACAAAAACGGAATGATGTATTTGTCAGGCTGATAAGATAAAAGAGACATGGTAATACAAGAAATGAAGAAAGAAGAGGATGCCACAAGACTACAGAAGGCAGTTCAACAAGGCCGTCAGGGGCAGTGGACATCTTGGGAAAATGCGCTTCAAAGAAGTCTAAGCTGGAATGACTTGTGGCATATGGTCCCTCTCAGAATCAGTTTCATCCTCAGATCTGTGTATGACCTCCTGCCCTCGAATGCTGATCTGGTGAAATAGGGGAAATCAGATAACCTGCTTGCCCGCTCTGCCAAGGCAAACAGACAGTGGAACATGTCCTGAGCTCATGCAAGGTAGCGCTAACCCAAGGAAGGTACACATGGAGGCACAATCAAGTGCTTCAAGAGATCGCACAAACAATAAGCACTGCGATCAGCAATGCCAGAAGACAAAACTTGCCAACAAAAGCTCCAATAACCTTCTACACGGCAGGAGGCAGGAAAATGTGGCCTGAAAAATATGTGACACCCAGATCATGGAAGCGGGGTCTGCTGGATGAAGCAGACGACTGACAGTGCACAGCAGATCTCCCATAATAAAAAAAAAAAACACCCAGAAATCTGCGACTCACGTCAACTACATTAGGTTTTGTATCTCTGAAATAAGTGTGCACACTTTTCGATACAAACATGTAGACAGCGCCAAATTATAACGCCCACTTTGCAATGAATCAAAAAGGATGGGGATCATTTTGTTTTGAAATGTCATGTATTAAATAATCTCGCATAAGATAATCCCAATTAAAAATCATCGACAGCTACATTTGTTCCGATTGTTTTTGTTGATGGAATCGACGGATGAAAACATCTACGTAGCTTGGCGTTATATTTATACAAAGCTTTCCAGCTAAGAGAAATAGTTGTAACAAGATATGTTCACTATCATATTTCTGAAATCTATAGTTTGTGATGATTGTAACATTTCTGACATGTGACCTGCAAAATTCTGAGAATGTAATAGAAACAGAAAGCAGAAATAAAGGGCTAGAACTAAATAGTAAGAAGACTGAAGTCATGGTAATCAGAAAAAACAAGAAATCCCCTAATGTAAAATAACAGCAAATGGCACAACGTTGAAGCACCAGGAAGAGAGTTCCTCAGTGTTATATAGAACCAGTACTCTTGTACGGATCCGAAGCATGGGCAGTCAACACACCAAGCCAGAACATGTTGAGGCATCTGAATGTGGTTTCTAAGCAGAATATTAAGAATTCCTTGGACAGAAAGGAAAACAAACGAGACAGTCTTGAAAGACGCAGACTGTAGAAGAACATGAATAAAGAAGGTTAGGAAAAGATAACATTTATAGGACATTTCATGAAGCAAGAGAGTTTGAATGCCTAGTCACGACAGAAAAGCTGGAGGACAAGAAAGCACTGCAAGACGCGGGAAGAAAATACTGGACGGTTTTTGCAGTGGGTGAGAACAGAAAGGATGGGATATATATATATGGCATTGTTCCTTGGTGTGTTTATGAGATGGAATGTCCGACAACTTATATCACAGTCTGTCTGTTCGCTTAGTACGGTCTTCATTAATTCCGCTTAGTGCTTCTATCCTCTTAGAAGATAGATGTACTCTCTCTCCTCTATCTATCTCTCTCTCTCTCTCTCTCTCTCTCTCTCTCTCTCTCTCTCTTTGGGGCATGAACCGTGTGTTGACAGATGCTGGTCGCATGTTCTAGCGTCCTCTTTAATTTGGCGTTTCCTGTGGACTGTGGCGACACTTTAACTAACTACTTTGCCAGAAGCCAAGTGATGTACTATGCCTTCCGTATCTTTGGTCCTTCGAGCAGCATGTGGTTGCTTTCTGCTGATATTTCAGGCGTTCATGTTTAAAAGGGCCAAAGAGAAAATGGCTATGCGGGTTGCCACATTGACGCCGAGGTGCCGTGCAGACGGCGTAATATTTAAGTCTACCAAAGATAATTTTTCAATGGGAATCCCAGCAATATTTATTTTCCTTCTCACAGGCTAGGAAAAAATAACCAAAAACAAGAAAAATACCCGAGGACACACAAAAGTTTGGTATATTGCCACAATTAACAAATTACATGTAGATTAACGAGTGTTGATTTGTGTACGCTCTGACCGCTCTGGCGTGCCATACAATTCACGGCCTGGATGCCAGCTGAAGTTGATGCGTTAACGGCTACATCCGCTGCCGAGAAAAGCGTAACTCTCAGCTTCGCCTTACATTTTTCGCGATATACCGATAATATGATAGCAGCGAGTACTTGGCCTGTTCCCCGTCTTAATTAATGTTGGGGTGGATGGGGGGGGGGGGGGGTCATTCCCATACGATGTGGAGATACGGAGCCGAAACTTACGTAAATGCTGGGCATCAAATGGATGGAGTGTGTCAAATGAAGAAGTCAAAGACAGATCACAACTCGCCGTGTCAACTACTATTTGCAGACGGCGTCTTCGCTGGTCGGGACCTGTCTGAAGGCTGTCCACAAGACCTGCACGTCAAGACATTAAATGAACGTTAACAGGCCAAAGAGAGAGGAAGTGGCCGATGATGAGCTGGCAAAAGACAGTGAAAAGGGACCTCCAATTGGTCAACTAAAGCTGGAACGACAGCAACGAATGGCTGAGGACCATCACTATGGAGTGCTTTGACCGCCTCATGTGTTGTGCAGTGTGGAAGCAACTAAGTAAATTGTGAGCAAAAACAGGAGGTCCACATGATATTTATAGATCTGACCAGAGCATTTGACACTGTTAATTTAAGCAGCAGGGCCTGTGGGAGATACTATAAAACTGTGGTGCTCTTAGAAGTTTGTCTCGCTGATTGCTTACTTCCAACACTGGCATGCTGGCCAGGGTGAAAGATAATAGAGAGGCATCCGACCTGTTCCCAGTGCATAACAAACTGAAAGAGTGATGTGTCCTAATACCCACATTTTTCATCATCCCGTTTGCAGCAATACTGACTCATGCATTCAGAGACTTTGACAGGGTGTGTGCATCAAGTTTCACTCATAGACAATTCTTCAACCTACAAAGACTCCAAGCCAAGGCCAAAGTGCTCAAAACCGTCCTGTGAGGGTTGTTGTTTTTTTTCGCAGATGACTGTGCACTCGCTGCACAGACGCATGAGGATATCCAGCGCATCACTTACCAACTGGCTGTGGCCTGCGTCTGATGAAACATTTCGTTCTGATGAAACAATAGAGCAAATGATGTTAGCTATAAATGAAACGTTACATGTTTGAACAACTATATAAAAGATGCTGCTGAGTGTAAGCAAAAAAATATGAATGTTGTTTGGATTAAACAAAGAGTCACTTGAAAAGAATGGATATTGATGATGATGCATTAGATAGAAATAATGATGTTTATAATGATGATAACTTTAACCGTCCTGTCTCTAAAAGAGAAATTATAACAGCTCAACGAAAATTGCAAAATCATAAAGTTCTGGTCTACGTGGAATTATAGGTAAAATGAATTTTTTTTAAATATAAAAAAAACGCATGTAAATTGATTCGAGTATGTGGTAACAGAGTCCATTATTCTTCCCTTGTATAAGAAAAAAGGTGACGTCAATAACCGTGACAGCCACAGAGCAATTTCTTTGTGAGATTAGTAGTAATTTGTAAAGTGCTGTTATGAATAACAGATTACAAGATTTGGTACTGGAGAATGAAATTACTGGTGAATGCCAAGCTGGTTTCAAACAATTACTCTACAATAGATTTGTCATTTACATTGATGGCATCTATACAAAAATTATCTTACTCTAAGTTATAAGTTGTATGTTGCTATTACTGATTTTCAACACGCTTTCGACACTATTATTAGAAATATATCAGCCCAAAAATTGTATTTGCAGAACAACATTTTGTTAATGCATTTTGATTATATATGAATGTGTAAAGGCGAAAGTGTGATATAATGCTACCTTAGCAAACTATCTTAAGTGTGTATATGGTGTGAAGCAAGGTGAAGTTGCGCTTTCTCTATTTATCAGTGATTTGACTCGGCAAGCCAGCAGCTCTGGGAAACATGGTGTAACGTTTACAAACTATCGTTTAGAATTTTATATTGCTCTTTGGGCTGATGATGTTGTATTGATGTCACAGACAATACTAGGTTTACAAACACAATTAACTAGTTTACAAATAGCAGCTTGTTCACCTCAATTAAAAGTAAATATGATGAAAAGTACAGCGCATTCAAAACAATGCTGTACGCCTTGTACTCAAAAAGAAAAAAGCTGACCACATATCTCCTCTCCTGGCACAACTTCACTGGCTCCCTGTATCAAAGCGCATACAGTACAAACTAGACACCATGTGCTACAAAAGCCTCAATAACGCAGCCCCCGATTACCTGTCAAGCCTACTTGAGATCTATGTTCCCTCACGTACCCTCCGCTCTGCCTCCGATCCTCTGACTTTTCGCTTTCCACGCACTAAGCTCAATACCTATGGTCCACGAGCCTTCTCTGTTTCTGGTCCACTCTCCTGGAACAAACTTCCTCTCTCAGTCCGTCAACAACCTACTTTTGCCTCCTTCAAGTCCGCTCTCAAAACTCACCTTTTCTCCTCTGCATAAAATCCTAACCTCACTCAACCCCCCTCTGCAGCCTGTCTCCGCTCGGAGGGGAATCACTTTGTTTTAATATATAATTGTATATGATGTGCTCTCTGTGGTTTTCCATTGGTTTTATTCTTGCTTTTATTGCTTTTATTCTTTTCTCCCCATTTGTGGCCATGCATGTGTGTGTGTGTGTGTGTGTGTGTGTGTGTGTGTGTGTGTGTGTGTGTGTGTGTGTGTGTGTGTGTGTGTGCGTGCGTGCGTGCGTGCGTGTGTGCGTGTGTGTCTTTTCGGCGCTTGGATTTGATTTTGTCGAGATTTGCGCTATATAAATATTGTAATTATTATGTATGCATGTGCGTACGTATGTATGTATGTATATATGTATGTATACGCTTAGATTTATGTATGTATGTATGTATGCATGTATACGCTCAGCTTAGATTTATGTATGTAAGTATGTAAGCATGTATGTATGCATGTATACGCTCATATGTATGTAGGTATGTATGCATGTATACGCTCAGCGCTTAGATTTGATTTTGTCAAGATTTTGCGCTATATAAATAAAATATATTATTATTATTATTATTAAAGTAGCATCATTACGTTTTTTTAAAAAAATGGATATCTTCCTGCAAGAAAAAGACGGACATATGATGTTAGTTATTCCTATGATAAATACAAATATCTAGATAATTTATTTTTTCTACCCGTCTGTAGAACATTTAAAATTCATGTATGTAGAGTTAAACATGCATTTCACTGTATTATCAAGAAATTGTCAATGTTAAATACTGATTCTCTTACACCCATTTTGAAATTATTATCAAGTTCAACCAATAATGCAGTCATCATCATCATCATCATCAGGTGCCTTGCCGCATGGCGTTGGCGATCATGGACTTCCATCTGTCTCTATCACTTGTTGCCTTGAGCATCTCTTCCACCCTCTTTGTCTCCAGCCACTCTGCAAGTCCGTCTAGTATCTTCTCCCTGGGTCTACCCGGTACTCTCTTTCTCTCCAGCTTTCCCGTTGTGACCAGGTGCTCCAATTCCCCTTTCCTCTTAAAATAGCCTATAAATATTGATATACAGTAATACAGTATGGTTCAGAATTATGAGCTCTTGACTGAGCTTGTAAACAATGTGAAAACTTTCATTCGTTTACTTTGAATAATTTTCTGCAAATATCACTACAAAGACCGAATGATCCAGTTCATGTTGAGACAGAATGGATATCTAATAAGCTTCTTTTCCATTGTTAGATTGTGAAATACTGGGTAAAACTTACTGAAATGGAACCACATAAGCAACTTTGCAAAGCTTACGGTATGTTGATTGTTTTAAATGTTAGAGGAAAGAAATCATCAGACTAAACAAAATTGACAATACACACATGTGGGTTTGGGTATGCATGGGTAAACCAAGGTGTTGGGGGTGTGAATGGTTATTTTTGCCTTTCGTGAAAGACTAACTGATTGTAAATGGCAAATTTTAATCCCCGTGTGCAGGATAGTAACAAATTTGATTGTTATGAGCCATTTAAACTTTTTTTCTTGCTTCGGCTGACCATTAACAAGATTGAGGCAGACCAGAACAAGATTGAGGCAGCCGAAATGTGGTTCCTAAAAAGAATGTTGAGAGTTCCATGGACAGCAAAGAAAACAAACGAGACAGTCTTGATGGAGGCAGACACAAGAAGATAATTCATCAGGAAGATAAGGAAAAGACAGGCAACATTTATAGGCCATTTTATGAGGAAAGGGGAATTGGAGCACCTGGTCACAGCAGGAAAGCTGGAGGGAAAGAGAGCACCAGATAGACCCAGGGAGAAAATGCTAGACGGACTTGCAGGGTGGCTGAAGACAGAGAGGGTGGAAGATGTACTTGCGGCGACAAGGGCCATGATCGCCAACGCCATGCGGCAGGGTACACGATGATGATAATTTAAACATTTACATTGTGTTTCCACTTATTGTTCAATAAATCTTGACAGACATTTTAAATGCACGATAACAATCTTTAGACTGGGCATATTAGACATAAACTCTAAAGTTATAAACTATATATATATTTATATAAACTATAAAGTTATAAACTATAAACTGTAAACGGTCCTTTCCTCGTAGTCTTCTATGTCCTACGTTCTGTATTAAAGGACGTAAAAGCAAAGTTTTCACAGTGGACTAATAGAGAAGAAACAGAGATATCAGTGGTGTTTCTAGCTGGTCTGGACTGGGGAGTGGGTAGGGAAGAAGGAAATGTGAGTATAGTCAAGCTTTGTGCATCCATCTCCTGTCCCTAGTTACTTTACCATCCTTATCCTTGAAGTGGGGACATGAATCCATTTAGCGCAGTAACAGAGACAACTTCTCCAAGTCCAGACACAAGTCTGGTTATCCATCCATTCGTGCTTAAGCCGGATTTTAGGAAACAATTGTTCTAACCACTACGCCGGTTGTTTTCCCGTCACCCTTACTCGGTATGGCGTATACCATGGTTGTAATTCTATAAATAACACCCTTCGGCAGTGTACAATACCCTAACTCTATAAACAAAACCATAACAAGGAAATATGCCTAACCTTTCTTGTTTTAAGATGAGCTGAAAGCTTTCCATGAATCTTTCTGTTTTAATTATCTTTGCTCATACTGACCCTGTTCCATACTGTTTGAGTGTGTTCTTGTAGTATGTTGAATAAGGATGTTAATGAGAGTGTGTCATCATTATTATCATCAGGTGCCCTACCACATGGCGTTGGCGATCATAGCCCTTCATACAAATCTATCTTTTGTCGCTGCAAGTACATCACACAACCCTCTCTGTCTTATCCACTCCGCAAATCCGTCCAATATTTTCTCCCTGGGTCTATGTGGTGCTCTTATTCCGTCCAGCTTTTCTATTGTGTCAGGGTGCTCTAATTTCTCTTGCTTCATAAAATGTCCTATGAACGGTGGTTGTCTTTTCTCAATCCTCAATAACGTTCTTCTTATGTCTGCCTCCTTCAATATTGTCTCGTTTTTCTTTGTTGTCCATTAGACCTGTTCGGTGAATGACCCTTGATCCAAGTTATCACATTCTCTCTCTCTCTCTCTCTCTCTCTCTCTCTCTCTCTCTCTCTCTCTCTCTCTCCTCTCTCTCTCTCTCTATCTATCTATCTATCTATCTATCTATCTATCTATCTATCTAATCTATCTATCTATCTATCTATCTATCCATCTAGATTTGTATATATATATATGTATATATAGATATGTAAATAAACACACACACACACACACACACACGCACGCACGCACATACATACATACATACATACATACACTCACTTTTTTCTCAAGACTTCATAAAGGCAAGAAGGTCAGCTAGGCTTAAGGGGGAGGGACCTGCTAAATAAACCTATCCCTTCAATATTTTTGTGCCGGGGCAGCCAGGCGAATACCCTGCTCTTAACGATTTTCCACTGCCGTGGGATTTTTAGCGTGCGCAGGCCAGAAGGCACACGGGTAGTGGTAGTGGTAGTGATAGTAGTAGTAGTAGTAGCAGTAGTCATCATCATCATGAAGTGCCTTGCCACATGGCGTTGGCGATCATGGCCTTTCATCTGTTTCTATCCCTTGTTGCCGCAAGTACGTTTCCTCCCTCTCTGTCCTCAGCCACCCTGCAAGTCCGTCCAATATTTTCTCCCTGGGTCTATCTGGTACTCTCTTTCCCTCCAGCTTTCCCGTTGTGACCAGGTGCTCCAACTCCCCTTTCCTCATAAAATGGCCCATAAATATTGCCTGTCTTTTCCTAATCTTCCTCATGAATGATCTTCTTGTGTCTGCCTCCATCAAGACTGTCTCGTTTTTGTTTTTGTTTTTCTTTGCTGCCTATGAAACTCTCAACATTCTTCTTAGAAACCACATCTTGGCTGCCTCAATCTTGTTCTGGCTTTGCTTGTTGACTGTCCACGCCTCACAACCGTATAACATTATCGATTCTATATAACATTCAAGAACTCTTTTGATAGGCATTTGTTGGTAAGAATGCTTTTCATCTTCTTGAATGCTGTTTTGGCTTCGCCGATTCTGTTGCCTATTTCTGATGTGCATCTGCCGTCTGGTGAAATGATCGTTCCCAGGTATTTAAATTATCAACCTGTCTCAAGGTTGTGCCGTTTGCTGTTATTTTGCATGAGGGGATTTCATGTTTTTTTTACTGATCATCGTGACTTCAGTCTTCCTGCTGTTTAGTTCCAACCCCTTACCTTTGCTTTCTATTTTTAGTATACTCAAAAGGTTTTGTAGGTCCCTTTCATTTTCTGCAATTAGCACGGTGTCATCTGCGTATCGAATGTTGTTTATCATTTTCCCTCCAACCTTTAATCCAGGGTGTTCTTCTAGATTTCTCATGATGTTTTTGCTGTAAAATGAAAACAGATCTGGTGACAAAATACAATCCTGTCTGACTCCTCTTTTGAAATTTGAGAAAGAACTTATATCGTTTTCTTTTCTCATTACAGCTGTTTGTTCCCAATACATATTTCTGATTATTCGTAGATCTTTTCCATCAATGTTGAGTCTTTCTAGTTGATTGATCTATTCTTCATGTCTAACCCGATCGAAATCCTTGGTATAATCAACAAAGCATAAATATAAATCCTTATTCATCTCGATTTACCTCTCTGTGATAGTTCTTAGGATGTATGTGGCATTAATAGTAGCAGTAGTAGTATCTTGTTAATAATAATTACAGCAACAATAATGATAATGATATTATTATTATTATTATTATTATTAAGAGAGAACCATTTACAGTCTATATATATTGTTGACTATATCCTAACTAAACAACCAGTGTTAGCCTACCCACGCTTTTGCGTGACACACGGCGAGAACTGAGAAAACAGCATTTCACTAAAACATCACTTCCTCTAGGAAGGTCATTGGCAGCTACCGTAGCGTCTATTTTCTCCTTCCCATCCATTCATCCATACAAACAGACAGACAGGACGATAGACAGACACAAGCTGCGTCCCACGTCGAGCCCTTCATCGCAAGAGTAATGAGAGACAAAATATGACAAAGCAGGGCTCGTTAGCGTCACCAGAAAAACTCTCTCTCTCTCTCTCTCTCTCTCCTCTCTCTCTCTCTCTCTCTCTCTCTCTCTCTCTCTTGAGGTAATATGGAAAAGGGGAAATAATCATACATATGTAGAAAGTGCAAGACAACAAGGGGAAGAAAAAATTGTATGGTCTGAAGAATTAGCAAGTTTATTTGTACAAGAGCTTGATGGTTCTGAGTTCAACAATTGTCTACAGACAGCTTTCGGTTTGTTAGATTATAATGTGAATGACAGTTCGGAGCAGTTTACTAAGGCTTTATGCGGGGCAGCTGCGTGTATGGTACGAACAGTGAGACAAGGACAAAAGAAACAGAATGATTGGTTTGATAAGGAATGTGAAAGAAAGAAACAAGAAGTTAAGAGGCTACTGAAAAGATTCCAGAGATGCAAAACAGAAAAAGAAAAAAAAGAAAAAAGAGAAGCATATGTCATATCACGAAAAGAGTATGTTAAACTAAGGAAAACGAAAGAAAGGGAATACGAAGATAAGAAAATAAGAACACTCAAAGATTCCATCAATGACTCCAGGACATTCTGGTCAATAATAAGATCTGTTAATAGAAAGGCCTTTGTGTACAATGAAATCTCTATTGAACAATGGTACAATCATTTCTGCAGTGTTTTCAATGATATCGGGGGAAATACTGCACAAGAGAGTAATATAGTAGAGGAAGAAAATAATTTTGAGCCCCTTTTCAATGAGCCTATAACTAAAGAAGAAGTGACTGCGAGTATCAGGCATTTGAAAGCAGGAAAGAGCGCAGGACCAGATCAAATAATCAGCGAAATGTTAAAACATGCAAATGCTAATGTAATTGATTTCCTTGTCCATTTATGTAACAAGCTTTTTGATAATGGCATTTTTCCGTCAGAATGGGCAAAGTCCATAATAATCCCAATTCATAAAAAAGGAGATGTGAATAATCCAGATAATTATAGAGGAGTCGCTCTAACAAGTATAGTGAGTAAAGTTTATACATATATTTTGAATAAGAGATTAACAAAGTGGGCAGAAAAAGAAGAGAAAATAGTTGAAGAACAAGTTGGATTTAGAGCAAAATACAGTACAATTGATCATATTTTCACACTTTACTCCCTTGTGCAGAAGCATTTACTTTTAAATAAGAAACTTTATGTTGCATTTGTGGATTTTAGGAAGGCATTCGATTCTGTGAATCGTAATAATCTTTGGAATATATTACGTAAAAGTGGTGTGAATGGAAAATTATATATGGCCCTAAGAGGAGTTTATAACTCAGTGTTTGCATGCGTGCGTGAGAAGTGTGTATATTCAGATTATTTTGAATGCCCTAAAGGAGTGAAACAGGGGTGTCAATTGAGTCCTCAATTGTTTTCATTTTTCATTAATGAATTAGCAGTGGAACTGTCAAGAAAAGGCAGGCATGGCATTCAAATTATCCCTGGGGTTATTGAGATATTCCTATTGCTGTTTGCAGACGATGTTGTTCTTCTCTCTGGTACAGTCAAAGGCTTACAAAACCAGTTAAATGTCTTAAAGGAAGAATCGGATCGACTAGCTTTAACAGTTAACATGGATAAAACTAATATTATGATTTTCAGGAAGGGTGGACATTTATCAAAACACGAAAAATGGTTCTATGGAATTAACGAGGTTAAAGTTGTTAATTCTTATAAATACTTAGGAATAATATTTTCGACAAAATTAAGTTTAAATTATGCATGGGAAGAATCTTGTAATAAAGGGAAAAAAGGTGTTATTGAAATTTTAAAATCCTTACGGAAGCTCAATTCTATTGATTGTAATTTATATTGGAAAATGTTTGATACACAGATAGAACCTTTACTTACATATGCAGCTGAAGTATGGGGTCTTACTGTAAATCCACATATGGAAAAAGTGCATACATATGCTATAAAACGTTTTTTGGCTGTACCAATTCACTCTTCTAATACTGTTTTATATGGAGAAAATGGAAGATATCCTTTATACATTAGAACCTTTGTGAAGAGTATTAAATACTGGTTGAAATTGTTAAGGCTTCCACAATCTCGGTTATGTAAACAGGCATATGAAATGATGGTTACTCAAATGGAAATAGGAAAACAGAACTGGGCCTATCAGGTAAAAAAGGCTTTATCAGAACTTGGGTTTGGAATCGTGTGGTTGTCCCAGGGAGTAGGAAATGAGTGTCAGTTTATTAATGAATTTAAAGACAGGCTTATTTGTTCGTTTAAACAAAATTGGCACTCAGATATGGAAAACAAAGAAAAATATAGTTGGTTCTTCTCATTTAAAGATGTTTTTCAAACCGAAAAATATCTCAGTGTTGTTACGGATAAATGGCAAAGAACTAATTACGCAAGATTTAGATTAAGAACACTTGGTTTCAATGCAAATAAAAATTGGTTTCAACCTGGGACGTCCACAGTATATCCTTGCCCCTTATGTGGAAACAATGTCGATAATGAAAAACACTTTTTATTCCAATGCCAAATTTTTGACACAATACGTGGAAAATGCAAAGTTTTTGAATCCGACATGGCCAAAAGACAAGATGTTGTATCTATTTTGTCATCTGATGACGAAGTCATAATCAAATCAGTGGCACTATACATTGCGGAAGCACAAAAAATAAGACATAAACACTTACAAGCCCGACAATAGTGCTAGACAATATCATACTGGGATTAATTTAATCTCTTTTGACTGATGTGGGCTATATCACGTTAACTCCAAAAGAAGCCGCTTTATTATAGACTCTGTTTTGTAAAGAGCTGTTTTCATTTGCTTTATTTTGCTTTGTTTGCCGATAATTTAAGAGTAGCTAATAATATGAAAATAATGGTATATTTGTAGAATATGTTAGAAGTGGATATTGAAAGGGTATATAGACACTTAAGGGTCTACTATACATGTTAACAAAAACAAAAAAAACAAACAAACCAAAAAACAAATAAATAAAAGGCATAGTGATGTCCCTTGTTAACAGAGTATTTTGGGGCAGTTATGTGAAGATTATATTATTATCACTAAATGTAAGGTTTGGGTGGTCTAGCCCAGATGTTTCATCATATTACAGTTTTGATGTGTGTGTGTGTGCGCACGAGCGCGCGCCCGCGTGTGAGCGTATATGGATGCGTGTGAGTGGGTGTGGGTGTGTGAAAAAGATTTTGGTTTGTCTAAACCTAGACAAATTATTGGCCTGAATGTGGGAACACTGTTCTGATATTTTTTGTTGTTGTTTTCTTTGCATTATGTAGTAGTGGTAAAATGGATGATTGTTCATTATATATGATTTGAATATGTTCGACTGTTCAAGGAATGGATGTTCGATATTTTTTTTGATTATGTGTGAAGAATTTGCGCACATACAAAGAGTGGATTATGTGTCGCACTACTGGAAAATTGTTATCCCCCTTGTCAAAAGACCTTTTCGGGTAATGACAATAAACAGTTTCAGTTTCAGTTTCAGTTTCAGTTTCTCTCTCTCTCTCTCACTCACCCACGCACGTACCATACACACATATATGCGAACATACAAACAAACACAATGGTCAATGTTTAATCGAATCTTTAATCCATACTGGATCTCGGAGGATAACAGCAAATAAAAGAAAATCCAACGGGATTAACATATAACATGAAGCAGAATGAACTTTGTTCAATAGAAAAAAGTACATTTGAAATTGTGTTACGATACTGAAGTGTTCGAAAAATGACTACACAATTTTAGAACATTTTCTAATTGTTCGTAATTTCATTTTATCTTTTTTCCTTCTGGAAATAAAGTTACACACTGAGAACATTGATTTGACTGACAGATATTTTTATGGGAAAAATAACTTCTGACGGTCATCACAGAATTTACAACATTAGAAAATAAAGTGAAACTCGTCGCCTAAAGCATTGTCATCACGAAACTGACATATTCTGCTTTGTCTGTCTACTCCTTTGCGTCTGTCTTTTTCAGTTTAAAGCTTATGACAGATGCATCGAACCCAAATTTTTTTTTTTTTTTTAAATAAATATCTGGCAACTGTGTTATATATTTCTCTATTCCAATTTTTTTCCCATAAAGTGTGCATTTACTACTGGTTTCCAAAGATCTCTTCCAGAGACTTGCCGGTAATTATCCTGGAGTATGTAACATCATCACCATCATGTGCTCTGCCGCATAGCGTTGGCGATCATGGCCCTCCATATGAATCTATCTTTTTCTCTGCAAGTACATCTCCCACCCTCTCTGTCCTCATCCACTCCGCAAGGCCGTCCAATATTTTCTTTTGGGTCTACCTGGTGTTCTTTTTCCCACAAGCTTTCCTGTTGCGACTAGATGCTCTAATTTCTCTTGCCTCATAAAATGTCCTATGAATGTTGCTTGCTTGACTTTACCTAATCGTCTTCATTAATGTACGTTTTGTGTTTATCTTTTTCAAGACTGTCTCGTTTGTTTTCTTTGCTGTCAATGGAACTCTAACATTCTCCTTAGAAATCACATCTCAGCTGCCTCGATCTTGTTCTGACTTTGTGAGTTGAATGTCCACGCTTCATATCCGTACAACAGTATCGGTTCTACATAACACTGAATAACTCTCTTCCTGATGTTAATTGATAGGCATCTGTTGGTAAGAACGCTTTTCATTTTCTTGAATGCTGTTTTAGTTTGGCCTATTCTGCTGGCTATTTCTGATGTGCATCTGCCGTCTGGTGAGACGGCCGTTTCCAGATATTTAAACTTATCAACTTTTGTCTCAATGTTGTGCCATCTGCTGTTATTTTGCGTGAAGATTTTCTTTTTTTTTTCTTTTTTTTTTTTTTACTGATTATCATGACTTCGGTTTTTTTGCTCTTTAGCTCCAGCCCTTTATTTCTTATTTCTATTTCTTTTATATTCACAAGAGTTTGTAGATCTTTTTTCATGTACTGCAATTAGAACGGTTCTTCTGATTAACGAGGATTGCTTAACATTTTTGTAAAATGTCTATTTGTTCCAAAAGTTTTCACACATCCATAATTTACACCCATACAATAATATAGGTACAACAGTAGTATTATGTAACTTAAGGACAACGTTAACAGGGAAATCCTGATTTCTGGCTGTCTGCAATAAAGAAAACAGCTTTCTGGACTCGATCATGTGCAGTTCGTTTACCTTTATAAAATTTGCCAGTTCAACAAAATTCTGTCCCTCAGTCTTGAAAGTATTTGCAATTTCAACATTTTTCGGTCCACAATAAAGGGCATCATGTGGACTATTTCGTCCATTAAGAACTATCACCTTGGTTTTATTTTCCTTAATTTCAAGTTTCCAACGAGTACAATAATCATGTAGAATGTCTAGAGATTTTTGTAAACCTCTCTCAGAGGCTGATAAAAAAAATGCATCATCAGCATAAAGCAATAATAATAACTGAGTCTAGTGAGTCAGATATGCCCCTTTTTTTTCTGCAGCCACACAAAGTTCAGCAGTGGTGAAACCTGTTTATTCAAATCCAGGTAATTGTTTGTTTATCACAAATACAGGTAAAACTCGCTCACCTTCTGTTGTCGTTCTTGTTGCCATGAAATGAAGTACAGTTGTTTTTATATCAGACTGGCATTCAATGTCACGGATTCAGACTTTGGTTGTTGTTGTTTTTTAACATTACACTCATTTTATCCACATAGATTTTTCCAGTAGATTTCCTCAGTATATTACAGTATGCAATAGATATAACATTCGATGTTTGTGACAGAAAAGACACTACTGGTGACAAAACACCGCAGACACCTGGCACACACGTCCTGTCGACATCAGCGTGAACACTACTCTCCTCCCATGACAGACATAACACTTCCAGCCTCAAAAACACGCATGTCTAATTATGTAAGCAACAACACATGACGATGAGTTCTTTTTACAATGACAATGACTGAAGTCGTAATATATGTGTACATATATATATGT
>JAPXFY010000014.1:77500272-77510272 GCA_030674185.1 Monoplex corrugatus
ACAGAAAACAAACTGTTCTCATCAATGGCACTTACTCTCAAACTGTATACCTAACCTGTGGTGTTCCACAAGGATCTGTCCTTGGCCCTGTTCTTTTCACTCTTTACATCTCCTCCTTGTCCACCATCATCAAGTTCCACTCTATAAAACACCACTTCTATGCTGATGACACCCAACTTCAAGACAGTGACTCACCTGACGATGTACAGCGCCTCTTGACTCGCACCACTGACTGTTACTCGGACATTAAGAACTGGATGACATACAATAAGCTGCAGCTTAACGACGACAAGACAGAAGCTATCTTCATTGGCACCCGTCAGAAACTTTCTCAGCTGCATCCTCTTTCTCTCCCATTACGTAACACATCAGTCCCAATTTCTGATTCAGCTAAGAACCTTGGTGTCTACCTTGACTCTACCCTCTCCATGAACAACTTTGTTTCTCAAACTGCCAGATCTTGCTACTATCACCTCCATCGTATAAGCCTGATAAGGAAGTATCTTTCTGTTGAAACAACTGCAAAACTCGTTCTCTCCTTCATAATGTCTCGCACTGACTATTGCAATCCACTCCTGTCTGGTCTTCCTGCCTCCGCCATTCACATCCTACAGCGCATTCAAAACAATGCTGCACGCCTTGTACTCAAAAAGAAAAAAGTTGACCACATCTCCCCTCTCCTGGCACAACTTCACTGGCTCCCTGTATCAAAGCGCATACAGTACAAACTATTCATCATCTGCTACAAAAGCCTCAATAACGCAGCCCCCGATTACCTGTCAAGCCTACTTGAGATCTATGTTCCCTCACGTACCCTCTGCTCTGCCTCCGATCTTCTCACTTTTCGCTTTCCACGAAGTAAGCTCAATACCTACGGTCCACAAGCCTTCTCTGTTTCTGGTCCACTCTCCTGGAACAAACTTCCTCTCTCAGTCTGTCAGCAATCGACTTTTGTTTCCTTCAAGTCCGCTCTCAAAACTCACCTTTTCTCTGCTGCATAAAATCCTGACCTCACTCAACCCCCACTGCAGCCTGTCTCCACTCGGTGTGGAATGACATTGTAATTTGTATTTGTATATAATATGTTTTCTATAATTTTCCATTGCTTGTCTTCTTTTTCCCCATTTATAGCTATGTGTATTGTGTGTGTGCGTGTGTGTGCATGCGTGCGTATATGTATGTTCAGCGCTTAGATTTGATTTCTATCAAGACTTTGCGCTATATAATATTGTAATTATTATTATTATTATATTATTATTATTATTATTATTATTATTATTATTATTATTATTATTATTTTGTTGTTGTTGTTGTTGTTGTTGTTGTTGTTGTTATTTATTATTGTTATTATTATTGTCATTATTATTATTATCATTAAGATGGAAAAATGGATAGAGAAACTGAGACCACAGTCCAAAAGGCCTAGGTTGTGTGCTACCAACTTTCACTCCTTCTAAGACATCGTAGCATCGCTTTTGAAACAAAAGCCAGGCTCGTCAGTACAATGTAATGCACACACTGACTTACCAACATCAGACCTTCAAACAAAACTTTTGGAAGAAATATCACAATTTCAGAATTCAGATGTCAAGCAGGTATTCTCCATACCTGCAGTTTGACACTGCGCCAGGCTTCCCATTTAGCTGCAGACCAGTAGCGTCATCTCTCCATGTCACTTCTCAGCAGACTGAAAAAAATAGAAGTAAGCAATCCTGTCCTACTCCAGCTTTGCATCCAGATCCCTTCATTCTCACTGACCTGTCCTTCCCGCCCTTAATGAGATATCTTCCTATCACCACGAATATTCTGTATGTCGCTCCTATTCGTCCTACCCCTCTCTTATTGACCTTTTCCTCCTATCTTCCACTCCCTACCCCCCCCCCCCCCCCTCTGTCTCTCTTACACGTACTGCCATAGTCCTCTTACTCATTGCCATCCACCCCGACTACTGCTCTGTCCTGCAGTCCGTCTGACCGCTTTACCTTTCACTCCACCTGCTGTCCTGGATAACTGAAAATGCCGCTGATGGTAGATACAAAGATAGTTAACAAGAGACATCTCAGGGTGCTGAATAGTGAGATACAAAGATAGTTAACAAGAAACATGTGAGGGTGCTGAATGGTGAGATACAAACATAGTTAACAAGAGACATCTCAGGGTGCTGAATAGTGAGATACAAACATAGTTAGCAACAGACATGTGAGGGTGCTGAATGGTGAGATACAAACATAGTTAACAAGAAACATGTCAGGGTGCTGAATGGTGAGATACAAAGATAGTTAACAAGAAACATGTCAGGGTGCTGAATGGTGAGATACAAACATAGTTAACAAGAACATCTCAGGGTGCTGAATGGTGAGATACAAAACATAGTTAACAAGAGACATCTCAGGGTGCTGAATGGTGAGATACAAACATAGTTAACAAGAGACATCTCAGGGTGCTGAATGGTGAGATACAAACATAGTTAACAAGAAACATGTCAGGGTGCTGAATGGTGAGATACAAACATAGTTAACAAGAAACATGTCAGGGTGCTGAATGGTGAGATACAAACATAGTTAACAAGAGACATCTCAGGGTGCTGAATGGTGAGATACAAACATAGTTAACAAGAAACATCTCAGGGTGCTGAATGGTGGGATACAAACATAGTTAACAAGAAACATGTCAGGGTGCTGAATGGTGAGATACAAACATAGTTAACAAGAAACATTCAGGGTGCTGAATGGTGAGATACAAACATAGTTAACAAGAAACATCTCAGGGTGCTGAATGGTGAGATACAAACATAGTTAACAAGAAACATGTGAGGGTGCTGAATGGTGAGATACAAACATAGTTAACAAGAAACATCTCAGGGTGCTGAATGGTGAGATACAAACATAGTTAACAAGAAACATGTGAGGGTGCTGAATGGTGAGATACAAACATAGTTAACAAGAAACATGTGAGGGTGCTGAATGGTGAGATACAAACATAGTTAACAAGAAACATGTGAGGGTGCTGAATGGTGAGATACAAAGATAGTTAACAAGAGACATCAGGGTGCTGAATGAGATACAAAGATAGTAACAAGAACATGTAGGGCTGAATGGTGGTTACAAAGTAGTTAACAAGAACATGTAGGGTGCTGAATGGTGAGATACAAAACATAGTTAACAAGAGACATCTCAGGGTGCTGAATGGTGAGATACAAACAAGTTAACAAGAAACATGTGAGGGTGCTGAATGGTGAGATACAAAACATATTTAACAAGAGACATCTCAGGGTGCTGAATGGTGAGATACAAACGATAGTTAACAAGAAACATGTGAGGGTGCTGAATGGTGAGATACAAACATAGTTAACAAGAGACATCTAGGGTGCTGAATGGTGAAATACAAACATAGTTAACAAGAGACATCTCAGGGTGCTGAATGGTGAGATACAAACATAAGTTAAACAAGAGAACATTGAGGGTGCTGAATGGTGAGATACAAACATAGTTAACAAGAAACATGTAGGGTGCTGAATGGTGAGATACAAAATAGTTAAAAGAAACATGTGAGGGTGCTGAATGGTCAGATACAAAGATAGTTAACAAGAACATGTAGGGTGCTGAATGGTGAGATACAAAGATAGTTAACAAGAAACATGTGAGGGTGCTGAATGGTGAGATACAAAATAGTTAATAGAACAATGTGAGGGTGCTGAATGGTGAGATACAAAATAGTTAAAAGAAACATGTGAGGGTGCTGAATGGTGAGATACAAAGATAGTTAACAAGAGACATGTGAGGGTGCTGAATGGTGAGATACAAAGATAGTTAAAAGAACATTGAGGGTGCTGAATGGTGAGATACAAAATAGTTAACAAGAAACATGTCAGGGTGCTGAATGGTGAGATACAAACATAGTTAACAAGAAACATGTCAGGGTGCTGAATGGTGAGATACAAACATAGTTAACAAGAGACATTAGGGTGCTGAATGGTGAGATACAAAGATAGTTAACAAGAAACATCTGAGGGTGCTGAATGGTGAGATACAAACATAGTTAACAAGAAACATGTGAGGTGCTGAATGGTGAGATACAAAGATAGTTAACAAGAAACATGTGAGGGTGCTGAATGGTGAGATACAAAATAGTTACAAGAGACATGTGAGGGTGCTGAATGGTGAGATACAAAGCATAGTTAAAAGAAACATGTGAGGGTGCTGAATGGTGAGATACAAAGATAGTTAACAAGAGACATGTAGGGTGCTGAATGGTGAGATACAAAATAGTTAACAAGAAACATGTGAGGGTGCTGAATGGTGAGATACAAAATAGTTAACAAAACATGTGAGGGTGCTGAATGGTGAGATACAAACATAGTTAACAAGAAACATCTCAGGGTGCTGAATGGTGAGATACAAAATAGTTAACAAGAAACATTCAGGGTGCTGAATGGTGAGATACAAAATAGTTAACAAGAGACATCTCAGGTGCTGAATGGTGAGATACAAAGATAGTTAACAAGAAACATGTGAGGGTGCTGAATGGTGAGATACAAACATAGTTAACAAGAACATTAGGGTGCTGAATGGTGAGATACAAAATAGTTAAAAGAAACATGTGAGGGTGCTGAATGGTGAGATACAAAATAGTTAACAAGAAACATGTGAGGTGCTGAATGGTGAGATACAAAGATAGTTAACAAGAAACATGTGAGGGTGCTGAATGGTGAGATACAAAGATAGTTAACAAGAGACATGTGAGGGTGCTGAATGGTGAGATACAAAGAAGTTAACAAGAACATGTGAGGGTGCTGAATGGTGAGATAAAAGATAGTTAATAAGAACATGTGAGGGTGCTGAATGGTGAGATACAAAGATAGTTAACAAGAAACATGTAGGGTGCTGAATGGTGAGATACAAAGATAGTTAACAAGAGACATTCAGGGTGCTGAATGGTGAGATACAAAATAGTTAACAAGAAACATTGAGGGTGCTGAATGGTGAGATACAAACATAGTTAACAAGAAACATGTGAGGGTGCTGAATGGTGAGATACAAAGATAGTTAACAAGAAACATGTGAGGGTGCTGAATGGTGAGATACAAAGATAGTTAACAAGAACATGTGAGGGTGCTGAATGGTGAGATACAAAGATAGTTAACAAGAAACATGTGAGGGTGCTGAATGGTGAGATACAAAATAGTTAACAAGAGACATGTGAGGGTGCTGAATGGTGAGATACAAAATAGTTAACAAGAGACATGTGAGGGTGCTGAATGGTGAGATAAAAGATAGTTAAAAAGAACATGTGAGGGTGCTGAATGGTGAGATACAAAGATAGTTAACAAGAACATGTGAGGGTGCTGAATGGTGAGATACAAAGATAGTTAACAAGAAACATGTGAGGGTGCTGAATGGTGAGATACAAAATAGTTAACAAGAACATGTGAGGGTGCTGAATGGTGAGATACAAAGATAGTTAAAAGAAACATGTGAGGGTGCTGAATGGTGAGATACAAAATAGTTAACAAGAGACATGTGAGGGTGCTGAATGGTGAGATACAAAATAGTTAACAAGAAACATGTGAGGGTGCTGAATGGTGAGATACAAAGATAGTTAACAAGAAACATGTGAGGTGCTGAATGGTGAGATACAAAGATAGTTAACAAGAACATGTGAGGTGCTGAATGGTGAGATACAAATAGTTAACAAGAACATTAGGATGCTGAATGGTAGATACAAACATAGTTAACAAGAAACATGTGAGGGTGCTGAATGGTGAGATACAAACATAGTTAAAAGAAACATGTGAGGGTGCTGAATGGTGAGATACAAAATAGTTAACAAGAAACATGTGAGGGTGCTGAATGGTGAGATACAAACATAGTTAACAAGAGACATGTGAGGTGCTGAATGGTGAGATACAAAATAGTTAACAAGAACATGTGAGGGTGCTGAATGGTGAGATACAAACATAGTTAACAAGAACATGTGAGGGTGCTGAATGGTGAGATACAAAGATAGTTAACAAGAAACATGTGAGGGGCTGAATGGTGAGATACAAAGATAGTTAACAAGAACATGTGAGGGTGCTGAATGGGAGATACAAGAAAGTTAAAAGAAACATTGAGGGTGCTGAATGGTGAGATACAAAGATAGTTAACAAGAACATGTGAGGGTGCTGAATGGTGAGATACAAAAATAGTTAACAAGAAACATGTGAGGGTGCTGAATGGTGAGATACAAACATAGTTAACAAGAAACATGTCAGGGTGCTGAATGGTGAGATACAAACATAGTTAACAAGAAACATGTAGGGTGCTGAATGGTGAGATACAAAGATAGTTAACAAGAAACATGTGAGGGTGCTGAATGGTAGATACAAAATAGTTAACAAGAGACATCTGAGGGTGCTGAATGGTGAGATACAAACATAGTTAACAAGAACATGTGAGGGTGCTGAATGGTGAGATACAAAATAGTTTAACAAGAAACATGTGAGGGTGCTGAATGGTGAGATACAAAGATAGTTAACAAGAGAACATGTGAGGGTGCTGAATGGTGAGATACAAAGATAGTTAACAAGAAACATGTGAGGTGCTGAATGGTGAGATACAAAGATAGTTAACAAGAACATGTGAGGGTGCTGAATGGTGAGATACAAAGATAGTTAACAAGAAACATGTGAGGGTGCTGAATGGTGAGATACAAATGTTTAACAAGAAACATAGGTGCTGAATGTGAGATACAAACATAGTTAACAGAAACATGTGAGGGTGCTGAATGGTGAGATACAAACATAGTTAACAAGAAACATTGAGGGTGCTGAATGGTGAGATACAAAATAGTTAACAAGAAACATGTGAGGGTGCTGAATGGTGAGATACAAACATAGTTAACAAGAGACACTTAGGGTGCTGAATGGTGAGATACAAACATAGTTAACAAGAAACATTCAGGGTGCTGAATGGTGAGATACAAACATAGTTAACAAGAAACATGTGAGGGTGCTGAATGGTGAGATACAAAGATAGTTAACAAGAAACATGTGAGGGTGCTGAATGGTGAGATACAAATAGTTAACAAGAAGACATGTGAGGGTGCTGAATGGGTGAGATACAAAGATAGTTAACAAGAAACATGTGAGGGTGCTGAATGGTGAGATACAAGATAGTTAACAAGAGACATCTGAGGGTGCTGAATGGTGAGATACAAACATAGTTAACAAGAAACATGTGAGAGGTGCTGAATGGTGAGATACAAAGATAGTTAACAAGAAACATGTGAGGGTGCTGAATGGTGAGATACAAAGATAGTTAACAAGAGACATGTGAGGGTGCTGAATGGTGAGATACAAAGATAGTTAACAAGAGACATGTGAGGGTGCTGAATGGTGAGATACAAACATAGTTAACAAGAAACATCTCAGGGTGCTGAATGGTGAGATACAAACATAGTTAACAAGAGACATCTCAGGGTGCTGAATGGTGAGATACAAAATAGTTAACAAGAAACATGTAGGGTGCTGAATGGTGAGATACAAAGATAGTTAACAAGAGACATGTGAGGGTGCTGAATGGTGAGATACAAAATAGTTAACAAGAGACATTAGGGTGCTGAATGGTGAGATACAAAGATAGTTAACAAGAGACATGTGAGGGTGCTGAATGGTGAGATACAAAACATAGTTAACAAGAAACATCTCAGGGTGCTGAATGGTGAGATACAAAATAGTTAACAAGAAACATGTGAGGGTGCTGAATGGTGAGATACAAAGATAGTTAACAAGAACATGTGAGGGTGCTGAATGGTGAGATACAAAGATAGTTAACAAGAAACATGTGAGGGTGCTGAATGGTGAGATACAAAGATAGTTAACAAGAAACATTGAGGGTGCTGAATGGTGAGATACAAAGATAGTTAACAAGAGACATGTCAGGGTGCTGAATGGTGAGATACAAACATAGTTAACAAGAAACATGTGAGGGTGCTGAATGGTGAGATACAAACATAGTTAACAAGAAACATGTGAGGGTGCTGAATGGTGAGATACAAAGATAGTTAACAAGAGACATGTCAGGGTGCTGAATGGTGAGATACAAAGATAGTTAACAAGAGGCATGTCAGGGTGCTGAATGGTGAGATACAAACATAGTCAACAAGAGACATCTCAGTGTGCTGAATGGGACCCAAAGTAACAATGCCTCACCACCGACCGGATCATCACTTCCCAGCTCTCTATGTCACATGGCAGCCATTTGACCAAGCTAAGGGGAGGGGGACTGCCCATGGGCTGCATAATCCAGTCGGACCCAGTCAGCAGTTGTCTTGTTTCCAAGCCGAATGGCAAGGTGGGGATGTGATAAACCCCGTTACAGAGCCACACAACTCGCACCAGCCAGGTCCAGCCAAGCTACCGGACCAGAAAGAAATGAAAGTGTCCGTACGATAGCAAAAACGATCAGACATGATTCTCTAGACACGGCCTGTTAAGCTGTTCAGCTTGGTCTGACATGTCCCCAAAGGGATCCCAAGTGTGCCGTCCCTCTAAGTTGTCACCAGGAGTTTCTCTTTGATAGTAACATACAAGTATAAGATATGAAAACTTCATTTTTATGTGATCCAACACGACTCACTTCAAGTGCACATTTTCAACAATCTCTAATGATGGTATACTTTCTTCCATGATCACATATGATTATGGAAGTACGGTATTGGGTTACTGCTTACAGCGTTATTTCAGACTTAAAAGTGATTAATACAAGACGTTAAATCAAATGAGGCGAAAGTCGTCAGAATACTGATCAACAATCGAAACATTGCTCATTGAAGGCTCTGTTTTAGATGATTCAAACTAATGTGTGGTAGCTGGATGTGTGGATTATTTTGTTGGTGCATGGGCGAGTGGCTTGGTGGACAGATTGGCTTGACTGCCTCTGTTGGTGGGTGGATAAATTAGTTGTTTTGTTAGTGGGTGGGTTGAATGGTTGGAGACGGGTGGTCTGCTTGGTTTGTGGTGGGGTTTGGTTGGTTTGTTGTCTTTCTTTGTCTTTTTTAATGAGGCTCAGTCAGATAGACAATTGCTATAAACCTTACATACAATTGTGCACAGAGGCCAAGAGTGTTGCGGCCACCTACGACTGCAAGTACGTGGAGACGTCTGTCGTCCTGAACCACAACGTGGATGAGCTGCTTGTCGGCATCGTCACTCAGATGCGACTGCTGTCGGAGAACAAAAAAGGTGCAAGCAAAAAGAGCAAACATGGTGCCGTCTCCGACGAAGCCGGATGCTACGC
This sequence comes from Monoplex corrugatus, assembly GCA_030674185.1. Classification (NCBI taxonomy): domain Eukaryota; kingdom Metazoa; phylum Mollusca; class Gastropoda; order Littorinimorpha; family Ranellidae; genus Monoplex; species Monoplex corrugatus. Next base: position 77,509,551 of record JAPXFY010000014.1, read on the forward strand.
TAGGAGTCGCCATCTTTTGAACAAAATACTGTTTCGCAAATACCCCATTTCAAAATCTTGTGAAAACCTGTATGTGCTTTAAATTTTCTGAGACTGTTGTGTTTTTTGTTTGCTGACATAAATAATGGATTATATGACTTGAGCAAAACGTTTTGTATAGGGGTGATATAGATCCAGTTACAGTCTGTCTGTCTGTCTGTCTGTATGTCTGGCTATTTGTCTGTCTATTTGTCTGTGTGTGTGTCTGTGTGTGTGTGCGTGTGTGAATGTGTGCGTTGTGTTGTGTGTGTGTGTGTGTGTGTGTGTGTGTGTGTGTGTGTGTGTGTGTGTGTGTGTTTAAGAGTGAGTGTGTACCAATAACTGTGGCATGACAGACAACTTTAATCGAATTTATGCGCGTAATGTGTACAAACTGACATTGCATACACACAGAGCAGGCCGTATGAAAGCAGAATGGAGGAAGCCCCTTTCTACAAGATTGAAAGATACACGGTCCAGTCAACAGCTTGAGGGAATGCGGCTTCCAAGATTAAATCTTTCGCATAGAGGATGGAGCAAGAGGGTTGACTGGCACATCTGCCTATGACCTGATGAAACAGTTTTCGATTTCTGGGAAGGAAAGTACCAGAGCCCTAATGGCAATAGCAAAGGCAGCTGAAAAGAGTTCCAGCTGGTGGAGGAGAACAAAAGCGAAGAATGGCAGAATGGTTCAGACGTTCGCC
>JAPXFY010000014.1:77517772-77905272 GCA_030674185.1 Monoplex corrugatus
TCAATTTGTAGGCCATATGCACTGTCTCGAAGTCTGTATAATGCTTTTCTGTGGTAAGATTTTTTTAACATTTTGTTAGAGAAGGTTTCAAACGTCAGCTGGATTGATTTGATGATACAGATCTATTTCTAATCGGGTTGTGTTTTCATTGTACATATATTATATTTGTTTATTCAAGGTTGTTTGTTTGTTCCATGTGTGATTTGTTTCGGTATCATGTAGAACCTACATGTATATATAGGTATATGTATAATATATATATATATTAATATATATATATATATATATATATAATGCTGATTGTGTCACGTGGATGTATCATTATATGTAGTTTCAATTCTGATTCTTTGGCAGATCTTTTGAAAACATGGACTGGTTTGTTTCGTTGTTTGTTGCTTGAGATTCTTGCTGTATTTTGGGTTGGTTTTAGTAAAGTCATACTGTTTGTATATTCTTGGTTGATTTTTATTCCCCACTGTCTGCAATAATTATGTAATTCGTCCAATTCATTCTACAGTCCTATTTTACTTTCTTAGAGAATGAGTACGTCATCAGCAGATAAGAGATGTGGGATTTTTATGCCGTTACGTTCACTTGTACATTTTCTTGTAAGTGCGTTGGTAAATCAAATTGCTCACAGAGAGAGAGAGAGAGAGAGAGAGAGAGAGAGAGAGAGAGAGAGAGAGAGAGAGAGAGAGAGAGAGCACATTAGAAAATTTTACAAGGTAAAAAAAATGCTTGAGAATATGTAGAAAAAAGCAAGTCAAGCAGACGTTGGTCCACTACGTGTTAAATTTGTCCCGGTTAAAAGTACGTATGGCTGTTGAAATAAAAAAAATTGTTAGAGCGTGTCGTTCTTGCGTGTGGAGTTTAAATTCTTTCGGTTCATGCTGAACGTCTGCTGTTGAAGTCACATTGTGGAGGATGGTGTGATCTGTCAGGATTGTTTTCAGTCTGTCCCTCACTTTTTCTGACATGTGCCCTGTTTTTTTTCCCGTCACCTCACCCACTTTCCTGATCATCTTATTCACCTGCTTTGTATCCTATCTAGATATGGTCCTATCCCAATAAACCACACCAAATTCACGATTATGGTTTTCTTTTATACACTCATCGTCTCAAATTTTACCAGCCGATATTTCAGAACACAGAACAAATAAATGCGGGGGAACTGGGTTACCTATATGACAGCCTCTTTGTATTTCCAGACATTGGTACACTTCCCCATTTACTGTAACGTGTGATTTTACATTTTTATAGAAGACAGGATCGAGTACATATTCTTCCAAACCCTAAATGCTTTTAAAATTGTGTGCATGTATGATTAGTTTATTCAATCAAAAACCTCAAAATCCACCGACACTTCTAACATAGGTAACCATTTTTGTCTAAGTAGGGTTAAATATCATACAAAATTAACTCTTTTTATTCGATGTGTAATACACATTGTTAATATTTCATGTGAAACATTTTAACAATGAGGCGAGTCTTCAGGGCTTTTGTTGTGTCCTTTTTTGGTTGTTTTTGTTGTTGTTGTTGTTTTATCTGTTGATTTGTCTCCCTTGAGCAGACAAGTTATGATCTCTTCTCTCTGTGTAATCGACATTTCACTCTTTACAAAATTTCATTCATCAAATAAAAAAAATGTCCAAAGGGTCTCCAGAAACAAGGAGCTAAACATGGCAAGTATTGAATGTGTGGAGCATATGAAGAAAATGTTTACTTTCTGTTTGATTTTGCATTTCTTTTGCGTGCATTCCGAGGTCTGTATCTGATAACTGCTTTTTCTTCGATTTCTCCCGTGTTTATATGGTAATACGTCGGTCATGTATGGCGTGGTACACATTGGACAACACACAAGGAAAGTTTTGTGGTGCGTGTTTCTTTATTCAGACCAGGTAAAAAGGGAGAGAGAAGAAGAGGGTTACCCTGAATGATATACATAGCATTTGTGGCAGATTGTTTCCCATGTTCAACGCAATGTTACAGTTGACTGGTGTCGTTTCCAATTACTTTAGAATACACAATATTACAGCTTATTTGTGTCATGTCCAATTATTTTGGAATATATAATATGTCAAATTAAGAATTCGAAAAATCAGACATCATCTCATGCACTCCACCAAGATATGTAAGTTATAGTCTGGAAAACACTTCAAGCCACTGTGGATAGGTTGGTGTGAGAAATGTGTGTGAGATGGAAGTGGGGACGGTATCTATCAAACACAAAGCTGGCCTTAGTTGACCTGTGTCCATTTAATGCCTGACAATCTTGGCAATTTGCCCCACTTTATTGTTTGTTTGTGATTTTATTTCTTTGAAAATAAGAGGAATTCAGCGTTTTGATGTAAGCGTGAGAAGAATTGTTCAGATGAAAAATGATGTTTGGTCTGTCTTCCTCATTTGCAGGAGTGTAAATTTCTTTACACATTTTTATTGGTGTCGTTCGCTGCTTAGCTAACTTCTGTGAAAGCATTGTGCAGGTTGTCTATTTATTACTATCTAAGCGCCATTTGGCTTTCGTTACAATCATAAACAAACACACTCCTTTGCCAAAGCTGAGTAATATTTGGCCAAAGACTTACTGACTAGTTGGCTGGGACTTCGGAAGAACTGTTTCTAAATGAACATATTACATTTATTCACTTTTGTGCTTTATGAGTGTGTCTGTTGGTTTCAGACGTCTTCTCTTGGATTTTTTTCTTGTATTTCATCTTGTGTATAACTCTTTTCCGTGTTGAAATGTTTTCACTGGTTTGTGGATGATCCAAATTATGGTGAATTCATATCTCTGACATATTGATATATTGATTTTAAAAAACTGATTCATATACTGATTATGTAAATACATTTAGCTTATCTAAAAGACGAAAAGTATTACTTTTTATCAGGTGTGGTGGTGGTGGTGGTGATGGTGATGATGATGATGATGATGATGATGTGTATATTGTTACATTGTGTGTCTTACACTCGATGTGGGCTTTTGTTCAACAAAATAAAAAGGTTGTGACTCAAGGCTTTTGAAAACTACTGTAATTCGTGTTATTATGTCCAAGACCCTGCCTTTTCTTACATGTGCACAAACCTTCTCAGTGTCAGATTCTTTATCACTCCTCTCGTTTTTCTAAATATCTGTTTTAAAATTGCGACTGAAGATTGATAGCCTGTAGTAGAAGTAGGCCTCCGTCAATTAGTGTCGATTATGGATGATGCGCCTTAGTGTCGTGTCGAGTCGAGTTGACCCTCTGGAGCAGCGTCGGCTTGGCTAGTAAGGCCGATACGGGAAAGAGTCTCCGCCACATCGGATGCATTGTATGGATGCTGGCCATGGGGTTGCCTATGATGTTGCCTACATACGAGTTCGCTTTCCGCCTGGCTCTCTTTTCCTCAGCTAAGGTCTGGATCTTCTTTTCCCCTGACCTGAGTTGTTTTTGGAGAACACTGCGCCATCTGTTGCGGTTGGCTGTTGTGTCTTCCCAGTTCTCTGTGTTGATGTCCAGAGCTTTCATATCGTGCTTGCAGACGTCGTTGTATCGCAGGCTGGGGCGGTCAACAGATCTTTTGCCGGAGACTAGTTCGCCGTAAAGTATATTCTTTAGGATATGGCCATCTTCCATCCTTCGAACATCGCTAAGCCAGCGCAGTCTGCGTTGTCTGAGCAGGCTGTGCATAGTGGGAAGACCATCACATGCGAGGACCTGGTATTGGTGCTTATTTGGCACAAGTTGTCCAGGTTTCGGTGACATACAGTAGAGTGCTGATGATGCAGGCGTTGTACACCGCCATTTTGGTGGAAGTTGTTAGCTTTGGGGTCTTCCGGAAGCGAGCGGCCTGGGGTTGTTGCAGCCATGCCAGTGAGCTTGTTGATCTGGGCATCATGGAACAGATTGTTGCTGATGGTAGACCGGAGGTATGTGAACTGGTGGACGACATCAAGTTCGTAGTTGTCCATGGTGATGATAGGTGGAGCGTCCACGTCTTGGCTCAACACGTTTGTATTTTTCAGGCTGATGGTCAAACTTAAGTTTTTGCAGGCTTGGGGAAGTCTGTCTATGAGGCACTGGAATTGGTGCTCGGTGTGTGAGGTAACGGCACCTTCATCGGCGAAGAGCAGGTCTCTGATAATGGTCTCGCGCACTTTTGCCTTTGCTTTCAGTCTTGCTTGATACCCAAATCTGCCATATTTCATAAACAAAGACAATTAAAACCGGCATCAGTTTCCTTCTGGTAAATTTTCAGCTCCATCTGAAGGAGGAAACGTATTTTGCCACACACTGTACCATTCGTAGCGAAGATGTCTTGAAGCGGGACCTAAGTTTTACTGAGAAGACACTGGAACCAATCCGGTCAACATTTTACCTCACAGAGTGTGGGCAGATTTAGTTGATGCATGTCTTTTTAATGTATGTAACCGTAACAAGAGGTATTGAAAGTGTTTATGAGTTAGGAGTTTGTTCAAGAGGGATTCATCGCATCCGGGCAATTCCATAATAAGCATCACCAAAACCTGCAGTCCAAGCGTACACAAAGTCAACAAAGAAACAGCTTCACTAGATTTAGGACAGAATTAACAGATCAGATGACTTCCCGGATTCCGTTTATTGTTCCCACAAAAAGGAGACATAAGCGTGTTTGTCTGTTTTGGTGACTGACCTCTATGTTTGGTACTTGCATGGATCAACACAACAAAGTAGTGCAGTATACAGTGCAGTACAGTACAATAGAGTACAATACAACCAATAAATTACAGTACAACACAATACGATATAACACCAAGAGAAAGGTGGACAGAGATCTCAACATGGAGCATTCTTTCGGTCTTTACGTCTTCCACAAGGAAGATGTAATATAATCACTAAAGGAAGCGACGATCGTCCCGCTCCGTGCAAGACCCATCAGACTTGCTGCTCCTGGGAGGACATGTGCGCACACATGTGGAAAGAGTCATTCCAAAAAGATCAGTAACACCGTTTGACAACATTTAAGAGGAGAAATTTACAACAAAAAATCTATGTCGAAAATGTGTGAACACGTTATGATAAGCAATTCTCGGTTGTTTATCGACAGATTTGTTCATAAGCTTGACTTGAAGTATTCATCTCAGAAAAGCTTACAAATTTCGTGGGATTACCCCCCCCCCCCCCCCCCCCCCTTTTTTTTTTTTTTTTTTTTCTTTTTTCTTCTCTCTCTTAAAAAACGCCCATAAACTGTTGAGTGGGTGTTTTCAAGTTACATGACACGGAAAGAATCACAAAGCAAATTGGAAAAGAGTGAAAATTCGAATGGCTTGACTGTGTTGATTTCAAAAGGGAAACTAAAAAGCACGTTAACTGCAAGAACAACAATAATAACAACAAAACAATCGTGTACCTCTGCAACAGAACCATGACTTGGGAAAATCGTCGCAAACAACGAAGTCTTTTTGAGTGAACAGTCCTGCATTTTTGATGTTTAAATGTTTAAATAATCACCACCTACTCTCTCCCTTATCCTTTTTGCTTGTCTGCTCTTGACTCTCTCCTTTTTCTGGGGGTCATTTACTAGATGTGATAATATGGCCATTTTTCTCCCATGTTGTCAGTTTCATTTGATATACCGGGTTTAACTAGGTGTCTTCTGCAAAAGAATTGTGGGAACAATCAATACAAGAGTCCAACATTTGAGATTATTATTATAGCAGAGTATATTAAGATTGATGAATATCAATTGCTTGTAACATGAAATAGCTGATCCATTATTCCTGCAAACAAAGCACTGGACACTGTAGGGGTAACAGGAGATGATCGTAAGATGCAAAGTGTTGATAGTGTAGTAATGTCGGCAGTGACTTTTTCACTGTTCCACAATGTACATTGGCAGTACTGATAATTCCATAATTAGCAGTGTCACTGACTGGAAGCCTAAAAGGTAAACATCCGGAAAATTGCACTCGCCGCCAGAAAAATGAAAATACTGTGGAGAATTTTGAATATTCCGGTTTACATCTGAGTAATTCAGTTCAAAAGATAGTAATTCTTCGTATCTCTAGTATATTCTAGAGTGTTATGACTATGACCCACTAATGCATTTACACAATGGCGCCATCAATACACATTGTTGATTTGATGCTACTGTATGGCCACGTAACACTATAAAATGGTGGGAAAGTGTTCTAAATATATCATGAGTATTGTGTGCCTTGTCGACTGTCATGTACAGTTTCTTATTTGAAAGCAACAGCTGATTCTGATCACTTGTGTTGATTGTGCATGCGTTTGTAGAGACAATCTGTCATAAAAATGAGGTGTTTTTGTTTTTTGTTTTTTTTGTTTTTATGTTTTGTTCGTTTGGGTGATGGTGGTGGTGGGTGGTGGTGGATGCTTTTGTTTGACTGGATCTTTAACAAATCTGGGCAACTGGTCCAGCCCAGAAAAATTATTTGGGGGGGGGGGGGGGAGGGGGTGTGTTATTTTGTTTTGTCTTCCTTTTTACTTATTTGTATTCGTTTGTAGAAACATCAAAGACAAAAACTACAGTAAAGCAAAATCAACTTCAGAAAGGACTTGAAATTTAACATATATAAACGGTATCTACATCCTCATCAAAAGATTTACATATGTGCACGAAATGTTATTAACATGATAAGCGAAATGTGTAAGAAGAAATATATCCAGGTAAAGCATTAAAGTGTGTCTTTAAGGCTGATGTGATGCGTCTAGTGTGTTGGCTAGTGTCTGTGTGCTTGTCACCTCTCACTTTCAGCCCGCCCCGCTGCTTGCTGGCATTGCTGCTTGCAGCTCTGCGAAAAGGAGAGCAGAATGCGTCTCTGTCAGTACAGAGCTTCTCCATCAGCAAGCCCTACTAGTGCCTCCCCAGCCTTGAAAGAAAGGAGCGTCAGAAAAAATATGGTCGAATAAAAATAAACTTCACTCGCCAATGGTGAGAACGCAACGGTTTGAATCTGTCATACTGCGATTAAGCGTACGCCGTGTCGCACGTTTTCCGATCCAGTCACCCAACTTTACTAATTACTAGTAAACAGCGACCCTGTGTTTCCTGTCGCAACTACGACGAAGCCGTCATAAGCTACAGCCCTTGTGTCAGACCAAGGAGGTTTTGTTAGACACTTTTACTGGGAAGAAAAGCACGTCATCAGGGAGTCAATTGAAGCTTTCTTCCCAAACGGAAAGAGTTTATATGACTGGCGTAGGATGAACACATCTGATGACAGGCACAATCTTCGCGAGAAATTGGTATCAGACTAAGGAAGCTTCAATACACTGAGAGGCCGGACAGTCTTGACCCGATTCATGGAGACACGTGAAATAGACAGCTGTGCCTGAGTCTAGGACAGAGACACTGTGGTGTGTGTGCGTGCGTGTGTGTGTGTGTGTGAGTGTGTGGTGTGTGTGTGTGTGTGGTGTGTGTGTGTGTGTGTGTGTGTGTGTGTGTGTGTGTGTGTGTGTGTGTGTGTTGTGATTTTTTATTTCCATTACAATTCTCTTTGGTTTTCTATAACACTGTATTTCTGTATTCATTGGAATATAAAATTTAAAGAAACCCAGTGATGTTCCTCACTTCCCCGTATAAATCAATCAATCTGTGCAAGTGAAGTCCTAGAAGCAGTTTGCTGTTCTGTGGCTAGGCATGTGTTTGGGCTGGTAATTTTTTTCAACATGGGTGGTAAAGATTTTGAAGCACCAGCCAATAGTTAGTGGGCAAGAACACCGACTTTTAGGGCTGCTTTCCGTGGTGGCACACGGTAACTGAGTACCCCACGGACTCAGACTGAACCTTCAGAGGAGGTCTGTGCCCCAGACTTCCAGCATGCAGGCCCACCGGCGTGTGGACACGTCCTGGTGCCCACGAACCCCCCCAGCTATGGGTAAATAGCACTACTGCCTTGTGGTTGTCTCGGGAGAGACCGAGACTAACGGAGTAAACCCTGGCAGAAAATCAGCCCCTACTGCCTTGTGGGTAGCCGTTGGAACGACAAAGGTTAGCGGAAAATCCGCACAAAATCCGATGGAACGCAACGGAAAACCACCATCGCATCCTTCCAAGAACATTATGACCCGAGGTATGAATGAAAGAGAAATGAATAACGTGAATAGGGGCTCCACTGGAGCACCTTCATGCAGTAGTGAAAATCATGTTAATCATGAGACACCAGGCTGTAATCAAACAACTGCTATAAGACTAAAAGATATAAGAATCGCAACACGAAATGTTAAAACAGTGCTCTATAAGAGAAAACTAGAAAATGACAGGATAGAAATGGAACGACTGAACATCAATATTTTAGGACTAGAAGAGGTGGGATAGAAGAGAGCAGGCATGATAATACCGGTCAAGCATAAAATTGTCTATTGGGGAGGAAACACATATCAAAGAAGGGTGGGCATTATAATGAACAATGACAAGTCAAAGTCTATCAAAGGATACCGAGCTATGTCAGACCGCATTTTACAAGACAGATTGGAGGGCAAAGCCATTTGATACCAACATCGTCCAAGTATATGCACCAACATTCGCAAACAGAGGAAAAAATTGACAACTTCTATGTAGAATTAGAGACAACTAAAGCTCAATTTAAATAACAGGACATTACCATCATAATGGGAAATTTAACACTTAAAAGGGGCAAGAAAAAGTAGAGGATATACTTGAACCTCGTGGCCTTGGCAAGCGAAATGACAGGGGAGAGAAACTTGTTGAGTTGGCACAAGTAAATAAATTCATAATAGAAAACACTTGGTTTGAGCAACCTAAAAGAAGAAAATGGACATGGATAAATTTAGGAGATAACACAAGAAATCAAATCAATTACAACCTGATAAATAAGACATTTAGAATTTCCTTACTGACAGCAAAAACATTGCCAGGTGCAAACTGCAACAGTGACCATAATCCTGTAAATGGGAAAATTTAGGCTGAGAAGAAAACAAACTAAAAATAACATCAAACTAAATCTTGGACTCTTAAAGACAAATGAATCAATTAGTGCAAAATTTAGCGAATCCGTTCAAAACAAATTCAGTGCCCTGGAAAATGTTGGCGACAGTTAGGAATAATGGACGAATTCGAAAAACTCAGTAAATGAAGTTTGTGAAGAAATCCTTAGAGCTGCTAGAAAAACAAAGAACTGGAAGACAAAAGAAATTTTAGGTTTAATGGATGAACGTAGGAAAATAAAGAAGAAAGAGGAAAAATATAAAAAGATAGATAAGAAAATCATAAATAGGTGAAATGAAGCTAAGGCAGCTTGGCTAGAAACAAAGTACAAAGAAACAGAAGGCCAACACAAAACAGACCCTAATTCTATGAACAGAAATGTTGATCAAATTAATAATTTAGAGGAGTGTTCTGAGCTTACGGTTTTTGTGCTTTGTATAGCTGAATGGGTAGTGCAAACTATGTTAGATTTGAGAAGTTCCACAACATGGGAGATAATTCCTACGTGACTCTCAAGAGTTATGTCTTTTGGTTGATCAAATTGTTTGCAGGAAAAAGACATACACGTCAACTGGTTGCTTAACATCAAAACATTGTATGATTATATGGAAAGAGACAAAATATTGGATTGATCGAGAGAATGCATTGAAGACCTTTTCGACAGAAGGGAGTAACACATCATTAAAAAAAACTTTGGAGGACCACCAATAATGGAAGATGAAGTTAGAGCAACGATGAAAAAGATGAAAGATGGAAATGATTTGGATGGGCATCAAACAGATTAGTTTCTCTATTTTCGGTTGGAATTGAAACAAGATCTTGAGACCACGGTTATATCAGTGGACGCAGCCATCATGGGGCAGAAACTTCAAATTCGTCACACTAACCAAAGTCTTTGTCAAGCAAAACAAAAGAAAAAAATACGCAAAACGCAGTATTAAGAAAAAAAAAAGAAAGAAAAAAAAACAGCAAGACGACCCTCGTGTCTCTCTGAGCAGGAGAAAATGACGGATTCATAACGCAAGCAAAGCTATGATTTACGTATAGTTCTTTTGTGTCTATGATTTCGTCGAAGGTGTTAACGCTATTTGTGGCCAGGTTCTTAATAAATAAATTGGATAAGGGATTACCTGGGTAGAATCTCGTGTTCTGAAAGTTTCTAAAATATTTGTTTACTTTAACGGTCATAATTACGTGAAATGTGTCCAAAATGCAGGAAAAGGGAGATGAGTAGTGTGGCTTAACAAATTATTCTATTCTCGTATAATATGCGTGTTGTGTTCATATAAATGTTATGTTGTCAGTTTCACAAATATTTAAGTAATTCGTGTATATCGTTCATATATGTTTGTAAAATGGGATTACCACATTTCTTAAATATTAGGGGAACTGGCTATTGGTTGAAGCATTGAAAGGGGGAGGGTCATATATCACTACAATCTACCCCTTCAAGCCGCCATTTTTTATGCACAGTTTGGCGACTTGTTTTATCATTCCCATCGCCACCCTCCAGCCCACGTCTTTGTAACTGTGTGCGTGTCCAGCCTCCCGTAAATTCATGGCTTTAGTTTGTACGGCGCTGATGCATGAGAGAGTGAGAAAGAAACACACACAGAGAATGCGTATATACCTGTATATGTCTGTATCTATGTATATGTGTTAGAGACTATGTGTGTGTGTGGCTCTGTGTGTGTGTGTGTGTGTGTGTGTGTGTGTGTGTGTGTGTGTGTGTGTGTGTGTGTGTCTGTGTGTGTGTCTGTGCGTGTGTAATGTATGTATTATCAATATTGTATCAACATTTTTTAAACCAATATTCTCTACACTCTTATGCACGTAACATTGAATTTTTCTTTGTTTTTCTTTCTTTTTTCCTTCCTTTCTTTCTCACTTTCTTTCTGTCTTAAGACTGTATCTTTTCGACACCGTAAGCTTCTCAATGGCCTTGAATATTGCTATAGAAACTGCCCATCATTATTATTATTATTATTATTATTATTATATTATCGTCGTCACCGTCGTTGTCGTCATCGTTGTCTTCGATGTTTTAATATTCTGTTATGGGCCGAAACAAATGGCTGTGTGTGTGTTAACTTCCAAGTGAAACTTATCACTGTGGCCAATTTTTAAGAATTTTTTTCACGACTTCATTATCGTTTTAATATAATGATGACGTTAGAAGGGGAAGGAAAAGAAGAGAGATGGAAAACAAACAACTTTTAGTATTTACACCGTGTATTTTCCGTGTTGTTCCTCCTTCTTTTTCTTTGATCTCCTATTATTGTGATAGGTATCATGGTGATCCCATCGACTCGCGCCTTTGATTTTTTTTACCTTCACCCACCCACCACATTCTCAACCAATTCTGACCCTTTTGTGGCTTGTTGGCTGGTTTATTAGGATGCTTAACAGGCATAACATTCGTGTATATATCTTTTACTTTGATGCCAAAGTTTGCAGTTGGAGTGATTTGATTTGATTTGTGTGGATGTTATGTGTTCTCCTCTCTCTCTCTCTCTCTCTCTCTCTCTCTCTCTCTCTCTCTCTCTCTCTCTCTCTCTCTCTCTCTCTCTCTCTCTCTCTCACTGTGTTCTCGTGTGTGTATTGTTGATTCTTGAGATTTGAGGTGTTTGCTTTTTCATGACTATTATTGTATTGCATGCTAATGGTTTGTGCCTGGCTGGAAGAAAGCAGGATGGAAAGTAAACAGCACAAAGCGTATTTGGTGCGCTTGTAAATAAAAGATCTTGTCTTGTCATTCATGTTTCTCTTTCCCCCCCCCTCTCTCTCTCTCTCTCTCTCTCTTTTCAGTGTTGTGGTGTGGTGTGTGTGTGTGTGTGTGTGTGTGTGTGTGTGTGTGTGTGTGTGTGTGTGTGTGTGTGTGTGTGTGTGTGTGTGAGTCTATATGTCAGTCTTTCTGAAAGAGAGAGAGACTACGGGTTTGTGTATGATAAGGCGACATGCGGTAACTGAGCACCTCACGGACTCAGGCACGCAGGCTCACCGGCGTGTGGACATGCCCTGGTGCCCACGACCCAGACCCCCAGCTATGGCCAAATAGCACCACTGCCTTGTGGGTGTCTCGGGAGAGGCACCTAAACCCTAACAGAAAAAAACATCACTGCCTTGTAGTTCACAAACCCTGACAGAAAACCGATGGAAGGCAACAGGAAACCAACATCGTATATTCTCAAGTTAATCATGGCCAGCCAAAAGAAAACAGATGAACGACGTGAATAGGGGCTCCCGTGGAGCACATTGGTTTGGTAGGGATTGACATGTTGCACAGGTGACACACGACCGTCAGCAAGCTACTGCCATCAAATTAAAAAACACCAAAATTACAACGTGGAATGTAAGGACATTGCTGCAAAAGGGAAAAAATAGAAAATATCCAGATTAAAACATGGAAAGGCTTTGGACATCAATATTTTAGGACTAGTGGAAGTGAGATGGAAGGGGGCAGGTATGACAACATCAGGAAAGCATACAATTATATATTCTGGTGGAAACACACATGAAAGAGGAGTAGGCATCATGGAAAGGGACAAATCAAAGTCTAACAAAGGATGCTGGGTTGTGTCAGACCAAGTTTTATCTGTTAAGTTGGACGGTAAGCCATTTGATATCAATATCATCCAAGTATATGCACCAGCATCTGCAAATACTCAGGAAGAAATTGACAACTTCTATGAAGTATTAGACAACCAAGACTCAATGCAAATTACAAGATATTACAGTAATAATATGAGATTTTAATGCTTAAGTGGGACAGGAGAGAGTGGATGACATAGTTGGACCTCATGGCCTCGGCACACAAAATGAAAAGGGAGAGAAACTTGTGGAATTGGCATAGATGAATAAACTCATAGTACGAAACATCTGGTTTGAGCAGCCTAACAGAAGAACATGGACATGGATGAATCCGGTAGAGAGTGCAAAATATCAAACTGTTTACATTCTGATAAATAAAAGATTTAAAAATTCTTTACTGATAGCAAAAACATTACCAGGCGCAGACTGCAACATGACCACATCCTGTAATGGGAAGATTTAGGCTGAAACAAAAGAAAAGAAAATAGACCAAAAGTAACATCAAACTAAATCATGGACTCTTAAAGACAGATGAATCGACTCGTGAAAAATTTAACATCCATGTTCAAAACAAATCCAGTGCTCTGGAGGACGTTGGTGATAGTGAGGAACAATGGACAAAGCTGAGAAACTCGGTAAATGAAGCTTATGAAAAAATCCATAGACGAAGTTAGAGCAGCACTGAAACAGGTGAAACCGGGAAAAGCCCCAGGACCAAAGAATATTACTACAGAAATGATTGAGGCCCTAGAAGAATTTGGTATTGAAAAAATAACAGTCCTCCTAAATGAAATTAAGGACAACAAAAAATCCCCAAACATATGTCAAAATCAATTCTCATTGCACTTCCAAAGAAAACAGGGGCTATAGAAAGCGAACTCCATCATACAATCAGCTTGATGAGTCGTGTAACAAAAAAAGTATTAAGAATAATCATGATGAGGACAAGGAACAGAATCAAAAGAGAAATAGCGGAGGATCATTGTGGATTTGTCAAAGGGAAATTAACTATTGATGCCATAAACACCCTAAGAACTATCACAGAGAGGTCAATCGAGTTGAATAAGGATTTACATTTATGCTTTGTTGATCATACCAAGGCTTTCGATCGGGTAAGACACGAAGAATTGATCAACGAACTAGAAAGTCTCAATATTGATGGAAAAGATCTACGAATAATCAGAAATATGTATTGGGAACAAACAGCATCAATGAGAATAGAAAACGATATAAGCTCTTTCAAAAATATCAAAGAGGGGTTAGGCAGGGTTGTGTTCTCTCACCAGATTTGTTTTAACTGTACAGCGAAACCATCATGAGGAACCTAGAGGAATTCCCTGGGATAAAGGTTGGAGGGCAAATGATAATCAACTTTCGTTACGCAGATGACACCGTGCTAATTGCAGAAAATTAAAAAGACCTACAAAGTCTTGATACTATAATGGAAATAGAAAGCAGAGATCAAAAAAAAGGACTGGAGCTAAATAGCAAGAAGACTGAAGTCATGGTAATCAGTAAAAAACAAGAAATCCTCTCATGCAAAATAACAGCAAATGTCACAATACAGAGATAAATTGATAAGTTTAAATATATGGAAACAGTCATCTAACCAAACGGCAGATGCACATTAGAAATAACCAGCAGAATCGGCTAAACTAAAACAGCATTCAAGAAAACGAAAAGCGTTCTTACCAACAAATCCCTATCAATTAACATCAGGAAAAGAGTCCTTCGGTGTTACATAGAACCGATACTATTGTACGGATGCAAAACGATGACAGTCAACACGCAAAATCAGAACAAGATTGAGGCAGCCGAAATGCGGTTTCTGAAAAGAGTGTTAAGAGCTCCATGGACAGCAAAGACAACAAACGAGACAGTCTTGAAATGGGCCAACACAAAAAGAACATTAATGGAGACGATTAGGAATAGACAAGTAACATTTATATGACATTTTATGCGACAAGAGAAATTTGAGTACCTGGTAACAATACGAAAGCCGGAGGGAAAAAGAGCACCAGGTAGACCTCGGGAGAAAATATTGGACGGACGGATTTGCAGAGTGGATGAAGACAGAAAAGGTGGGAGATATACTTGCAGCGACAAAAAATAGATTCGTATGGAGGGCCATGATCGCCAACGCCATGCAGCAGGGCACAAGATGATGATGATGACCAATGTTTATTTGATTGATGGTGGTTCTTGTTTTTCCTTTCATAGTCGATTCTCGATATGAGCATTTGATTTATACAGCTCTGGATTGGCAACTAGTGCAAATCTGCCAAAATAAAAATAACATGATCAAATTTATTTGGCCGTGACACAACACTATTTCTGTGGTTCTTGGCATGACAGTGGGCAATCTATTTTTAAATTATTCCAAACTGGGTATGGTAATGGAAGTTCAGGCTATACATGTGTGTCAGACAATAAAGCTTAATGACAAAGACTGAAAAAAAAACCACTTGTTTTATATGTGAAATAAACATGAAATAACCCCAACTCAAGCCAACAGTCACCATACTTCAGTACACAATTTTCAAGACAACAAATATGTCTTCCGCCTTACAATGTTGAGTCGGTCAACAAATCAGACAAGTAACACTCGTGTAACATTCAAACCTGTGACAAAAGTTGAACTGAAACATCTATAGTTGTTATTCAAGACCAGTCACTGCTGAAAAAATATAAGTGATTGTATCAAAATGATGACTACTGTGTTTCATTTTGTCAATAGTTTTATTCATTCTGTGTGTATGTGTATGCACATTTGGATATGCGTGTATGTGTATCGATGTACATGCTTGTGTGTGTATGTGTGTGCACAACGCACGTGTGTGTATGTGTGTGTGTGTGTGTGTGTGTGTGTGTGTGTGTGTGTGTGGCGCGCGGGTGTGTGTGCGTGTGTGCGGGTGTGTGTGCGGGTGTGTGTGCGGGGGTGTGTGCGGGTGTTTGTGTGCGGGTGTGTGTGGGAGTGTGTTGGGGTGTGTGGGTGTGTGTGCGGATTGTGGTCTTGACAAAGTCCAGTGTCATTCTTCACAAACAAGCACTGAAAACACAATTCACATAAGACCACATCGTACAAGTCCTGGGAACTGTTTATATATTTTCCATTCCAAAGTAGAAGTGAAACTTTTACGCGGAGAATTAAAAATATTAATGTAAGTCAAAAGCAGCAAAAAATACGATCTTTTATCGTGATATTGATGTCCCTGTTGTTAGTGGGTTTGAGAACAGATAATAACGTTCATCTGATGTACACCTGATGTCTTTAGATATCTGCGTGCAGTACGTACAGAATCCAGATTTCAGCTTGCTCCAGAGATACACCACTAAATCAAACTTCACAGACAGATTGTGTGTGCATGTGTCTTCATATGTGAAACAGAATGTAGTGTACTGTACTGTAGTTATTGTCCCTGCAAAAACACCAGTTTTCACTTTGTAAGAAAGGGTCATCAACCTAAACTTTTCATACAGTCATATCATGCCTGGATATAGATCAATCACGAAAACACACTTAATGACATGATGAGTGATAATATCGTAATCTGTTGTCATATTTCTTTGTATTAAGCACGCTTGTTCGTTTATATACATATCTATAGATCAAGTCTAAAGATAAAAACAAACACCAGTTACGGTTCCTTATCCAGAAATATAAGAATCCATGTCGATGAGTTGCAGATCATAAAACTCTGTTACAGAACACGAAAGTGTTTCAAAAAAGTAAATGATATCGATTAATGTGAACACAGAGAGAGAGAGAGAGAGAGAGAGAGAGAGAGAGAGAGAGAGACAGACAGACAGACAGACAGACAGACAGACAGAGACAGAGAGAGATTATAATGCTTCAATTGTACCAAAACAAGAACAAAAACAAAAACAGCGACAAATAAGCAATTAACATATGCAAGTCGAATTCACAATAATTATAGAAAGACAGCCCCTTGGGTTCCTGTTCTCTATTTCTAAATCAGATTTTAACCAAAACGTTTCACAATTGGTCAAAAGTTGAAACCAGAAGAATACCAGCGCTAGTTAAACCACAATCAAGAACATAAGATTCGAAGACCCGCACTTTTAAACAGACGAGAGAAGACGGCCGCAAATTTTCGGCACTTTCATTTTACTGGCATACAATAGATACATATCATTATAACAGACAAAACCAAGATGGACAGGTATGCTAACTTATGGGCCTGGCTGGTCTAGTGACAGTTTTCATCTTCCGACTTAATAACACAGGTCTGCATGGGTGTCAGTCACAGAATTTTGTTTATGTCTTGACGGGTGTACATCTCTCCCTAGAAACACGTTGTGCATGCGTCCTCCTGTCCACCCAGATGTAAACTGGACCTGACCCTGTTCATGATTGGGAAAGCAATGCAGCGAGGTCAAGGACACGACATCGTTCTCTTTTCATTCTTTGACTGATTGCAAATATTCTTTCAAAAATTGTTTCTTTTTCATCTGCTTGTGTGTCCGTCTGTCTTTGTATGCTGTGTTCACAAACTGTTTGTTTGTTTGTTAGTTCATTTGTTTGTTTGTAAGTTTGTTTGTTTGTTCGTTCTGTTTTTGTTTCCAATTTATTGTTTTGATGTTGGCTCATTGGTTAAGGTCAAGCTCGGTTAACCATTTTCTGGTTTGCTTGTTTTGAAACCTACCTACTATAGTCCCCTATTCATTCACGTGGAAGAGGGGTTTGTCACTGATAGAATAGTTGTGCTTAATGGATGGGTATGAAATAACCTCTGTCACACACACAAAAGCGAAGTTAACAGTTAATGAGGTAAGTTTCGCCATAATTATGGAAGTCCCTGATACCGTATCGATGTCTCCCTTGTGTTTTTATCCCAGTGCGTCCATGTACACGAACGTGATGATGTCGTTGCTTTCTGGGATATAATCATCCAGATCTGCACACATAGACACAAGCAAGCGCGCAATCATACACACACACAAACACACGCAAATGCACGCACGCAAACAAGCACAAATGAGTATCCAAAAATGTCTCACAGCTACAAACTTCAACTGCACGAATCTCCATATTGCTATGCTTCTAATCAGTCTATTTTCTCCATTTGCAATAAGATTTAAGTGTGCTTCTAATCAGTCAAATTCCTCCAGGTGCAATAAGATTAAAGTGTGCTTCTGATCAGTCTATTTTTGCCAGGTGCAATAAAACTACAGTATTCCTATACTAGATACATAAGCTTTCTAATCAGTCTATTTTCGCAAGGTTCAATAAGACTGAACTATTTCTATAACAGATACATAAGCTTACAAAACCTTCGCTTCGCAGATGACATTGATGGCCTGTCAGGCAGTGAGTAATTACTCGCTAAGGTTAGAATTGATTTGATGAAACATCGACAAGATGTGGCATGGAAATCAGCACCCAGAAGATCAAGTTAATGGCCAGCCACAAGACCACCGTCACTACTAATAAGTGTTCAGCAGCTTACGTACCTAGGATCCATCATTACCAACGACGGATCCAAACCTAAAATCCTCTCGAGGGCAACAAAGTCAACATCAGCACTGTCCAAGCTGAAACCTGAATGGAAGGATGAGAACATCTCCATGAAACACAAGATCAGGTTCTTACGTACACCTGTGTATTCCATCTTCCTGTATGCATGTGAGACATGGACCCTTACAGCAGATTCGGAAAGACGAATCCAAGCCATGGAAATGAGGTGTTATCGCAAGACACAAACATCAGATACACTGATTATATCACCGATAAACAAGTGCGCCAAACCATCAAGCGGCAACTAGACCCACACAAAGATTTGCTGGCTTCAATTTAAAAAAGAAACGTACGTTAGTATGACCATGTAACAAGATCCATGGCCTCTCTAAATCAATCCTCCATGGAACTTTGAGAAAGGGAGACGGAGGGGAAGATGGAAGAAACGATGGACTGACAATGTTGCAGAATGGACAGAGAAATCATTTGCAGACACCCAGGCTTTGGCACACAACTGAATGTGGTGAAACAATTCTTTAATGCCGTTCTTCGCTGGCTCCTCGCGGAATTAAGGGAGAAGAAGAAGAAGCTTATACGTTGTGAGTTCTTTAGCACGTATAGATAGAGTACATGTGCACAACACACACACACACACACACACACACACACACACACACACACACACACACACACACACCACACGCACGCACGCACGCACACACACAGGTAAGATAAGACAAAAAGAAGACGACTATGAAGCTCAGAAAAGGTGCTTCCTGTAGCACATGATATAGGGTGTGTACGCTTACACGAATACCACACACCACACACACACACACACACACACACACACACACACACACACACACACACACACACACACAACGCTCGCACATCTAGTATCACATGTGGATAGACATTAAATGAAATTGAACACAGAGAGAGAGAGAGGGGGGGGGAGACACAGAGAGAGGGGAGAGGGAGGGAGAGAGAAACTCAGTGGTTGATACATTCTTATATTTGGAGAGCATACAAGACACAAAAAGCCGTTGATTACATACTATATTTTTGAGACCATGTAAAGAAGTTGCATCAGTTTTCATCTCTGAAATACACAAGTCAACTATGTACTACATAAGAAAGAAACGAATGATGGGAGGAAAAAACATTAAATATTTACATAATAGTCCCATTTTTGGACACCTGATAATATTATAATCCTTCCCTGCTTCCGCTCTTTTATGCATGCTACTGGACTGATGAAGTACCTCAGCAGATGACCTACTTCCCAAGTGTTTTTTCTTTCTCTGTGTTGTGCGCTCAATGTAGTTTACTTGCCGTTTCTGAATTCAGGACAAGCGCCATTGCCAATCTTGTCTTAAAAGCATACTTTTAAAGATCCATATATTTGCGTGAAACTGTTTATGCCAAAATTATTCCAGAATTAACCATTTTTATTAAACACAACAACAAACCAGTACTGAAAAGCACTTACTGTCAGCAATCAGTTTGCCGTTCCTGTCAAATGGTTGCCACACAGCCAGTGCTTGGCTGACGTCATTGCTCAAACCGTTAATGGCGGACAGGAAGTCACCGTATCCTTCAAAATTTTGAGTTTCGTACCTGTGCGTGACGTTTTGAATGAAGGTTAGATATGATCGTGAATAATACCTATTACAACATGCAGGCTGCTTGGTTCTTGTGACAGAGTCGTGGACTCAAGATCTTATATCTGGAGTTCGATCTCAGCCTGCAACATTCAAAACTGGCCTTTCCATCATTCTGGCGGTATGAGCTTAGTATAGCATAGGTCCCTTCTCTCTCCTCCCCATTTCAAAACCTTGCCAGCGCATAAGGAATCTTCCAGACAATTGTTAGCAGATTTGGACTGAGCGCACACGGAACTGTCCGAAAGCGATGATCCTCTCTTAAACAAACTCCAAACTACAAAAGCACAAACATTCTGATCATGGATAATTCTTTTCATAACAAACAAAACGTAAGACTGGCACAGAGATACAGAATTCCTGCCTTCAATCAGATTGTACAGATTGCAGTTTGGCTCGAAAAAATATTCATGTGTGCGGCCTGCAGTCCACCCAGCTGTGAATGGGTGCCTGACCCTATTCAGATTTTGAGAAAATGCTGGCCCAGATAAGAGCTGATGTTTGTTCCACCGCACTCTCTCATGATTTGAGGGCTATGGAATGAACTTTTTTCTCTTTTTTTCATTCAAGTAATACGATCAGGAATAACACTAACAGCAAATCTTGAAGGTCAAGCACTGTAACCACATGTAACACAATTCATAATAAATAAATTTTGTTTTTCAAACACAAACATCAACACATCATGTTATAATGTTCGAATGAGAACGTGACAACCTTGCATATATCACACAATTCTTGTTGCGAAATTGGGATACTGTCATTGATGATCAACAACAAACTTCACTGGAGTAAATGGCACGGTGCAGTGAACACAGCATAGGAGTGGTGATTGAAAGACCATGGGCTCCAGTCATCATATTGTCAATGATTATTGCAGGATTTTCCACAGATTCGAATGTAATATGTTCTCAGCTGGGAAAATCAGGACTACACTGTGGAGTCATTCACCTCATAGATATGTCTTTGAATGGCGTGCTCAAATTTCCCTACCAACATTGCAAGTTCCTGTTTCTCTCGGGCGTGGTTGACATCAAGATATATGATGACTGGAAAGCACAGTGTTGTTATGTAGTCTCAGATCAAAATTCCACACTATTATCATCAACACTTTATCAATCATAACACTGGAAAAAAAACATTCTTGAGAAAACGAAGTCCTTCGTTCTCCGCTCTCATGGTCACCTCAATGTTTGGTTTCCTCTTCCTTACAATGCACACAGGCTAGTTGGCAGAGCCATGAACTCAAGATCAAATATCATGAATTATCCCAGCCTGCAACATTAAAAACTGGCCTCTTTGCTGCCCATCTGAATGTTTACATCATTCTGGTGGTGTCAGCTTAATGTTTCATAGGTCCTCTTCCCCCTTTCCCCATTTCAAGACCTTGCCAGCGCACAGGGTTTTGCGCAGGCATCGGAAGTCAGTCAGATAATTACTGACAGATTTGGGTGGAGAGCATATGGAGTTTTCCGAGTGCAGTGAATCCCTCTTGAACAAACTACAAACTACAAGCTTGAGGTAACTTCACATTAAGGTTTTAGTGGTGATGTAGAAGTATCAAGGGATTCAAAGTCAAGCAGCCCGATTGTAGTTCTCCACGCTGAGTCAAGGAAATACACTTCTTATGTCATACACCATCACACTGGCGACACACACGTGCTTGTCGGTATCTTTCCTTGTGGTGTATAGATAATCTTGGCCTCTGTAGAGCTCGCTTGGTCAAAGATGCGTCTCCTTGGACCAGTTTGCCACTTTGTCTCCTACAACTGCCCTCAGTGGCGTCTCCTGCAAAATCAGAGATCTGTTGTTTGATCGGCTCATACCTAGAAACAGCTAGGCGTGGAGCAGGACAAACAGATTTTTTTTATAACGTCTTTGGTCTGCCGGTATGCTCCCCGGCAAATGTCTGACGATGGGTGACATTGCTTCTGGCCACGACAAGCGTACAAGGCGACCAGTCACAATCTTCAATCAACATCGTCGCGTCGCTTGTTATGTTTCGTCAGCAGCGTCTTTTAGCTGTCAATGATTTTCATAGCACAGGCGTTGGACGGAGGCAGTGACGGAACAGAATGCTCATTCCGTAGCTGATGTTGTAAGTATGTTGGATAACTAGATCCTGACGTGGTGCTGGATCTTTGGCTGCTGGCCTGATAATGACAATGACGCTGGGACTGGGACAAAATGAATCTGGCTTTGAATCTGTGTCGGTAACCTGAATGAGTACAGTTTTGAGTAATACCACTTAATCGAAGCGAAAGATGGGCCCCCTACCCCGCCTCTACCTACCCCTTCCCCCATGAAAAAAACAAACGACAGACATACACAAAACATCTCATAAATGTAAACTGTTGGTCACATGCTCAACATTTTACCTTGACAGGACTTACGGGTGTGGAGGACTGTCGTTGCTGACCCACAATCTAGAGGGGTAAGTAGTGTGCACTGCTGCAGAAATGTCAGACATACAAAAAACCATGTTCCTTACCTAAACCTGGGATCTAAGCCAGCAGCAATGAGCAGGAAGTATCGTAATGGTTGTCTAGGCGCTGTGATGGTCACTTTGGCCTCAAATTTGGGCTCCCTTACTATGTTTCGTATTTTCAGTGTCACCTTGATCACAGCCGAGTAGCAGAGGCTTCCCGCTGAAAACCAAGATACAGAATACAAGAATGCTTCATCAGTCCAAAGCTATGGACTTAATGGGAAGACATGCCTGTTTGACTCCAGAATCCGAAGCCAACAAGAAATTAGAGCGTAAACTAAAGCCCTGTCATACAGTCTACTCCCTGACGGCCCTCCATGGCATCATCACTGTTATCTCCGTTCTCATCATAACATTGACGAAAATTATCTTACAATTTTTTTTTTTTGTGCTTTCTCTCAAGGTGACCTCATCTCTGGTGGGTGTGGAGGTGATGGAGAGCCGAAATGAAGGGCGTTGAGATAGTCAAACATGAGCCGTGCAGAATGTGGGGCAGCCAAAAATAAATAAATATATAAAGGCTTTATGACTTTTTATGATAAACACTTAGACAATGTGGATATACCTCTCTGTCTCTGTATCTGTCTATATCTCTGTCTTTGTTTGTGTCTCTGTCTCTGTCTCTGTTTCTCTCTATCTGTTTCTCTCTATCTCTGTTTCTCTATCTCTGTTTCTCTCTCTCTCTCTCTCTCTCTCTCTCTCTCTTCTCTCTCTCTCTCTCTCTCTCTCTCTCTCTCCTGTCCTCTCTGTTCAGGATGAAGGAAAATAAAGCAAAGAGAGAAGAACAGGAAACGCCTTCAAAAATGCAGTCCGAGAGTAATGAGGTCTCTACCGCGTCATTCCCACACGATCCGGGTTTGAATTATGAGACAATTATTGCCCTTTTATGTCATCATCACAGAATGCTTAAATCACTGCTGCCTTTTGAACATGCTACACTGAAAAGTAATATCCCCGAGACAGGTGAAGGCAGTGAGACGATAAAATGAGGGACATGCCACAGTCTGTGTTCGTGTGCCCTTTTTAAGAAAAAATATATATCTGAATGAGGTTTACTTGTTTGTGGGATTCATCCTCACACATTTTCTGAAAGTCGTGATTAATCTTGTTATGTGTAGTCTGTCTCACTGTCACATCTCAAAAAGAATTAAATGTTTCGAACGTTGAAGTAGGGCCTATTGTTGGTTTTTGTTTTGGTTGTCTTATTGACGTCTGTCTGTTTGTCGGACGGTCGGTCTGTCAGTTTGTCGATCACGTTGTTTGTCTGTTCATTTATTTGTTCGGTCGGTTGCTTGATTGCTCGTTTGTTTGTTTATTTGAATTGTGCTTTACAACCCGTGTAACTGGAAATTCGTACCAGAGTCTAAAAAGCAAATGCTGTGAACTCTCAACATCACCCTTTCTAAAAAAAAAAAATGAAAAAAACACCCAACCATACCTATGGAAACAAAAACCAGACTTACACGTCATGTCAATACAATCTTTGTATTCACACTTCACGCTGACTTATCAGTGCCACATCTGGACATTAAACAAAACACTGGAGACAAAGATCACCTGTGAGATGAGATTCTCAGAAGAGCAGCAGGCAAGACCAAAAAGACGTGATTAGAAACGAAGAGATCGGAGAGATGGTCAGAACGATATATAGTAACCATTACATCACACAATAGATGATCAAGTGGTCTGGCCATCTGAGCAGATTTTTCCATCATTGATTATGTTCGCTTATTTTGAAATACAAAAAAGGAGTATGGCCTAAAAAATAAAATTGGTCATAGTATTGTTGTTAATAGTATCATTATTATCGGAATATCATATTACTATACCAATTACAAAATAATTGTTAGATCAATTCGTCAAAAAGAGCGTGATAATGGCAGCAACTCAGAAATGGTAGTAAAAACTGCAGCAGTCACATAAGCTATAAAAATAATTACAGTAGTAACAATGGTAACGAGAACTATAATGATAGGGGTGTAGTTTCATATTAATTGAACTGACCGTAAACAATGATGATGATGATGATGGATGATGATGATGATGATGATGATGATGATGATGATGATGATGATGATGATGATGATGATGATGATGATGATGATGATGATGATGATTAAAAATACAATACATGAATACTGATTAATGATGATAATAATAATAACGATAACAATAATAACATTACTGACAACAAACAACAATCCATATGTCAACGTACCAACATGTATAGGTCTTTTATCACAATCCACGTTGTTGGGGAAGTCGCAAGTCAGAAGATTCCGACTGAACAGCAAATCTCGACTGCATTCCATTGGACGTACTCTACCCTGTAAACAAATGAGGTAGCTTTTGCAAGACGTCTCATCCGCCACAATCCCGTTATTGATGGTACAACGATAATCTGGAGTCGTCGTCCGCATGATTGCTGTCGTTTTTGTTCTTGTTGCTGCTGCTGATGGTGGTGGTGGTGATGTCATTGTTGATTGTGATAACATTGCCAAAATCATCATCGTCGTCATCGTTTTGAACTGGCAGCAAACAGCTGTAAAGGAGAAAAGTGTAATTAATAAAATCCGTCATTAGTATTCATTTCATGAGAAATTACTGATTGTATTTGCCTTTGTGTATAACTTTGTGTGCGTGCGCGTGAATATATCTGTGTGAATGTCTTTTAGTTTCCGTCTGTTTGTCGGTATGTCTGCTTTGTGTATACGGGAAATGTTTCAACTGGTTATTTGTGGCTCTTTGCCCTAACAAGTCAAAGCTATGAATCAACGAACGATGAGTTCTACATGCAGATGTATGGATGAATTAGGATCAGTCAATCATTTGTCACAAAAAGGTGTATTGTACTACATTTTTCCCCAAGCTTCATAGAAGAATGTGATTTTAAAAGAGTATAGCAAGTTAAGACTCTCCAAATAGGAAACCGTTTCTCCAGTAAATAATGTATAGGTACATACAGAAACATGTGAATGTGTTAGCTCTGAGATTTTTTTAACTTTTCTATTCTCTTGTAGCAAGGGATGTCGCCTTCAGATGAAGCTAGCAATGTGTGCACTTTGAAAGCCTGGTGTAATCATGTCGACATGGAGTGTGTCAGCCACTCCGTCAGTCCGGCTCCGGCGCCATGAGAAGGGACAATGCAGGGCTGTTCAAAGCCCTTCAGCTTGTAGAACGACTAGGGTTGATGACCTGCACGAGCAAACCAGAACTGATGAATACCCCATATAACAGCTATCCGGGATGCATGATATATGCCAAAATGTGTGGTAACTAACTCGGCTGTCTAACCCTGAATAACCAAAACATTATCACGCACCTGGACACGCTGGCGAAACTCTGACCAGCTGTCAAGTTACGGACAGTGCAATAACAATGTACCAAAAGTAATATAGACTCAAGCCACTCGCATTCCAATCACGGGAAAAAATAGCAACAAAGAAAAAAATGTCTTTTTCATCATGATTAACAATACAATACCAGCCAGAACCTACACGACCCGAAAACCCGACTCCCAGAGAGGGGAAAGAGCAGAAGTTGACAGCATGTCTTTCCGCCAGAGACCTTTGTCACTGGATCACAACTGGGGACAGTCAATACTGTCCCGTTTCCAAGTTCACGAAGTTCTTGCCAGGCACACAGAAACAAAGTCACAATTCAAAAGTATTCCTTTTTGTGCGTTCAGTCCTCTCTCATAAGAGTTTGTCAAAAAAGTTATCCTTCGGGCCACTTCCCAAACTTGCCAATTAAATCCCATACCCGCCATGTTTCTGCTGAGCATTTAGATTTTCTGCATGGCACTACCAACATCATGAACGACTCTCTGTCTCTCTCTCTCTCTCTCTCTCTCTCTCTCTCTCTCTCTCTCTCTCTCTCTCTCTCTCTCTTCTCTCTCTCTCTCTCTCTCTCTCTCTCTCTCTCTCTCTCTCTCTCTCTCTCTCTCTCTATCCTGGTATCGTTTTTCTTATTCTTAGGAATTCAGAACTGTTTAAGAAATCTAGCCTGGGCCCCAATAACCTGAAAAATTATCGACTCATCTCAAACCTTCCATATCTCTATATTTCTTGAAGCACTTGTGATGCACCCATCTTTTCTCCTATCTGATAACTCAGGATCTTCTCAATGCTCACCAAGCCACCAAGAGACAGTTCTTTTGTGTATTGTTAATGACTTACTGAATTCTCTAGATCAAGACAAAAGTTCCATTCTTCTGCTTTGGGGCCTCTCAACTGCCTTTGATGTGATAGATCAGGAAATTTTCTTCTCTTGTCTGGATCGAAATTTTGGAATCACAAGTAATGCTCTCAACTGGTTTCCATCTTATCTTTCATAAAGACAACATACAGTCCTTGTAGGTAGAGTCAGTTCTCGATTTTAACTTTCCCCAAGGCTCTTGTTCCTGTTCTCTTTATTCTGTATACCATTCTCATTGTATGTAGTATGTCCACCTTGAAATGCATGCTGAAGATTCCTAACTTTATCAATCGGAATATCAGTCAAACTACAACTGTCTGATGCAGACTCTTCAAGAGTGTGCGAGAGAAGTGAAATCTGGATGTAAGGATATCAGCTGAAATTTAATGACACCAGGCTCATTCCATTATCCACTGAATCTACCTCTCTGCCCTATCCCCACTGTTGCTCTCGTGAACTATCATTCAGTTTTCTTATCATTAAGATAATCTTGGCTTTATCTTCGACAAAGACTTTTTCATGAACAGTACATCACCAAAACTTATCAAGCGGCATACATTGAAATGAGACACATAAGCTCCATATGTCAATACCTCACTCCTGATGCAACTAAAACACTTGTTAGAGCATGCATTTTGTCTACATGTATATTAGATTATGGCAATTCTTTACTCGGTAGCTGTCCTCAGACACTTCTCATACCACTACTGCCAGTCCAGAGCTCTGCCGTTAAACTGATTTTTCTGGTTAAGAAGAGGTGTGCTGAGATCGTTTGCTAGAAAACGAACTCAACGTTGGCTGCCGTTCGAACAACGAATCAAGTACTAAATCCAAAAACAAGTGTGACTGCCCACGTTCAAGCAAACAGGAACCAGAACAAAACACAAAAGAAGAATAAGAACGCGTATTTAATACAACAAGACAAGACAGACGCAAATTTTCGGCCATCTGGCCTTTGCCAAGCGTAAGATCACAAACAAACAAACAAACACCAGATACAAAATTTAGCAGAAAAAGACTGAAACTTCCCTGCTGCTCGGTTCAGTGTGACTGGACCGAGCAGCAGGGAAGTTTCAGTCTTTTTCTGCTAAATTTTGTATGTGGTGTTTGTTTGTTTGTGATCTTACGCTTGGCAAAGGCCAGTTGGCCGAAATTTTGCGCCTGTCTTGTCTTGTTGTATTAAATACGCGTTCTTATTCTTCTTTCGTGTTTTGTTCTGAACCAAGTACTAAGCTCCGTCTGCTTGCTGCCAAATCATTTAGAGAACCTTTCAGAACTTTTGGAAATCTTTTTTCCATCCCCATCTCTCCTACCATCTGCTGATGGCAGAAATGTTCGTGTCTTGAGATTTAAAAGAGACAACATGGTGGCAGACATTCTATTTCCTTTGCTATTAAAATCTGGAACTTACTGCCTTTCAGTATTCGACCCAGTCTGTTACTCTCAGACCGAGTCTGTTACTGTCAGACCCAATCTGTTACTGTCAGACCCAATCTGTTACTGTCAGACCCAATCTGTCACTGTCAGACCCAATCTGTCACTGTCAGACCCAATCTGTCACTGTCAGACCCAGTCTGTCACTGTCAGACCCAATCTGTCACTGTCAGACCCAGTCTGTCACTGTCAGACCCAATCTGTCACTGTCAGACCCAATCTGTCACTGTCAGACCCAGTCTGTCACTGTCAGACCCAGTCTGTCACTGTCAGACCCAATCTCAAAACGTTTCCTTTCCAGCAGTCCTTTCATCAGCGCCCACTTTCTTAATCCTCCTGCCCTGCTGACGGGTTGTTGTTGTTGTTGTTGTTGCTGCTGCTGTTGTTGTGTGTTGTTGTTGTTGTTGTTGTTGTTGTTGTTGCTGTTTTAAGATTGTGTTGTGTTGTTTGGTTGTCTTTTGAGTGTGCTGTGTGTGCACGCGCTTGCATGTGTCTGTGTGTCTGTGTGTCTGCTTGTGAGGGTACTGCCTGTGTATGCACGTATGTGCGGATGTGTGTATGCGTGTGTGGTAAACACTGACTGAAGTGATTTTAGACACACACAAAAAGGAGTTGGGGTGGGGAAGGGGTGTAAATGAGCAGAGGCAAATAGAGATGCTTAAAAAAGTCAGTCTTGAGCAAGAAGGAAGGAAAAGGCAATTCGAAAAGGAGGCAAATGCTAATAAACGAAGTTATCTACCGTGACTATTTAAACAATAAACTCGCTAAATGTAGCAATGAACAAAAATTATAACGAATGGTAAACATTTAGCTATTGGGCTTTTTGAAAGTCTGACAAAAAAAAATCGTGTATTAATGATGTTGATAAAAAAAAAACTGGGAGTTCTTAGAAAGTAAAGGAATGTGTCGTTTTATCCTAATGCCAGCAAGAAGATGACTAGCTGTTATTTTCTATCCGCAAAGACATACAACATTCCTGGTGTACTTTCTTTTAAATGCATCCAGTCTCTACCTATAAATAAGGGACTGTGTCGGTCTGCTGATATTAAACTGCTTGTTTATTGTACTGATGACAAAATTCATGCTTGATGATTGATGATCTTGAAACTGCTTCCAAAATAGGCGTCCATCAAGTTATAATATTGATTACATTACGTGCCGCATGTGTATGTGTACGTGAGCTTGTAAGTCTGTTTAACTCAAAAAAAATCGTAAAACTGCTCAACATTTCGTATTTGATAGAAGGCGTTATATACGTGTCCAGCTATTAAAATTAAACTGGAACAGTACTTGTCCCATAGAAAAGTAGGTTTTTTTAACATCTTCCTCTAAGCCAACAGATCATAGACAGAATGATGACTTTCTGGGAGACCCAGACACTGAGAACTGTCAGGACCAAACGCCGGAACGTGTTTCCCTGAACCTCCGAGAACTGTGGAACCAAACTCGGCAGCTACTTGGAAAAAAGAATGGCAAATCTTGCCGTTCGGTCACATGAACACATAGTTCACTATGAGTACACTCACAACACTAAAAACATGCAAGCAACCAGTTTAGCGTTTAACCTGGAAAACGATTCCCAGCTGACCACGCACGAACTAAGGGAGGCGGGAAATGGACAAACACCCGGAACGTACGCGAACTCGACCTGCAGACAAACACAATACGCAACTTCGCCGGTTGGAAACAAGACAAATGAAAGGGAACCATGCCACTGTGATAAGATCCTGTACTGACGTCATCCCATTTGTGTGACATGTGCACATTTGGCTAGGATGATGATTGACAAAGGTGTTTGTGATGACTATGTCATGTTCTGCGCACAGGCACTGTTATTGCATTTTGTGTTCTTGTCACTGTGGAGACCCAACGTGAAAATTTTAGTGTTCTTCTCTTTCCCACTCTACTACCATTAATTTAAAATCGCCCATGACAATTATATCCTCATCGTCTGACACTTTTGTGATATTGTCTGAGGTTGTTCAAAGAATCTGTCCTTATCCTCATAGGAGTATGTCAGTGCAAAAATCTGAAAATAATTTGAGGTCGTTTTCTGTTCCGCAATTTTGGACTTGATGATTCTGTCAGAGATGAGGTCCGCTTCTACTTTTTTGGTTTGTTTTGCTTGGTTTGTTTGTTTGTTTGTTTGTTTGTTTGTTTGTTTGTTTGTTTGTTTGTTTGTTTGTTTTGTGTGTGTGTGTTTTGTTTTTTATTTGTTTTTCTTTTGTTTTTTGTTTTGTTTTGTTTTTTGCTGCGTCCTCGTTCCACGAGGACGTGTACCATGAACACCCTACACCAGGAACGCCTTTCTGGTCTACTTTCATGCTATTCCATAACAGAAGGCTGTTGACATGAATTTCTTTTATTTGCCTACTTTAGTAGGTATCCATCATCCTCATCATCATGATAATATTGATAATGACAATTTCACTTGTATACTTCAACTGTCCATGTCAAGAGCATGCTCATTGTACTTCACGGGAACAGAACAGAACAATATTTTCAATCAAGTAAAAACAGTCACTGACAATACGGATACTCCCCCATATCCTTTGCTTGATACCTCCATGCTCCACATTCCCCATTACAATATCATCAAATGTTTTAGTTTTCGAAATCTATCTTCTCCTCTACAGACATGAAAGAACAAAAGATGGCAGCTTGTTCCTTGGTTGTATGCTGATCCGTTTTCTTCCTACCTATGGCATGTGTGTGTGTGCGTGCGTGTGTGTGTGTGTGTGTGTGTGTGTGTGTGTGTGTGTGTGTGTGTGTGTGTGTGTGTATGTGTGTGTGCATTTATGTGTGTGTGTGTGTGTGTATGTGTGTGTGCATTTTATGTGTGTGCGTGTGTGTGTGCATTTACGTGTGTGCGTGTGTGTGTGTGTTGTGTGTGTTGGCGCGCGCGCGCGCGTGCGTGTGTGTGTGCGTGTTTGTGTGTACATGTGTGTGTGTTTCTTGTGTGTGCGTGCGTATGTGTATGTGCATGCGTGTGTGCGTGCGTGTGTATCGAGCAAAGGGAGTATCAATACGACTCCGACAAAACCTGACATGAAAATAAGTATTAGGACCATAGCAAAAAGAAGCGCCAAATCATATACATGATTATAAGTACCCAAAGACGTGCAAACAATGTATGTGCACACACACATACACATAAACACATCGCATTTTCTGACACACACACACTCACACACACACAGAGGATGCTTGAGCTAGGGTACACGTCACATAAAGCGTGTGGCTCTTGACTCTCTCTGTCTCAACCATATGAAACAACACACACACACACACACACACACACACACACACACACACACACACACCACACACACACACACACACACACACACACACACACACACACACACAGGATGCTGAAAAAACTTCTGACATCCCATGACTCGTATAATGCGATTTTTTGTTTTGGTTTGGTTTGGTTTGGTTTGGTTTGGTTTGGTTTGGTTTGGTTTGGTTTGTTTGGGTTTGGTTTGGTTTGGTTTGGTTTTATGAATCCCACCATTTCTGGTTCTTTGTCCTTCAGACATGAGATAGTCCACTTGCCAGTTTTTCTTGATCTAACTCATTGTCCTTTTTCGTTTCAATTTATCTTCCGTGTAGATCCCGTCCGTTTCATTTTATTTTTTTACTTTTTTGTGCGAATATTTATCAGTTTTTGGCTTGCTAGGCTTGTCATAGCCTCACAGAGCCCTATCAGCCGGATGATCCGTTTGCACCTCTCACGACAAGCACAAGGAGGGGGACTTTGGGAGGCGAGAAATCATAACGGTTAGTCAACTCTATGGGAAACACGGCATGGATGTGGCGACGTGCTTATGAACGGTAACGCAGCAGTGTGACGTACACACGTGTGCGCCGTCTGGTTTGCACAGAGTTAACCGTCAGCCAAAAGAGGGCAAGGGACGCCTTAGTCCAAACAGAGGGAAGAACACAGCTCTGACTGGCTCAGTATGCATACCCCATCCCTTTTCATCACATCCAGGCTCCAAACTCAAACATTATCTGTGTGCAGTTGCCAAACGAGATTTGTTTAAAGAAGAAGAAAGAGAGAGGGAGAAAGAAAAAGACCAATTATTGCACATAGTAAATTATTTGTTCCGTAGAATTTAAGGACATAGGTGGTCCTCAGCATAAAGAGAGGGTTGTCTTTTCCTTGATGAGGAGGAAAAATCGAAGAACAAACGAAGAAGAAAGAAAAAAAAAACTTTGACTAGACAGAATTAACTGTCTGGCGATTGCTGTATAAGCGTTATTAAACTAAAGAACACAGTGCAGATAACCATGATGCAAACACAATTTGTAGCAATAAATACTAATATTATTTTAAATATTACTAATCCCAAGCCATAAGAGATGTATATTTGAAGTATTTAATCTGCTAAGTTACGATTTTGTTCTTCTCCCTGTTCATTCTTGTATCTATTGATAAGCTGATGAAATCCATTTTCCATACATGCCCATTGTTATTATGTACAATTTTACCCATCGAAAAAGTTCACGTAGTGGGGACACAATCGTCCCTTTCTCTAAATCAGAAAAAAATGAAGACTTAGGCTTGATAGAAATTTACACATGGATTTGTGTATGCAATGGGATTGTGTTGAATATATGACTTGCATATATTTCATATGCTAAACAGATGTGTGCTGTATGTTTTGTCAGTTAATTTTTAAAAAATCTGAACACATTTTTTTTAATCTACTGTCTGATCTGTCAACACTAACAAAACAGAAACCTTTCAGGTAAACAATGCTAAAAATGTGGGGATGGGAAGACGAGAGGGCCTAGATGACCTCCCATGGTCCAGTCTCTAGGTCGTCCACAAGGAAGGTCCTAATTTGGTTAACAGG
Source organism: Monoplex corrugatus (assembly GCA_030674185.1). Classification (NCBI taxonomy): domain Eukaryota; kingdom Metazoa; phylum Mollusca; class Gastropoda; order Littorinimorpha; family Ranellidae; genus Monoplex; species Monoplex corrugatus. The sequence continues at coordinate 77,550,431 of JAPXFY010000014.1, forward strand.
CCCCGGTCACATTACGGCGATCATTTCATTTTGTAATGAAGTCATCAGCCTTGCTGCCTGGGATTGAGGTTGGAGATGAATATCAAAACATGTGCAGAATGAACCATCGAAATGTTATGCAGCAGCTTTCCACAAAGTGGTAATAGTGTTTGTCTTCATTGCAACATTGCTTTCCATCTCTTGGGAGTGAGGGCAACCTACCTGCATTTGGTTTGCTCTTCTTGAAAATGTAGTCCCCAGTCATTTCTTTTTTTTTTTTTTTTTTTTGACTGTTTGATTAAGTTCAGAGGTTTTCGTCATCACATTTTCATCTTTAGGAGATATTGTTCTGAGTTGTATCTAGGTATCAACTTCTTCACATTTTGTACGATTACGTTCATTAGAATGCATGTGTCTGTACAAAAACAATGATGTGGGAGAAAAAAGAGAAGGGAGGGATCGGGACAGCGTACTGATTATAGCCCTTGCTCTCGAAAAAAGAAAAGATAACCTTAATCGATTGTGACTTATAAGTGACTGGTGACCAAAGATGTGCTTAGTCCGTTCAGTTACATTTAGGCATCTGTCTCTGTACATTGCAGTAAAAGAGCTAGGGACAGGAAATGGGCACTTCCTTCTTAATACTGACCCCCAAGAGAAGTCATGTATGAACTCCTGTCTCTCTACTGTCCTTTCCATAATTATAATCAAACAAAACAACATTCATGTAGTACAAACTAATAGCAAAACCAGCATACATAAAAACGTGTCAAGAAAATAACCCAAGCGACCTACATGACCTGAAATGCTACAAGTGCTGACGAACAGGGAGGCCGATCGATGAGGTTTAAATTCATTGCGCACGCAGATATCTACTACACACATGGCCCGCGCCCCACAGTCGCTTTCTTTTCCGATAGGATAGGAAAGAAGTTGACAGACGTACTCTTCAAAGACTGCCTTGCTTTTGTCACTTTGACTATGAGAAAAGGGAAAAGACTCAAGGGAAAGGAATTCGAACGTGCAGAAAATAATGGTAAAACATTAAATCCCAAAAAGAAAATGAATGATTTTACTGTGAAACCCAGTCCTAATTTTTTGTCTCGAGTGTCTTGTTATGATTATACGAACCATGTGGAAGTAACCTTTCGATTTTGTGCTTAGAATAAGTTATAGCTACTTGTACATTTGTGATGTGTTATCCAGTTAATGAACTTTTCTAATCTACTGATCATGAAATAGAAATGGAACACAAGGATGAATGATTCGTATATCAGGCACACACACACGGAATTAAAGCACAATCTTACTTACCAAACAAATACAGCGTTTTGCATATCCGAATTAGAAATGCCGGACCAGAGTCCGTACAAACACGAACGTGTTTCATACTGTTGATTTTTATAGTCATAAACCAACAGCTCTTCCTTTTAGTTTGGGTCACACAGGCAGTCATTCCAACAAGTTATATCGAGAATAATCCTTTTTTGAGCATAACGATCATCTCACAACCTCTACTGTTTATCTTCAAACAAACTGGCACAATCGCGTTCACACAAAATGGTGATTTTCTGTCTGTAAACTGGTCGAACGAAAGTAGTTTACGCGGACAGACGCCAACACTCGATTAACTTTGATTTATGTGCCCAAAAAATTCAATAGAAGTCAATGCAAAGCTGTCAAAATCAACAAGTGTTTGTGTTTTCACAGAACACCTGGGATGTGTAGGTAGAATGCCATGAATTGTGTCACCAGAACTCTACTTGGCATTGGTTTCAAATTGTTGTCACCGTTATTGAAAAAAAAATACGGTATGACATTTCACAACTAGTCACCATCCTTATGTCCTATTACCGCATTTCCCAGTGGATTAACTACATCAGCCTGTGAGTGAATTTTTGTTTTATTTCAAAAACTGAGTTCGTTTGCTTCATGGTAAGCTGTTTGAGATGCAGAAACCCAGAATTTCTACAAATAGTATCTGTGGAGCTATTTCATATAATTTCTGAGTAAAGAATTCTGTTGTTTTTGCCTTGGTTATGCAGTTTAGTCTCGAAGTGTTCAAGCGTGACGATGACCGTTAGGAGACTGTGAAACCTATAAGGCAATATTCATTCATTTTGTTCTTCGTTCACTAACCTCTGATTATCGTCGAAACACACAACTTGAATACAGAAACCACATAATTTTGATATTCCTTATGTGTGTATATAATATTGACAGGGTGCTATCTAAACTTGGAGAGTGCTAAATCACAGATAACAACATTCAAGTTCAAAAGTGAAAATGAGAGTGATTTGGCGATAAAGTGTACACGCAACTGGACCATGCATATTTTGAAATACTATCACAGGACTCAGCAATAAACTCCGACAAGAACAATTAGCCCTTAATGCTCGAAAGTGAATTAATAACACACCGACGCATGAACATCAGTCAGCTCAGCCCACACAATTATACTATTCTCAGATGACCTCCATTCTCTCTGCTTCAGTGTCACAGTTAGAGGAGCAGCAGCCAGATGAACGGTGTGTTTAAAGGTGCCTGATGTGATGGCAGTGATGAGGAGGGTGGGCCATAACGTGACCAGTTGAGCCAAGTGTCTCAGCTTGAAAGGTAACCGTGCAGGGTACAGCTGGTTTAGTGTGTGACCTACCTGTCTGTAGCCACCCGCCGCTTCATCCCAGAGTTGTTTGATTGTCTGATTAATGGGTAAGCATCACCAGCGCCAGTAGCGCTGTTTGAAGAACCGCAACAATGATGGTCAAGATATTTTCACAATCTCCCCTTTTATACAAAATTTATCAGAGAAAACCCAGATTTTGTATTGTTCAAGTTCATTATGACCTTGAAGAAGATATGGATGAAAGAAAAATCGATGTGCTTCGAAATAATGGAAGATTGTCACAACAGTGAAAACAAGTTGTAGATATTTCCACAAGTTCCTGAAAAAGTTCAGTTCACACCCCTCGCTAAAAAAAAAAACGCTTAATGTATATTTTTTTTCTGGTCAGTGTGATCTTGATCTTGTAAATTTACCTTCTTCTCTTACGCTTTCACGAGTCATCGACAGTCTACAGCCTTGACTACACCGGGGTAAGAGTGCAACTGTGAACAGATTAGAAAACCTCTCTCTTCTCTCTCTCTCTCTGTCTGTCTCTCTCTCTCTCTCTCTCTCTGTCTCTCTCTCTCTCTCTGTGTCTCTCTCTCTCTGTCTCTCTCTCTCTCTCTGTCTCTCTCATACACACACACACGCATGCACGCGCGCGCACGCACATACACACACACATACGTACACACACACAACACACAACACAACACACACCTTCACTTGATATGAAATATCTCCCTTGAATTTTTAATAAAATGGAGGTTGAAAAAGGTACGGATATTACTGGTATATAATACTGGGGTGTATAATGCATAATGTGTCTAGGGTAGACGTGGGTAGAGGTGAGTGTGAGAGAAGTGTGTGGTATCAAACAGGAGGAGACATGAGTGTCATCTCCGAGCTCTGCACACCACACAGCGAGCAACAGTGTGACAAACACAGGAAGGGGATCATACAAGAGTGAGACAAAACAAACAATTACTGAGCAAGACACAATGTTTATAACACAGTTTTTAAACAGTTCTCAATGTTTCGAAGATCTACTGTCGTTGATTTGTACCATCTACTAATTGGAAAATACCGGATATGGTAACATCAGCCATTGCAAAACAACGTCTACTCGTCTGAAATGGAAATAAATCTGTTGAAAAGAGTAGATAAGCCGGCAGAGTAGATGACCAGAGATAACTAAACAGAGTCGATCATAGTAACCAGGCAGAGTAGATAACTAGACAGAGTACATACCCATATAGAGTGGATAAACAGGCAGAGTGGATGACTAAAAAAAAAGTAGGTAACTAGACAGCGTAGATAATAAGAGTGGATAACTAGACAGAGTAGATAACCAGGCAGAATATATAACCAGGTAACACTAACAAACTATGTGGTGGGGTCATCAAAAAGTAGTCACTCAGGCAATCCTCTCACCACTACCCATCCATTGTCCAAGGAACATATATTCAGATCTAAAACACGATTTAGAAAGGAATCATATCACTGTCATGTTCACTCTTGATGTCTCTACACCCAAACCTTCTGTTATCCACCTCCGTTCTCTCCACAAAACGTCTCAGGAATCTTCTCAGGCTTTCTCTTCTGACTCTTATTCTTCTGTCTTTGCATAAAACAGAGTCTCCATTATATCCCCAACAAACATGTACCTCTCCACTCTTGTACTGTTTCTCACTGCAAACCAACCCTTTGGTTTCATGACATTTCTGAAGATTTCCATGCTTTGAAACGGGATCGCCGTAGAACTGAGCGCAAATGGCTTAACAGTAGACTCACAGTGCACAAGCAAATATACAGTATGACTCTCTGAAGCAGAAAATTGCTGATCTAGTTTAAAAAATGCCAAGACTTCCTACTGCGTTTCAAGATTAAGAGTAGTCTTTCTTGCAAACAGTTTAAGTTTTTCATAATCTTAACACAATGTTTTGTAATACTTCCACTTCGCTTCTTCCTTCAGTGATTGGTCTTCAGATGTTTTCTTTCTGATTTTTATTTGACAGCAATTTTCGAACAATTTGACAAAGCTTTCCCCCACTCTTGTCCAGTACTGTCAGTTCTGCAGCCTTCTCTGGACAACCACTATGCTCGTTTGAGCCAGTCTCTGAGACAGACATTTTTAAAAGACCAAAGGGAACGTCCCCACAGAGAGAAGATTGGCAGAATGTTCAGACGTTCGCCTGTCAATAACTAAACTCAAGGTTCCACAGCTCGTTTCCCATCGATGCCTCGACTTTTCTCCTCAGTTTGACCGGAAATCGAACAGAACGTCAAGTCCTTCGGAAGGGGGCGAAAACGAGTCGGATTCGTGTGCCTTCTGGCCTGTGCATGCTAAGATCCCACGGCGGTTGAAAATCGTGAAGAGCAGGGCATTTGCCTGGCAGCTTTGGTATATAATATTGGAGAGATAGCTTCATTTCCCAGGTTCCTCTCTTTGAAGCCCAGTTAGCCTTTCTAAATTATTGGTAAAAAAAACAAATTAATAAACGTGGACGGCGCTGCACTGCGGCGACTCGCTCTCAACGGGGAGAGCAGCCTGAGTTTCACATAGTGAATCCACTGTGACAAAACTAAAGAAAATGAATATAAATCCTGTGAACTGGACCTCATGAAAAGCAAAATAGAGTGTGTCTGGAGCATCATGTCTGACCGCTTATGCGATTGCACTAACACTCCCTGTCTCTCTCTCTTGGTCTGTAGCTGTGCTGCACCTGACTGGTGCACGCTGTGTGGCTGTGTCCTGGGGTTTGTCATTTCCACCCACCTTGCCATTCGGCTTGCAAACAAGGTAACTGATGACTGGGTCCGTATGGGTCATTCAGCACATGGCCAGGCGCTTTACTTGGTGAAATGTCTTCCATATGACTGTGCGGTAAATGATGAGGCATCGTTGCTCTGGGTCCCGTCTAGCAGCCTCAGATTTTTCTTGTTAAATCTGACTTGCAACTTTGCTGTTGGCTTCATGGAATCAGGCCTGTAGGGAAAGTCCTGGTGACAGCTTGGCTGTTGGCTTCATGGAATCAGGCCTGCAGGGAAAGTCCTGGTGACAGCTTGGCTGTTGGCTTCATGGAATCAGGCCTGTAGGGAAAGTCCTGGTGACAGCTTGGCTGTTGGCTTCATGGAATCAGGCCTGCAGGGAAAGTCCTGGTGACAGCTTGGCTGTTGACATCAGGGAATCAGGCCTGTAGGGAAAGTCCTGGTGACAGCTTGGCTGTTGGCTTCATGGAATCAGGCCTGTAGGGAAAGTCCTGGTGACAGCTTGGCTGTTGGCATCAGGGAATCAGGCCTGTAGGGAAAGTCCTGGTGACAGCTTGGCTGTTGGCTTCATGGAATCAGGCCTGTAGGGAAAGTCCTGGTGACAGCTTGGCTGTTGACATCAGGGAATCAGGCCTACAGGGAAAGTCCTGGTGACAGCTTGGTTGTTGACATCAGGGAATCAGGCCTGTAGGGAAAGTCCTGGTGACAGCTTGGCTGTTGACATCAGGGAATCAGGCCTGCAGGGAAAGTCCTGGTGACAGCTTGGCTGTTGGCTTCATGGAATCAGGCCTGTAGGGAAAGTCCTGGTGACAGCTTGGCTGTTGACATCAGGGAATCAGGCCTGCAGGGAAAGTCCTGGTGACAGCTTGGCTGTTGGCTTCATGGAATCAGGCCTGTAGGGAAAGTCCTGGTGACAGCTTGGCTGTTGGCTTCATGGAATCAGGCCTGTAGGAAAGTCCTGGTGACAGCTTGGCTGTTGCTCAGGGAATCAGGCCTGTAGGAAAGTCCTGGTGACAGCTTGGCTGTTGACATCAGGGAATCAGGCCTGCAGGGAAAGTCCTGGTGACAGCTTGGCTGTTGACATCAGGGAATCAGGCCTGCAGGGAAAGTCCTGGTGACAGCTTGGCTGTTGACATCAGGGAATCAGGCCTGTAGGGAAAGTCCTGGTGACAGCTTGGCTGTTGACATCAGGGAATCAGGCCTGTAGGGAAAGTCCTGGTGACAGCTTGGCTGTTGACATCAGGGAATCAGGCCTGTAGGGAAAGTCCTGGTGACAGCTTGGCTGTTGGCATCAGGGAATCAGGCCTGTAGGGAAAGTCCTGGTGACAGCTTGGCTGTTGACATCAGGGAATCAGGCCTGTAGGGAAAGTCCTGGTGACAGCTTGGCTGTTGACATCAGGGAATCAGGCCTGTAGGGAAAGTCCTGGTGACAGCTTGGCTGTTGACATCAGGGAATCAGGCCTGTAGGGAAAGTCCTGGTGACAGCTTGGCTGTTGGCTCATGGAATCAGGCCTGTAGGGAAAGTCCTGGTGACAGCTTGGCTGTTGACATCAGGGAATCAGGCCTGTAGGGAAAGTCCTGGTGACAGCTTGGCTGTTGACATCAGGGAATCAGGCCTGCAGGAAAAGTCCTGGTGACAGCTCGGAAAACTTGGGATCCCTTTGGGGTCCCATCCAGCACCCTCAGGTGTTTATTGTTCCTTTGTTAACTCAATAGAAAAAAAGTGTTCAGAAGGAAAAACTCAAAATCAATGGAACAGCCGCAAAATTTCTTCACGCAGATATAAAACATTGAGACATCCAAAGAAGAAAATACATCCAGTGCAGACGTTGGAGACATGCAAAAATGTGGATTTCTACCATCTTCACTTCTACTATTTCTAGAAACATCGTTGCATGGGGAAAAAAATGCTGAAATTAAAATAGCTTTGGTGGACTAATTCCCAATGAATTAACCATGCACAACAGATCTACTACCTGCCCCAGATTCTGTTATAAAAGTGATCAGCCTCAAGACCGTCTGACAGTGTGCAACTCCAAACAGTGTACATTGTCGACATCACGGACTTGAACATTCCGTTTCATATGGTGGTTGCAAAGGCTTGACATGCACAAACTGGCCATCACTTTCTGAAAGGGACAATGGGGACCCGCCTGAATTGCCTGAAGTGCTTGAAGTCCTTGACATACCCGTTATGGCTGACCTGCATGATATACATCTACGAAATTGTTTAATCATTGTGAGCAGTGATGTATGCATAATGCAAACACATTCTGTACAGTCTTTTCTACATTTGGCATCCAGTCATCTTTCTTCTACTGTTTTTGGTCAGAGAAGCTTTCCAGCTTTCAAACGAGGTGCAACATAACTATGTGCTGATGTGTTTTGAGAAAAAAAAGATAACACCGATGACGTCATGTCGCTAAAAATAGAATTCCGCTCTATGTACTCTTCTACATTTTTTATATGTTGAAGCTGAACCTGTTCCGCTTATATTTTCAGTGCTGTTTGTTACTTTTGCTTTTTTGTGTGTGTTTTTGTCGTTCCTCTCCTAGGCTATTAGCGAAGCTGCTGAGCCACTGTCACAATTCAGCCGCATCTGTTCTGATCCAGCATACGCAAGGCATTGCCCACTAAGCCCTTTAATAACAACTGCAATCGCTCAGTCGCTGAGCAAAACCAAAAAGTCTGTCATTTGTTGACACATTTTGTTTCACACACACACACACACATACACACACCACACACACACACACACACACACACAAATCGTGTGCACACACACAGACATACATACACACACATACATACATACACACACACACACACACACACACACACACACACACACACACACACACACACACACACATCGTGTCAGTATTAAAATATCTTCCTTTTTTTATGGAAATCAACATGTTTGTTTGGCTACATTCATTTCACACAAAGGCTGTTTCCTTTTTGAAGTAAACCCGAAAAAGATCCCCTAAAAAACAAGTCATAAATGTATTTTCTTGGGCGATCCGCGCACACTTAAATCCATAAGCACGCAATTTACGGTAGACATCAAGCGGGATGGCTTCATCATTAACAACGGTACAACCAGTATAAGAAAAGGATCCAGTTCGTGACTTGGACCTTTACTTTTCACTCCATGGCGTTATTTCCTTCATTTTTAAAACAGTTGAGATAGAGACTCCAAGTTAAGCTAAGTCGTCTTCACACACCTACTCTCCCTCACTCCTCCGCCTGTCACTGCAGTTTCCGAAACATAAAAGAAACTTTCGTTTGCCGGTGATTTTTCCTTCGTCACGATTTTAACCAGGAAGATTTTGCCAATGTTTGGTTTGCTTGTGCACACTGTAGCATTGCTTACTTTGTGCGAGTGAACTAGCCTGCTTCGCTTTGGCTGTCTTGTGACTATACTCTTACAAGTTCTGTGGGCTGAGATATTCTTGAAAAGAAAAGAGGAATTCCTTTTACATGTGCTTGTAATACTTTATTATACAATTGCCTCTCAGGTTTGAAGTAATTGGTATGACTTCCGGAGAAGGGGATTGGCTGGTTAGTTCCCTTCAACACATAAGTGTTAACAAATGTGATGTCTCTTTTCTGAAATTGTTGAAACAAGGTGTTTAGGATATGGCAAGTACCAAAATTACAGAGTGGTGAAGGGTGGTAAAACAATAATACTTGTGTAAAATACTATGACATAATGACTAGAAAAAAGCAATAGCTGGAATGCCCCACATTCCTCCATCTGAATCCGTTCTGAATGGTATGAGCATGTCACACATTTTTAAAACTTTTTTTTTTCACAATAAACAGACATCAACATACAATCTGGTAACAAAAAAGGATATCAATTAAAAGCACTATCAATGTATATGCATAGGAGGAGCATTGTAAACATCTGACAAAATACGATATACAGAAAATAAAAAATTATAACAATATTTCATACACTGAAGAATTCAGAGTGAACATCAAGATTTAAAAAAAACGAGCGAAAGTGTATTTTGGCGTTGTATTGCTCAGTTTTGAATCTTATAGTTAGGTACATTCAAAACACGTTTGTCAATCTTACATTTATGAATTTCATTTGTGAATTTTTAGAAATACCTTTTCCCACGAAATGTTAACGTTTAATTTCTCTGATTACTTCAGGCAACAGGTAGAATTACTGTCATCAAATTTAATTTTTTCACAGTAGAGTTTTGCCCCCTTTTATACATGGTCTTCCATTAACCCAAGCTCTATTTTGAGCACTGTGAACTGGTCACACTTTCTTCATCATTCTCTTGAAGACAGCTGAAGATTTAGCAAATCCAGATGGAAGAATTCGCCACTGAAATGGCCCTATCAAAATGGTGAAACCTGTCAACTCCTTGGATTCTTCGGAAAGCATTATTTGCCAAAAACCTTTACTAAAGTCTGTTCTGGTGAAGTATTTGTCCTTCATGATTGATATCCCGGCAAAGAGATCCTCAATACTGGGCATCACCACAGAATTTACTTTGGTCACATTATTGAGCTCTCTGTTGTCAACACACAAACGATGCTCCACAGACTTTTCCCTGACGATCACTACCGGAGCAGAATAAGGTGACTTTCAGGGTTCAGTGACCACAACTCTAACATCTTCATCTCAAGTGACTTATTTTGTGGCATATGAAATGGGTGTGCTCTCACCTGCACTCAGCTGGCTGTTTTGTGGTTAACTTCACCGTGCATGTCTTGATAGATGTCCTGCTAGGCAGTCAGAGAATCAGAAAATGGCTAAAGGAATCTCATAGCCTTACCTTTTTTGCCTTCATCAAGGCCTTGATAGAGTGCTGCATCTTTGTACGTATTAACCAGTGATAAACCAGGTGGAATGAAGATTTATTCCTTTACCTCTGGGTCCCCTTCTCCACATCAATCACAGCAGCGGCTGGCGGCTTGCCCAGGCGGTTAGTATGTAACAGTTTTTGTCTCCCATCTTTAATAATGACGACAAACCGTCTCAGGCACCTCAAAGAAGCCTTTCCAATGCATCAAGATCTGATTATGATCGGTTGGGAGTAAGAGCAAAACTTTGTCCTTTTTTTCAGAACATGTCCTTTCGCACACTGATCATACTACTTCTTCGTGATCACCCTGTCTTCCTGCAGAGATTCCATTACAAGCTAACATGTTTCTTCTAACCTGTTTCGAAGATCAGCCACGTTCTGATATGTAGTCTTTACCCCCTCTATTTCTTACTCCTTGGACCAAAGTTCCTTCAAGATACTGACTGGTCCCTAAACCATCTGCCATAGAGTGTTTTAACAGGAAAAAATGCTATGTTCCCCTGCGGGGCTTCCCTATAAGCAAAAAAGACTACCGGAAGGTAGCAGTCCCAGTCACGTGGTCTTTTTTCACACAATTTCCTGAGCATGTCCGTCAGAGTATTATTGAATATCTCCATCAAACCATTACTCTGGGGATGATAATGGGGTTGTATACAACCATGTGACCCTGAGTCACCGACTTACCTACTTCATTACTCAAGATCTGAACTGCAAACCTCGATTGCTGAACACCTCAAAAGACACTCCTAACTCTGGAATATATCTCGACAAGCCCTTCTGCCACTCTGTCTTTTCAGTTCCCTTAAGAGTCACAGTGTCTGGTTTTCTGAAGGCACAATCGACAGGGATGAAAATGCACCTCTGCTCGCTGCGAGAAGATGGGGTAATCAGTCCAACTGTCAATCAATGGAGGTTGTTGGAGTGGTGCCTTCCTGCCTACCTTTGATGCTGTCTTCTGACAAGTGTCACATGATGCACATGATCTTTTTATGTCTGCCATCACCCCTGGCCAGTAAATGCTGCTACCCACCCTATGTGTTGTCTTTATGATGCCCAGATGTCCTGCCATCAACGATTCATGGCCCACTGATGTAATCCCTCTCAGGAGGTCAGCGGTACCACCAGCTGGGATGTTACCTTACTGGTTTTAGCACTAGTGTACACTGTATACAAGAGTTCTTTCCTCACCTGTAGTCTAGCTTCATCTCCTCTAACCTCTTGTTTACTATCACCTGTCACTAACTCACGGAACCTAGCAAGGGAAAGAGCCTCATCTCCCACCTTCGATACATATATATCAGCTGGTGAAGCATCAATTTCTGCCATTCGAGCGAGTGACAGCAGTGGTTTCATCCCTTCTGTCGCTCTCTGATTCCTGATCAGTATAACTATTGTTACAGCAATCACTGGGTAGGCCTACTGGATCACCTGGATCTCTAGCCCCCGGACTCTCCATGACTAGAGCTGCAATTGTCCAGTGAAATAAGTGAGACGTGTCTTGCCAGTTCTGCCGTAGAAAACTGACGTATTGTGCCTTCAACCAGTGTGCACATCCTTGTCTTTCCCCATGTGAGATCTTCTACTCTGACAAGATGGATTTTTACAACTCCACAGGAATATCCTGCTTCACCTTCATTTACCAATCCATCTTATACCAAACATTGACATCTCCCCACAACCAGCTTCTGCACGGGTTACGCATTACACATTGGCCATCTGCAACAGATCTGCTTTGGTGTTTGGCTGCCTCTCGTGCAAATGCATCTTGGCTCGAGAGGTGCAGCTAGCAAACACTTGTTCCCAAAAGATCTATTCCCTCAAATAAAAAAAATCCCTCTTCTGTTCCACTAAGTAAGTAAGAAATGCTTTGGTCGTATTGACCATAATGTTTCTGTGATTGCATAGCAACCCGTCTACTGCATCGCTTATATGGGTGCGGACGTTAAACCTCAAATAACAAACAACAACAAAAATCACACTACGTTCTACTCAGCGGTCGGCTATATTTCAGGCAGAGTTGAGAACGTATGCAGAGCTTTTTCTGTAAGTAATCCTGACAGTAAAAAATTTAATGTACATGTTCAGAACAAATTCAGTGCTCTGGAAGACGTTGGTGAGAGTGAGGAACAATGGACAAAGTTGAGAAATTCGATAAATGAAGCTTGTGAAGAAATCCCTAAGGCAGATAGAAAAGCAAAAAAAGAGCTGGGTGACCAATGAAATTTTGGGCTTGATGGAGGAAAGGAGGAAGGCAAAGAGAAACGAGGAGATATACAGGAAGATAAACAAAGAAATCACGAATAGGTGCAATGAAGCTAAGGAAGCTTGGCTGAAAACAAAATGCAAAGAAATAGAAGACCAACACAAAACGGATCCTCAGGCTATGTACAGACGAATTGAAGAAATTGTCCACAGGAAAAATACATGCATATCAACTGGTTGCTTAAAATCGAAAGATGTCACGCTTATCATGGAAAAAGACCGAATATTAGACAGATGGGGAGAATATATTAAGACTTTTTTTGAGGATGACAGAAACGAAGAACACATTATAAAAAAGAACTTTGAAGGACCACCCATAATGAAAGATGAAGTTAGAGCAGCATTGAAAAAGATGAAACCAGGAAAAGCTCCAGGACCAGACAACATTACTACAGAGATGATTGAAGCCCTGGAGGAATTTGGCATAGAAAAAATAAGTCCTCCTAAATGAAATTTACGACACTGGAAAAATCCCCAAAGATATGTCAAAATCAATTTTCATTGCACTTCCAAAGAAGATAGGGGCTATAGAATGCGAACTCCATCGCACAATCAGTTTGATGAGTCATGTAACCAAGATCCTATTAAGAATAATCATGATGAGGACAAGGAATAGAATCAAAAGAGAAATAGCAGACGAACAGTGTGGATTTGTGGAAGGGAAAGGAACTATTAATGCCATATACATCCTAAGAACTATCATAGAGAGGTCAATTGAGATGAATAAGGATTTGTGTTTATGCTTTGATGATTATACCAAGGCTTTCGATCGGGTAAGACATGAAGAATTGATCAATCAAATGGAGAGACTCAATGTTGATGGAAAAGATCTACGAATAATCAGAAATATGTACTGGAAACAAACAGCTGCAATGAGAATAGAAAACGATGTGAGCTCTTTCCAAAACATCAAAAGAGGAGTCAGACAGGGTTGTGTTTTGTCACCAGATCTGTTTTAACTTTACAGTGAAAACATCATGAGAAACCTAGATGAAGACCCTGGATTAAAGGTTGGAGGGAAAATGATAAACAACATTCGATACGCAGATGACACCGTGCTAATTGCAGAAAATGAAAGGGACCTACAAAACCTTGTGAATATACTTGAAATAGAAAGCAAAGGTAAGGGGTTGGAACTAAACAGCAGGAAGACTGAAGTCATGGTGATCAGTAAAAAACATGAAATTCCCTCATGCAAAAATAACAGCAAATGGCACAACCTTGACACAGGTTGATAAGTTTAAATACCTGGGAACGATCATTTCATCAGACGGCAGATGCACATCAGAAATAGCTGGCAGAATCGGCCAAGCCAAAACAGCATTGAAGAAGATGACAAGCATTCTTACCAACAAATGCCTATCAGTTAACATCAGGAAGAGAGTTCTTGAATGTTATATAGAACCAATACTGTTGTAGGGATGTGAGGCGTGGACAGTCAACAAGCAAAGCCAGAACAAGATTGAGGCAGCTGAGATGTGGTTTCTAAGAAGAATGTTGAGAGTTCCATGGACAGCAAAGAAAACAAACGAGACAGTCTTGATGGAGGCAGACACAAGAAGATCATTCATAAGGAAGATTAGGAAAAGACAGGCAAGATGTATAGGCCATTTTATGAAGAAAGGAGAATTGGAGCACCTGGTCACAGCAGGAAAGCTGGAGGGAAAGAGAGCACCAGGTAGACCCAGGGAGAAGATATTGGACGGACTTGCAGAGTGGTTGAAGACAAAGAGGGTGGAAGAGGTGCTTGAGGCAACAAAAGATAGAGACAGATGGAAGTCCATGATCGCCAACGCCATGCGGCAGGGCACCTGATGATGATGATGAATCCTGACAGAATCATCGCCCATTTGGTCTGTGGCCACCGTCGGCTGTGCGCAAAAACTTCAAAACGACTCATGTATGCATCAACTGATAACCAAAGCCCTCAGAAAATGTGGGCAATCTGGGCCGCGTGGCTGGATGAAGGCTATCACTGTTGTCACTTTCCGTTTTTGCCTTTGCATTGCCAGTTCTTTTTATATGAGTGCGGCCTCTGCCTTTCTCCTTTCATCTTGTTAATCCCTTTCAGCTTTTTGCTGACTCTCTACAAACTTCTCAGGTTTTTATTTGTATGTGCCAGTTCCTTTCTGTTATCTCCAGTCATTTTTCTAGTCCTATCGTTACCATGGATGTTACAGTAATAATGGGAGATATTAGTGCTAAAGTGGGGCAGGAGAGGTGGAGGACATAGTTGGCACACAAAATGAAAGGGGAGAAAAACTTGAATGGGCACAGATGAATGAATTCATAGTAGGAAACACCTAGTTTGAGCAAACTAACAGAAGAAAATAGATATGGATGAGTCTAGAAGATAGTACAAAAATCAAATTAATTAAATCCTGATAAATAAAAGATTTAGAAATTCTTTACTGATAGCAAAAACACTACCAGGCGCAGACTGCAACAGTGACCACAATCCTGTAATGGGAAGATGTGGGCTGAAACTAAAGTAAAGAAAACAGACCAAAAATAACATCAAACTAAATCTTGGACTCTTAAAGACAGATGAAGCGACCCGTGAACAATTTAACGTACATGTTCAAAACAAATTCAGTGCTCTGGAGGACGTTGGTGAAAGTAGACAATGGACAAAGTTGAGAAACTCGACAAATAAAGCTTGTGAAGAAATCCCTAGAGCTGAAAGAAAAACAAAAAAGAACTGGATGACAAAAGACATTTTAGGCTGAATGGAAGAACGGAGGAAGGCAAACGGAAAAGATAAACAAAGAAATCAGGAACAGATGCAATGAAGCTTAGGAAACTTGGCTGGAAACAAAGTGTAAAGAAATAGAAGACCGATACAAAACAGATTTTCAAGGTATGTACAGAAACACTGAAGAATTGCCCACAGAAAAAGATATGCACATCAACTAGTTGTTTAAAATCGAAAGATGGCACACTTATCATGGAAAAAGACAAAATATTAGATAGATGGGGATAGTACATTAAAGACCTTTTTAACGATGACAGAAACGAACAACACACTATAAGAAAGAGCGTTGAAGGACCACCCATAATGAAAGATGAATTTAGAGCAGCATTGAAAAAGATGAAATCGGGAAAAGCCTCAGGACCACACAATATTACTACAGAAGATGATTGAGGCCCTAGAAGAATTTGGTGTTGAAAAAACAAGTCCTCCTAAATGAAATTTATGACACCAGAAAAATCCTCAAAGATATCTAAAAATCAATTTTCATCGCACTTCCAAAGAAAGTAGGGGCTGTAGAATGCGAACTCCATCGTTCAATCAGCTTGATGAGTCATGTAACAAAAATCCTATTAAGAATAATCATGATGAGGACAAGGAACAGAATCAAAAGAGGAATAGCAGAAGAACAATGTGGATTTGTTGAAAAGGAAAGGAACTATTAATGCCATATACATTCTAAGAACTATCATAGAGAGGTCAGTTGAGTTGAATAAGGATTTATATTTATGCTCTGTTGACTATACCAAGGCTTTCGATCGGGTAAGACAGAAAGAATTGATCACCCAACAAGAAAGGTTCAATGTTGATGGAAAAGATCTAAAGATAATCAGAAATATGTTGGAACAAACAGCAGCAATGAGAATAGAAAACAATATAAGTTCTTTCCAAAATATCAAAAGAGGGGTCAGGCAGGGCTGTGTTCTGTTACCAGATGTTTTCACTTTACAGCCAAAGCATCACGAGAAACCTAGAAGCATGCCCTGGGATAAATGTTATGCAGATGACAGTGTGCTAATTGTAGAAAATGAAAAAAATACCTACAAAATCTTGTCAATAGAATAGAAATAGAAAGCAAAAATAAAGGGCTGGAGCTAAATACCAAGAAGACTGAAATCATAGTAATCAGTTAAAAAAAACTGAAATCCCCTACACAAAAAACAACAAATGGCACAACTTTGAGACAGGTTGTTAAGTTTAAATAACTGGGAAAGGTCATCTCACCAGACGGCAGGTGCACATCAGAAATAGGCTGCAGAATCGGCTAAGCCAAAACAGCATTCAAAAAGACAAAAAGCATTCTTACCGACAAATACCTAGCAATTAACATCAGGAAAAGAGTTCTTCTGTGTTACATAGAACCGATACAGTTGTACGGTTGTGATGCGTGGACATGCAAAGTCAGAACAAAATTGAGGCAACTGAAATGTGGTTTCTAAGAAGAATGTTGGGAGTTCTATGAACAGCAAAGAAAACAGACAAAACAGTCTTAAAGGAGGCAGACACTAGAAGATCACTAACAAAGAAGATAAGGAAAAGACAAGCACCATTTATAGGACATTTTCTGAGGAAAGAGAAATTAGAGCACCTGGTCACGACAGGAAAGCAGGAGGGATAAGCACCAGGTAGACCCAAGGAGAAAATATTGGACGGACTTACAGGGTGGCTGAGGACAGAGAGCGTGGGAGATGTACTTGCAGCGACGAGGGATAGATTCATATGGAGGGCCATCATTGCCAACACCATGCAGCAGGGTACTGCTCATACACGTCCGGCTATAAAGCTTTGTTAGAATGCAAGGAAAATCCCATCGTGATTATCCCAAACTTGAATGGCAGAAATCCTGTCGTGTACAATACGAAAACTGTAATACCTGAAGTACAAGTCTGTGATTAAATAACAACTTATGTTCACTACAGGGTAGAGGCTTCGTCAGTCTATCTCTACAGACTGCATTTAGTACCAGGACCTGCTGGATCAAGAGGTTAATAGAAAGGTGAGCACTTTCCTCTAGTGTCCTGCTAGAACAACATGGCCTAGCCTAGCCCTTTTTTGCACTGTTGCCTCTGTGGCAGGCTTGTCAAAACTTGCCAATAGCTAGGGTTTGTTGGTAATTGTTACACTATGCCCCGTTCTTTTCTCATACGTTCATTCAATGTTAACGTGCACGTTTCTTCCTCACAATGACTCGTGGGTTTAAACAGACTCACAAAGAGACGTGCGCACAAGGCAATGTAACCAAACGATCGCACTCGACCATCGACGGACGGACAAGGCGAAGGGCCGTCCGTCGGAGCTGTATGAACGTATACGTAGCCTCTGTGTGTGTGTGTGTGTGTGTGTGTGCGTGTGTGTGCACGGGCGCATAGAGAGTGTGTGTGTGCGTTGTTGTTGTTGTTGCTGTTATTATTCAATTGACAATTCAGTATTTATTGTTCTTGTGTTTCTTAGCTATTTGTTTGGTGTTTTTTATGGGAAAATTAAGATGCCTGTTTTGTACTGAAGATCACTGCATGATTGTAAACGCCACTAGCAATGTTGTTTTCCTCACCACTGCCACAAACAATGAAAGAAGTTGTCATCATCTCATAATCCAAAAGGTTGAAAAGTGAAAGTTAATTTAACGAGAATTACTTCTCTTCTGCGGCTGGGTGGTGCCCCTTGCATGCCGACAAGATGGCTGCGCCCATAACACGGCATTAACCAACTGATTCAGCGATTGAGAGTCAGGTGTGAGATCGTTTCTGGTGGTGTTGAGTTTTTCATTTCTCTTAGGATGGGTTACTGAAGTGTTGTCATGCATGCAGTAATACATTATCGATAGTCTTTGCCATATATTTTGTGCACACCCTCACAAACACACTGACTTGTGACTGACGCTAGTGACAGGTCAGGCACAATATTAGTGCCAAAATCTGTAATACTGTTTGGCAAACATTCAAACTTGTTTATATAAGAAGTAAGAATATTTATAAGGTCCCATGTGCAACACGTATTTTGTGTTTATAAAGTTGCAGCGAGGATGTCTTCGTCAAAATTCTGTAGAACAACCCACTGTGATCTGTAACCAAAGGCACAAGTACACATACGATACATGTATCCATGCATACAGTGAAGACACAAGATGATAAAAAAAGAAATTTGTAATTTTATGCAATCGTGATTATAGTAGATGCCCTTGGAAATCTGTTCAGTAAAATTCTGTTCTTGAAAGAGAAAGAACAGCCTTGAATATGTTACCCAATATACAGGCAAGTTATAAGATATGCCTTCTGAAAGAAAAGTTATCAGTCTGGGAAGAAAACTTATCAGAGCAGGATCAAAGAAACCAAGTAAATATGAAATTTAAGTCAGAAATGTCTATATTTTATGTGATGGTGTACGGGATGTAAGGGGCTGGACAGATCAAAAGAGAAGAGTAGGTGGTGGTAGCAGCCTGAGAAAGGAGACCCAAAGAATGCAGCTGTTGCTTAAATTATTCTATCCACATCAAGATCCAACAAGAGACACTCAAAGAATGCACTCCCTTAGACACTCAGATGAAAGGTATACTCATTCTAGCTCACACATGCACTTGTAGTATACATCAAACCATATGGACGACCACATGTGACTGCGCTAGAATTGCCCCTTTGGGGGCTGTCATGGGCTAGATTTGTGTTTGTTTGTGCAGCCTCATCAATGTTTATCTTCTGATTCACAAAACAACAATTCTAGATATATTATACATCATAATAATCTGTAGAAAAAGATTATTATACTATAGGTTACATCATTTTTTGCATAATTCCAATTCAGATCAGAACTACACATGAATTAAGTCAATCGGTTAATCTTGTTGAAAGGGATTCTAGCTGCATTTGAAAATATCTTGCTAGTTACTATTATTCTATATAAAATATCACGTAATAATTGTATAATAATTAAGTACAATTTAATGGTGTCAAGAGTTTCTGTAAAAATATTTTTCAGTAAGCAAATCAGTGATTCTGAGCAGTTCTAAATTGATTGATAAGTAGACAATACAAAACACAGTTCGTTTGATCCAGTCACAGATTGCTGAACACAGGTCAGGCACAATATTAATGCCAAAATCAGTTGTAATAGTAATACTGTTTGGCAACCATTTATTTCAGTACCATATCAAATTTGTTTATATAAGAAGTAAGAATATTTATAAAATGTATGTATTTAAGCTCAAATTTGCACATTCTGAATCCATTTGTCAGACAAATGGCATATGATTTTGGTAGCTTGTACAGAATTTTTTGTCTTTTTTTTTTTTTTTAAGCTCAGTTGCTTGCAGGTAATAAGGCACCAGCCACTGGGAGTCAGTGCCGAAAAAGTTTCCTCCTGACGCACGGTACCCTTGGTGCTGGTAAGACATCTGTTCTCCAGTCAAGTTTTAAGGGACAGTTTGTTTGGTTTATGTAGCTTTACACTTGATGCTCTGACTTATAACAACACGCAGTGACCCCCTGACCAGGAAATTCCAGTGCCATGTGTTAGGTCTGCACTATCCTCCTTGATAAACTCTCTCTCCCTTTCACTCTGTGTGTGTTTGTGTATGTGTGTGTGAGAGAGAGAGAGAGAGAGAGAGAAAGGAGGAGAGAGAGAGAAAGGAAGAGAGAGAGAGGTTTCAAAGGTTACTCAAGACTTCAGTACACTTACTATTGAGACGTGAACATGCATCTTGTTAATGCTCTGTGACCTACGCTGTTCTTGTCGTAACAGTGCATTTAAGTTTTGGAAATTCTTATTTGAAAATGGTATGCGCACAAAAATCATGTTTTGAGCTTTCTGGTAATATCATATACTTCGCCATTAATCATTCTTTAGTAGCTGTAAAGTATAATAAGGAAGATTAGGAAAAGACAGGCAACATTTATTGGCCATTTTATGAGGAAAGGGGAATTGGAGCACCTAGTCACAATGGGAAAGCTGGAGGGAAAAAGAGCACCAGGTAGACCCAGGGAGAAGATACGAGACGGACTTGCAGAGTGGCTGAAGACAAGGAGGGTGGAAGAGATGCTTGAGGTAACAAGAGATAGAGACAGATGAAAGTCCATGATTGCCAACACCATGCGGTAAGGCACCTGATGATGATGATGAAAGTATAATAATAATAAAAAAAAAAATTTTAAGCAGTAATAATTGTGAGTCAGCAGGGAAGAAAACAAATGCCGATGGATCGGCAGCTGGGAACTTGCCGCATTACGTACTGGCCGTCGTCCACGTTGCGTACTGGCCGTCATGAAAGACTTCATTTTAGTATTTTTACTCTTAAAATTTCCATGAATTCTTTTATTATTTTACAAATTTTGGATGATTGTAATGGTTTTTCCATTTGGGAATTGGACATTGTTGACTGACCGAAGGATGAAATTTATTAATTCAAAAGCAAACCATTAATATAAAGAAAAGCATGATTTTTGTACAAAAGCAAGAGTGCATAGATTGCTCATTTAGAATTTGAGGCATTTCTTTAGAATTTTGTCTATTATTTCAAGTGTTATTTAAGCGAGAAAATTAACTCTTAGGGTCAAGATCATTTTATCAAAAAAGAATGTGTCTCAGCCTGTAGCTCACCGTTTTATTGTAATACATGGTTTTTATTCAATTAAGATGCCAACCAAGCAGTAATGATAGTCAATCAAGATGCTTTGTCCTTTTGAGGGTAAACGTTCATTTTCATGAATCGACTACTAATGTGTATGTGTGTTTGTTTAAATCTGATGGTTTTGAATGACTTTATAATGAATTATAAGATTAGCTTTTTTAGCAACGAAAAGGGGGAGCGTTGGTGGCCATAGTCATCTAGCTGATAATAGTGATGTGGTGTTCTTGTGATTGGAATTTTTCCATAGAAATTGATTGGATCATAACTGTCATTAATATCACAAAAAATTTCCAAGTTATTTAGGGAAAGTCACCGTCACACTCTGTGCATAAATGTTAGCCTCAGATGTCTTCAGAGTGATGTGGCTTTTAAAAAATTAATAGAAAAAGCTCCCTAAACTATAGGGATGTGTACTCACCAACTCATCCTCACCAAGATGTCTGTCCATTTTTATGGACAGTTAATTTCTCTTCAGTGTCACCATGCAATATCTGTGTGATTCATTGTACTTGCCATTGATGATTAACTAACCAACAATGTCTGTCATATAGTCACCAACTTCAAGCAGTGTCATTGAGTCAACATCGTCAAAGCAATGGGTCTTGGAACAGGCTGGGCACTTAGCTGGTGCACCTGGCTGTATCGGCGTCAGCGGCTGGTACCTGTCAGCACTCTGAAATCTCTGTACAGACCTGTCTTCAGTCAAACAAGGGTTTGGGTATGGAGGTGTTTGTCATGATGTTTGTAACTGTAGTATCTTTAATCTGAAAAATTAATTTATGTAGCAGCAGAACATCTACATTGTGACATTTGGATAGTAGAGATCATGCAGACGAAAATGGATCATACACTATGATACAGACAAAATGCCATTTGATGAATAAAGTTTCCTCAAGCTGAATTTTTGGTCTGATACAGTTACATTCTTCAGAACAAATTGATATTGAGTGTGCTGCCTGGCTGGCTGTGTTTTGATCGGAGATGAGTACCCTTTTTTTTTTATCCAATGTGACGGAATCAGATACCAGTCTATATTCATCAAAAACATATATATTGAAAGGCACTTCCTCAAATTTGTCATGAATTGATTTTCATGCTTAGAATAAAAGTCATTTTCTTCACACTCTGGATCTCCATTCCTGAAGATTGAACCCTGCCATAGGTGACATAAAAATGATTGTTACATTTATGAAAACATGGTGGCTGTCATGGATTTTCATTTTGAAATGAATGTTACATACATCATGGTGGCTGTCTTGGATAATATTTTCATTTTGAAATTATCGTTACATGTATAAATCATGGTGGCCGTCTTGGATTTCCATTTTGAAGGAAGAGGATGAATCACACAGTGATACTGATTTGAAGATTCATTGCTCTGTTTTGAATAGTGTATGATCTCAAATTTTTATGAAAAGTTTATGTTTAAGCAACAGTATGTTTTGTTTTCCCAAATGAGATGGAAGATGATCTAACTTCAATAAATTTTGGTTCTGTGATTCTCTTTTGCAACAGGTAGATCTAAGCATATTTTTTAAAGTTTAGATGAGTGTACATCTAGTTCTGTTTTATCTTTTGACTGTTTTAAAACTAGGTTGAAATCTTGTCACAGCTATTAGGCTATATAGATATATGTGCCACCCAGAGCTTTATTTTTTGTCTTTGTTGAACACAATCATAATCAATAAGATCATGCATTTCTTGCTGTGTTTTAGTTTCTCTCCTGTACTGAGATTTGCAGTGAGAAATGCTTGTCTTAGAAATGAATATTTCTTTTATTTTTATCAATTTTTTCATTAAAATAACTATTGTAGAATGGTTTTTATTCAGTAAGGTAGATTGTTTCATTTTGAGTGGAAAGAGGTCTGTGTCTGACAAAAATGTGTTAGCAAGATTTTTTGGTTATTTCTGGATGGATTTTAACAGATTTGAATCAGATGTGTGCAGAACTTTGAGGAGTTGTGAATGCGCAAGTTTGGAAGTCATGTTTCCAATGTCATGGTCACACAGATTGGAAAAATACCTAAAGTCAGTGTGTATGAAGGGAGGTGTGTGAACAGTGCTTTCTCATGAGCTGCAACTATTTTTACATTCTGTTTCTATGTTTGTGGTCTTGAGAAGTATGAAATAGTTATTCTCCATAATAATTTTTGTATGAGGGAGATTGTAAGAATGGTTTGATCATACATGAGCAATTTTGCCATCCAAGGAAAATGAGTGAATGTAAAATGAGGTGACTTGCATTTCCTTGTCAGAGTTGAGCATTAACCCCCCCCCCCTCCCCATGGGGATGCTGGGGGCTCTTTCAGTATAAATAGTATCCCCTCCTTCTGGAAATTCTGTGCTAGAAATTTCCTCTTTTTTATCACTCTCTTTGTTTCTTTCTTCCTCCTTTGCTTTCTGTCATTTCTTCATTTCATTTTCTGCCTTGCTGGTCCATTCACCTGTAGGTGTTCAATAAAGTCTTACGTACTTTTTCTTTGGATTGATAATTGGGTACATGTATTAAGTGCATTTTTGGTTCTAGGAAGGTGAGATATGCAGAAGCAATTTTAGGTAATTTATGCTGTTTATATTCATGTTTTGGGTCTTTAGGAATGCTCAAATTTGTATTCAGGTGTGTTCGATAAATTGGATTATATGCATGAATGCATTGATATGTGTACTTAATTTTCATTTCTTTTTTTTTCTTTCCTCTTGGAAGTTTTGTATGTTTTGAGGTAGTTGTTGCCCTGATGTGGCTCTATGCAGTCGGCTGGGCTTTAAACAACAATAACAATAACATTTGAGCAATATGAGAAAAGATGCAAAACCTGACATTATCATAGAAGAAATTCATAACTGAAGTATACACCTGATACATGTCATAGTAGGTATTCATACCTAAAGTATACACGTGATACATATCATAGTTGAAATTCATAACTGAAGTATGTACTTGACATGTATCATAGTAGATATTCATAACTGAAGTATATACCTGACATGTATCATAGTAGATATTCATAACTGAAGTATATACCAGACATGTATCTAGTAGATATTCATAACTGAAGTATATACCTGACATTTGTCATAGTAAATACTCATAACTGAAGTATATACCTGACATTTGTCATAGTAAATACTCATAACTGAAGTATATACCTGATATTTATCATAGTAGATATTCATAACTGAAGTATATACCTGACATTTATCATAGTAGATACTCATAACTGACGTATACACCAGATATGTATCATAGTAGATATTTATGACTGACGTATACACCAGGTATATACTTCAGTTATGAATATCTACTATGATATTATCATAGTAGATATTCATAACTGAAGTATATACCTGACATTTAGACATTTATCATAATAGATACTCATAACTGAAGTGTATATCAGACATATATCATAGCAGATATTCATAACTGAAGTATACACCAGGCATGTATTTTGTATTGGCATCCGTCTGTCTCGGGAGACAATGGAGATTGCGCCTTGGAAGTCATTCTGCGGAGGAACTGCAGCGTCGGCTGTGGCTGTAGAGCCCGATCCTTGAACGGCAGGTCCTGTTGCAGTTGCTGCATGTGAAGATGGTGTCGTCTGAAGGCGCTGACCCTGCTCTCTGGCGTCTGCGTGCTCTTCTTACTTCCCACTGCTCCTCTCTCCTCTGCTCGGATGTCTTGATGGCCGAATTGATGGCAAGTTTCCAGCTGCTGTGGTCTGCTGCTACCACTTCGAAGCCTGCTGGTGCAATGCCTGGAGCCAGTAACAAGCTCGCCGTACAAATGTCTTTGGGTATTTTGCCATCTTGCATGCAGGTAACATGGCCAAGCCAGCGCAAGCATCTCTTTGTGAGCAGGGCAAACATGCTGAGAGTTCCTGCACATGCTAGGACGTCCTTGTTGGGGATGTGGTCCTGCCATGAAATGCCAAGAATCCTTCTGAGGCAGCGTAGGTGAAAGGTGTTGAGCCTGTTGAGCTGCGTTCTTGACGGGAGTATAGAGTCCAGGTCTCGCACCCATACACAATGTGCTCAGCACGCAAGCTTGGTACACTTTAGACTTTGTCTTTATGGTCAGCATGGAGTTTTCCCACACTCTCTTTGACAGGCGGGCCATTGCTGCAGATGCCTTGCCGATCCTTGAGTTCAGCTCGGTGTCCAGGTTGAGACTGCTGGAGATGGTGGAACCAAGGTATGTGAAGTCTTCCACCGCGTCGAGAGAGCAGTCACCGATGGAAATGCGAGGAGCCGAGCTGACATCTTGACCTAGGACGTTGGTCTTCTTTAGGCTGATCGTGAGGCCAAATTCTTTGCAGGCATGAGTGAAACGATTAATGAGCTCTTGGAGGGCAGCCTCGGTGTGTGTCGTCAAGGCGGCATCATCAGCAAACAGCATCTCTCGAATGAGGACTTTCCGCACTTTAGTCTTTGCACGGAGGCGTGTGAGGTTGAACAGGCTGCCGTTGCTCCTGGTGTGAAGGTAGACGCCTTCTTCGGATTGACTGAAGGCATAGCGCAGCAGCAGGGAGAACAGGATGCCGAAAAGTGTCGGGGCATGCATCGTAGTAGATACTCATACACCAGACATGTATCATAATAGATATTCATAACTGAAGTATACACCAGGCATGTCATAGAAGATATTCACAACTGACGTATACACCAGGCATGTATCATAGTAGATATTCATAACTGACGTATACACCAGGCATGTCATAGTAGATATTCATAACTGACGTATACACCAGACATGTATCATAGTAGATATTCACAACTGACGTATACACCAGGCATGTATCATAGTAGATATTCACAACTGACGTATACACCAGACATGTATCATAGTAGATATTCATAGCTGACGTATACACCAGGCATGTATCATAGTAGATATTCATAACTGACGTATACACCAGACATGTATCATAGCAGATATTCATAACTGACGTATACACCAGACATGTATCATAGTAGATATTCATAACTGACGTATACACCGGGCATGTATCATAGTAGATATTCACAACTGACGTATACACCAGGCATGTATCATAGTAGATATTCATAACTGACATATACACCAGACATGTACCATAGTAGATATTCATAACTGACATATACACCAGACATGTATCATAGTAGATATTCACAACTGACGTATACACCAGACATGTATCATAGTAGATATTCATAACTGAGTATACACCAGACATGTATCATAGTAGATATTCACAACTGACATATACACCAGGCATGTCATAGAAGATATTCACAACTGACGTATACACCAGACATGTATCATAGTAGATATTCATAACTGATGTATACACCAGACATGTATCATAGTAGATATTCATAACTGACGTATACACCAGACATGTATCATAGTAGATATTCATAACTGACGTATACACCAGACATGTATCATAGTAGATATTCACAACTGACGTATGCACCAGACATGTATCATAGTAGATATTCATAACTGACATATACACCAGACATGTATCATAGTAGATATTCATAACTGACGTATACACCAGACATGTATCATAGTAGATATTCATAACTGACGTATACACCAGACATGTATCATAGTAGATATTCATAACTGACATATACACCAGACATGTATCATAGTAGATATTCATAACTGACGTATACACCAGGCATGTACATAGTAGATATTCATAACTGACGTTACACCAGACATGTATCATATAGATATTCATAACTGACATATACACCAGCATGTTCATAGTAGATATTCATAACTGACATATACACCAGACATGTATCATAGTAGATATTCACAACTGACGTATACACCAGACATGTATCATAGTAGATATTCATAACTGACGTATACACCAGACATGTATCATAGTAGATATTCATAACTGACATATACACCAGACATGTATCATAGTAGATATTCATAAATGACATATACACCAGGCATGTATCATAGTAGATATTCATAAATGACATATACACCAGCATGTATCATAGTATTAGTAGATATTCATAAATGACATATACACCAGACATGTATCATAGTAGATATTCATAATGACATATACACCAGGCATGTATCATAGTAGATATTCATAAATGACATATACACCAGACATGTATCATAGTAGATATTCACAACTGACGTATACATCAGGCATGTATCATAGTAGATATTCATAACTGACATATACACCAGACTGTTCATAGTAGATATTCATAAATGACATATACACCAACATGTATATAGTAGATATTCACACTGACGTATACACCAGCATGTATCATAGTAGATATTCATAACTGACGTATACACCAGACATGTTCATAGTAGATATTCATAATGACATATACACCAGACATGTACATAGTAGATATTCATAACTGACATATACACAGACATGTATCATAGTAGATATCATAACTGACATATCCACCAGACATGTATCATAGTAGATATTCATAACTGACATATACACCAGACATGTATCATAATAGATCTCATAACTGAATATACACCAGGCATGTATCATAGTAGATATTCACAACTGACATTACACCAGACATGTATCATAGTAGATATTCACAACTGACTATACACCAGACATGTATCATAGTAGATATGCACAACTGAGTATACACCAGACATGTATAGAGATATTCATAAATGACATATACACCAGACATGTATCATAGTAGATATTCACAACTGACGTATACACCAGACATGTATCATAGTAGATATTCATAACTGACATATACACCAGACATGTATCATAGTAGATATTCATAAATGACATATACACCAGCATGTATCATAGTAGATATTCTAACTGAAATACACCAGCATGTATCATAGTAGATATTCAAAATGACATATACACCAGCATGTATCATAGTAGATATTCATAAATGACTATACACCAGATTATCAAGTAGTATTCAAATGACGTAATCAGCATGTTCTAGATTTAACTGACGTATACACCAGGCATGTCATAGTAGATATTCATAATGACGTATACACCAGACATGTATCATAGTAGATATTCATAAATGAGTATACACCAGACATGTACCATAGTAGATATTCATAACTGACTATACACCAGACATGTATCATAGTAGATATTCAAAATGACGTATACACCAGACATGTATCATAGTAGATATTCATAATACTATCACGACATGTTCATAAAGATATTCACAACTACGTACACCAGACATGTATCATAGTAGATATTCATAACTGACTATACACCAGACATGTATCATAGTAGATATTCACAACTGACGTATACACCAGACATGTATCATATTAGATATTCATAACTGACATATACACCAGACATGTATCATAGTAGATATTCATAATGACATATACACCAGACATGTATCATAGTAGATATTCATAATGACGTATACACCAGACATGTATCATAGTAGATATTCATAACTGACGTAAACACCAGACATGTATCATAGTAGATATTCAAAATGACGTATACACCAGACATGTACCATAGTAGATATTCATAACTGACGTTACACCAGACATGTATCATAATAGATATTCAAACTGACATATACACCAGGCATGTCATAGTAGATATTCATAACTGACATATACACCAGACATGTATCATAGTAGATATTCACAATGACTATACACCAGACATGTATCATAGTAGATATTCATAACTGACGTATACACCAGACATGTATCATAGTAGATATTCATAACTGACTATACACCAGACATGTATCATAGTAGATATTCATAATGATAATACACCAGACATGTATCATAATAGATATTCAAACTGACTATACACCAGACATGTATCATAGTAGATATTCATAACTGACATATCACCAGATATGTATCATAGTAGATATTCATAACTGACATTACACCAGCATGTCATAGAGATATTCATAAATGAATATACCAGCAGATCAAGTAGTATCACAATGACTATACACCAGACATGTACCATAGTAGATATTCATAACTGACGTATCCACCAGACATGTATCATAGTAGATATTCACAACTGACGTATACACCAGACATGTATCATAGTAGATATCATAATGACGTATACGCCAGACATGTATCATAGTAGATATTCATAACTGACATATACACCAGAATGTACCATAGTAGATATTCACAACTGACGTATACACCAGACATGTATCATAGTAGATATTCATAACTGACATATACACCAGACATGTATCATAGTAGATATTCATAAATGACATATACACCAGCATGTATCATAGTAGATATTCATAATGACATATACACAGGCATGTATCTATATTAGTAGTATTCATAAATGACATATACACCAGACATGTATCATAGTAGATATTCATAAATGACATATACACCAGGCATGTATCATAGTAGATATTCATAAATGACATATACACCAGACATGTATCATAGTAGATATTCACAACTGACGTATACATCAGGCATGTTCATAGTAGATATTCACAACTGACGTATACACCAGGCATGTCATAGTAGATATTCATAATGAGTATACACCGACATGTACATAGTAGATATTCAAATGACTATACACCAGCATGTCATAGTAGATATTCATAATGACGTATACACCAGACAGTATCATAGTAGATATTCATAAATGATTATACACCAGACATGTACCATATAGTATTCAAACTGACTATACACCAGACATGTATCTAGTAGATATTCATAAATGACGTATACACCAGACATGTATCATAGTAGATATTCATAACTGACTATCACCAGACATGTACATAATAGATATTCACAATGACGTATACACCAGACATGTATCATAGTAGATATTCATAACTGACTATACACCAGACATGTATCATAGTAGATATTCATAGTAGATATTCATAAAATGACATATACACCAGACATGTATCATAGTAGATATTCACAACTGACGTATACACCAGACATGTATCATAGTAGATATTCATAACTGACGTATACACCAGACATGTATCATAGTAGATATTCATAACTGACATATACACCAGACATGTATCATAGTAGATATTCATAAATGATGAATACACCAGACATGTATCATATAGATATTCACAACTGACGTATACACCAGACATGTATCATAGTAGATATTCATAACTGACATATACACCAGATATGTATCATAGTAGATATTCATAACTGACATATACACCAGGCATGTCATAGTAGATATTCATAAATGACATATACACCAGACATGTATCATAGTAGATATTCACAACTGACGTATACACCAGACATGTACCATAGTAGATATTCATAACTGACGTATCACCAGACATGTATCATAGTAGATATTCACAACTGACGTATACACCAGACATGTATCATAGTAGATATTCATAAATGACGTATACCCAGCATGTATCATAGTAGATATTCATAACTGACAATATACACCAGAAATGATCATAGTAGATATTCACAACTGACGTATACACCAGACATGTATCATAGTAGATATTCATAACTGACATATACACCAGACATGTATCATAGTAGATATTCATAAATGACATATACACCAGGCATGTATCATAGTAGATATTCATAAATGACATATACACCAGGCATGTACATAGTAGATATTCACAACTGACGTATACACCAGACATGTATCATAGTAGATATTCATAAATGACTATACACCAGACATGTACCATAGTAGATATTCAAACTGACAGTATACACCAGACATGTATCATAGTAGATATTCAAACTGACGTATACACCAGACATGTATCATATAGATATTCATAACTGACGTATACACCAGACATGTATCATAGTAGTATTCATAAACTGATGTATACACCAGACATGTACCATAGTAGATATTCACAACTGACGTATACACCAGACATGTATCATAGTAGATATTCATAAATGACGTATACACCAGACATGTACCATAGTAGATATTCACAACTGACGTATACACCAGACATGTATCATAGTAGATATCCGTAACTGAAGTATACACCAGACATATATCTTAGTAGATATTCGTGACTGAAGTATATACCAGACATATATCATAGTAGATATTCATAACTGAAGTAGGCTATACACTTTGTGTTCTTGCCAGTTTACTACTGTTAGGTTAGATTTCCTGTTTCCGAGTAGTATAAGTTTGGTAACATCATACAGGTGTATACACCAACATTTGCAAGTACTCAGGAAGACATCGACAACTTCTACGAAGTTTTAGAGATGGCCAAGGTCCATTGTAAATCACAAGAAGTTACAGTCATAATGGGAGATTTTAATGCTAAAGTGGGACGGATACGGTGGAGGATATAGTTGGACCTCATGGCCGTGGTACACAAAATGAAAGAGGGGGGAAGCTTGTAGAATGGGCACAGATGAATGAGTTCATAGTAGGAAACACCTGGTTTGAGCAGCCTAACAGAAGAAAATGGACTTGGATGAGTCCAGGAGATAATACCAAAAATCAAATTGACTACATCCTGATCAACAAAAGATTTAGAAATTCTTTACTGTCAGCAAAAACACTACCAGGCGCAGACTGCAACAGTGACCACAATCCGGTAGTGGGAAGGTTTAGGCTGAAATTGAGGAAAAGGAAACAGACCAAAACAACATCAAACTAAACCTTGGACTCTTAAAGTCAGATGAAATGATAACATCAAAAATTTAATGTACATGTTCAAAACAAATTCAGTGCTCTGTAAGACGTTGGTGATAGTGAGGAACAATGGACAAAGTTGAGAAGTTCTATAAATGAAGCTTGTGAAGAAATCCCTAAGGCAAATAGAAAAGCAAAAAAGAGTTGGATGACTAATGAAATTTTGGGCCTGATGGAGAAAAGGAGGAAGGCAAAGAGAAACAAGGAGATATACAGGAAGATAAACAAAGAATTCAGGTATAGGTGCAATGAAGCTAAGGGGAGCTTGGCTGAACACAAAATGCAAAGAGATAGAAGAACGACACAAATTGGATCCTCAGGGTATGTACAGACGAATTGTCCACAGGAAAAATACATGTACATCAACTGATTGCTTAAAATCGAAAGATGGCACGCTTATCATGGAAAAAGACAAAATATTAGACAGATGGGGAGAGTACATTAAAGACCTTTTTGAGGATGACAGAAACGAAGAACACATTATAAAAAAGAACTTTGAAGGACCACCCATAATGAAAGATGAAGTTAGAGCAGCACTGAAAAAGATGAAACCAGGAAAAGCCCCAGGACCAGATAACATTACTACAGAGATGATTGAAGCCCTGGAGGAATTTGGCATAGAAAAAAATAACAGTCCTCCTAAATGAAATTTATGACACTGGAAAAATCCCCAAAGATATGTCAAAATCAATTTTCATTGCACTTCCAAAGAAGACAGGGGCTATAGAATGCGAACTCCATCGCACAATCAGTTTGATGAGTCATGTAACAAAAATCCTGTTAAGAATAATCATGATAAGGACAAGGAATAGAATCAAAAGAGAAATAGCAGAAGAACAGTGTGGATTTGTGGAAGGGAAAGGAACTATTAATGCCATATACATCCTAAGAACTATCATAGAGAGGTCAATTGAGATGAATAAGGATTTGTATTTATGCTTTGATGATTATACCAAGGCTTTCGATCGGGTACGACATGATGAATTGATCAACCAACTGGAGAGACTCAATGTCGATGGAAAAGATCTACGAATAATCAGGAACATGTACTGGGAACAAACAGCTGCAATGAGAATAGAAAACAATATAAGCTCTTTTCAAAACATCAAAAGAGGAGTCAGACAGGGTTGTGTTTTGTCACCAGATCTGTTTTCACTATATAGCGAAAACATCATGAGAAACCTAGATGAAGACCCTGGATTAAAGGTTGGAGGGAAAATAATAAACAACATTCGGTATGCAGATGACACCGTGCTAATTGCAGAAAATGAAAGGGACCTACAAA
The DNA here is from genome assembly GCA_030674185.1 of Monoplex corrugatus. NCBI lineage: Eukaryota > Metazoa > Mollusca > Gastropoda > Littorinimorpha > Ranellidae > Monoplex > Monoplex corrugatus. Next base: position 77,583,283 of record JAPXFY010000014.1, read on the forward strand.
ACCTTGTGAATATACTAGAAACAGAAAGCAAAGGTAAGGGGTTGGAACTAAACAGCAGGAAGACTGAAGTCATGGTGATCAGTAAAAAACATGAAATCCCCTCCTGCAAAAAATAACAGCAAATGGCACAACCTTGACACAGGTTAATAAGTTCAAATACCTGGGAACGGTCATTTCATCAGACGGCAGATGCACATCGGAAATAGCTGGCAGAATCGGCCAAGCCAAAACAGCATTCAAGAAGATGACAAGCATTCTTACCAACAAATGCCTATCAGTTAACATCAGAAATACAATACAATACAATACAATACAATATTTTATTTATATAGCGCAAAATCTTGATAAAATCAAATCGAAGCGCTGAAACAGACACACCGCGCGCGCGCGCGCACGCACGCACGGACACACACACACACACACACACACACACGCACACACACGCACACGCACACACGGCTATAAACGGGGAGAAAGAATAAAAGCAATGGATAATTATAGAGAGCATATTATATACAATTATATATTACAATGTGATTCCCCTCCGAGTGGAGACAGGCTGCAGAGGGGATTGAGTGAGGTCAGGATTTTATGCAGAGGAGAAAAGGTGAGTTTTGAGAGCGGACTTGAAGGAGACAAAAGTAGGTTGCTGACGAACTGAGAGAGGAAGTTTGTTCCAGGAGAGTGGACCAGAAACAGAGAAGGCTCGTAGACCATAGGTATTGAGCTTAGTGCGTGGAAAGCGAAAAGTCAGAGGATCGGAGGCAGAGCGGAGGGTACATGAGGGAAGATAGATCTCAAGTAGGCTTGACAGGTAATCGGGGGCTGCGTTATTGAGGCTTTTGTAGCACATGGTGTCTAGTTTGTACTGTATGCGCTTTGATACAGGGAGCCAGTGAAGTTGTGCAAGGAGAGGAGATATGTGGTCAGCTTTTTTCTTTTTGAGTACAAGGCGTGCAGCATTGTTTTGAATGCACTGTAGGATGTGAATGGTGGAGGCAGGAAGACCAGACAGGAGTGAATTGCAATAGTCAATGCGAGACATTATGAAGGAGAGAACGAGTTTTGCAGTTGTTTCGACAGAGAGATACTTCCTGATCAGGCTTATATGATGGAGGTGATAGTAGCAAGATCTGGCAGTTTGAGAAACAAAGTTGTTCATGGAGAGGGTAGAGTCAATGCAGACACCAAGATTTTTAGCTGAATCAGCAATTGGGACTGATGTGTTACATAATGGGAGAGAAAGAGGAGGCAGCTGAGAAAGTTTCTGACGGGTGCCAATGAGGATAGCTTCTGTCTTGTCGTCATTAAGCTGAAGTTTATTGTATGTCATCCAGTTCTTAATGTCCGAGTAACACTCAGTGGTGCGAATCAAGAGGCGCTGTATATTGTCAGGTGAGTTACTGTCTTGAAGTTGGGTGTCATCAGCATAGAAGTGGTGTTTTATAGAGTGGGAGTTGATGATGGTGGACAGGGGGGAGGTGTAAAGAGTGAAAAGAACAGGGCCAAGGACAGATCCTTGTGGAACACCACAGGTCAGGTATGCAGGTTGAGAGTAAGTGCCATTAATGAGAACAGTTTGTTTTCTGTTTGATAGATATGAAGTGAACCAGGAGAGAGCAATGTCAGAGATGCCAAAAGTATGATGAAGTCTAGAAAGGAGAATACCATGATCAATAGTATCAAAGGCTGCAGACAGATCAAGGAGTGTGAGGAGAGAGACTTTGCCAGTATCAGTTGCAAGGAGGAGATTGTTGAGAATGTGTAGCAGGGCAGTTTCAGTGCTATGGCACTGGCGGTAGGCTGACTGGAAAGGATTGAGGAGATTGTTGGCAGACAGGTGAGAGTTCAGCTGGTTGAGGACAACTTTTTCGATGAGTTTTGAAAAGAAAGAGAGATTAGAGATAGGCCGGTAATTTTTCAGTTCATTTGGGTCTAAATTGTATTTCTTGAGGAGAGGGTGAAAGAGAGTCCTTGAATGTTATATAGAACCAATACTGTTGTACGGATGTGAGGCGTGGACAGTCAGCAAGCAAAGCCAGAGCAGGATCAAGGCAGCCGAGATGTGGTTTCTCAGAAGAATGTTGAGAGTTCCATAGACAGCAAAGAAAACAAACGAGACAGTCTTGATGGAGGCAGACACGAGTAGATCACTCATAAGGAAGATTAGGAAAAGACAAGCAACATTTATAGGCCATTTTATGAGAAAGGGGGATTTGGTCACAACGGGAAAGCTGGAGGGAAAGAGAGCACCAGGTAGACCCAGGGAGAGAATGCTGGACGGACTTGCAGAGTGGCTGGGGATGAAGAGGGTGGGGGAGATGCTGGGGGCAACGAGAGATAGAGATGGTTGGAAGTCCATGGTCGCCAACGCCATGTGGCAGGGCACCTGATGATGGTGATGATGATGAACATCAAAAGCTTTCCAACACATGTTATTATGCAGGTTTATGTTATGATTATTGGCCATGATTGTTTGCAGTTTCATCACATAACTTGGGGTGTTTTGCACATGTACATTAAAAGCCATCTTAAGCAAACTGAAACTTATGTTATGTGTGCTAGTTGTTGTTATTGGTGACATGTTTTTGTTTGTTTCTTCTTGTTGCTATTGTTTTGTTTTTTTTTACTTTTTTTTAGGGGAACGCAAGGTTTGTCCACAACTCTCATGTGGTTACTTATGTTCAGCAAAGGAAATGACTGGCATTTATTTAAGTGTTGTTGTATTCTGTTTAACTCTTTGAAGACGTAATATAGTTGCCTTGCACAACCATTGTGGACGCGATCAACGGGACCTGCCACAACCCTTGGCGACGCACGATTTTGGGGGGGTTTAAAAAAATTCTCAAAAATACAATTTTACAGCACAAGAACATATTTTATATCAAAATAAAATTCAGTTTACGCTCTTTGAGCTGAACCTACATACAAGGACAATACATCTATTCTACTTACCTTCCTAGAAGGTGAAATGGGGTAGGGTTTTGGCTCTGGGAAAGAAGTTTTTGATTGACAGTAATCCAACACATAGTCAGTGAAACACCCATTCTTGACCAGGTAATCCAGAAATCCAGGTAATCACAAGTCCTTGGTATGACCAGAAGATATAAAAGAACAAACACAGCTTTGTTTTCACACAGCTGAAGCAACAAAGTGATTATGACGATCCTTTGAGAAAGAAGAAGAAGAAGGCCTAAATGTCGCCATTTTGGTGCAAGGACGGTCACTCCGGTTGGTTTGGATAAAGGCAAAAACTGTAACTAATCGGGATAAAATCGATGCAAGGGAAGTAACAAACACTTTAGAAGATACCAAAGAGTGTTCCCTATTGTAGTTAGTTCCTTTAGACCAGCGACCGGCTTGCATCTATTTTTAAAAACCGCAGCGGAATATCCGCTATCACGTCTCTAATGGTTTGGCCAGCTGCAGCGGAATGTCCGCTGTCACATCTCTAATGGTTTGGCCAGCTGCAGCGGAATACCCGCTGTTACGTCTCCGAAGAGTTAATGATTTTGCCTCACCACTTATCTACCTGTGTGTCAGGAGAATACATTTTATTTATTTTTCAATTTTTGTTTGTTTGTTTATATAATCTGTTGCAATATCTTTTTTGGAGATGTAATCAATTTGAAGCAAATGATTTATCAATTTAAAAGTCTGGATTCCTTTCAGTGTTTTGAAATTCCAGATCCAGTGACTCATTTTAATGTTTACAAAAAAATACCATCAGTAATAATTGAAACAGTATGTAAAATTGGAGTAAATTAATTTTTGGTCATAAAAGGAAATAACAATTCTATTACAAGATGGTTGATATATCTGAATCATAGAATGACTTTGTCAGATATGCGTTATACTAATTGTACAGTACATAGTCAGTAAGATGCCTCTAAGAATAGAGCATGATTGTCTGCATGACGGGTTTAAACAAAAAGCAGGCATATATGTGAACACCCACTTGTATCGTGCTTGGGAGTTGCAACCCTGGACACAGAAGAAGAAGAAAAATCAGTAAAGTGAAACTCTGGTATAAAGAGAGGGAAAATGGTGAGCTGTCTTTTTAGATGAGTTTTTATATTTCTTCATTCTTAGACTACCTATTCCCACCACCTAACCGCTAAGTACTGTCTTCAAATGAGAGTAGAAAATAACGCATTTCTTACATGCCCTCAGATATAAACTGGCCAGAGTTCAAATTTTGATTTTCTTCAGATTAACTGTTTATCAGTGTCTGTTGATTTTGTGTATCACTGTCAATGTCTGTTGACTATATGTGTCACTATCGATGTCTATTTTCTGTTCACTTTGTGTATCACTATCAATGTCTGTTTTCTGTTCACTTTGTGTATCACTATCAGTGTCTATTTTCTGTTCACTTTGTGTATCACTATCAGTGTCTGTTTTCTGTTGACATTGTGTATTACTGTCAGAGACTGTTGGCTGTGTGTATCATGGTCAATGTCTGTTAACTTTGTGTATCTCTTTCAATGTCTGTTGACTTCTGTATCACTGTCAGTGTCTGTTTCCTGTTGACTTTGTGTGTCACTGTCAGAGTCTGTTGAATTGTGTATCATTGTCAACATCTGTTTTTTGTTGACTTTGTGTATCATTGTCACTGTCTGTTGGTTGACCTTGTGTATCACCATCAGTGTCTGTTGACCTTGTGTATCACTGTCAGTGTCTGTTGACCTTGTGTATCACTATCAGTGTCTGTTGACTATGTGTATCACCATCAGTGTCTGTTGACCTTATGTATCACTGTCAGTGTCTGTTGACCTTATGTATCACTATCAGTATCTGTTGACCTTGTCTATCACTATCAGTGTCTGTTGACTATGTCTATCACTATCAGTGTCTGTTGACCTTGTCTATCACCATCAGTGTCTGTTGACTATGTCTATCACTATCAGTGTCTGTTGACTTTGTGTATCACTATCAGTGTCTGTTGACTTTGTGTATCACTATCAGTGTCTGTTGACTATGTCTATCACTATCAGTGTCTGTTGACCTTATGTATCACTATCAGTGTCTGTTGACTATGTCTATCACTGTCAGTGTCTGTTGACTATGTCTATCACTATCAGTGTCTGTTGACTATGTCTATCACTATCAGTGTCTGTTGACTTTGTCTGTCACTATCAGTGTCTGTTGACCTTGTCTATCACCATCAGTGTCTGTTGACTATGTCTATCACTATCAGTGTCTGTTGACTATGTCTATCACTATCAGTGTCTGTTGACCTTGTCTGTCACTATCAGTGTGTGTTGACCTTGTCTATCACCATCAGTGTCTGTTGACTATGTCTATCACCATCAGTGTCTGTTGACTATGTGTATCACTATCAGTGTCTGTTGACTATGTCTATCACTATCAGTGTCTGTTGACCTTGTCTATCACTATCAGTGTCTGTTGACTATGTCTATCACTATCAGTGTCTGTTGACTTTGTGTATCACTATCATTGTCTGTTGACTATGTCTATCACTATCAGTGTCTGTTGACTTGTCTATCACTATCATGTGTCTGTTGACCTTATGTATCACTATCAGTGTCTGTTGACTATGTCTATTACTGTCAGTGTCTGTTGACTATGTCTATCACTATCAGTGTCTGTTGACTATGTCTATCACCATCAGTGTCTGTTGACTATTCTATCACTATCAGTGTCTGTTGACTTTGTGTATCACTATCAGTGTCTGTTGACTTTGTGTATCACTATCAGTGTCTGTTGACTATGTCTATCACCATCAGTGTCTGTTGACTATGTCTATCACTATCAGTGTCTGTTGACCTTATGTATCACTATCAGTGTCTGTTGACTATGTCTATCACTATCAGTGTCTGTTGACTATGTCTATCACTATCAGTGTCCGTTGACTTTGTGTATCACTATCAGTGTCTGTTGACTTTGTGTATCACTATCAGTGTCTGTTGACTATGTCTATCACTATCAGTGTCTGTTGACTATGTCTATCACCATCAGTGTCTGTTGACTATGTCTATCACCATCAGTGTCTGTTGACTATGTCTATCACCATCAGTGTCTGTTGACTATGTCTATCACCATCAGTGTCTGTTGACTATGTCTATCACCATCAGTGTCTGTTGACTTTGTGTATCACTATCAGTGTCTGTTGACCTTCTATGTCACTATCAGTGTCTGTTGACCTTGTCTATCACCATCAGTGTCTGTTGACTATGTCTATCACTATCAGTGTCTGTTGACTATGTGTATCACTATCAGTGTCTGTTGACTATGTCTATCACTATCAGTGTCTGTTGACTATGTCTATCACCATCAGTGTCTGTTGACTATGTCTATCACTATCAGTGTCTGTTGACTATGTCTATCACTATCAGTGTCTGTTGACTATGTCTATCACTATCAGTGTCTGTTGACTATGTCTATCACTATCAGTGTCTGTTGACTTTGTGTATCACTATCAGTGTCTGTTGACTATGTCTATCACTATCAGTGTCTGTTGACCTTGTCTATCACTATCAGTGTCTGTTGACTATGTCTATCACTATCAGTGTCTGTTGACTTTGTGTATCACTATCAGTGTCTGTTGACTATGTCTATCACAATCAGTGTCTGTTGAGTATGTCTATTACTGTCAGTGTCTGTTGACTATGTCTATCACTATCAGTGTCTGTTGACTATGTCTATCACTATCAGTGTCTGTTGACCTTGTCTATCACTATCAGTGTCTGTTGACTTTGTATAATACTATCAGTGTCTGTTGACTTTGTGTATCACTATCAGTGTCTGTTGACTATGTCTATCACTATCAGTGTCTGTTGACTATGTCTATCACTATCAGTGTCTGTTGACCTTGTCTATCACCATCAGTGTCTGTTGACCTTATGTATCACTATCACAGACCTGCCAACCCATACGATTTTGGCGTATTTAGTACGCCAGTTTACTCAAAATACGACCAATACGCCGACTTAATAAAAATACGACGAAAAAAAAATTAAAGATAAAAAAATCAAGTACCATTAGAAAGTGAATTTTTGGGCTCAGAATGCTCTAGATTGCACAGATTTGCACCAATTCTTTAAAAATTTTCCGGGGGAGCATGCCCCCGGACCCCCCTAGTTAGCTTGCACCTTCGGCGCTGCGCACTCAGAATACACCAATATTTTCAAAAATACTCCATTTTTCCTGGACAAATACTCCAACTTAAAAGTCAGGGTTGGCAGGTCTGCTATCAGTGTCTGTTGACTTTGTCTGTCACTATCAGTGTCTGTTGACTTTGTGTATCACTATCAGTGTCTGTTGACTATGTCTATCACCATCAGTGTCTGTTGACCTTATGTATCACTATCAGTGTCTGTTGACTATGTCTATCACTATCAGTGTCTGTTGACTATGTCTATCACCATCAGTGTCTGTTGACTATGTCTATCACCATCAGTGTCTGTTGACTATGTCTATCACCATCAGTGTCTGTTGACTATGTCTATCACCATCAGTGTCTGTTGACTATGTCGATCACCATCAGTGTCTGTTGACTTTGTGTATCACTATCAGTGTCTGTTGACTTTGTGTATCACTATCAGTGTCTGTTGACTATGTCTATCAATATCAGTGTCTGTTGACTATGTCTATCACTATCAGTGTCTGTTGACTATGTCTATCACTATCAGTGTCTGTTGACTATGTCTATCACTATCAGTGTCTGTTGACCTTGTGTATCACTATCAGTGTCTGTTGACTATGTCTATCACTATCAGTGTCTGTTGACTTGTCTATCAGTGTCTGTTGACTATGTCTATCACTATCAGTGTCTGTTGACTATGTCTATCACTATCAGTGTCTGTTGACCTTGTCTGTCACTATCAGTGTCTGTTGACCTTGTCTATCACGTATCAGTGTCTGTTGACTATGTCTATCACTATCAGTGTCTGTTGACTTGTCTATCACTATCAGTGTCTGTTGACTATGTCTATCACTATCAGTGTCTGTTGACCTTGTCTATCACATCAGTGTCTGTTGACTATGTATCACGTCATGCTTTGACTTGTCTATCACTATCAGTGTCTGTTGACTATGTTATCACTATCAGTGTCTGTTGACCTTGTCTGTCACTATCAGTGTCTGTTGACTTGTGTATCACTATCAGTGTCTGTTGACTATGTCTATCACTATCAGTGTCTGTTGACTATGTCTATCACTATCAGTGTCTGTTGACTATGTCTATCACTATCAGTGTCTGTTGACTATGTCTATCACTATCAGTGTCTGTTGACTATGTCTATCACTATCAGTGTCTGTTGACTATTGTATCACTATCAGTGTCTGTTGACTTTGTGTATCACTATCAGTGTCTGTTGACTATGTCTATCACTATCTCAGTGTCTGTTGACTATGTCTATCACTATCAGTGTCTGTTGACTTGTCTATCACTTCAGTGTCTGTTGACTTTGTCTATCACTATCAGTGTCTGTTGACTTGTCTGTCACTATCAGTGTCTGTTGACTTGTCTATCACTATCAGTGTCTGTTGACTTGTCTATCACTATCAGTGTCTGTTGACTTGTCTATCACTATCAGTGTCTGTTGACTTGTCTGTCACTATCAGTGCTGTTGACCTTGTCTATCACCATCAGTGTCTGTTGACTATGTCTATCACTATCAGTGTTGTTGACTTGTCTATCACTATCAGTGTCTGTTGACTATGTGTATCACTATCAGTGTCTGTTGACTTGTCTGTCACTATCAGTGTCTGTTGACTTTGTGTCATCACTATCAGTGTCTGTTGACTTTGTCTATCACTATCAGTGTCTGTTGACTTGTCTGATCACTATCAGTGTCTGTTGACTTATGTCTATCACTATCAGTGTCTGTTGACTTGTCTATCACTATCAGTGTCTGTTGACTATGTCTATCACTATCAGTGTCTGTTGACTTATGTGTCACTATCAGTGTCTGTTGACCTTGTGTATCACTATCAGTGTCTGTTGACTATGTGTATCACTATCAGTGTCTGTTGACTTTGTCTATCACTCATCAGTGTCTGTTGACTATGTCTATCACCATCAGTGTCTGTTGACTTGTCTATCACTATCAGTGTCTGTTGACTTGTCTGTCACTATCAGTGTCTGTTGACTATGTCTATCACTATCAGTGTCTGTTGACTTGTCTGTCACTATCAGTATGTTGTTGACTTGTCTATCACTATCAGTGTCTGTTGACTATTGTTACTATCAGTGTCTGTTGACTTTGTCTATCACCATCAGTGTCTGTTGACTATGTTATCACTATCAGTGTTGTTGACTTTGTGTGTCACTATCATGTCTGTTGACTATGTGTGTCACTATCAGTGTCTGTTGACTTTGTCTATCACTGATCAGTGTCTGTTGACCTTGTTATCACTATCAGTGTCTGTTGACTTATGTCTATCACTATCAGTGTCTGTTGACTATGTCTATCACTATCAGTGTCTGTTGACTTGTTATCACTATCAGTGTCTGTTGACTTTGTTATCACTATCAGTGTCTGTTGACTATGTTGTATCACTATCAGTGTCTGTTGACTATGTCTATCACTATCAGTGTCTGTTGACTTGTCTGTCACTATCAGTTCTGTGACTTGTTATCATTCAGTGTCTGTTGACTTTTGATCACTATCAGTGTCTGTTGACTATGTGTGTCACTGTCAGTGTCTGTTGACTTTGTGTATCACTATCAGTGTCTGTTGGCTTTATGTGTCACTGTCATGTCTGTTGACTTTGTGTATCACTTCATGTCTGTTGACTTGTGTATCACTGTCAGTGTCTGTTGACTTTGTGTATCACTGTCAGTGTCTGTTGACTTTGTGTATCACTTCAGTGTCTGTTGACTTATGCACTATCAGTGTCTGTTGACTTGTGTGTCACTGTCATGTCTGTTGACTTTGTGTATCACTATCATGTCTGTTGACTTTGTGTATCACTGTCAGTGTCTGTTGACTTGTGTTGTCACTATAGTGTCTGTTGACTATGTGTTCACTATTAGTGTCTGTGACTTTGTTATCACTATCAGTGTCTGTTGACTTTGTGTATCACTGTCAGTGTCTGTTGACTTGGTATCACTATCAGTGTCTGTTACTTTGTTATCACTATCAGTGTCTGTTGACTTTGTGTATCACTGTCAGTGTCTGTTGACTTTGTGTGTCACATCAGTGTCTGTTGACTTTGTGTATCACTGTCAGTGTCTGTTGACTTATGTCTATCACTATCAGTGTCTGTTGACTTTGTGTATCACTGTCAGTGTCTGTTGACTTTGTGTTATTCAATGTCTGTTGACTTTGTGTGTCACTATCAGTGTCTGTTGACTTTGTGTATCACTATCATGTCTGTTGACTTGTGTATCACTTCAGTGTCTGTTGACTTTGTGTATCATCTATGTCTGTTGACTTGTCTATCACTGTCAGTTGTTGATTGTCATTGTTCTGTGACTTTGTGTATCACTGTCAGTGTCTGTTGACTTTGTGTTCACTATCAGTGTCTGTTGACTTGTATATCAGTGTTGTTGACTTTGTGTATCACTTCAGTGTCTGTTGACTTTGTGTATCACTTCATGTCTTTGACTTTGTGTATCAGTGTCTGTTGACTTTGTGTATCACTATCAATGTCTGTTGACTTTGTGTATACTCTTGTTGTTGACTTTGTGTATCACTGTCAGTGTTGTTGACTTTGTGTATCACTATCTGTCTGTTGACTTTGTATCTATCGTTGTTGCTTGTGTTTTCTGTCTGTTGACTTTGTGTATCACTTCAGTGTTGTTGACTTTGTGTTCACTTCAGTGTCTGTTGACTTTGTGTATCACTGTCAGTGTCTGTTGACTTTGTGTATCACGTCAGTGTCTGTTGACTTTGTGTTCTGTCAGTGTTGTTGACTTTGTGTATCACTATCAATGTCTGTTGACTTGTGTTCATGTCAGTGTCTGTGATTTGTGATCATGTCTGTTGTTGACTTTGTGTATCACTATCAATGTCTTTGACTTGTGTGTCACTGTCATGTCTGTTGACTTTGTGTATCACTTCAATGTCTGTTGACTTTGTGTATCACTTCAGTGTCTGTTGACTTGTGTATCACTGTCAGTGTCTGTTGACTTTGTGTATCACTTATCATGTTTTTGACTTGTGTGTCACTGTCAGTGTCTGTTGACTTTGTGTATCATGGTCTGTGTCGTGTTGACCTTGTCTGTTGACCTTGTCTATCGTGTCTGTTGGCTTTGTGTGATTACTGTCAGTGTCTGTTGACTTTGTGTATCACTGTCAGTGTTTGTTGACTTTGTGTATCACTATCAGTTGTTGCTTTGTGTATCACTATCGGTTTCTGTTGACTTTGTGTTATCTATCAGTGTCTGTTGACTATGTGTGTCACTTGTCTAGTTGGCTTTGTGTATCATGTCAGTGTCTGTTGACTTTTGTATCACTGTCAGTGTCTGTGTGACTTTGTGTATCACTGTCAGTGTTGTTGACTTTGTGCATCACTGTCAGTGATTGTCTGTTGCTTTGTGTATCACTATCTAGTGATCCTGTTGACTTTGCTGTCTTTTGATCACTGTCAGTGTGTTGACTTTGTGTATCACTGTCGTGTCTGTTGACTTGGTGTATTTGTGTATCACTGTCAGTGTCTGTTGACTATGTGTGTCACTGTCAGTGTCTGTTGACTTTGTGTACTTTGTGTATCACTGTCAGTGTCTGTTGACTTTGTGTTCACTGTCAGTGTCTGTTGACTTTGTGTACTTTGTGTATCACTGTCAGTGTCTGTTGACTTCTGTATCACTGTCAGTGTTTTGTTTCTGTTGGCAGGGAAGATTGAGTCAGGAGGAACGGGACAAATTGAAAATCACTGGATGTCCGATCATTAAAGAAGATGACAAAAGACGATATCAGACAGTGAGTTGATGGAATCAATTATCTTTATTCTGCGTGTGTGTTGTGTGTGTAGTTGTGTATTGTGTGTGTGTGTGTGTGTGTGTACAGTTGACAGCAGAGGGTTAGACCATTTTTCATTAACTTGACAGCATTTTTTTGTCTGTTAATGACACAGAAGGTTCAAAATCTGCCTCAGTTTTTATTCTCAAATTCTTGCTATTAGTTTTTATTTTTCAGATAGACAGCACTAAAGAAAAATATTATGTGCTGTCCATGTTTCCCTACCCCAGTGGAAAACTGCACATGGGTCATGTGCGTGTGTACACACTGAGTGACACCCTGGCCAGGTTCCAGCGATTGACTGGTCGTCATGTCATTCATCCTATGGGATGGGATGCCTTTGGATTGCCTGCTGAAAATGCTGCCATTGAGAGGGGAGAAAAACCAGATCAGTGGACCTATGAGTAAGTTTTATTTTTCATTAACTTCTCCGTTGAAAAAAGAAAGAAGGATGGTTATTTTAGATTGGTAAGAATGAAGTGCTGTAAACTTTGTGTGTATTTTAAAGTTTTAGTGTCCAAATGTTTTAGGAAAGGATGATTGGCTACATATGGATGGATGAGGCAGGGAAATATTGATGAAGTGGTAGAATACCCATCTTTGAATGGGAATATATAAGTTAAGCTTGGCTCAACAAGTGAGACATAATGAATGAAATTTGTGTCTTTAGCTTCCAGTCCATCAAGCTAATCTTCATTATGTAGTGACACCATTCTAATTGCAGAAAATAAAAAAATACTACAAAATCGTGTGAATATGATAGCAATAGAAAGCAGACTAGCTGGAGCTAAATGATAAAACTAAAGTAAAAAACAAGAAATCCCTTTATGCAAAATAACAGCAAATGGCACAACATTGATATGTTGATAAGTTGATAGAAGTTGATAAAAAGTTGATAAGTTTGAATATCTGGGAACAGTCATATCAACCAGATGGCAGCTGCACATTAGAAATAGCTAGCAGAATCGGCCAAGCTAAAACAGCATTCAAGAAAATGAAAAGCCTACCAACAAATCAATTAACATCAGGAAGAAAGTTCTGCAGTGTTATATAGAACAGATACTGTTGTATGGATTTGAAGTGAGGACAGTCAACACACAAAGTCAGAACAAGATTGAGGCAGCTGAAATGTGGTTTCTAAGAAAAATGTTAAAGAGTTCTATGGACAGCAAAGAAAATAAACGAAACAGTCTTGAAGGAGGCAGACACAAGAAGAACATTAATGAAGAAGATGAGGAAAAGACAAGCACCATTTATAGGGCATTTATGAGGCAAAAGAAATTTGAGCACCTAAATAACAACAGGAAAGCTGGAGGGAAAAAGAGCACCAGGTAGATAGACCCAGGGAGAAAATATTGGATGAATTTGCAGAGTGGATGAAGACAAAGGAGATGTACTTGCAATGACAAAAGATGATGTGTGTGGAGCATCATGATCTCCAATGCCATGCGGCAGGGCTCATGATGATGATGATGATGATGATGATGATGATATGGCAGCATGAACCATGATAAGTGATTAATCATGCTCATTCTATGAATGGAGAATACTGAGAATCTGTTTTGACTGCTCTTGGTTTCCTCTCAGTGGTTTTTATTTTTTTGTTCGTCGGACTGAAAGAGCAAGGAATGAATATTTGACAGGGGTGATTGGAACAGATTCTGGGTGTCTGGCATTCAGTGATGTTGACAGAATGAGGTGACAGTCTTTGCTTGCAAAATATATTCACTGTGTTTGCAGAAACATTGAAAACATGCGACAACAGCTAGATCAACTGGGATGCAGTTTTGATTGGCAGAGGGTAAGTACAGGGTTTTAGCTGTAGCATGAAAGTCTGTCTGATTATTAGTCAGTCAGTTACCTGGCTATCTACCTGTCTGGTTGGCTGGCTGACTCTGTCAGTCTGTATCTTTCAGCTAACATGTAGCTGGCTCACTTTTGTCTGTTTCTCTGTCCCTATGTGTGACTGACTTTCTCTCCACTATTAGTACTTCTTGTACAGTTCTCGCTCCCTTTTTGACTGCTTTTGCTGCCTTTCTCTCTGCTGTTATTACTTCTGATATAGTTCTTGTACATTTTGTCACTTATTTTGCTGGTTATTTTTTATCTTTTTAAAGTTTTCTCAGCATGCATGCACATTGTTTTTGACCATGCTATGCTGGCAGTATGTTGCTGCATAGTCTGCATGCCTCGTCTGTGGTGGGCATGGACATACAGCATACATAGTAAATGTTTTAATGTTTCCATAAACCAGTCTCTGACATAACTTACAGGATCTTTAACATACATATTTGATGTTCTGCTTGCTTATGTATATGAAGGGGGTTTATGCACTGTCAAGTCTGTATTCATGTTGACCTGGTAGATCAGAAATATCTCCACCCTTTACCCACCAGGCATTCCTTGAGACTTAACTCCTAACTATGATGGCAAATGAGAAGAAGAAGAAGAAGACCCACCAGGCAGAGGTGTCTAGGCAGATTTAACCCTGGATGTTTCGATTGGAAGTCCAACATTTACCCACTTGACAGTTGTGTCCATCATTTTTGCTGTTTATTTGGAGAAGAGGAGGAGACAAGTATTTGTAGCTCCAAGTTATACATCACTGAATGTAGTTATATTATGTCAGCCAAACAGTATCAAAATATCTGTATGTCTGTCTTATGAACCTGTTTTGAAACAAATCAGGACCTGGCCAGCTCATGGGTTTTGTATAGACTTAAGACTAGTGCCATGATTATTTTGGATCATCTCCATCATATGAAAAGACAGATAACAAAATTTTCCAAATGCGCCCTCTCCTGAAAGAAATTCTCCCATCTGCTGCAGGGAACCATAAGAAAGAGACAGTGTTATGTAGGTTACACACGTGTCACACATCCTACACTCAATCATACCTTTTAAAAAATTAAGAAGCACCATGGTGTATACCATGTGACGAGCCGTTGTGCATCAGACACCTCCTCCCTGATTGCTGGGACTTGTACGATGTGAGACAAAAGCACTACATGGCGGACTCCTTAAAGATCATCTTCCAAGATGTCCATCCTGGCGCAATTTTCCAATTTTTACAAGAGATCAATAGATTTTACCTGATATAATTTTACATCTGTTTTTCTTTAACCCTTTCAATGCCAGAGAAAAATGTAAACATGTGCTTCCCCGTTGCCAGGGAATTTTGAGGATTTGAGGGTAATAATTAACAGAAAATTCTAGTGCAAAACTGTAGGAGATACAACAAAGAAACAAATGTGTTTTTGAAGGGAAATGAATGAGGATTCTGAATCTGGGCTTAGTTTATCTTAGTTTGATTGCAAAGACCTGTCCTGGCATTCCAAAGTGGAAATACATTTTTTGTGTTGTCTAAAAAGTAAGTTTCCATCTTACAGATTGATACCCAACACACTCATAACAAAAAAATAGCTGAAATTGACTTGTTTGTTGTCAGTTTATTTACATAAATGAAAACGAAACATATGACATTATAAAATGTTCGTGAAATGATTCTAAACTCATGCAGGCACCTAAGTGAGTAACCGTCCCAACAGTGATAGACCTGGTGTCAGTAAACATAAAAGTGATTGTACCAAACACTGAACAGTCAAACTACATGATGCTCATGCATTGGTTCTGTCTGTTCTTCAGGTTCTGCAATCAAAACAAGAGAAAATAAGCCCAGAATCAGAATCCTCATTCAAATAAGTCAATCAGCTCATGCTCATCAGTGAGAAACAGCTTGAAAAAAGCGTAGCACGTACCCCCAGTTCCCACTTTCAATCCTGGATTTCCTAAAATTAGAGGAATGTCTATCTGTTGTCCATTTGGAGGCCAACAGATTTTCAGTGAACGCAACACTTCGCTGATTGCCACGCCCCCTGCCATGCCTTAGAAGCTCCTCTGCACCTCTCCCCTCCCTCCCCCTGCTCATCTTCCTCCCTTCCCACACCACGAACATGTGCGTGACCCCTCTCACCATCACGTTCACTGCTGTTGGGTCCAAAGTCCAAAGTGTCACGGCCTGCGCACTCGCCACTCGCACTGACCACAGCGGTTCGCGGTCTGACTCGTACTTGTTATCGTCTGCTTGCATCGATTCAGCCAGCAAGCGTTGCATGTCAGCGTCAGGGTCGTCATTGTTACTTTCTTCGCCCTCATGTTGAAGTGAATCATCCGATAACAAATCCTCTCCATCGTCATCATGCTCTAAAATCATTTGAACAGCCTCTAGAGTTGTGAAAGTCCGCTGACGTGAGCCACCATTCCGGCTTGTCGAAGGTTGGGTCGCCATTTTGCTCCACTTCACGTGGTCCAGTTACCAAATCATTAGCAACAATAATGATGTCTTTCCTATGACGTATCCTAATTTACATCCTATTTTTATATTGTAGACACTTATAGCTCACTGTGCAATGTTCCTTTGTGCTTATTGGCTCACACTGTAATGAAGGAAAAATCGGAAAACCCCTGGCAACACTTTTTGTATGACGTCAGCTGACGGCTTATAGGCACTGAACAGGTTAATTACATTTTAGACTTGGAAGGTTAATGGTGAACATGGTTTTTAACTGCTGTCTTATATCTTAACTGGGTTGTCGTTTTTGAGTGGTTAGCCTGTAGTCAGAATCTGTGGACGTGTCATAGATAGGTTATTCCCACCATGCATACTTTAGCTGATACAAATTCCAGAATTATGTGTAGGGGGCTCTGGATAGAGGTAGTACCTTTGATGTCTGGCTGCTGCACTCTACCTGGTAGGGTGGACGGGCATCACTGGTCCTCGTCCATCCTCTTAATCTCTCACGTGCTGGCTCCAAGCGCCACACCCCGGGACCTCGCCTCAGCAGGCTGCCAAACCATGTGAGGGGGTGATGTTAACACTGCATCACTGGGCGAATAATCTCCACGATGCAGGTTACCGGCCAAGGCGGACGAAGTTCCGCAAGGAACTCAACGGCTATGTGTTCAAGACCAAGGCGAACCACCTAGATGGAGGACGTCGGCTATGGTCTGGCATGGAGAGGGATGGGCTCCGCCATGCGACATTGCCCAAGACACACTAAATGAAGATTACAACCGCAACTCAATCCATACCGGACCGGTCGTCGCCCGGAACAAGGACCGCGCCTTCCGTCGCTGGCCATCAGGGCGGAGGTGAAAAGTATGTGACCGGTGGACCAAAATCCCTACGTACAAGAAAAAATGTTACTATCGGCACCTGGAATGTGAGATCGCTGAGAGCAGCAGGAAAAGTTGCAGAACTAATGCATGAAATGAAGAGATACCGATGGAACGTCCTTGGGCTCTGTGAGGTACGATGGAAAAACCTCAGAGAAACGTCTACCCCAGAAGGCCACAAACTCTACTTCAGTGGCAGTGAAGACAAACATGAACATGGAGTTGGATTCCTCATTCACAAAGACACTGTGAATGCCAGATCCAAAACAAGAGTGACTGCCCGCGCCCAAGCAAACAAACCAGAAGAACAAGAAAACCATTGTAAGCGCGTCTCCAACAAGACAAAACAAAACAAGCGCAAATTTTCGGCCAACTAGCCTTTGTCAAGCGCGAACGCACAGTCACAGACAAATCACAGACACCACACAATGGATAATAAAAACGGGACTAAAAACTTCCCTGCCGCCTCGTCCAGTGGGTAAGAGATGGAATGCCCATGTCATCATGAGCAGTAGTAAGAAAAGGGGAGAGGGGAGGCAACTGTGATGTCAAAAGGGAAGTGAGATGAGTTCTGCAATTTTGAGAAGTGGCCATGCTATATCGGTATAGCCCTGTTCTGAAGAAGGCACAGGGCAGGAGCCAAGAGATAAGGGAGTAGATTGTGCCCGGTGCCAAGAATCTGGTAGGCGTGGGAACAGGAAAAGACATGAAACGGCATGTCTGAATTTTGTTATTCATGGTTTGTCGTTAAGACCATGTGGTTTGCGTGTTCCAAGTTTATTTATGAGGTGGGATTCTCTGTCTTTCCTGTCTATGGTGCTGTTATTGTGTAGAAGCCACAGACCTTTCACTCGGATGTCATTGATTGAGTGGTCTGATTGGTTGAAGTGATTGGGGATAGTTTTATCCCTTTGGTGGCGGATATCAGCCAAGTGTTCTTTGAAACGTGTGCCAAGGGTGCGTCCAGTTTCACCAATATACAATTGGGAACATTTAGAGCAGCTGATCAAGTAGACAATGTTATAAGTTTGACAGTTGAAATGTTTTGTAATTCTCATATGAGATTTGGGGCCTTTGACTGTGGTGGCTGAGCACAAGAAAGGACAAGTCTTGCATTTAGGTTTGTTGCATGGAGAGGTTCCTGGAGGTGAAACCTTTGACAAGCGCCCTTTGATCGTCTACAAGAGAGACACCAATCTCCGCGACTTGCTGGTGCATTCGAATCTCAGCAAACCAGTCAGCCAACCTCCAGGAACCTCTCCATGCAACAAACCTAAATGCAAGACTTGTCCTTTCTTGTGCTCAGCCACCACAGTCAAAGGCCCCAAATCTCATATGAGAATTACAAAACATTTCAACTGTCAAACTTATAACATTGTCTACTTGATCAGCTGCTCTAAATGTTCCCAATTGTATATTGGTGAAACTGGACGCACCCTTGGCACACGTTTCAAAGAACACTTGGCTGATATCCGCCACCAAAGGGATAAAACTATCCCCAATCACTTCAACCAATCAGACCACTCAATCAATGACATCCGAGTGAAAGGTCTGTGGCTTCTACACAATAACAGCACCATAGACAGGAAAGACAGAGAATCCCACCTCATAAATAAACTTGGAACACGCAAACCACATGGTCTTAACGACAAACCATGAATAACAAAATTCAGACATGCCGTTTCATGTCTTTTCCTGTTCCCACGCCTACCAGATTCTTGGCACCGGGCACAATCTACTCCCTTATCTCTTGGCTCCTGTCCTGTGCCTTCTTCAGAACAGGGCTATACCGATATAGCATGGCCACTTCTCAAAATTGCAGAACTCATCTCACTTCCCTTTTGACATCACAGTTGCCTCCCCTCTCCCCTTTTCTTACTACTGCTCATGATGACATGGGCATTCCATCTCTTACCCACTGGACGAGGCGGCAGGGAAGTTTTTAGTCCCGTTTTTATTATCCATTGTGTGGTGTCTGTGATTTGTCTGTGACTGTGCGTTCGCGCTTGACAAAGGCTAATTGGCCGAAAATTTGCGCTTGTTTTGTTTTGTCTTGTTGGAGACGCGCTTACAATGGTTTTCTTGTTCTTCTGGACTGTGAATGCCATCATGGGATGCCGACCAGTCTCTAGCAGACTCATTACTATTCGGCTTAAGGCTTCACCTTTTAACATCACCGTCATCCAAGCTTATGCCCCAACAACTGACTATGATGACAAGGCTGTCGAAGATTTCTATGATCAACTGCAGGAAATCGTAGATCAGACGCCAAAGAAAGACATCATTATAGTGCAGGGCGACTGGAATGCGAAGATTGGAGAGGATGAACACAATAACTGGAAAGGGATATGTGGCCAATACTGCAACCCTGAGACCAACGAAAGAGGTTTGAGGCTCCTAGAATTCGCCAGTTACAACGACCTGAAGGTGGTGAACACGTTCGGTCCACACAAACCATCTAGACGCTGGACATGGCACAGCCCAGGAGAAAAATACCACAGTCAGATCGACTACATCATGGTTAAAAGACGCTTCCAGTCAAGTGTTAACATCGCAAAGACCAGGAGCTTTCCAGGAGCCGACATTGGAAGCGATCATGAGCTTGTAATGATGACCTTCAAACTCCGCCTCCAGAGAATGAAGAAACAGGGCAACATAAGAATTAAGTTCAATCTTGAGAAGCTCAAAGACCCCAACATAGTTGAAAACTTCCAAGCAACGATAGGAGGGAAGTTTGCTCCTCTCCTCGTTCTTGACAATGTGGACACCGAAGTAGACACTGCCATGACCGAAGCAGCCAACGACATCCTTGGAAAACACCGACCAACAAAGATGCCCTGGGTCACGGAAGAAGTACTAAAGCTGAGCGACAAACGCAGAGAACTAAAGCAAAAGAAGAGTACGGATGAAGGTGCTAAACTATACAGAAAAGCCAACCAACAAGTTAAAGAAGGCATGAGGAAAGCAAAGGAAACATGGATTGAAGAACAATGCCAAGATATCGAAGCAAACCTGCAGAAAAATAACAGCAAAAAAGCCTACCAGCTTGTGAAAGGACTAGCAAGCTCAAAACAAGGCAGAACCACTACCATACAGAACAAAGCAGGGAAATGTCTCACAGAAGATCAAGAGATTCTGCAGAGGTGGACAGAGTACTGCTCCGAATTATACACACACACAACAACAGGAGATCCCAAGGTGCTAGACGTTCCTCCACCAACCAACAACGACAGCTACCACATCGTGCGAGAAGAAGTTGAAGCTGCAGTAAAATCATTGAAGAAAGGCAAGTCGGCAGGAATGGACAACATTCCCTCAGAACTGGTCCAGGCAGGAGGAGAGGCCATGATAGATATGTTACTCATCATCTGCAATAAGATCTGGCGGACAGGTGAGTGGCCAACACCTTGGACCCAGTCCCTGATCATCACTCTCCCGAAGAAAGGCAACCTACAACTATGCCAAAACTACCATACCATCAGCCTGATCAGCCATCCAAGTAAGGTCATGTTAAAAATCCTTCTGAGTAGACTGAAGCCACAAGCTGAGGAGATAATAAAAGAAGAGCAGGCAGGTTTCAGACCAGGAAGAAGTACCACAGAGCAAATTTTCAACCTCAGATTGCTCTGTGAGAAATACCTGCAACACCAGCAAGGCCTTTACCACGTCTTCATGGACTTCAAGAAGGCATTCGACAGAGTTTGGCACGCAGCCTTGTGGGCAACCATGAGGCTGTACAACATCAATGCCAATCTGATCAGAACCATAGAATGCCTCTACGAAAAGGCGACCAGTGCAGTCTACCATGACAACAACATAGGCGAATGGTTCCGAACCACAGTTGGAGTACGCCAAAGATGCCTGCTCTCCCCCACTCTCTTCAACATCTTCTTAGAGAGAATAATGGCTGACGCACTTGAAGACCACGAGGGAACAGTCAGCATCGGAGGTAGAACAATCACAAACTTGCGTTTTGCCGACGACATTGACGGACTAGCTGGGCAAGAGCAAGAGCTAGTCAGCTTGATAAAACATCTTGATGAGGCCTCCACAGCATATGGCATGCAGATCAGTGCAGAGAAAACCCAGTTGATGACAAATAATACCAATGGCATCAGCACTGACATTACCATAGACAACAAGAAACTTGAGACCGTCCATAGATTTAAATATCTGGGAGCTATAGTATCAGATGAAGGATCAAAGCCCGAGGTACTTTCCAGGATTGCCCAGACCACAGCTGCAATGACCAAGCTAAAAATCATCTGGAACGACAAGAATATCGCAATCGGCTCCAAGATCAGACTGATGCGTTCCCTGGTCATGTCAATATTTTTGTATGCATGCGAAACATGGACCATAACAGCAGACATTGAAAGAAGGATACAGGCAATGGAGATGAGATGCTTCTGCAAACTCCTTGGTATCTCGTACAAAGATCATATAACCAATAAGGAAGTGAAAACCCGAATCGAAAACGCCATCGGGCCGTATGAAGACCTCCTGACCTCAGTGAAAAGACGCAAACTGAGGTGGTACGGGCACGTCACACGATCATCTGGACTGGCCAAGACCGTCTTGCAGGGAACAGTTCAGGGAGGGAGACGAAGAGGCAGACAGAGAAAAAGATGGGAAGACAATATCAGAGAGTGGACTGGCCTTGAATGGAATATCATTCTGCGGAAAGCTGAGGACCGTGAGGAGTGGAGGAAGTTGGTTGCAAAATCTTCAGTGGTGCCCCAACGGTCAACCAGACTACGGGACTGATGATGAGCCTGTAGTAGTCAGCTGGGCTATAAGCAATATGAACTTGAACATGGCACTAGTGACGTGAGTGTGTATGAAATTCATTCTGAGTGCTGAGATGTCATCTTCTGAAACTGAAACCATTGAAACAGATCCTTCATCTCCAGAGTTAAAACTTTCCCACCATGGCATTGCCATCTTCTGAAAGCTACAATCTGGAAAACTTGGTCAAATTGAGAGATTGGTATTTTATCCCATATTTTAGCTTGTATTTTGTATGTCTTCTGTCTCACATTCATATTGGTTTATTTTATCCCTTATTTTATCTTGTATTTTGTACATCTTTTATCTCGCATTTCATGATTCATGCTGGTTTCAGGAGTTTACCACTTGTGACCCTGCCTATTATCGCTGGACACAGTACATCTTTCTCAAGATGTTGGATGCTGGTCTGGTGTATCAGAAAGAGGTGGGAGTTCATCTGTTCTTGTGTACAAGTCAGACTTGTTCCTTCTGTCTTTGTTTTGTCAGTTCTCTTTCATTCTCTCTTTCTTCATTGCTGTTTTTGATTTCCATGATTAATTCTACTTTAAATACTGTTTATAACTTCTTCATGGATCAAATGGGAAAATGGGGTGGAGAAAAAGAAATTTATTGAGCCTGTTACTCTGTGATGACAATGTTATTTTTAGCCGCAGTAGAAGTTTACATGTTTTTATTTCTGCTATAAATGTTGCTTGTGTTCATTGCTAGTATTGTATTTGTTATTATGATGATTTTGTATTATTATTATTGTTGTTGCTGTTATTGTATTGTTATTACTACCATTGCAAGAACAGCTGTACTTTTGTTGTAGTTATAATATCACCACTCTTTTTTATATTGTTATCACAGTGTCAGTGTCTTTATCACCATCACATAAATGCTTGTGACCAGGGGGAAGTGAACTGGGACCCAGTGGACATGACAGTGCTTGCTGATGAACAGATTGACCAAGCTGGAAGATCATGGAGGTCAGGTGCCAAGGTAGAGAAACGCTTCTTGAAGCAGTGGTATATCAAGACCACTGCCAAAGCACAGGTACATGGCTGATTTAGATTGGATGGACAGATTTGGATTAGATTCTCTTTTTTTTTTTTTTTTTTTTTTTTTTTTTTGTCACAACAGAATTTTTCTGTGTCAATTTGGAAATGCTTTCCTAGTGTTAGGCTCACTATGGCCTTCACTAAAGAAAGAGACTGAGACACACCTACTTACATTCATACAACAACACAACACCTAAAGTTCAAACATTCACACAAATTTCTTTATTAACCTTTTTAGCTTCGGTCCAACCTCAGCCAACAGTTCCAACCGCGTTGCCTAGCGCTTCGTTACAACCGCACCTGACTGTAAATGTCGGCCACGTGCATAGGCTATTTTGATCACGTACTGACCACGTGTTTCTCACACAGGCAACCTAGTTATCATCCAGTGAAATGATCTTGGTATAATTAGAGCTACACACACATCCATTTACTACAGATCGAGTGTGTAAAAGAGTGATGGGGGTATTTTCATTCATGCCACATAGCGTGTGAAAAAATGCGATGATGTAGCAGATAGTTTTCAGGATACAGATAATTCTCCAGATTATTCAGAGTAGGAATTTAATGCTATTGTTCGTGAATTAGAAAAACAGAAAGAAGAAGATGTAGTTGAGTCAGATATTTAGGTTAGTGAGGGGGAAGATGATGAAAACTGTGATTCAGGAGAGGAGAGCGACACAGGAGGTAACGTACGCACTGGCCTCATTTCAGCACACTGCACTGGTTCTGCCAACAGGGAGAAATTTGATCACCCTGTTGGACCAAATCACCAAATCATACACTGCCAGCTGATGCCTAGCCTTTAGACTATTTATTGGTCTACTTTGAGGATAGCCACCCTCCCAGAGTGGCCCTCTCAAGACAGGATCCTACTTCGAGACCACCACCTTCTTCCACTTAGGTTTTTTTTTCTCTCTCTTTCCTGGCGGATTTGGACAGATTATCATCTGCCTATTCTGACATATATGAGAGCCCAGAGCGGCCACCTGCTCTCAGAATGGCACTGATCACTTATCAGATGGTGAAAACTTCTTTTGCAGAGAGTGTCAGTGGCCATCCACCTCAGCTATAACCTCATCATCCTATGCAGGGATGCCATCCTCACTTTGAGCAACCTACTTGAGAGGATCATCCCACTCTGCAGGCTATTCCTTCTCAGTCAGCTTCATTCAGACTCTATTTTCAGCCATTTGTTTCCAAACATGCAGCTGCACCACGCAAGGACTCCGCGGCCCTCTCCTCATGAAACATGCGCACTAAACAGCTGTCATCCCATCCACCCCAACCCACCCACCCACCCTCTGTTGGGATGCCAGGGGCTCTTTCAATGTAAATGGTATCCCCACCTTCTGGAAATTCTGTACTAGAAATTTCCTCTTTTCTGTCACTCTCTTTGTTTCTGCCTTGTTCCTTTGCTTTGTGTCATTTCTTCATTTCATTTTCTGCCTTGTTGATCCATTCATCTGTATGTGTTCGATAAAGTCTTGTGTACTTTATCTTAGGATTGATAATTGGGTATATGTATCAAGTGCATTTCTGGCTCAAGGGAAGTGAGATATGCGGAAGCAATTTTAGGTAATTTATGCCCGTTTTTATGTTTTTGTGTCCTTACATAGGTTGAAATTTGTATTCAGGTATGTTTTTTTAATCCTCAGTGTGATAAATTGGATGGAGTTTTCAATGCCAGGGGTATCTCCTCAGGTTGTGTGCTAATGCATTCATATGTGCACGCAATTTTCTTTTTTTTTTCCTGTTGAATTGTTTAATGTGCTTTGAAACGGTTATAGACTTGATATGGCTCTATGCAGTCAGCTGGGCTTTAAAAAACAAAAACAATAAACAATCCCACACCCGGTACACAAACCCACCGCTAAAACAGGATCCCGCTCCTATGCAACAAAGGCCACAGAGCTCCAATCTACATAAGTCAGATTTTCACAAACAGAGCATCCACTGGCCCAAACAAAAGTCTCCTCAAACAGTGGGCACCAACAGGTGACTCACAGGGGACACACCCACCACCCACACAGGATCTAGGCTTAGCGGGAAGCTCTTAGCTCAGTCCGTGGGTGATGAAAATTATTGAAGAGGGGTACTAACTCCCCTTTAGAGGAGGAAAAAAAACTTTGCAGGCATTACCATCATTCCCTCGAGGGACTGCTCTTGACCTCATCCTAAAGCAGGCAGTGGAAGTCCTTCCTTCATAGCCTGACCCGGGGTTTCTAAGACCACCTTTTCACAGTTCCAAAACTTTCAGGTGGCTGGCACCTTTTACTGGATTTGTCTCCCCTCTACTTCTTTCTGGAACATATCCACTTCAAAATGGAAAACCCAGCGCTTATTCAACAGTTGATGAGGGAAGGGGATTGGGCCTCCTCCATTAATCTCAAGGATGTCTACTTCATATCCTTATACACCCTTCATTCAGGAGATTCCTGCAATAAGTTTGGAAGGACAAGGGTCTACAACTCCTGACCTTTTCCTTCAGCCTCTCCCTGGCCTCTTATGTCTTCACAAAGGTTGTCAGAGAACTAGCAACTCTGGCCCCATAGATGCCATCCACCTCTCTTGCTAACTGGATGATTGGCTGATCCTGGCAGACTCTAAGGCACTGCACCACTCTCACACACAGCATCCTCAGCTTCTGCACGAACCCCCAGAAATGCAATCTCACTCACTCCCAGTCATTTGAGGTCATTGGTATGAGGTGTAACACCCTCTTTGTGAGGGCCTATCTGACTCCGGCCAAGCTCCAGAAGCTTCTGTTGAAACTCAGTTCTCTCCGGAGCTCTCCCTTATCTTCAGCCAGGCAGATGTCCTCTCTTCTGAGCCTCATGGAGTCACTTGCTCCAGTCTGTCCCTCAGCAGGACTCAGAAACGGCCACTCCAGCAAGCCTTCGGATCCTGCTGGTCTGTTTTCCAGCATTTTGAACCAAAGGATCACACTGGGACCTTGGTTCCCGGAAGCCACCAAAGAATGGGTCTGGGCCTTTGACCTGGAGGAAGGAGTCCGGATAGCTCCTCCCCCTCACCAGCTAGCCCCATACACCAATGCCTTGTACATAGGCTGGGGAGCCTATGTAATGGTATCCCACATCTCCGAACTCTTGTCCCAGACAGAAGCCCTTCTCCACATAAATGTTCTTGAAATTGAGGCAGTTTTTCAAGTCCTGAAGGCCTTCCAACCCCTCACACACGACAAGACTGTCAAGCTGTTCTCAAATAACATGACAATGGCTTGCTATATGAACAGACAGGCGGGTGGGGGGGGGGGGATAGTCTCACTCATGGTCAGCCACTGGTACAGGGTCAACAAGACCTCTCTGTCAGCAGCTCACATTATCAGGAAGTCGAATATCTTAGCCAACTCCTGAGCTGGGGTCACTCAATCATTCAGATAAAGTGGACCCTTAGACTCTCCAAAGTGTATGAGACAAACGGTTTGTCCCATTGATCTCTTCACGACAAAGTTTATCAAGAGGCTCCTGATCTACATATCTCTGGTCCAGGACCCAGAAGCTCTAGCAGTGGGTGTCCTTCCTGAACTGGGTTCCCCTGATCTGCTACTTCTTTTCTCCTTTCCTGATTCTTCACCATGTAATCAGGAAAGCAAGGGAAGAAAAAGTCAGCATGATTCTTATCGCTCCTTTCTGGCACTCCCAGCCTTGGTTCCCAGAACTCAAGCCTGTGTCACACGAGCCCCCTTTGGAGTTGACTCTGAGCTGGAATCTGCTAAGGCAGCCCTGCTCTGGTGTCCTTAATGTCAACCTGGCGATGCTTCACCTCCACGCGTGGCTCCTATCGGTCCCTCCTGCCATCACTGAACAAGGAGGCAGACCCTTTTTCCTTTTCTCATCCATGTGCCACACCCATATCAGTATCTCTTTTAGTAGCAGGAGCTCTCCCAGCTACCTGCTCTCTCACTTCTGTATCCCATAGGAAAGACACTGAATCTGTCTGTAAACGCAAGGTGCAACTCCAACAAAGTGCACCCCCACTCTCCATCCTCAGTCAAGCTGGCGAATTTCCTTGCCAATCTCTCTCAAAATGAGAAAGTCTTCTAGCACCATTAACCCTTTCGCTGCTATCATGTTTTGCTAAGACACATGCTAAGATTTGTTTCAGAAACAGACAAAAATCACGCTTATTATTTTCAATTGCTTATAATTCAGAAGGCATTGAAGATAGATACATAAAAGTATATATCAAATGAAAGGAAATTGAATGAAGATTGTGTTTATGACAATTTCAAAATGAAATAATGTACCAGAGTGTCACATGTACTCTTTGAAATGCAATAAAAAAAAATGTTAAAGTCAATGATGATGTAATCAAGTGATGCAGGAGCTCACAATCAGTTTATAGCACACTTTGATTTGAAGATATAGACTGTACAAAGGTCAGAAAGCAGTGTCCAGCCACAATATAAGCACAGCCTAGCCACACATAAAATGAAAGGGTTTTATCTCCCAGTGTCTATCCCCAGTAAAAACGCTTCTGAGTGTGGTAGTTCTGGAAGCAGTCTTCTAAACACAGTCCTCTCCTTCCCCCTCTTGCTCCCCTTCCCCTTCTAGCAGGCCCAGCAACAGCAGGTCCAGCAACAGCAGGTCCAGGCCGAACATCATCACCATGCTGCATTACCATACCTGTAGCACAGTGAAAGCAAGGATTCAAATTTCCACATATTTTATGAAATAAAAAAAGTCACACACACACACACACACACACACACACACACACACACACACACACACACACACACACACACACACACACACACACATACATACACACACACACACACACACACACACACACACACACACTGACATAGGTAGCATGCTACTCCCCCATGCCACCCCCTTTCATTTTCCTCAAGCAAACACTGCAAAGAAACCCAGTGAGTACTGCTTCTACCAAAGTGACTTCATTACAACATTGTTTCTGTCAGTATTATCACAGAATGCTTTCAATTTCCTATAAAAAGTCACACCAACAGTCTCTCTCTCTCTCTCTGTCTCTCTTTCTCTCTCTCTCTCACACACACACACACGCACACCCCTCTGCTCCCACCCTACCCCTCACATAAACACACACAGGCCATGGAGATAGATTGTCTAGTAGCCTACTCCTCACACAAACACACAAAGGCCAGGGAGATAGCACAGGGCAGAGGCCGACCAGAAAAACAAATCATCAACAAGACACACACAGCATGCAACGAGCGAGCGACGAGTGACACGCCCACAGGTCGAACACACTGCCCACTCGGTCACTGGCTCGCTCGCTGACCAGGCCCAAACAAAGGGCTCAGCCATCAATACACACACTTAGCTGTTCTATTTATAAATATACTGAGAAGAAAGCAATACAATCATGTTATAAAATGAATAAAGCTCTCAAATACACCTACCTGCATCTGGAACAATCGGATCTCCATAGGCCTACTTTGATTCAGACGATCAGTCACCCAAAGATTCTTCCACATCAAAATCTGGGTCGTTGGCATCAACTTCACGAAGTTCGAAGCCAGCTGGCTTGAAGTCTTCATCTCCACTGTCTTGATCTCGAAAAATCGCTTCAATAACTTCTGCAACTGTGTAGGTTCGTTGTGGGGCAGCCATAGCGCTTCAAAAACTGAAAGCTCAACTTCGTAGCACCTTGCCAATCGATCGTGATAAATTATGCAAATGATCTAAATAACTTGAACAAACGGCACTCAAAGAGCGAAGATTGTCAAGGGACCTAATCAAATCATAAATAGAACGATTCTGTCATGTGCTAGACGAAAAGAGAAAGAGTGTTTGATACGGGACGATCCGCGATCGTCAACAGAGCATTGCAGACGACGGTTTCTATGACGATCGTCACTCATCAACAGCACAGTGAAGAGGTTAAGGGTTACAGATCTACTATCTGCACAACCTTACAACAACCTGGGAGGGGGAGGGGGGGAGGCAGGGCCCACTCTATCCAACAACTTCCTTCTCCGGGAAGTCTGCAGAGTTTTATCAGCCCAAGAGGCTAAGACTCCTGCTGGGATTCCTAAACGGGACTTAGTTCTTGCCTAAGACACCGTCAGGCGTCTGCCATTCAAACCATTAGGTATGATTCCCTTCTCTCTCCTGTCACCTCTCACACAAACCATCCTTCCTCCTGGCCCTCACTACTTCCTGCCACCATGGCGAAATCCCCCCCTCTAGTTGGAGCCAGGAAGATGTCTGGGTTCTATAGCAGTGGGGACCTCTCTTTCTTGCCAGAATTCCTGGCCAAGACCTGACAACCAACTGCTTCAGTCAACTGAGGACTTAAAATTAAACACTGCAGTGTCAGTAACAAGACCAGCAGGTTTGGCTGATGAATTTCTGCATAAAGAATTGTGGATCAAAAACAATGCTGAGGTTCTTGACTGAATCGGAAAGTATAGTACTGTTGTCACCTATTTGGAGATAACAGCCTGCTGCAGTGGAAAGCTTGTGTTTGATGATAATGATAATGATGATAATAGTCATCATCTTTATCAACAGAATCATAAAAATGATTATAAAGATGACAGTGATAAGTCATGATGTTAAGTATAATGACAAGAAAATTTATGAACATGAAAGATTGTTTCCTGAAACTCAGGACTTCTCTACAGCTGATTACACTTTGTTTTTTGTTTTGTTTTGTTTTACTTGTTTTGCTGTCCCAATTTTTCCATAAGTCAGCCAGTCACATGACTTGCAGGATTGTTAACATGCATATTTGATATTCTGCATGTATATACACACAAAGGTGGTTTAGGCAAGTCTGCATACATGTTCACCTGGGAGATAAGAAAAATCTCCACCCTTTACAGGTGGGGAGTTGTCTGGCCGGACTGAATCCGGGACCTTTGGACTGGAAGTT
Source organism: Monoplex corrugatus (assembly GCA_030674185.1). NCBI lineage: Eukaryota > Metazoa > Mollusca > Gastropoda > Littorinimorpha > Ranellidae > Monoplex > Monoplex corrugatus. Next base: position 77,613,116 of record JAPXFY010000014.1, read on the forward strand.
CAACATTTACCCAGTCCACTTCTGCATTTGTCAGTGGTGGTTGCAATCTATGACTTTCCATTCAGTAGACTGTTGGCTAACCACTTTTCCATGTTGACTGGTTGATGTATTGATATAAACATAAATACAAGTGTTGTGAATAAAACTTTGGACAGCGCACAAGTAGTGCCATAGGCACAGACAGGAAGCATGTTGATCTCTTTGTTGTAGTACTTGTTGAGGTTGATACGTATGTTCTGTTCTCCCTGTAGGTCTATATCACAGTAGTGATTTTCTTGTATATTGTATATATTCTTATATTCACACTCGGTTACTCATTCACTCATTATTTTCTTGCATATTGTATATATTCTCATACTCACATTCGTTTACTCATTCATCACTTATATATGCACAAGCACGCACCCACACACACACACACGCATGCGCGCACGCAGACACGCACGCACACACACACACACACACACACACACCACACACACACACACACACACACACACACACACACACACACACACACACACACACACACACACACACACACACCACACACACACCTCTCTCTCTCTCTCTCTCTCTCTCTCTCTCTCTCTCTTTCTCTTACATTTGGTTGACCAGTTTGATTTATAGATGAGCAATTTTATTAGGTGACTAACTTGGAATGAAATGGTTGATTATTTAACTGATGTGGTTTGTATGGTTAATTGAATATTTGAGTGATAGATGATTGATTGATTGATTGATTGTTTGTCACAGTACAATGAATGTACTTATTATTTGTTTGATTCAATTGATAAAGTGAAGTGATTATTTCACAAGTCAGTTGATTAACTGATCAGTTGTTGAACGACTGATGATTGTGTTAACTGACTGGCCAATGACTATACAGAGAGACTAAATGCTTGACCAGCAGATTGAGGAATGGAACGATACATGTGTATACAAATATTTTTTTTACAAATTCTTTAATGTTTTAATGCACTGATTAATTAAGCTTGATGATAGTAGGTAGGTCCAGTCATTTTTGTAATTGAAAATATATTCAGTATTTTCAAATTTTCTAAAAGGTAATAATAAAGTTAATATAAATGCAAAATATCTCACTCATAGCTCTAACGGTTTTTGAGATACTGCTGTTTGAAATACTGTAAAAATGGGCGTTTTTCGCAGTTTGGTGAATTGGCCATATTTGTACCCACATTTCTTCAGAAGTATGCATCTCGTATGTATAAAAATTGATACAGTTTTTGTATTCTATACGTAAATTAAGCCTGATTTTTTTTTAGAACTCTAGAATTATTTTCCTTTGTGCTATTTGTCTTCAAAAATGGCAAAAATGCCAATTTGTCCACTTGTCATTCTGTGGCAAACACACGTTAACGCTGCGTAATGGTTCATAACTCAGGGACTAGCCATGCTACATCAAAAATGCAGATATCAAACGATTCAGCACTGAATATGAAAACAAAATTTGTGAAAAAGAAGTGTTCAACCTTATCTTTATGTACATAATTAGATTAAACTAAATAAAATCTGACACATTTTCTCATTATTTGCTTTGAACACCTCCTCGGGGAAATGATTTCCAAATGAGTCCTAATTTCCTATGATCTTTACACATGTTTTGAAATTCACCCTGTTCCCCTGTCCCACTCCTAGTTGCTATATTATTATTTGTACTGTGATTGGTGACGCAATAAACAGCACCCACATCTTTTGTCTGCCAGTATTGTTTTCTGCATTTTTCAGATGACTGATTTTCTCAAAACTGCATGAATCTTGAAAATTGTTTGTGTTTGTTCAGCAATATGCATCTCTAAAGCAAAAACCTTCTGCTTTTTCTCTGTGACAGCTAAGGGCTTCTGCTTCTGCGTTCTCTATATTCATTTCTGCTTCCAGCTGAAATTGATACACTTCAGTGATTTGACTATGCTGTAACACTGACACTCAGCCTGGTCAGGTATAGGATGATATGACTGTAAAGAATTCGGGAATGTCAAATTTTGTTTTGAATTGTTTTTGAATTCACGGGGAGCATCTGTGTAAATTTGTACCATGGTCTCACCATCCTGTTTTCTTTCATTTGATCTGTTTCTTCTTTACTTCATCACACATATTAATCAACCTGGGCAGCACTAATAAAGTTGAGATGTTCACACAAATATCTAACCCAAAGAGAGTTTTTTTTTGTTTCCAGTTTTTGCTGGATGTGAAATATACATAATTTCAGGAGTAACACTACAGGAATGTTGTCAAGGTTCTCCACGTAACATAATGTGTCTGATAAAAGAAGTGCTTTGGACACCTGGTGCTGTTTAGAAAATGGGCCAATCCATTCAATGTTCTTGTCAACATTGAGAAATTCTTGTAGAAGTAATGATGTTTTGGAAAATCGATGAAAACATGTGCGGCCAGCACTCGCAGCAGCTCTACATTACAAGGAGACACAGGTTCTGTCTGGTGTCTGCAGATGTCATTGAAGAGAGTCTGGACTCATTCTATGTGCCCCTCATGTCTTCAGCATGTAGGCCTAGAGTTGAAGCAATAACTGTTTGTCCACATACATGTTTGACAAATATGGGCTGATCCTTTCTCTTTGGTCCAATTCTTTTAACAAGCAGTTGGAACCAGTCATCCTCTAAAATTCACACACACACACACACACACACACACACACACACACACACACACACACACACACACACACACACACACACACACACACACACACACACACACACACAGTGTTCAATCAAACCTCTAGCACACAGAAATCTACCAAATTTGAAACGATCACTAGTTACATCTGATGTGTTGACAAAACATGTGTCAAGACTGTACTTTACCCCTTAGCAGAGCAAAAAATTTGTTAATATGCACTGATTGAAATGATAACTATACTGTGTCCTGATGACAAAATTTAGATTAAAACATTTTTAATGTTTTTTTGTTTCCAATTTATTTGTTTATGTATATTTGGTCCTGAAAAGAGTTTGAAAAACATTTCTACTTTCGCTTGTATGCAGTTCTCATATTCGAGTTATCGTCCTTGTTGAAGCGTTTTTGCCAAATTTCTAATGCTTATTCATCATATTCTTTATTAAAAAAATCATGAACCTTTCAAAGAATTTTTTTACAAAAATACAAGCAATTTTCATTTCTCTGATTGGAATCTGAAAGATATAGATCTATTCTTTTATTTATTTTTCTCTCTATCAAGGGTCTGGGAGATAACAAACTGTTCTAGACCAAGCACACGCCTGATAAGAAATTATATATTAAAATTTGTATTAACGATTTATGAAACAATCAGTTCCATTGAAAAAAAAATTGCAAAAAGATTAAACTAATGGTCGCTTACATACTTACCAAGATCGCGTTCAAGATTTTTTAGATCTATGAGTCAAAGTTGTTCCTTCAGAAATTGGGTCAGTTTCGGACGACGTCATTGAACCCTGTGTCGGTACCTTTAGTATTGGCTTTCGGAACTTTTAAAAGGGGCAGCCTGAGTTTAATTATTTGCACGATCTTAAGAACAATTAAATTCTCTACAAAATGAGTGGTAATACAACACTGTGCGTGTAGAATTGTTAACTTTACGGTGCCTTTTAAAAATATGTTTGTTTTTTGGCACTGAAAAAACAGTATTCAGTTAAAGGAAGTATGATGAAATTTGTTACACTGGATTCTTCAGGCTGTCCCCTTTAATTTGATACCAAAATCACCGCTGTGCGTATCATTTGTAAAAGTTCCGACAGCATTTCCGACAACTGGTGTTGATCGGTCCTGGGAAAACCGCGTGAGGAAACTTTCCACGTCGCTGCCAACGTTGCGTTCGGTATGTGTATTTAGATCGCTCAGGGTCAAAGCACACTTCTTTAACACCACAAATAAAGACACAGGTTTCACACCTAAAGTTCATTCAATGTATCGACATAATTTTTTATCTTCCAATCGTGAATGGTAGACGAGCTGAAGCAATTTAAAATCGGCAATTTTTACCAGTTCTGCTGTATGTTAGCCATTAGCGTAAGAGTGGCTGGACCTACCTAATGATAGTCAAGTACTGATTACTATGTTCCTTCATTGAATATTAGATCAGGTCAGCAGAAGAAGGATCTGTTGACTGTTACACCGATGAACTATATAAACTGAGGAAGATATTGAAAGTGATAATTTTCAATGATTTAATTATATAAACCAATAAACTATATAAACTGAGGAAAATATTGAAAGTGACTATTTATGATGATTAATTATATGCATTGCAAAATTTGTGTAACTCACAAAAGCCCTATTTCCCTCCCCACCCCATTGACTATTGTATTGTGGCCTACTGCCAATGTACATTAAACAAATTGAGTTCTCTCACGTACATCCATGCATCGTCCTCTCTCTCTCTCTCTCTCTCTCTCTCTCTCTCTTTCTCTTTTCTCTCTTTCTCTCTCGCTCTTCTCTCTCTCTTCTCTCTCTCCTCTCTCCCCTCCCTCCTTCCCTCCCTTTCTCTTGTCTCACCCTCACTCACTCGGTCAAAAGGGTCATCTGTGACCAGTGCATACCAGCATGCTTTTTTGTTTTGTTTTTGTTTTTTGTTGTTGTTTTTTTTTTGACTGATGTCCTTGTTTTGTAGTTGTTATTCTTGTTGTTTGTATGTTGTGTGTTTCAGTCATTGTATGAAGGATTGGAAGAAGTGGACCAGGACCTGTGGGGAGACATTGTGCAGCTGCAGAGACACTGGATAGGGAAATGTGACGGAACCAGACTGCTTTTTCCTGTGCAGGTCGTGTAATTGTATACATGATTTTTTTTTCACCTGATATGTGTACTTAATGCTTAATGTGTACTTAACTATTAATGCCATATACATCCTAAGAACTATCATAGAGAGGTCAGTTGAGATGAATAAGGATTTGTATTTATGCTTTGTTGACTATACCAAGGCTTTCGATCAGGTACGACATGAAGAATTGATCAACCAACTGGAGAGACTCAATGTCGATGGAAAAGATCTACGAATAATCAGGAATATGTACTGGGAACAAACAGCTGCAATGAGAATAGAAAACAATATAAGCTCTTTTCAAAACATCAAAAGAGGAGTCAGACAGGGTTGTGTTTTGTCACCAGATCTGTTTTCACTATATAGCGAAAACATCATGAGAAACCTAGAAGAAGACCCTGGATTAAAGGTTGGAGGGAAAATGATAAACAACATTCGGTGCGCAGATGACACCGTGCTAATTGCAGAAAATGAAAGGAACCTACAAAACCTTGTGAATATACTAGAAACAGAAAGCAAAGGTAAGGGGTTGGAACTAAACAGCAGGAAGACTGAAGTCATGGTGATCAGTAAGAAATCCCCTCCTGCAAAATAACAGCAAATGGCACAACGTTGACACAGGTTAATAAGTTCAAATACCTGGGAACGGTCATTTCATCAGACGGCAGATGCACATCGGAAATAGCTGGCAGAATCGGCCAAGCCAAAACAGCATTCAAGAAGATGACAAGCATTCTTACCAACAAATGCCTATCAATTAACATCAGAAAGAGAGTCCTTGAATGTTATATAGAACCAATACTGTTGTACGGATGCGAGGCGTGGACAGTCAGCAAGCAAAGCCAGAGCAGGATCGAGGCAGCCGAGATGTGGTTTCTCAAAAGAATGTTGAGAGTACCATGGACAGCAAAGAAAACAAACGAGACAGTCTTGATGGAGGCAGACACAAGTCGATCACTGATAAGGAAGATTAGGAAAAGACAAGCAACATTTATAGGCCATTTTATGAGGAAGGGGGATTTGGAGCACCTGGTCACAACGGGAAAGCTGGAGGGAAAGAGAGCACCGGGTAGACCCAGGGAGAGAATGCTGGACAGACTTGCAAAGTGGCTGAGGATGAAGAGGGTGGGGAGATGCTGGGGGCAGCGAGAGATAGAGATGATTGGAAGTCCATGGTCGCCAACGCCATGCGGCAGGGCACCTGATGACAATGATGTGTACTTAATTTTCTTTTCCTTTTTTATCTGTTGAAGTATTGTATGTTTTGAAACAGTTATAGCTCTGATATGACTCAACACAGTCAGCTGGGGTTTAAACAAAAATAATGATAACAATAACAGTGGACAAGATTCTTTGCTCTTTTTAATAGCACATAATTTCTTACAAGTGCATAAATTCAGTTAATGCAAGAGGACCATACAAACTACAAAATACTCAACTGGGTGGTTGAGAAATCGATGAAAAGATATCTACCTCAGAAGTTACAGTAATAATGGGAGGTTTTAATGCTAAAGTGGGACAGGATAGGGTGGAGGATGTAATTGGACCTCATGGCCTTGGTACACAAAATGAAAGGGGAGGGAAACTTGTAGAATGGGCACATATGAATGAGTTCATAGTCGGAAACACCTGGTTTGAGCACCCTAATAGAAGAAAATGGACTTGGATGAGTCCAGGAGATAATACCAAAAATCAGATTGACTACATCCTGATTAACAAAACATTTAGAACTTCTTTACTGTCAGCAAAAACACTACCAGGCGCAGACTGCAACAGTGACCACAATCCTGTAGTGGGAAGATTTAGGCTGAAATTAAGGGAAAGGAAACAGACCAAAAGCAACATCAAACTAAATCGTGGACTCTTAAAGACAGATGAAGTATACATGAAAAATTTAATGTACATGTTCAAAACAAATTCAGTGCTCTGGAAGACATTGGTGACAGTGAGGAACAATGGACAAAGTTGAGAAATTCGATAAATGAAGCTTGCGAAGAAATCCCTGAAGTAGATAGAAAAGCAAAAAAGAACTGGATGACAAAAGAAATTTTGGGCTTGATGGAGGAAAGGAGGAAGGCAAAGAGAAACAAGGAGATGTACAGGAAGATAAACAAAGAAATCAGAAATAGGTGCAATGAAGCTAAGGAAGCTTGGCTGAAAACAAAATGCAAAGAAATAGAAGACTGACACAAGGAGAATTGGAGCACCTGGTCACAGCAATAAAGCTGGAGGGAAAGAGAGCACCAGGTAGACCCAGGGAGAAGATATTGGACGGACTTGCAGAGTGGTTGAAGACAAAGAGGGTGGAAGAGGTGCTTGAGGCAACAAGAGATAGAAACAGATGGAAGGCCATGATTGCCAACGTCATGTGGCAAGGCACCTGATGATGATGATGATGAATGTTATGACTTGTATCAGTACAGTTAGACAGATGCAGTCATCAGTTGGGTAAACATGCTGAGTTCACTCCACTAAAATACCTCCACTTGGTGGGTAAAAGGGTGGAAAATTTTCCGATCTTCCAAGTCAGCTTGTCTGCAGACCTCCCAGTGTCTGAACACCCTGCATATGCATATATGCAGATTATCAATTATATGCACAAAAGATTGTGTAAGTCATGTCAGTGACTGGCTTAAGGAATTATGAAAACACCCAACATGAACACCTACCAAAGATGCAGACTGTGCATTAACTTTATGGAATGTGGTCAGCTCACTTAAAAGCTTGAGTTGTCCATGTTCCATCAACCCCGTTGAGTGCCGACGTTTTTTTGACATCCAGTGTTTTCCATGTGCCAGGGAAAAAATGTTGCATTGCTACCATGTACATTAAAACAACTGTTGCTTCCATATTTATTGGAATCTATGCATGAAATTACACAGAATGGTGCATTAGGCATGACTAAATGTATTTTCAGATGATTTATGTAGTAATTTTTTTTAATTACTACATATTTGTAATATTTTGTGGAAATTCCCGTAAAAAAACTCATAACTGCTCGCGATGGAAATCAGAAAAACAAAGGAAAAAATAGAAGATATGACCCTCCTGATGAAATCTAAAAGTATTCAGACTTAGGCAGACTTCCTGCTAAGAGATCACTGACATCTGAGGAGTTACAAAGACCACAGTGAGCTAGTACAGAGTGGCTTGAAGGGGTCAAGTTGTCCCCTGAGGCATGCCCCCCACCCCCACCCCTCTCCATCACCCTAGTCTTCCCCTTGCCACTTCTAATACTACTCACTGACAGTGTGGCTTATATAATTCTACAATGTGGGCCTTTCCTGAACTATGTGCAATGTTGACTAGCTGCCAGTATTTCCTGTAGCATCAGCCCTTGCCCTTGGTGTTCGGGGGTCAGGGTGGGGCTTGGAAAATCAATACTTTTTGTGTTTGGCCTGTCTGCTGCTCATTTCATTCTAACAGCAAGAAACTACTGCTGTTTTCAATCTCTTCTTGTGTCAGATTTGTCTTCTGAATCATCCTACAGTCATATATAAGTTCTTGACTTTCAAAGGCTGAAAACATGCAGCATTGCAAGACAGTCCTGGTGTCAACATTTTTGCTGAAAACCAGTTTCTCTTTTCAGATAAATAAAACCAATCTTGTGAGGGTTGCATAGGTCAAAAAGCCACGTAAGACAAGCCAGTCACTTTTATGAACCCTCTCTGAGATTGACAACATCAGTCAGTGCTTCTCTCCCATTTACATTAGGCTGAAACGTGCGTCAAACTACCTCCGTAAGTTTCACGTATGTAGGCACCAGAGAAAGCTCCGAGAGCTCTGTAAATTTTAAGGACGCGGCACTCAAGAGGTTACTTAAAACTTTGACCATGTCCATGTGTAGTATGCAGTGAGTCCAGTTGAGTTTGAAGAATAGCGCTAGAGAAAGATTTATGATAACATCAACTGTTGTTGTGAATTGTTGTCAGTAGTAGAAGTAACTGCAGTTGCAGTATCCAATGCTATTATTATTTGTTTATTTATTTATGTATTTGTTATTCACTTGTTTATTTGTACAGTCAACAGATGGAAGTACATATGAACCACTCAACATCTACACCAACACACCTGAAGCTGTGTACGGTGTGGCATATATCGCTGTTTCTCCACAGCACCAACTGAATCAGCGTGTGTTGTATCAGGTATATACATGGTTTTCTGCCTTTATACTCATCTTACAATGACCGCACTGATTCGAGTGTAGCTCAAGAAAATCTGTTTAGATGTGGCCTCTAGTCCACCCATCTGTGAATGAATACCTGACTGTGTTTAGGGTCGAGGAGTGAAGTAGTGAGGAAGATTTGGGATTGGTACCACCCTCACAGTGATAGCCTTGAGAAAAGTTGAGGTCTCCAACACCTCACTTCACTTCAGCCTAGGGTAAATGGACCTCCTTTATCTTACCATGTCTTGTCTCTCCCAATCAGGGAAGTCAGAGAGATCATTCGAAGTATGAGTTTGATTTTTTTTTTTTTTATGAACATTCAAGCTGACTAGAAAATGGTTTAACAGCCATACATAGCTTTCATCTTACCTTCACACGACTTTGTGACAACTACCCACCACTGGTGTCAGGCATTTTGGTAGGTGAAATACAGTACACAGTGAATATGAAATGCCTCCTTGTCAGTGGGCAGTTCTTTTCTTTTCACTGGGTTTTGTATATGAATTGAAATAGATGTAACCAAAATCAGTTGGGGGGATGTTCTCAATGGGCTTTGGCGTATGAATTAAAATAGATGTAACCAAAATCAGTTTGGGATGTGTGTGTGTGTGTGTGTGTGTGAGTGAACCGGCTTTGGCATATGAATTGAAATAGATGTAACCAAAATCAGTTTTTTGTTGTTGTTTTTTTGTTTTGTTTTTAGGGGTGGGGGTGTCTCAATGGACTTCAGCATATGAATTGAAATAGATGTAACCAAAAACAGGTGGGTTTTTTGGGGGTGGATATCAATGGGCTATGGCATATGAACTGAAATAGATGTGACCAAAGTCAGTTGGGGGGGGGTCTCAATGGGCTATGGCATATGAACTGAAATAGATGTAACCAAAGTCAGTTGGGGGGGGGGGGGGGTCTCAATGGGCTATGGCATATGAACTGAAATAGATGTAACCAAAGTCAGTTTGGGGGGGGGGGGGGGGGTTCTCAATAGGCTATGGCATATGCACTCAAATAAATGTAACCAAAATCAGTTAGTGGGGGGGGGGGGGGGTTCTCCTCAATGGGCTATGGCATATGAACTGAAATAGATGTAACAAAAATCATTTGGGGGGGGGGGGGGGGGTGTTTCTCAATGGGCTATGGCATATGAACTGAAATAGATGTAACAAAAATCATTTGGGGGGGGGGGGGGGGGTGGTTCTCAATGGGCTATGGCATATGAACTGAAATAGATGTAACCAAAATCAGTTGGGGGGAGTGTTCTCAATGGGCTATGGCATATGAACTGAAATAGATGTAACCAAAGTCAGTTTGGGGGGGGGTTCTCAATAGGCTATGGCATATGAACTGAAATAGATGTAACAAAAATCAGTTGGGGGGGGGGGGGGGGGGTCGGGGGTCTCAATGAGCTATGGCATATGAACTGATATAGATGTAATCAAAATCAGTTGGGGGTGTGTGTTCTCTATGGGCTATGGCATATGAACTGAAATAGATACATGTATAACCAAAATCAGTTTGGAGGAGGGGGGGTCTCAGTGGGATTTGGCATTTGAATTGAAATAGATGCAAAGACTGGGATTTTTTTCACTGGGATTCGGCATTTGAATTGAAATAGATGCTGAAAGTGTTCTGTTTACTGAATGCTCGGTATGCATAACTAGTATAGTTATGAATTGTTTTTGCATAGTGCTACTTGTATCATCACCATCATTATTGGCACTTCAGTCTGGGGGAGATCATGTTGAATGCATCCCTGGAGTGTCGTTTGTTGGTTGGGTCATCGTATTGTTTGCTATGGCTGTGCAGGCTGATGCATGAAGGGCAGTCCCTGTTGCAGTTGATGTAGATGAACTGAGAGCCTGGATTGCAGGGGTTGCTGCAGCACTTGCCAGCAGTGCTCAGGAGGGAGATTTTCTGTAGTTGTTGCAATCACTGCATTTGCCCATGTTCTTGTAGATCTTCACAATGGTGGCATCTCACATGTCTTGGGAAACTTGTTCCTCCCAGTAGAGGCAGAGCCGGTCATGCAGGTGCTGAAGCAGGGCAGGTTTTCCATGCTTGACGGCTTCAAGTGCGATGTTGTCATTACCTGGAACCTTTTCCTTTGGGAGGGTGTCATTGGCATCACTCAGCTCTTCAGTGATGGTACCTCATCCACTACCTCCTTAATGACAGTTCCTTTTGCTGCTAAGGGCAGCATCTTCCTGGGTCTCCTGGTACTCTTTTCTTCTCCAGCTTTCCTGTTGTCACTAGGTGCTCAAATTTCTCTTACCTCATGCCTCATAAAATGTCCTATGAATGTTTCTTGTCTTTTCCTAATCTTCTTCATTAATGTTCTTTTTTGTGTATGCCTCTTTCAAGATTGTCTTGTTTGTTTTCTTTGCTGTGGATGGATACATATGGTTTATTCACACATAATCTTGGATGAATCATAGCCTGGTCTGTTCAGATTATTAACCATTCTATTTTAAAGTCATATCTTTATAAAGACTGATTAGTTGGTTTCCATGTGTAGAACTGGGCATGTATTGTGTGTGTGTAGATGTGTGTGATTAGTGATCACTTGGGCGGTTGGGGGGGGGGGGGGGGGGGGGGGAATACTGCACTTTCTGTCTGTTTATCTCTCTGCCACCATTGTCTGTCTATCCCTCAATCCACCATCTGTCTTCTCCCATCTTATCTGTCCACCCTGCCTCCCTTTTTGTATCTGTATGTCTCTCATTTTTGTGTACATGCACTTGTTGGTGGAAATGCATGTATAATGTTTACCAGTACATGACTTATTCCTGAAGGGGTTCAGTAGTGATACTTTGTAGTTTCTGTAATGTACATGTTTTCTTATCCCCAACTACTAACCTGGAAGATCAAGGATCGTTCTTTGTCTGGCCTCTACCCTTTGATCTGTCTGGCATGGCGAGGCCCTACCATAGCTCTCAAGGTCATTGAGATGTACAAACCTCCTGACAACATGGAGAAAAAGGTGATGGTCAGCTGCAAACTGTAAAAGCCTGAAGTTGGAAATGTCATGTGACATCAGATAGGGTCTTTCTTTGTCTGCCTCTTTGCTTTAAATACAGATATCTTTTTGTACATACTTGTTCAGCCAGCTGGTGGGGTTGCATTCTGGTCAGATGATCAAACCCCTTACTTGTCTGTTGATGAATATCATGATGGTGAACTGTTATTCTGGCCGTTTCTCTGGTCTTGTTGACACATCTTATCAAGCAATACATGTCACAGGTAATAAATATGTACTCTAGGGTCTTGGTCAGGGTCTGGTCTGGCACTGGTATTCTAGGGTGGAGGTGAAACTGGAGCTGATGAACTTGGATTTATTTCAGTATGGAGTGTTTCAGGAGTGGAGCCAGTTGATAGCCAACTTTGTTTTCTCAGTTCATCAGGGGCCTAAAAGCAAAATTATGAAAAAAAAGTATTCATTATTTTCATGTCTTTGGACATGTGATTTTTCATTATTTCAACCACATTCAGTTTCGGCAGAGTGATATTCACTGAAGTCTGGATACTAATGATATCAGCAGGAATGTCAGTCATTTTCTCCAGCACACCAAAATATAAGGGAAATTTTGCTATTGTTTTTGTCATGAGTTTTGTGTGCATGTTTTTCTTTTTTTTTTTCTTGTACCCTTTACAAAGGCCAGCTGGCTGAAAAGTTACATCTCTATGGTTTGTAAATTAAAAACATGTTTTCATTATGTTTTTGTGTTTCTGATGTCAACAGGAATGATTGTATTTAAAATGAAAGCAGGGGTGTTTCAGTGTTGACTAGTCAGCAGTTACATTTTAATCAGCATCCAATCAATCAGTTTATTATTGATGAATCAGTTGATCAGTAACTGGAATCCAGCATGTATATCATCAGTTTTTCTGCATTTTTAACTTCACTTTAACATAGTTATATTTTTTGTTTTATTTCTTTTCAGGAAAATGTCAGCCCAAATGCTGAAGGTAAGCTGTAAGTACTGGTTGAAGAAATTAAAGTGTCAGTGTGAGTAAAGGAATTGGGAAATTGAATGTGATCATCTTGGCCATTATAAAAAAAAGAAATCAGGTATGTTTATCAACAGAAAAAAAAACTGAGTAGTGTTTATCAGAAGAAGAAAGGAAGAATAAACAGGATAGTTAAGCCATTATAACAGTCTCCTTTTTTAATACAAAAAATACTACAGAAAGCCCCAATTTTGTTGTTGTCAAGGTCATTGTTACCTTAAAGCAACTTCAGTTAAAATAAAATTGTAAGATAAGATCAGGTCAGTAGAGAGTCATGACACTGAAAACAGAATTCAATAATACTTAACCTAAGCCCAGCTAATGCAAGACACCATACTAACTGAAAAATACTCAACCAGATGATCAAGAAATCAGTGAAAAGATGTCTACCACCAGGTGCTGGTGTCAAGCCCACCCCTTTCTCGATAGCCGGTTCCGGCCCGAGTAATGCTCGTCATCTTTGATTCAGTATGCCGAAGCGACAATACTATACTGTCTGTGCTCCATTCAGCCTTCCTTATGTGCCCGGTGTTTTTGCCCAAATCTCAGTCTCACACTCTCGGTGTTTTTCACTGTTTCGATCAGTGTTTACCACTTATTGTTCACCTGCACTTTACCCAGATCATTCTTCTTTCAGGGTCTTTCACCCTTTTTTTTTCATAAACTTCTCTTTTCTTTTCTTTCCCCTTTGTCAACTTTGGCCCTTCAGTGTAATTCTCGATCATTTGATCCTCAGTGTTTTCCTCTACTGGTTTCTCTAACTAATTCCGTTTGATACTGTCTTGAGTGTCTTTTTTTCCCTTCACAAAAAATATCTATCTCTGACTGTTTATTAATTCTCTTCTCAAATGACATGGATTGTTCAGCTATTCATTCACCTGCCGTCTAGAACTTTCCATTGAGACAAAGACTGTAATCCAGTCTATTCCAGATTCTTCCTTTATTCACCTCGACGTACTCTTGTTGGGCCGTCCTTACTTTTATCTTTTCACATATTCTCCACAGAAGCACCTTCCTCCCTTTCTTCATGTTTGTTTTGTGCCGACACTGGGTCTCACTCAAATTGCATTACTCCACTATTCACTTTTTGCCTGCTGTAGGCCTCTTTCAAAGGAGCTTGTGTCAGTGTGTTACATGGCATCCGTTGTGTTCTCCAGCCCGCCATCTCTGTGATTTTTTGCTTTCCATTGAGGATTTACAACATTTTGTGTTTCATGTCTTTGTACATAAGGATTTTAGAGTATCATATGGAGGGCCATGATCGCCAACACTGTGCGGCAAGGCACATGCTGATGATGATGATGACATAAGGATTTATGACGACGCTCTGTCTTCACATCCTTGTGCTGTATGTTTTCCAGTATGCCATCTCTGTGCTGTCACTCATTCCTCTGTGCTTTTGCTTATCTTTGATGATTTACAACATTGTGTGTTTCTCATCTTTGCGAGGACTTACGACACTGAGTGTTCACGTCCTTCTGTACATAAGGATTTACGACGCTGTGTTCATGTCCTTGTGTGCTCACTTTGCTCTGTGCTTTTCATACAGTCCTAGGATTTTACTTCATTGTATGTGCCGTCTTCATTGGATTGCTCTTTCTCTTGTGGTGTTTTCATCAGTGTCTTGTGGATTGCACCTTCACACCAAACTGGCCTGCCCAACCCTGGTATCCAGATCTACTCAGTCTGACTCTCCTCAACCCCATCAGACTCATGATTGGGCCTCAGGATCTCCTGCAACCTCGGTCAGGCATCCCACACCCCAACCCACAACTTCTCAGTCTTCACGCCTGAATGTTGTGTGGCAGTCAACACTAGGTCTCACCCAAGACACTTTTAACCTCAAGCTCTTTCCCACAGGGCTGGCACCCAGCATGTCTTTTCTACGCATTGGAAAAGTGGATCCAAGTGTACTCACAGATGGGGACTACTGCCACTAACCCCTCCATTGCCAATGTCACAGACTTCCTCGCAATTCTGCTCCCTCAGTCTAAGCCCATTGCTCCACCATCTCCACCACTTTACATCAAATTGGCGGCCCCTCCCTGAAAGACACTCCCCTTCTGAGAGATCTCTCCAGTGGCATCTCCTTACGGCAGGCCTCTGCACTTATAGAACACCCGCCTGAGACCTTTTCCTCGTTGTCAAGGTTCTCAGAGGCCCACCTACCCCTCCCCCAAGGGGCCTCTCTCAAAGACCTTTTCAGACAAATGGCCTTCTTTGTCATGCTTGCCCTTGGCAGGTGCAGCAGTGAAGTGCAAGGCCTCATGGGCTCCCTAAGGATATTTCTGGAGAATGTGATGGATCTTTCACCCTCCGTTTCTTACTGGAATGCCTAGCCAAAAATTAACAACTGGGGATATCCTCCCCAGTAATTCACATCAAGCCCCTATCCCCCCCACTTCCTCAGTGTTCAGGACAATCCGTATCACAACCTTTGCCCTGTCAGAATGCTCCATCACTACCTTCGATGCTCCACACCTCTACAGCATCCTTGACCACCTCTTCCTCTCCTTCAGTCCTGATTATTCTGTCGATATCAAGTACTCCTCTCTGTCTCGGCAGGTCTCAGATATCATTAGCGAGGCTTACAGTGCTCAGGGACAGCAGCTTGTTTCTACCAGAACCTGTGTCCATGACCTATGTGCATGGAGCTTGTGCAGTTTCTCGCTACCTGAAATCTCGGACATCGCCTTCTGTTGCTTCCCCAGAACATTATCTCTTTCTACCGTAGAGGACAAACGTCACTTGGGGCAGATGGTATCAGGACAGGGCAGGGCTCGACAGTGGCACCTGGCAGTGGACATCTTTTCACTGATTTCTCTACCACCAGGTTAAGTATTCTGGAGTTGGTATGGTGTCTTGCATTAGCTGAGCTGTGCACTTGTAAGATATGGTAAGTACGTTAATTAAAAGGGGATATGGAACAAAATCCCCTGTTTAGATATTGTCAGCAGTTCTGAAAAAGTGCTTTTCCCACACGTTCCTCAAAAATGCTCATTTTAGGCACTTCATTTGGTTCATGTAACCTTGACCTTGACTCCTTGTCCACCAGTCTCATGCATTCATGATTCCTAAACAGTCCGCTGTACCTGAATCAGGTCTGCATCTGAGTGGGTCTGTGTAGGTAGCATGTATTGGTAATCCACAATCTGTATTCTGCACAGACAGTGAGCAGCTGTTTCCGGTTGTAATTACACTCTGATAATGTCACTATGAGGGCTAAGGTAGGCTTCCCATGGTGTTCTTCTCGGGTCTGCTTGTCCATTAAAGTCTCCCATGACAGTGATCTCTTCTCCATTGGGACAGCCCCAATGGTGTCTGCTAGTCTCGCAAAGAATTCTGCTTTTGTTTTTCTGAATAGGTGTCATTGATGGAGCACAGGTTTAAATAAGTGTTGTGGTCTACTGTTTGTGTTTAATTCAGATCTTGAGTATTGTTTTAAAGAATGAGTGTTTTTATTAAAAAGCACATGAACTTCACTGTGTTAGGGTGCGTGACAAATCCTGCTCTGTGTTTAGCTCTTGATCTTACATCAACACCATTCCAGTTTAATCCGTAATTTTCATGTATTTTTCTTGTCCCACTTCTTTTCAGTGTGCACTCAAGAGATTCCCAGCAGCGATCTGTTCAGTTCTTTAATACATTGCACTGCTTCAGCTCTTTGTTCGGGAGTCCACATATGTTCCATGTGCATGTTCTTTCACATCGTACTTTTCCTTTTCCTGTTTGTTTCTGTCTTGAGTCATCCGTTTCTTTCTTCTTTGATTTTCTGGAGCAGTTGAAAATCCACAGTCAGCTTGATAGGCCAGATATAGTTTCACAGAGCTGTGTAGGTGAGCCGAACTGTTTCTACCACATATGATGAGGGTGAGGGATTGGACTTTAGAGATTAAATACTGTCAAGAGAAAGGCTGTGTGAGACTTAAATGTTTTGAAGTGTTGTAATCTACCATAATTTATAATGCCATTTCGATATGCTGCATCTTTTTTGGCTGATTATGACCAGGTCTTAAATTTGGATTAATCAACACACACACACAGATGCACACACACACACACACACAGACACACACACACACACACACACACACACAAGCACACAGAGCACACACACAGCACACACACACACACACACACACAGCACACACAGAGCACATGCACAACACACACAGAGCACACACACACACACACAGAGCACACACACACAGCACACACACACACACAGCACACAGCACACACAGAGCACATGCACAGCACACACACAGCAAAACACACACACCACACACACAGCACACACACAGCACACACACACACACACACACACACACACACACACACACACCACACACACACACACACACACACACACACACACACACACACACACACACACACACACACACACACACACCACACACATATTTAAAGAGATCAGTTATAGCATGACCCAATTATGGAGTATTTTGGTGAAGTAGAATTATTGAATATTCTCAAGTTATACCTTGTTTATATAATTTGACAATAAATGATATTGTACCACATTGTCTAGAATTAAAAATGGAGAGAATGGCGGAAAACAGAAACTGCAACAGTGAATACAGTTTTGCCCTTAATTGTTTTTCAGCAGTGAGTGAGGTTTGTTTGCTTGTTTTTCTGTCTTTCAGACATCCCTTTGTCAGTGAAAGCTCGACATCCGTTCACAAAAGATTGTGTTCCCATTGTTGTCTCATCCTCAATGGAGTTTGATGAATTCAATGATGTCCAGTTAGGTAGGTGTTCTCTTTCTCTGTCTGTCTGTCTCTTTGTCTATACTATTGGAAAATAAAAATTAATTTTTGTCATTTGACCTTATTTTCTGTCTCATATATAAATAAAAACATACATGTGGTTGAATACCTAGATATGTGCTCTCTCTCTCTCTCTCTCTCTCTCTCTCTCTCTCTCTCTCTCTCTCTCTCTCTCTCTCTCTCTCTCTCTCTCTCTCTCTCTCTCTCTCTCTCTCTCTCTCGTACACAAACACACACACACACACATGCATGCATTCTTGCATGCATGTACGTACGCACACACGTACACAGAAAGAGTGAGAGGCAGCAGGCAGGCAGGCAGACAAGCAGTCAGACAGGCAGGCAAACAAACACATGTACGAAAACTGTTTCACTGACAGATGTACATTTTAGTCAGTAGCATTAGTTAACCCCCTGGGCACTATACATAATTAATTTAAAAGCGTAAAGTAAGACCATGGCGTATACTTAAGGGAACCAACTTGTCAATGGGTACTAATTGTTTTTAATTTTTGCTGCTCTCATGTAAACATTTCCCAGAAAAGTATACATATATTTAAGAAAGGAAAAATCCTGAACCGCATAATAAAAGTAAAATAAACGCCTGTTTTCCGGAGAAAGTGACATTACAGAGTGTTAGAATAATAAACACATCATCGCAAGTGTCATGAGAAGTACAATGAAAACAAGCCGAACTGAATGACAACCCACACTTCCCGGTGGGGATGCTGGGGAGGGTCTTTCAGTATAAATGGTATCCTCACCTTCTGGAAATTCTGTGCTAGAAATTTCCTCTTTTCTATCACTCTCTTTGTTTCTGCCTTGTTCCTTTGCTTTCTGTCACTTCTTCCTATCATTTTCTGCCTTGCTGGTCCATTCACCTGTTTTTGTTTGATAAAGTCTTACCTGCTTTCTCTTAGGATTTCTAATTGAGTACATGTATTTTGTGCATTTTTGGCTCTAGGGAAATGAGATATGTAAAAGCGATTTTAGGTAACTCAAGTCTGTTTTTATATATGTTTTTGTGTCCTTTGTTATGTTTAAATTTGTGTTCAGGTATGTTTTTTTAAATCCCCTGTGCGATAAATTGAACGGAGTGGTCAACGCCAGTTGCATCTCCTTAGATAATATGTGCGAATGCATTGATATGTGTACTTAATCTTTTTCTTTTTTTTTCTGTCGAAGTACTGTGTACTTATCTTTTTTTCATTTTTTTCTGTCGAAGTACTGTGTGTGTTTTGAAATGGTTATAGCCCTGATATGTCTCGACACTGTCGGCTGGGCTTTAAACAAAAAATAACAATAACGACTAGCCTCACTCCACAGGGTTCGCACAGTCCTTAAAAGTCCTTAATTTTGAGGGCATTCTTTTTAAGGCCTTAAAAGTCCTTAAAAATCAGGCTTTTGCTGAAAGGTCTTTAAAAAGTCCTTAAGTTTTGTCACTGCCTATGATTTTTAATAAAGTCTGTGTAAAATCTTGAGTTTGTAAAAAAAAAAAAAAAGAAAAAGTTGAAATTGAATTGAGAAAAAAAAAAAAAAAGAAAGTCTGAGTCGGAGTTAAGATCGACGATCTCACCGATACGTCGTTTGCTATAGGTCAAAACACCAGAGTTACGGGCCTTCACAGTGCATGCACCACGGCGGCTCAGTTTCGCTGAAATCGTTCCCTTTAGTTGGATGCCGGCGCTGGGCCACTCTGGCACTGACCCTACTCTGACCCTGCACTCCAGGCACTGCCGCCGCCTTCTTTGTTGTTACTTGCACGGGTTAGACACGCTTCATTTTTTGTGATGTTTGGTTTGTATTAAAGCACAGAAAAATAGTTTTGATACACTCAAGGTTTCGACAGACGTGTAGCGGAAATATTCGGGGTCATGTTCATGTGATTTTCTGCCTAGCCTCACGAATGGTTTCTGTGATATGTGAGAAACAGTAACATGTGTATGATAACGCTGAGGTGTGTGAAAAAAATGGTGTTTGGTGATGCTGTTCGCGGTTGGACTAACGACTTTCAGGCAAGCCAAGAGAAGGCGCTTTTCCACAGAAGACGAAGGTGAGGCTGGTTGTCTGTCTTAACATTGTAGCAGTAGACACTTTGCTCTTTGTCGGGATGGCATGTGTTTCCCTGAGAAAACTAAACTGCATGATGTAGCGCCGGTTGAAAAACGGATAAGTTTGTCATTAATTGTCTGCTTCAGTTTCTCGAACAGAAACATGAACGTTCTGTCTCTCCACCGCGCGTGTTTGGTATGCGTGGAAAGCTTGTTTTAAGATCTACCAACTGACGACAAAAGCTGGGACATCAGCTTCGTGTAGAAATGTGTGTGTACACATATAAACAACAACCATGTTTTAGTGAACTTCACACCGGTCAGCTATCAGCACACCGCCGACAGTGGTGTGTGTGATTCGCGAAATAGCACGGCAGCAGTCTTATGCGATATTGGCATGCGCTGATCTTACAACCGGCCAGTGTGCTGTACGCCAGGCAGGCGGGCTGGGTCAAGATAACACATTCCTCCCGCGGCAGGGAGTTTCCTCCCAACTAAAGGGAACAGAATGAACAGCCGTGACACGTACGTGAAAGAATGTTCCACCATTTTGAAATTGAGAAGTCAACATGCTGGGGAAGTGTTTGTTTAACGTGGTTTGGCTGGAAAAAGACGAATACAAAGAATGGCTGCAGGCAGACCCAAGTGGAGACAGATGCAAGATCTTTTGCCACATTTGTAAGAAGACCATAGACATTCATTCAATGGGAGAATCAGCTGTAAATACCTATGGAAAAGGGAAAAAACACTGCGACCTGATGAAGGCTTCAAATCCTGCAGTTCGTCTTTCGAATTTTTTTACAAAAAAATTCTACAACGAGGGATCCCATCACTTCTAGTAGTTCGTCATCCTGCAGTTCATCAACCAACCGTTCTGCTCAAACTCAGATATCGGTGAACAGCCTGAGCCGTACTAAAACAGAGGCAATGAAAGCTGAACTACTGTGGACTTTAAAAGCAGTAACAAGTCATTACAGCTTTCGTTCATATGAAGGCATTTAAAAAAAAAGTGCTTCAAAAGTCCTTAAAAAGTCCTTAATTTTTTGTCTGGAAATCTGTATGAACCCTGCTCCATCAATGACTGATGTGTTAAAACTACCCTTCATCATGTGCTCGAACCTCTCTTATACCTTTAGAACCAAAAACAAAGCCATATTTACCTCATAATAATTGCCAGTCACTGTCAACAAGAGTCTCAACTTGTCAACCTCATGGTCAGTCCCAATTTTTGTGCAAAAACTTTGTAGAAATCAGTTGAAGAACAGCAAAATGGTGACCATGTGAAAGGAAGAAGGCAGAGGCCATGCAAAAGAAGCCTTCTGATTGGTCAGTTTGTAATCACTTTATAGATTGGACAGTATTCACAAGAGATATGAATGGAGCCATGATCGTGGCTCATCATCTTTGGACAGTCAAGCCATGATCAAGGCTCATTGTCCCAAGCAGGTTAGTAAAAAGCAACATCTCACCTACATGCTGAAAACCAAAACACAGTATGTAAATCAACATTTTCAGAACAGACCAAAGAAGCTAGATAGAGAGCACCCCCACAAAGATAGGGAGGTTCATGAAGAGGAGAGGGCTTCAAAGCAATCATGCAAAATATTAAGATGATGTATGGGTTGTTTTGTGTGTCTCTGTGTCTTTGTATGATACACCAAGTGAAAACACATTGGTAATGTGCTATCATGCTTTGGTGTGTGTGTGTGTGTGTGTGTGTGTGTGTGTGTGTGTGTGTGTGTGTGTGCGTGCGCGCGCGCGCGCGTGCGTGCGTGCGTGCGTGCGTGTGTGTGACCGTTTTCATTGTTGCTGATATTCGAAGCAATATGTGCTTGTATAAATTTTAAACTCATCTTGATGTTGTGTGGTAATAGGGATCCCCAGCATAGACAAAACAGCACAGACAGTGGCAAAACGACTGGATATTTCTTACAACAGTGTGCTGCAGGAGACAGAGGCAGAAGAAAGGATGGTGAATTCCTGTGATGTGAGTCATTTTTACACATTGTTTCTGTCTGTAAAGGCCATATCACATGAAAAACATAAAAATGTTTTCCCTTAAAATAATTGTGCCCCTCAGAACCGAATTACAGCAACATATCAAAAATACTTTGTAGTGTTTTCCACTTCATGTTTAAAGTTTTGCAGTATGCTCTGAATTGTAAACACATGTTCACCTATCAGCTTGAACAAACTATGATTTCAATCCATTAATAAGGAACATGTCAACAGGAAAGGAAATGGGCTTTGAGCTGTTGAAACGTATATCAGATGAAGTTTTGTCACGCGCATGCTTTGATTCAAGGAATCCCAATCTGCATCTTGTTCTGTGTTTAGTGTTGATCTTGTTTTGTATGCATTATACGGACCTGGACTTGTTAAAAACATTTTGTACAAACGTCCCCTGTAAGGGATTTAGCCTATTTCAAAGGTTTGGATTCCCACCATGATGTTTACAAGACGTTATAAGTTACAGATAGTTTCATTGGCCTGTCCTCTAACCTAGACTGCCAATTAGCACAGATATTATTTGACCGTGTGTGTGTGTGAGACGTTGATTTGTTTGACCCCACCCACTGAGTCACTTCAAATAAAGATGGCATCTCTCACTAGTAGTTTGCAGTCCTGACATTCAGAAAGAAATCATTGACAGAAGCTTTTTACCACCGCTAAAGTACTAAAAATGCTTCAGACTGCAGATTTAGACATTCAAGAGACAGTTGAAGATGACAGTGATGACTTTTCTGGTGAGGGGAGCGATCAGTCAGCTGATTCTGAACACTACCTCTCATTGGGCGCTGTTGCAAGCGAATGGGAGTGTGACAAAGACAAATATCATGGTCGTGGTGCAGTTTGAAGAGGAAAACAACTCCAAAGTACCGTACACACATGACAGGAGAAGCTTTTATTAATGTTATGCTCTGTGACCGGCATCAGGACTTGTTTTCTTTTCCCTGATGTCCTGCCTTTTGTTGGAGTGACTGGGTTGCACACGCCACCAGATGCCATAGCGAAACACACATCATCTTCCCCACAGAGTCCAGACCTGTAGGCTAGGGGTTTCTGCTTTTGTTCCCTTATTATTCATTATTATTTGTCCAGGATAAATGATAAATGAGTAAAAATAAAATTAGAACATGATACATGTCTCATTATTGACTAAAAACACTTATGCCTAGGTCTAAGCTTATGCCTGAGCCTAATGATTATATAATAATAACAGCAATGATGATTGCCAAATGATAAGAATAATGACAGTGATATAATTAAGACAGATTTATACATTGTGACTTGATTATGTTGATTACCTGGAATTGTTATGAATATATGCACATAACATCATGTTTTTGTATGGAGGTTTTTTTTTGTTTTTTTTTTTTTGTTTTTTTTTATGTGTATACTATATCCAAACTGAAATTCAGGCATTTCTTTGGTTATGTTGTGTACAGCCTAGTGTGCACTTTTTTAGCTTCAGTAAGAAAAAGTAAGTCTGCTCTATTTCAGGACTGAAAATATGTATATCTTTTTGCCTAAACTCAGAACATCCAGTTTTCAGTAATAAAGTTTCATATTTTGTCACGAACTAGTGCAAGGTGTTATTAACTAGTTCTAAAAATTTCATTATCTAACTTTGAATGACTGATTTTTTGTGATTTTATTACTAATCTATACAAATTTTGGATGTGGGAGAAAACTGTCAGTACCAAGTGAGTTAACATGAAGACTGCATTCTGACCCTGCCACTGAGAACAGTTAAAAAAAGATAAAAGTGCAAAAACTATACTAGGTGCTGACATTTCTATAACTGTTACTGATATGCATTGGCTACTTTTCACATTTTGTTTTTTGTGTGTGTTTTCATATTTGATTAATTTTCATAATTATATTTACATGAACAAAGTTCATATTTGTATCAAATTATTTAAGATTATGTACATACATATGTACATACATGTGTCATAGTATGTGCTTTTGTGAGCTTGAGTCTCTTTGTGGATGCTTGTTTGTGCCTCTGTCTGCATGTATACATACATGCCTGTGTATGTGTGTGTCTTCATGAGTGTATATATCTGTATGTTAATGTCTATGTATGGGTGAATTTGTCTGCTTAGATATGGAAGTATGTTTTTGTATTGTTGTCGGCCTCTTTACATCTCAGGAGATGATAGTCTGCACCAGGAGGCGTTGTGGTCATGACGTGCACTTTCTGCTGTGGCTGTGCAGGCCGATTCTTGAGTGGCAATCTCTGTCACATCTGCCACATACAAATTGAGTCGCTATTGTCTGGTTTCTGGAACGTTGCTTGCGAAGAGCCCTTTTCTCATCTGCGCTTTCTGCTCTCCTCCTCTCCGCATTCACAACGCCTTGCTGAACGGCTGTCCGCCACGCTGCCCTGTCTTCCGCCAGAGTCTCCCAAGAGCCTGGGTCAATCCCTGAGCTTCTGAGGTCCCTTTTGCATGCGTCTACAAAGCGTAGCTGTGGGCGTCCTGGAGTTCGCTTCCGGTTTGCCAGTTCACCGTAGAGAACGTCTTTAGGTATGCGTCCATCCTCCATTCGACGCACATGGCCAAGCCAGCGTAGTCGGCGTTGACTTAGAAGGGCAAAGATGGTCTGTAGGCCCGCACGACGGAGGACCTCTGTGTTGGTCACCTTGTCTTGCCATTGGATGCCGAGGATGCGTCGCAAGCAGCGGAGATGGAAAATGTTGTGCCTCTTTTCTTGGCTGGCGTATGTGTCCAGGCTTCACTTGAGTAGAGTAGTGTGCTCAACACACATGCTCTGTACACCTGCATTTTGGTGTTCGCAGTTTTGTATTGTATGCATATAATTTCCCCCCTCCCCCCATCAAGCCTATACCGTTGTTTGCTTTTCTTGTTCTGTGTCATAGTATGCTTTTTTGATTAATTTGTTGTTGTTGACTAATGTTTTATTGCTTAATATTTTCTACGAAGTAAGAGCATGTGGTAGTTAGCTTCCTAAGATGTTACACCTGTACATCTTCATTATTTTATTATTGTTATCATCATCATCATCATCATCATTATTGGTGATGGTTGTAGTAGTTTAAGCAGTGGCGTTATTATTACTAATGTTATTGTTGTCATTATCAGTATTATTATCATCATCATTATTTGAATGTAAAAGAGCTTTGATTGCAGAGGAAAAAATTAAATGCCCCATCTGCATGCCCCATATGCTGGTTGGTGCCAGCATGTATTTTCAGGAAAACGTTTTGAGGAGGTTGAAAAGTTGTGACAGCACCAACCAGCTGGCCTTACAGATGTAAAATATCTTCATTACTTTTAGAGGCTGTCATCTCCATTTTTGAGCATCTTCAGTGTTGATCACTTGCAGACAGATCTTACTGGCGTCCTAGTCATCAGAGATTCCATTGGCAAAATGGTCATTGCCCCCTTTTTGACTCAGAAAATGCCAAAAATGCTCAGCAAGGATTTTGCTTCTTTATTGTTTGAATTTATCCCAAATTGTGTGCAAAGGTGCAACCAGTCAGAGACCCCTTCAGTTTATAACTTTGAATGTGTATGGCCCAGTTTGGAGGATCAAAGACCCTTAGAAATAAGAACAGGTCATCAAAAATTTCTGAATAAATCAGGACTAAAGTTGGGTACACAGAGACAACAAATAAAGTGTGTTTTTAGCATATTTTAGCAGTGAAAGGTATGGCGAGATAGTTCATAATCATCAAATGATTTAAAGCAAACTGGCTGGATGTGATAGAGCTTCACTGCCCATTTTAATGCTCCATTTATTCTGGTGGTGTCAGCTTAGTGTCAAAAATCCTGTTTTCCCTCCGTCCCTCCATTTCAAGACCTTGCCAGCTCATAGGGTTTCGTGCAGGCTCAATGAGTTTTGTGATTACTGGCAGATTTGGGTAGAATGACTAGAATGTGATGAATCCCTCTTGAACAAATTCCAAACTTTAAGCATCTTGAAATTGTATTTTCATTTAAAAAAATAGTAGATTATTGTTATGGCATGCAATGTGAATAAAGTAGGTTAGATAGTGTAGATTGCTTGATATTGTATGTCCGTATGGTTTTGTTCCCAGATAAATGGACTAACAAGATCTGAAGCTTCTCAAGCAGTTCTCAAGAAGGCAAAGGTAAATATACAGATTGGGAAGCTAGCATTTTTTCGAATGGACATGTTACATGTTTTGGTGTGTTTGTATACATGCACACATGAGTGTGCATTTCATGTCTTCTTCATAACCATAATTAATCCCTGCTACAAATTTGCAACCCTAATTCTATGCAATTAGTCATAATCTTGGCCCTCATCCCAAACCCTAACCCCCATCTTCTTCCTGCCCCCTATCCTATTTTTCCATCACTTCAACAAATTAAATTCATCACAGACAGGTGTTATAGTGAAGTGGTTAGGACATAGGATGTCCAATCAGAAGGTCTGAGTTTGATTCTGCCCAATTACCACACAGTGTGTAGAAAGTAGAAACTTTTTCCATTTTGTCCTTGGTCAGCTTTAACTCACTCCGTACGATGGAACGCTATAGCGTTCCTGACGTAAGGCACGGTTCCATACGACGGAACGCTATAGCAGTTTCGATAATTAACAATTTTTCGACGCTTCCCTCATAACGTGGTATGCCAACCGAAGCTATACTGGGCTTTGCAGACGTGTCAAGGGTCAAGTGGAAAGTTACTTCATGAGATTCCATTGCAATACACTCGTCGGGAAATGATTGACTTCAGCACTCTACATGACTCGCTAATCTGCATTCGTGTCGAAAATGGCGTTGCAGGCGAGTACGAGTTTTGGAGCAAAGCAGATCACGACAGCAGCGTTTTACTGCTTCTGAAGTGATTGAAGTGCTTCAGACTGAAGGATCTGACATCGACGAGCATGATGAAGATGATGGTGAAAGTGTTTCCAGTATGAAAGCTGCCAGCAAGGAGGTACTGACAGTGACCCAGTTTCAGACGACAATGAAGTGGGAGAGGGAGGTGAGCGTACACGTCACGAGAGACGAGCGGTCAGCGGGCCACGCACAGTGAGTCACATGTCTGATGGAGGTTTCATTCACTTTCTAATGCGTGACTGGCACGAAGATTTTAGTTTTATCCCTACTTTGCCTCCGTTCTCTGGCTCTTGTGGCCTGCATGTCCCAGCTGAGTGCCACGCCCCCATTGATTTCTTCAGTCAGTTTGTGACAGAAGACTTTCTAAATTCTATTGTCATAAACATATATGCATAAGAGAACTGAGTGGCAAGCAGAATGAGCACTTCTCCTGCCCTCTGCCACCCATCCCCAGCGGCAGGAAGAACTATAAGCTTTATAGAAGTGCCATGTGCGTAGTGCTGGCAGCAGGAGACACCCGGAGGTTCAACTGCAGCAAACCCCCAACCGCTGTAAAAAGTGTGAGGTTGCCTTCTGTGACAAACTATGCCAACCCAACAAGACCATCACCTGCTTCCAACTGTATCACTCAGTGCAGAACTACACTGATTATTAGGAAAATAGTGCATAGGGACTGAAGCATCCAGTGTGCTCTTTTTTTTTCAAATTCCCCTGTGTAATAATTTGTAACATTTATTTATACAATGTCACTAATAATTTTTTTTTTACCCAGGGCAAAGTCTACTTTATTCTTGTTATTTTGTGCATACAAAGACCTCACCTTTGACTATGTGTTCATTGAGCTGATCAAAGTGTGTGACTGTACAGTGATCCTGACCACAAAATTGGGGGTATTTTCAACATGGCACATGAAGAAGAAATATTCAAGAAAAAAATTCAATATTTTGGCATGAACTAAGTGAAAGTTTCATTTTGTTCCTTTATGTTTTGTATTTTTTGTGATTTTTTCCCTAACCCTTCAAAATGGGCCGTCTGAGGGGGAAAAGCAAGGGGAAAAACTCTCCGTCCTGAGTGAGCTAAGGGCAGACTTGCTTATGAATGATCCCCTTTGTGTGTATATTCACAGAGGTCATCAGATATGTACCTGTAAAGATCTTGTCAGTTTTAGAAAACATGAAAAACACACAGCAAGCACACATATCAAGGATGGTGTATGTACTTTATACTGCAAAATGTACATATACCAGGGGATGGAACATGCACTTTACACAGTAGCATATACATCCACCAGAGGTGGAGGTGCACTTTGTAAAGCAACATGCATACCTGCAAGGGATGGAGTATGCACTTTGCACAACAACTCTATTGTTGTTATTGTTCTAGTTATTTTCTGAAGTTGAATCATGATCAGTAATTTATCAAATATCACAAAAAGATTTTACAGTGCACTGTAGGAATCGAGTATGAAAGCAACTGGCCATGCTGAATCCATGCCAACATAACGATTTTGGCATCTTTCTGATTTGTTGTTTTTGATCAGTGTTGGTATCATGTTCAATATGTTTGAAAAGGAAAACTTAACGACTTTTAGATGAACGTACTTTTAACACTCTTGGAGATTCCATAGGGAGACATTGCACGCATACATCAAGTAACAAAGTACAAAAACAAAAAATGTTTCCAGTGTTTGATAATCATTATTTAGTCATAATGTTCCAACAAATTGATACCAAAACAGCACTCACCTTATACAATTATATCTTTGGTGCATTTCACTATCATCAGTCTAGTTCTACAGAATTTCATAGTAATTGACTTACAATTAAAAATGAATCACATTGCATCTTTCGATCAATCACTCAGCACAAATAAGTTCTTCACTACATTCAGGTCTTTTGTTTTCTATTATGCATATATGCATGCATGTATGTATAACCAAAAGCAGTGGTTCTCATTTTCACAAGCCACATGTTGATCTTGACAAACACATGTAATCGGAAAATCATCACAAAGTCAGAAGTGCAGTTCTTTAGCAGCACAGCACAGAGCAAGCACAGGCACACGAAAAAAAAATCCACACAGCTCACTCACTCTCTCTTTCTCTCTCTCTTTCTTTCTCTCTCCCCCCTCTTCTTTGTCTCTCTCTCTCCCCTTTTCTTTCTCGTTTATTTTTACTTGCATGTAGCAGATGGGATAAAGATGACAAGTTCTTGTTATCCAACAGTTGGCAAACACCAGACCTGGAAAGACATTCGAAGTGTTTTCTCTGGTCATCAACACAGACAAGATAAACAGGAGAGATGTTTTCTCCAAGCTAATGAAACTGACTTGATCTTTGGCACAACTAATTAAGTGGGCTGTACTTAGACACAGATCACTTCAGTCCCAGAAATGCCATGACAATCAAACACATGTTAGATTGATGAAATATTCACCCTGCTAACAGAGCTGTGAAGTGGCTCTTCACACTGGCATGGATCATGTGGCCAGTCCACTTTACTTGAAGTACTGGGGTGACACAGAAAGCCGTGTTGATGAAAGATCAAGAAGCGTTGACAATACAAATCATTCTAGGATGAAATAGGGACAACATGACAAAGAGGGAGGGAAAGAGAAAGAGTAAGAGTGAGAGAGGGCAGTGGGAGGTGGTGGGAGAAATGCAGCCTCCATGAAATATATAATCTAGACCTAGTATTATAGACATATAGGTGTGTGTGTGTGTATGTATATAGACAGGTATCAAACTTTTCCAAATCCATCCCAACCTGAAAGAAATTCTTTCATCTGCTGCAGGGAACTGTAAGTGACAGTGTTATGTAGGTTACACACAGGTCACACATCCTACACTCATTTGTACCTTTTAAAAAATGAAGAAGCACTGTGGTGTATAACATGTGATGAGCCATTGGGCGTCAGACACCCGCTTGATTGCTGGGACTTGCACGATGTGAGACAAAAGCACTACACAGCGGACTCCTTAAAGAACCTCTTCCGAAATGTCCCTCCTGACATAATTTTCCAGTTTTTACAAGAGATCATTGCTTTCACCTGATATGATTTTACATCTGAGTATGTTTTTCTTTAATTACATTTTAGACTTGCAAGGTTAACAGTCAAAAAGATGAGCAAGGAAATCGGGAATAGGTGCAATGAAGCTAAGGAAGCTTGGCTGGAAACAAAGTGCAAAGAAATAGAAGACAGACACAAAAAAGACCATACGGAAACTTTGCAGAAATTCTGGATTGATGGGGACAGTACATTAAAGACCTCTTCAACGATGACAGAAACAAAGAACACATTATAAGGAAGAAGTTGAAGGACGACCCATAATGAAAGATGAAGTTAGAGCAGTATTGAAAAAGATAAAACCAGGAAAAGCCCCAGGACCAGACAATATTATAACAGAAATGATTGAGGCCTTAGAAGAACTTGGTATTGAGAAAATAACAGTCCTTCTAAATGAAATTTAGGACACCAGAAAAATCCCCAAAGATATGTCAAAATCAATTTTCATTGCATTTCCAAAGAAAGCAAACTCCATCATACAATCAGCTGGGAAAGTCATGTAACAAAAATCTTATTAGGAATAATCATGATGAGGACAAGGAACAGAATCAAAAGAGAAATAGCAGAAGAACAGTGTGGATTTGTCAAAAGGAAAGGAACTTTTAATGCCATATCATCATCATCATCATGTGCCCTGCCGCATGGCGGCAATCATGGCCCTCCACACGAATCTATCCCCTGTCGCTGCAAGTACATCTCCTACCCTCTCTGCCTTCAGCCACTTTGCAAGTCTGTCCAGTATTTTCTCCCTGGGTCTACCTGGTGTTCTCTTTCCCTCCAGCTTTCCTGTTGTGACCAGGTGGAAATAGAATGTTCAAGCAAAGCTTTTGCGAAACACTTCTCCGTCACATGACACCAGTGGTATCAGTAGATATGAAATTCATTCCAAGCGTGGAGACTTTATCCTGAGAATTGAAACTGTTGAACAATATTACACCTTTGGACTAGTAAAAGTTTTACTTTTGGGTCCTCCCCATAGATGATTGTTGTTTTCCAGTTCCTCTCTTCTCATTTTTGTTATTTCTGTCTACACCCAAACTACATCCCCCCATAGCATGCTGGGGGCTCTTTCAGTATAAATAGTATCCCCACCTTCTGGAAATTCAGTGCTAGAAATTTCATCTTTTCTATCACTCTTTGTTTCTTCCTTGTTCCTTTGCTTTCTGCCATTTCTTCCTATCATTTTCTGCCTTGCTGGTCCATTAATCTGTATGTGTTCGATAAAGTCTTGCGTACCTCTTTTTCTTAGGATTAATAATTGGGTACATATATCAAGTACATTTTTGGCTCTAGGGAGGTGAGATATGTGGAAGCAAATTTTGGTAATTTATGCCTGTTTTTATATATGTTTTGGTGTGCTTAGGTATGCTTAAATTTGTGTTCAGGTGTGTTTTTTAAATCCCCTGTGCGATAAATTGGGCAGAGTGGTCAACGCCAGGGGCATGTCCTTAGATTATATGCATGAATGCATTGATATGTGTTCTTAATTAACTTTTCTTTTTCTTTCCCCTGTTGAAGTTTTGTATGTTTTGAAGTGGTTATAGCCCTGATATGGCTCTACACAGTCGGCTGGGCTTTAAACAACAATAGCAATAACCCAAGCTACAGATAATTGTTTCACCACTGTATGTGTTGAAGGAGCTGAGTGTTGGGGGAGATATTGTCAGCAGGCGTTTACGTGACTGGTTGATCTCAAGACAGCGCTACTGGGGCACACCCATACCCATTGTCCACTGTGATACCTGTCAGGTGTGTGTGTGTGTGTGTGTGTGTGTGTGTGTACGCGTGCGCGTGCGCACATGCAAACCTCTTCAGATATCTCCCAGAAGCCTGTTTCAGAGTCGGTCTGGAAGTGTTTAACCTTCTAAAACAACAAAGTCATTCACCCCTTTTCGGTGAAAAGCCTTCATCATACCCATACCTAGCAGAGATCTCAGGTGTCGCTCAAACTACAGGTACCACATTGTTGCTGTAGCCAGCTGTCTTGTGTACAATCTTAGAGGAGATGATCAACATGCATCCGATGTGGGAGTTAGAAATGCCATTATCCATCATGTGATCTGTCTGGAAACTACTACCCAGAATAACTTCTGTAATAAACAACTTGTTCTGGCCACCTTCTTTGATCTGGAAAAAGCTTATGGCGCCACATGGACATTTGGTATTCAACAGGATCTTAAGAACTTGGGTATTTGAGGTTGCCTCTGTCATTATTCAGAACTTTTTTGCTGAACAAAAATATCAAGTTCATGTGGGTTCCATTCCATCTGTCATATTGCAGCTTGTTCATTCAAATGGATAATTATAACATGAATGGCTAAGATATAGGATGAAATTTCCTGAATTAATTCTGATCCTTTTCACAGAAAAAGGGATTGGTCTCTTTGTAGGATGTTGTGATCATCATTGTCTGTAATTTTGAGGTTTGTGGATGTTGCAAGTGCAAAATGGATTAAAGCCAGGTCTTGTGGAAAGAAATCTTTCTCTGTTTTTGGCTCAACAACATGGAACTCACTCCCAGTATCTTTAAGACAAAGACATTGTTTGCTTACTTTAAAAACGCATCTCAACATACATCTCTTTTAGAAGTCTCTCCCAAAATCATAGATTAATGCTTGTGGCTCTTCTAAATTCAGTATCATTGCAATTTTTCATGTGTGTGTGTGTGTGTATGCAGATGTGTGTGAGTGTGCATATGTGTACGCGTGCTTGCATATGTGTGTATTTTCATGTGTGTGATTCTCATTAATAAACGGAAAAACATGATTTTATTTTGATGAACTGTACTTGTGTTGCATTGGTGTATAATGTATCCCATATGTTTGTACTGCATTATAATATATTGGTATGGTAATGTTTATGCTGCAGTGATGTATTAGTATATGTATCAGATTGTTGTACCATATTACTGTGTTAACATCGCAATGTTTATGCTGTTGTAAAGTGCAGCAAGCATTGCCTGACATGTATGTTTCGGCTATATAAATGGAATTATGATTGTTATCTGGTACTGTTTTCATAAGAATTACAGGAAACTGAATTGATATGATGTCTTCTGGCTCTAAACATTGATGTGAGATGACATTGAACAAGTTGATGTGATGTGACATTGAACGGATTGATGTGATGCTTTGTGACACTGAACATGTTGATTTGATGTGACACTGAACACATTGATGTGATATGGTATTGAAGACATTGATATGATGCCTTGTGACATTGAACATATCGATTTGGTGTGTTGTGACATTGCTGCAGGCTGTACCTGTACCCTACGACGAGTTACCTGTGGAGCTGCCTTCCATTGATGAGTTCACAGGGCGTGGTCCCTCCCCACTGGCTCAGCAGCATGACTGGATCAATACCACCTGTCCTAAGTGAGTCCTGCAATGGTGTAGACAATGCCTCACATTGCAGTTCATCGCACAACAACAGCATAAGTTGATCACTCTGTTCAAAGTTCAAGTTTCTTACCCTTTCATGTTTAAATTCCAGACTGCCAAAGGCTCTCTAGTATGCATATTATTTTGACATTAGTGTATAGCATGCTTCTATTGTGATTGTGATTTATAAAATAGGCATTATTCTATGGTTTTTTTAATGTTTCAGTTAGACCCAGAATTCCCAGAGTATTTTCAGTATGCAGAGTATTTTACATCAGTATGACGTGGACATGTTCCAGGCCATATGGTCAGCTTGGGCCATTTGAATCACCAGTGGCTAATTAATTACTGGTTCATTTTGGTCTTTTTAAATGTAAAAGATTAAACCTTTTATCCCATTTGGGGCTCGGAGGAAGATACTTTTCTGTTAAAAGGATTTATGTTACTGTTAAATTATGCAATTGAAAATACAAATTGAATAGAGATTTACAATAAAATGGGAAACAATGTATACAAGCTTCTGTCAGTTTTTCTAACAGCCCATCAGCATACTTTACACATCAGCAAAGTAGGAGGAAGCAGATAGCATACAAGATGATATCAAAATGGTATGTGTGTGCTGGACCTAGTGAATCCCGGAAAGAAAAGGGAATAGAATTTTTATGCAAAACTGCAGTTACAGCTTAATTTAATTGTTATGGCCCACAGATGTGGGGGTGCTGCCAAAAGAGAGACGGACACGATGGACACATTTGTAGACTCTTCCTGGTACTTCCTACGCTACTTGGACCCTATCAATTCCACATTACCTTACAGACAGGAGATAGCCAACCACCTCATGCCTGTTGACCTCTACATTGGGGGCAAAGAGCACGGTATGTGCCTCTTACTGAATATTGACACTTTCATTCCATCACCCTGCAGATGCCTGCAGAGGTGATCAAAATCACTGAACCCTTTCATTCTTTCACCCTGTCTGCCAGTTTTTTGTTTGTTTGTTTTTGTTTTTGTGATTGTATATCAGAATTGCTTACCCTTTTCACAAGCTATGATGATGATGATGATGGTGATGATGATAATGATAATGATAATGATGACTTCCTGCATTATCTGGACCCCAGCAACAGCACACTGCCTTGATACAGGATCTGACTGACTGCTTCATCCCTGTCAATCTGTTGTTGTTTTCTTTCATGACAATAATCTGTTTCGGTTGTACATATCTTTTGTTTTGTTTTCTTGTTAGGATTAGGTTGGGGCTGAAGATCCCACAATGGTTGTACTCTTATAGAATTTTAGTCAAAATCAAGCTAAAGCCAGAATAAATAGTAAGAAACTGTTCAATATAATTTCAAACTTGAAAACATCATCAAAGTCTGTATTTTATTTCCTTTTGCATTCAAGCTTAGTCTTGCCACAAGACAGTCTATCCATCAGTTAGTGCAGTAGTCAAGTGCAGTGAAAACACCAAGCATGCACACCCACCAAAGATGCTGACTGTCCTACAACATAGTGCAGTGTTGTCAGCTGGCCTAACAGGTTGAGCTCAATGTGCTGGATTAAAGAGTCTGGTTATGTGTAATGGACAGTGAGTCCAAATAAGTTTGGAGAATCATGCTATACAAAACTGATTTATAGTAATCCAAAACAAGTGTGACTGCCCGCGTTCAAGCAAACAGGAACCAGAAAAAAACACAAAAAGAATAAGAACGCGTATTTAATACAACAAGACAAGACAGGTGCAAATTTTCAGCCAACCGGCCTTTGTCAAGCATATGATCACGAACAAACATACACCAGGTACAAATATTAAGAGAGAAAGACTGAAACTTCCCTGCTGCTCTCTCCAGTGTGAGAAAAGTAATAAACTGACTAAAATGGTCATGCTGCGCCTAGAAGGAGAAGAAAGCCAAGCATATCAGGGTATTCAAATCAACAAGACTGCATTGGAAGAAATGAGTGATAATTAGGCTCAGTCAAAGCTCATGATGGCACCTATACTAAAGACATCAAAATAAGTAGGTACAAATGGCAAAACAGAAAATGATCCAACTCGATAACATTTTGAAAAACTGTAGCATATCAGCAGGGCATAAGATTTAAAATTTTAAATATCTGATTTGCTCAGTACTGCTTTATGTCTGTGAACTCTGGACATGCAGGAAAGCAGATGAAAACAAGATTGAAGTAGCAAAGATGTGGTTCTGCAGGCAGCTTCTTAAAAGTCAAATGGACCAATAAAAGAACAAATGAAAGCAGTTTGAATGAACTCATAGTCCAACATCAACTGCTGGCAGAAATCAACAACATCAACAAATTAAATACGTTGGCTCTGCAATCTGCAGCACCAACACAAACTTAATAACAACAGTTTTACAAAGAAAAATAGAGGCCAAAAGAAATTTGTGCAGACCACCCACTTCTTTTATGAACAGTATCACTGATATCAGCGGTTTGAAGGTCTGCAAAGTAGCACAGAAAAGTGAAGTAAATGGAGGAGAGTTACTGTGTCATCTGCTTTGGCAGCAACCATCAAACTTGATGATGCTGATGGACGATAGGTTTGTTTTTTAAGATAGTATTTTCTTTATCATTTTTGTTGTATCAACAGATTGATTGTATCATTGTTTATCTATGTATTTTTCTATAATAAAAACTGTGTTAGCAAGATAAACCTTCATACCCGGATGCCATGCGGCAGTCACTCTCCTCAACAGGAACTTCAGATCAAGTCAAAAACAATTCACATTCTCAGAGAGAGGATACCCTTTCTGTTTGCTTTCTGTCTACTCCTCATACTGGGTACATTGGGTCGACTCTCAGTCTGCTATCTAGGAGGTCTTGACTTCTCAAACAAACTTTTCCTCAAAGACATCATACAGGACTCTTCTATCATAGAAGCAAGAAGTTCTCAATATTTCCAGCATGTGACCTCCGTATTGTTCTCTGGTTCATAAGGGACCATCCCTTTTGAACCTGACGAAAACATTACGTTTAATGTTGTCCATCAGAACGTTTTTGAATTGCTCCTCCCTTTGGCTAACACTACAGCCAAATGCACAGCATTTGTGGACCCCCACAAGATAGGGCAACTGAATCAGATGGTTTATATTCCCAGGCATTTCTTCCTGAGTTCCTCACCAAGAATGAAACAGCAGGAACAATGTCCCCAGAAATAAAGATATCTCTAACATCCCGCAGTGCTCCCGATGATGAGGATCACTACCTGTGCCCAGTTAAAGCATTATGGATCTAATACTCATCAACCTGTTCAGATCATCTATTCAGTATCAACTCTCCATCTCATATAATGTGGCATATGATAGTTCATCAAGGTATCTACATTTCCCTTTTGATCACAGAGATTATCAAAGTGACACATGCTTGTATGGATCAGCTCCTCAACATTAGATCTTGTCAAGCACTTAAAGATAAGGCATGGGGCTCCTCTCTTGCCTTCAGTCAGTACTTGTCTTTTCAATAGATTGTAAATGCAGCATTCTGGTATTCTCCAGCTACATTCATAAAATTTTACCTCAAAGACATATTGCGTGCTTGAGGAGATAATACCTTCAGCTTCTTGTCAGTAATTACAGCTCAACACAGTTTCTTCTCATTAGATAAGCTCTTTTTCATAATAGTATGACTCAGCACTTGTAGGACAGAGCAGAGCTTGTGCAGTTTAGAGTATTTTGTTTTTCTAAAATTGCATTTAACAAATCTACTTTCCATATCTCATTTCTGCCCAACCACTTTACCTTAGAGCTGTTTTACCCAGCTGCTCTTACTATAACCTCAAGGAAAATGATAGAAATGGCTGTGACAAGCCAGGATAGGCGTCATGTCGAGGATGCTGCAGAGCACTCTAATTTGGCTTTCACTTTCTCTTGAGGGGGTATTATTTTATACAGGGACACACTGATCAGCAGTTGTGAGACACAATTGGTATGTTTATTAAACACAATTTTAGCCTAAAGTCTTGCTTTTAATAGGGAAAGGAGAATAGCAAAACATGTGACAATAACTTGTATGCAAACAGTCAAAAGGGCATTGAATGTATGTCATATTTACACATAGAAATACAATTGACTTTTGTCTCAGCACATAGTTATTATTCTATAGATAGTGATGTTGTGCTTTATGTGTTCCATTTTTCTGTTTCAGCTGTAATGCACCTGTACTATGCTCGTTTCTTCTGTCACTTCTTGCATGAGGCAGGGATGCTGAAGCAGCGTGAGCCCTTTGTGAATCTACTGACCCAGGGTATGGTCATGGGACAAAGTTACAAGGTCAAAGGTACTGGCAGGTACCTCACTCAAGACCAGGTCGATCTTACAGGTAAGGCTTTGAAAAATGTATAGGAAGAGTTTAACTGTCACTTGTGATGCAGCACAGCAGAAATTGGCTAAGGACACAGCCAATTATAGCTACGGTTGAAATAGCTGGCTAGGGTCAAAATTGGGTCAAATGAGATCTTTTCATATTTCAAGTCTTTAACATCTAATCTTCATTTCCTGAAGTTTGATCATGTGTTATTACTAAAAGCAGTCAGAAAGGCAATTGTTTTTTTTTGAAGGTTTTTTTTTTTTTAATTTCATGAGTGTATTATTTCCCTTGTCAGAAATGCATTTACAAAGTTCAAACACATCTAACGAGAAAACTGTAAAAGATAAATTAATTTTGCTTTTTGTAGGTTACTTTACAAACTTTGAATGAAATTTCAAACTTAAGAGGAGCTGAAAATCCCAAAATAAAAATCTTATACTTGAATCTGGTTTTCCTATGCTGGATCACAACTGCCTTTGTAAAAAAAATGCATAATAAACCAGTCAACTAACAAATTAACTATTAAATAAAGGAATCAAGCCAAAGTTGTCTGATCAAGTTAACAGTCTTGTTTCTCTGTGTTTGACATGTATTGGATAGTTGTGATCTTGAAAATAAGCCATTTGATTTGTTTTTTTGGGGGGGGGGGGGGGGGTTGTGGGGGGGGGGGGTTGTTTTTTTTTTGTATCATTGATGGCTTTTACTCTCATCTCGATCACAAAGTCATGCAGGTATTATAAAATCAGGAAATAAATTTCATGGATAAGTTATGATGGTGTTAAATAATTCAAGAGAAAGTATATCACCATTTTTGTAATACACCTTGCCTGTTTCCAATATTTCAGGGCCAAATCCAACAGAGAAGTCTACAGGTGCTTCTGTTGTGACCCAGTGGGAAAAAATGAGCAAATCTAAACACAATGGAGTGGATCCAAAGGTAAGAAATTAGTCAACATATGTAGGATTAGGCTTCTGCTGACAGTTTTGAAAGAGCTGTTGACTCTAGATCCGAGTTTTAGGGTTTGGTAACAATCTGCAGCTTAAAAGTGTTTATGTTGAACTGTCTATGATGAATCCAGCATGAACAAATTTCAGATAACAATTTGAGTTAATAGTTGTGCTAAAATATGTATTTTCATTTGCAAATATTGTTTGTGTGGGAAAATATGATTCTTGTGGCAACATATGATTCTTGTATGACCATTATGTACTTGTATAGATATGGTTGGACATTGTTAGTATATATTCATTTGTGTATGTAAATGAAAGTGTATTAGTATATATTCATTTGTGTATGTGAATGAATGTGTATACTATGATATTGTGTGTGAGCGTGTGTGGGTGTCTGTCTGTCTGCCTCTGTCTGTATATGTGTGTGAAATATCAATGCTTCTGTATGTATTACAGTGTGTGTGTGTGTGTGTGTGTGTGTGTGTGTGTGTGTGTGTGTGTGTGTGTGTGTGTGTGTGTGTGTGGTAAATATGTTATGTGCATGAGTCCAAACGAGTTTGGAAATCAGTGCTATACAAGAATGATTTGTTATTATCATTGAAATTTTGTGTAGTTCTACACTGCATTTGCTAAAGAACAATAGTCAATATTATAGTATAGATCAAAAACAGAAGGAGCAGAGCTGAAAACCCCAAAATGAAGCCAAGGGAGATCA
Organism: Monoplex corrugatus; assembly: GCA_030674185.1. Taxonomy (NCBI): domain Eukaryota; kingdom Metazoa; phylum Mollusca; class Gastropoda; order Littorinimorpha; family Ranellidae; genus Monoplex; species Monoplex corrugatus. The sequence goes on from JAPXFY010000014.1 coordinate 77,652,195, forward strand.
CATGGATAAGAAAAGTGAACACATTCCAGCAATTGTTTCTCTCATGTGTAAGGATTGATTTTGACCATACTTAGATAAAACTTTTATCTCACTGTTTGTTGATTTGGTTTTATGCGTGTTTTGTGTGTGTGTGTGTGTGTGTGTGTGTGTGTGTGTGTGTGTGTGTGTGATGTGTGAAGGGCATGTAGGGATGTTTGGTTAATTTGTTGGACAGGATCAGCTATTTTCACAACTTTAAAATTTCTCATGAGCTTTTCATGAAAGTAAACTGAAAAATGATTGTATGTGCAGTGTTCTAACACATGTTGTATGATGATTTTATCCCATGCAATACTAGGAAATGATGGATCAGTTTGGAGTGGATGCAACACGGCTGTGTATCCTGTCCAGTGTCTCACCTCAAACCAACAGAAAATGGTCAAATGAAGGTGAATTGCACTTTCAACTCTTATTCCAAAGTTTCAGGCAGGACGTGTTTTTCCTCCCATTAGAAGTGTCTGACCAAAGGGCTGTGGCTTTTTAGCACCTTATAGCAGACATATATACGGTTTTATGCCAGGATGTGTGGGTTTGATGTGTTCCAAAACTTGGTAAAGCTGTTGACTGGATCAGAAAACTTGCAAAGTGGCGTAAGTTTAATCACAATAATACAGACTGATTCAAACTGTTACTGTGTGCTTACCATCAGCAAGTGAAGTTTAATTTTTACTCGCTAAATATTTTTTCTGCTTGCCATGGCAAGTAAAATACCAGACATTTTCAGGGCTGATTATACCTCTCTACCCCCTCTGTACTGGTCCATTAGAAGCCTTGTGCTTGCAGTCTCTGGTTAGTCCAGCCGTGAATTGATACCCACTGTTCCCCAGAAAGCAGTAAAGCAGCAAAGGAGAGGAGACAGTAATGCTGGCCCACAGACAAGTTGAGAGGTCTTTACCATCTCACTCTGCTATGGCTTCAAGGTTGTAGGACAGCCTCTGCTTTTGTTCAGATTTGTTTATTTTTCATAGATGTCAGATTTCTTTTTGTCTGTCTGTCCCAGCATACATTGGCATTTTGCGATGGCAGAGCAGAATCTGGCGGCTGGTGGGAAACTTCCTGAATACGGCCACAGTCAACAAGAGAAAGCACTGTGATACCAGCATCCTCGCTGACTGGGACAAGAAGTTATTTGAGGCCAGAAACTATACTGTGAAAGAAGTCAGTAATGTTGAAATGAAATGTGTGTGTGGTGTGGTGTGTGTGTGTGTGTGTGTGTGTGTTTGTGTGTGTGTGTGTGTGTGTGTGTGTGTGTGTGGACTCGGTTGTATGTAGTCCATACACCATGGTTTATTTTTCACGTCATTTTCTTTTTGCATCAAATCTCATTGTGAAACTGACAGAAATTCAGCACATTTTTCTCTCTACCTGTTTGGTAGTTTGGAAGCTGAAAATATTTTATAGGATATTTACCTATTTTTGTATACTAACCAAAAGTGCTGTCAAAAACAAATTCTCCCACACTGATATTCCCCACACAGATTTTGAAGTCTAAAACACGTGTCTGTAAAAGGTCTCTCACAGAGCATCTTTTTGTTGCATGGGAAACTAAAAGAAAGAAGTAATTTTACAGAAGGCTGCATATGGGCCACAGCTTCCTTACTCACTCCTTTTTTTATTGAAAGGAGAAGTTCTTTTCTGTGTGCCTTGTGATGGGAGTTTCAGCATCCAACACCTGATATTTGATTGCTGGGAGTAGCGTAACACCAGACAGAAATATTTTACAGCAAACTGACTGAAGTCATTCTGTGATTTTCTTCCAGAAAAATATTTTTGTTCTCTTAAGATGAATTATTTTCTTCCTTTGATGTGATTTAAATGTAGACAAGATTTATTTGTAGTTGGACCTTCTTAGTGGATCCGAACAATTTTTTAACTTATGAAATATTGACTCAATGTGATTTTTAAAGTGATGATAGCTTTTAATCATCAGTGGTTATTGTTAGTGGCATGGTCACAGCCCTGATATAACCCTTAGCAGTAGGACTTAGGACTGCAAACAACATGAACTTACTCGATGTGTGGCAGCTTATGACAGCTGTGGATTTTGTTATATCAATTATTGAGATTATGTTGTTTTTGTGATAATTGTCTTTTATGTTTGCTAACTTTGTGGACAGGTCACCTTCCATTGCTCCAAGACCTTTCTGCTGAACACTGCTGTGTCACGCCTGCAGAAGTTCTCATCTATTCTAGGGGTACATTGTCAATTTCATGCCTTGAAAATTTCTAAGTGCTTACCTGTCAAGCAGTTCTTGCAAAGTGACATGTATTTTAACAGTTTAATTTCTTTCCAAGCAGTTGTCATGTTCTTTCCAAGCAGTTGTCATGTGTGTTTATAAGAAACAGTAAAGGTAACGTTTCAGAAAGAGTGGGAAGCAATGCATGTATGACAGAAAGAAGATAAGGACTGCCCAGAAATCAGGTTGCTGTTGTTTTTCACTGTGGATTGACCCTTTCAAACAATTTGACAACAGTGACATAAAGATAGGTCATAAAGGTGTTGAATAAAATATTGTGAGATTCTGTTTGATATTGATTGTTACATGAAGCAAATGAACACATCTCCAGGCTGTTAACATCCAAGGAATTGATTCATGAGGAATCTCCCACTCCCACTCCAAGCAATGTTCTGTTGGATGTTATGCATGCACACTATTGTCCTGGGTGTTTGGTTTAGGTTCTGCAGGCACTATGTTACTGCAAAGTCTGCTTACTCCATCTTCAGTGGGTTACCAACCATGTAGACATAGGCCTTTTTTGAGAAGGATTGGGAGTGACTTACAAGATATCTAGTATGCATATCTGATGTTCATCATGCATATGCATACAAAGGGGGTTCAGGTACAAGCAGATCTGTGTAGGATTGAACTCAATTTAGGTCTGATGTCCTTACAAACTTGGCTGTTGTAGTTGTCAGAGAGGGATATAAAATAATCACAAAGATATTGGGGAAGGGGAATTCCATCCATGAAATATGATCATGATTGAGAAAGTACTGTAAAATAAATAAGTTGTCAGATAGATGATTCAGTGTACTTTGGGATTTTTTCACTCTATTGTTGCTTGTGAGGGAGAGGGGATAGCTGCATCCTCATAATACTGGCCCTGAGAACAATTGAAATCTCTTCAGTCTTTCTGCCTTACATAAATCATTTTTGTTAAGCACCATTCATCAAACTCATTTAGACTCACTGTGTATCATACGCATAATCAGACTTTTTACTGGGGCATAGGGGACTCAAGGTGTAAGGCGAACTGACCACATATCACTATGTTGTTGCAACATCTGCATCTTGGTAGGCGAGTATGCTGGATGTCTTCATGTTTCCATAAGCCAGCCACTAACATGACTTACAGGATCTTTACCAGTCATAGTTCATATTCTGCATGCATATTTACAGGAAAGGAGTTCAAGCACTGGCAGATCGCATGCATATTGTCCTGGGAGATCAGAAAAATCTCCCCTTTACCCTCCAGGCAGAGGTGTGTAGGCAGATTAGAACAGGATATTTTGATTGGAGGTTTTGTGTTTAACCACTTGACTACCATACATTTCAGTTTATTGGATGAGGAATAACCAATGAGCCAATTCTTTGTTTTGCAGAAAATTCCAGTATCAGTGTGTATGGAGAGTGATGAGTACAGACGCTGTCTTGCAGACCTGTGCATCATGCTAGCTCCCCTTGCTCCCGCCTTTGCCTGTGAACTGTGGACGGGGCTGGCCAGTGTCCTTCACACACAGTCTGCACTCTCCTACCATTGGGTCTGTGTTTGTGTCTCTCTCTACCTGTCTTTCTCTCTTTTTTAATCTATCTTTTTAGAGGGAGCTTATATCGTATAGACCAGAGAGAGATGTATGTGTGTGTCTGTAATGGAAACGTTTGGACACAATTTTCTCACCTCTTTACGGGTGGATTTTTACCAAATTTTAATGAAAGATGTGGACTGGTGAGGACATAGTAAAGTTTACGTTTGGAAAGTTAAGCACCAAATTCATGGTCTCATGCACCAAAAATTGTCTACAATGAGCACTTTTTGAGGAAGGTGCATGAATAGCACTTTCTTAGGTAAATTTGTTTTTGTCCTTGTTTTTCATCCGCATCAAGTTTTATTTTAACTGAACCTTCTTCAAAGTCACCATGACTGTGAGAAGTACAAAATCGGAATTTTTCATGGGAAGCAAAATCTTTACTTGCTCAATGTTTTGCTCAGTTCTTTTTTATTAAACAAATTTTATCTTTCTCATAATTATGGTATATGCATTAAGCTGTCATAACAGAAGTGGTCAAACTGTATTAAAAATCAACAGATAGAACCAAACCAAGTACAATAACAGATTAACTGGCTTTTGAAAACTTGAGTCCACTCCTTTAAAAAAAAAATATTATCTTGCTAAAATCAGAATTTACTTTTAGTGGGCTTAAAAATTGGGTAAATCATGGGGCAACCATCCGCGACCCAGTGCATACCCAGGTGGCAGATAAGGGAATGACCCTCATATATGGCAGTATTCTAGGAGTGGTCTCACAACCCTTCAATAAATACTGTCAGGCGAAAACGGGCGCCATAACTCCAACCACTGAAGTCCTGCAAGCAGGGGATGGATGAATTTGGAGATGAAGACAGAGTACTGCACAACAATCAGCTTCTACTTCACAGTCATGGGCAGAGGATTTCCAGGGAAACAATGACCAGGACACTGCACAGCATATGCACTGCACTTCAGGAAAGCAATGGCAACCTACCTGATATATATTTTGGCCAAAAACTGCACAGAATGACACAGGAAGAAGGAAAAAAACATAGTTCTATGTTTCTGACACCCAGGAAGAACAGAACTCCTTGGTTATTGGGGAGAGAGAATCCAAGGTTGTGAAAGGCAGCTATGATGACAGTAAGCATGTATCTGACAACAGCTGTGGGAAGCAAACTTATAGAGTCTCTTCAATAAAAATTAACAAAAAGAAAAAGACAGGGCTCATCAACATTGGTAAATGGAATGTTCAAACTATGCTATAACTGGGAAAGCTTCATCTCCTCTTACAAGAACTTTAAAAAATAGGTATGAACATCACAGGATTGTGCGATACCAGGTGGATTGGTGAGGGGTTGCCATTGTATCGGATAAACAACATGCTGCAGCACTGAAAAGCTATAACACAATCGATGACCGATTGATAACTGTTAAACTGAACACAAAGCCAGTTGCCTTAAACGTCATCCAAGCATATGCCCCTACGTCCACCACTCAGATGAAGAGATCAAACAATTTTTGATCTTCAGACTGCAAAGGACAAACTGCAAAAGACAAAATACCTAAAAGTGAAGTTTGCATAATAATGGGAGTCATGAATGCCAAAGTGGGTGAAAGTGAGGACAGAGAGTGTGGAATAGGACCTTATGGGCTGGAAAAACGCTGTGAAAGAGGCGATATGTCGGCATCTTTCATCCAGGCCAACAAACTGGACATCACCAGTACCCTCTTTAAACAGCATTATCACAGATGATATACCTGGAAACTTGAAAGAAACAGACAGTCATAATAAGAAAATAAAAATCAGAAATTGGATAGATTGCATCATGACAGACAGGACATGGAGCACTACCATTCTAAGTTCCAAAACAAAACCAGGAGTTGCTTGTGATAGTGATCACCACCTAGTTGCAGCAAAAATTAGACTCGAAGCCTATAAACAAAACAAAGCCAAGCCAGCCTCTTAGTTTGATCTAGAAAAATTGAAAAATCAAGACACTGCATCTGATTTTGAGATCAAAGTCAGCAATCATTTTGAGGCTTTAATCCAGGATTGAACATTAAATGACCGGTATCCAGAAGAAATTTAGGCAGATATGAAGAAAACCTACAATGAAGTAGCAGAAGAAAAGTTTGGCAGGAAAAAAAGAAAACCGACTAAGCCCTACATCAGTGAGGCAGGTATGGATCTAGCCAAACAGAAAAGCCAAACTCGCGAATCTGGGAGAAAAGAATTAGAAAAAAGTCAAAAGAGAAATTAAGAGCAAAATTAGAAAATATAAGAAGAATTGGCAGGAGGAAGTATGTGCCAAAATAAATGAGCATAATGAATGCAGAATATCCAGGGATCTATTCCAACAGATGAAAAAAGTTCAATCCATCAATCCAGAAATGAGTGCATCAACAGCAAAGCAGGCACTAAGTGCACATTGACTGAACCAGAGCATATAATGAACAGATGGAATGAATATGGAGCATCCCTTTTGAGCAACAACAGCCCCCAAGACACCCTATGCCCTGACCTATCCAGAAGCAGAACCAGAACCACTTTTAATTGAAATTGAAGCAGCCACCAAGCAGTTAAAACAAGAAAATCCCCAGGAATTGACAGTGTTCCAGGAGAATTGTTCAAACATGCTGGAAAAGAAGGCCTAAAAACAGTGCACTATCTTTGTTGTAAAATCTGAAATATCCATCAGTGGCCAACAGATTGGAAACTTCGAGAATTTGTGATGCTTTATAAGAGTGGCAATGTCAAAGATTGTAACAACTACAGGACCATTGCCCTAATCAGCCACGCCAGTAAAATTTCACTCATAATTATTCTCAGCAAATTGAAGCCCAAGATAGAAGAACTATCTGACTGCCAGGCAGGCTAGAGATCCAGCAGAGGCACAACTGACATGTTTCTTGTGTTACAAGTACTCAAAGAGAAAATAGAAAGCACAGATGAAGAAGCTTTTGTTACTTTCAATGCAATGGTCAAACTGGGCTTTCCTAAACATTTCATTTCATTAATTGCTTCATTGTATAAAGATAAAAAGACTACAATTAGATGGAACAGTCATACATATAAATTTTTCAACATCCCAGGGCTGGCGAAACCACTGGCCTGGTTGCCCAAGGCGAGTAAAAAACCTGTCGGGTGAGTCAAAATCTAAAACTACTAGTCCATTGGACGAGTTACAATTCAGACCCCTGCAGTGATAATTTGTTTTGATTTTTCAAATTTTCCAATCTGCCGATTGATTTCGTCTGCAGTGATCATGTCTGCCCATGTTTGCATGAAAACAAGGCTGTCTAAGGAAAGGCAACTCTTTCTTCCCATAGGCCTGTCAGTGAAGGGAGTCAGTGTGATGCAGTCGAGTGTTTACCTTTCACCTGGCAATTTGGTTGAATGGTTAGAAATATTTTCAAAGTGTTTTCCCTTCACACTGAACTGCTGAAGTCAGGAGAATGCACGCACACACACACAGACACACACACACATACACACACACACACACACATACAAACAAACAAACAAACAACAACACATCTACTAGAAAATTTTGAGAAAAACAACAACAAACAAATAAAGTAGAAACAACAGCAAAACACAACAACACACGCATATCAACCAATCAACAAAAACCAACAGTTGCGTAGTTGAGTACCACTACAGACCTAGCAAACAGATAGGATTTGGCTGGTGATCCAATGGTAACAAAATGATTTTCTTTAAAAAGCTGTAAACTAATCAACTTTGTATATAAAACTGCCAATTGTTCTTCTAGACTTGCTTTTAATGAATATACTTACCAAGTTGGTATTGTTGGTATTGAAAAAATAACAGTCCTCCTAAATGGGATTTTTGACACTGGAAAAATCCCCAAAGATATGTCAGAATCAATTTTCATTGTACTTCCAAAGAAGACAGGGGTATAGAATGCGAACTCCATCGCACAATCAGTTTGATGAGTCATGTAACAAAAATCCTGCAGAAGAACAGTATGGATTTGTTGAAGGGAAAGGAACTGTTAATGCCATATACATCCTAAGAATATCATAGAGAGATCAGTTAAGATGAATAAGGATTTATGTTTATACTTTTTGATTATACCAAGGCTTTCGATCAGGTAAGACGTGAAGAATTGATCTACCAACTAGAAAGACTCAGTATTGATGTTAAAGATCTAGGAGTAATCAGAAATATGTATTGGGAACAAATAGCTGCAATGAGAATAGAAAACTATAACAAGCTCTTTCCAAAGCATCAAAAGAGGAGTGAGACAAGGTTGTGTTTTGTCACCAGATCTGTTTTCACTTTACAGAAAAAATATCATGAGAAACCTAAAAGAAGACCCTGGTTTAAAGGATGGAGGAAAAATGATAAACAACATTTGATATGCAGATGACACTATGCTAATTGCAGAAAACGAAAGGGACCTACAAAACCTTGTGAATATACTAGAAATAGAAAGCAAAGATAAGGGGTTGGAACTAAACAGCAAGAAGACTGAAGTCATGGTGATCAGTAAAAAACATGAAATCCCCTCATGCAAAATAACAGCATATGGCACAACCTTGAGACAGGTTGAAAAGTTTAAATATCTGGGAACAATCATTTCACCAGACAGCAGATGTACATCAGAAATAACCAGCAGAATCGGCGAAGCCAAAACAGCATTCAAGAAGATGAAAAGCGTTCTTACCAACAAATGCCTATCAATTAACATCAGGAAGAGAGTTCTTGATTGTTATATAGAACCGATAATGTTATACGGTTGTGAGGTGTGGACAGTCAACAAGCAAAGCCGGAACAAGATTGAGGCAGCCGAGATGTGATTTCTAAGAAGAATGTTAGAATGTTGAGAGTTCCATGGACAGCAAAGAAAACTGACAAGAGTCTTGATGGAGGCAGACACAAGAAGATCATTCATAAGGAAGATTAGGAAAAGACAAGCAACATGTATAGGCCATTTTATGAGGAAAGGGGAATTGGAGCACCTGGTCACAACAGGAAAGCTGGAGGGAAAGAGAGCACCAGAGAATGTTGGACGGACTTGCAGAGTGACTGAAGACAGAAAGGGTGGAAGAGATGCTTGCGGCAACAAGGGATAGAAACAGATGGAAGGCCATGATCGCCAACGCCATGTGACAAGGCGCTTGATCATGTTGATGATGATGACTTACCAGGTCTCACCAATGCCAAAATTTCTCACTATTTATGTTACGTGTGTGTTACACACACATATGTATACACATTCTTTCTCTCTCTCCCTCTCTCCCTCTCTCTCTCTCTCCTCTCACTCCCTCCCTCCCTCTCTCTCTCTCTCTCTCTCTCTCTCTCTCTCTCTCTCTCTCTCTCTCTCTCTCTCTCTCTCTCTCTCTCTCTCTCTGTCTCTGTCTGTGGAAGCAATTTTAGGTAATTTAGGCCCGTGTTTGTAAATGTTTTGGTGTCCTTAGGTATGCTTACATTTGTATTCAGGTGTGTTTTTTAAACCCTCCCATGCAATAAATTGGATGGAGTGGTAATTGCCAGGGCATCATCTTGGATTATGGGCGCGAATGCATTGCTATGTGTTCTTAATTTTCTTTTCTTTTTTTTCTTCCTGTTGAAGTTTTGTTGTTTTGAAACAGTTATAGCCCTGATATGGCTCTGCGCAGTCAGCTGGGGTTTAAACAACAATAACAATAACAACTCTCTCTCTCTCTCTCTCTCTCTCTCTCTCTCTCTCTCTCTCTCTCTCTCTCTCTCTCTCTTTTTTTCTTTCTCTCTCTCTCTCTCTCTCTCTCTTTTTCAGTGGTTTCATACTCTGTCTCTTTCTCTCCCACACTTTAAAAGTAAATGATTAAAACTATGAAAGGGGAAAAATATTGCTGGATGACGGTCAAGTAATTTGCTAAACATAACCAATGACAAGTTGGGCTAAAATAAACTTTGGCTACATACAAGTATGAATATGTATTAAACTAAAGGACTTTCTCTAACTTACACAGAAAATCCATGTAAACTTTGAGATTTATCTTCTGCCTTTTACATCTTTGTATTATCACTAGTGAGATCAATCTTCTGCCTTTTACATCTTCATATTATCACTAAATCTCCCACTGTTCATCTCCCCCACCCTGATGAAAGTATCCAGAAGAAAGTTTGACCACCTTTGTTGAACAATGGCTTATTCTGCTGAATATTTTTGGTCATCATCATAAAGAGAATTTCACTATTTTTCATGGCATTATGTCGGATTAGTGAAAATATCTGTGGGCTAGCAGATCTTAAAATCGGCTAGCCTGTCTGGCTAGTAAAAATTTTAATCTTCTCCAGGCCTGCATCCACAGGGGAGTTAGACAAGGTTGTATCCTTTCACTATATCTCTTTAACATTTATACGGAGCAAGTTATAAGAGATGCTGATATAGAAGGCATGGTTATAAAGATAGGAAGAAAAAACTAAAAAAACCTGCACCATGCTGATGACACTGCGCTATTAGCAGACAACATTACCAGTATGAAAAGAATTCTATACAGGATGGATGCAGTGGCAAAAAGGCTGGCCTAAACTTGAATGCCAAGAAAACAAAAATGCTACATATTAAAAGCAAAGACTTTTCTGTGCTACTGCATAGACCCTTAGACTTATGATGTTGGTAATGACACTGTCATTAAAACTGACAAATTCACACTTCCGCCCTCTCTTGTTATCCTTTACCAATCTCAGTTGTTAAAGATAAAACAATAATTAAACATCACAACAGGGTAAGTTTATTGTAATTTGTAGGTGATTGTTAAGATGGTATTGTTTCAACAGGACAGAACTGTGTTGGATCAGGAATGGCCGGTGATTGATGCCAGCTACAAACTGCCTCTTATCTTTAAAGTAAGCACTAGAAATGTTAGTCTGCTTGTATGTTTGTAAACATGTGATTGTGTGTGTACATGTATATACATCTTTGGTGTGGTGTGTGTATGCGTGTGCTTAATGGTAAGGTTTATGTTGGACATCCAGAACAAGATAATAGAGGGTAGTCTGATTTTCAGAACTTTTCTGCTTTGAAAAATCACACTTATGTTACAGTATTGAAACATATAAGTCATGAAAAGTGAACCATCAGTCAATGATGCATTGGATACAATGTGTTTTCCAGCTGTAAGCAAGAGTGTTTGTTTTTGATGGTAGTGGCGGGTTTGAGTGGAGAGGTTGGTTTGTTGGTTTATCTGTTTGTTTTTTGTCTGTCTGTTGTTGTTTTATGTTTTGGGGGTGGGTGGGTGGTAGAGTTGGGGGAGCAGGTAAATAAAGTTTACATTTAATTGCACATATTAGTACTAGCTATGCTTCACAAGTACTGATGGGCAAGGATTAGCTGGGCCTGTCCCTGTACAAAAGGCAAGGATTAGCTAGGCCTGTCCCTGTACAAAGTAGCACTTCTGCGGAGGAAGCAAAAGTAAGGTACCATATGGCCTCTGTGTCACACAGTATCCCATCTCGCAAGACCAATTCTCTCCCCTCCCTGTCAGCACCGCTGAGCAGGCCAGATGTTTTCCTATGATGCCATGTAGTCATACAGATGAGAACATTGGACTCTGTTAAAATAAGTCAGACATAATTAACAGAATTTATCTACAAAAAATGTGATGAATCAAACTGTCACCTGTAAGTTATTCATGCTGAGGCATAGGTGTATAATTTTTTTGTTGTTTTTTAGAGGAACACTAAACATATTAAGTGCTCACAGTGACATACATGCACACATATACTCATTGAATATACTATACCTATTTTTGTCCAAACAAAATCTGCAACGGACCACATTTTTGTATGCAGATCGAACTCTTGTAAAAACAGGCTGTAATGAAGATTATAATTTGCTCACAGTACAAAGACTGGTAAGGGAGAGAAAAAAGTGCAAACATTTCTTTTGTAGACTATATCATAATTAGAAAATATCACTGACCTATCTAATGTTTGAAAAGCATGAGTAGAATAAATAGTTACTGTTAATTTCATTTTTGACTCAGTAACTTGGAATTCATACAGATCACCAGTTTCATCCAAATGATTCTGGACAGATACTCAGAATACCTGACAAACAGCGTTAGCATTACTGACATGCAAATTCTTGGTTAACCCTTTGACTCCCGCATCCTATCCACCAACTGCAAAAACTTAACTTTGACTCCCTCACCCTATCCACCAGCTTCCTGCTTCTGACTAAGGGAAAAACTCCAGGGACTCCAGTTTTCCCTTCAGCCCCTTGGCTGTTGGTTTAGGATGTTTTTCTTCCTATTCCAAGGTCAGACCAGATTTGTTGCACTAGGCAGGATCCATTTACATCAGCCATACCTCTTGATTATATATTTTCCCATTCAGTCGATCATATGCTTATATATTTTCTCTTTTGCGTTATTTAATAGCAGGATACTTTACGTTCCAAAAACTATTCTTAGCTAGTGCATCACAGTTTCAATTTTACAAATTGCAGAATTCATCTCACTTCCCTTCTGACATCATATTTACTCCCAAACACATTATAATGTCATTGTGGTCATTGTAGTCCTTTTCTCACACTGGACAAAGCAGCAGGGAAGTTTCAGTCTTTGTCTCCCAATTTTTGTATTTGATGGTTGTTCGTTTGTGATCTTACACTTGACAAAGGCCAGTTGGCTGAAAATTTACGCCTGTCTTGTCTGGTTGTATTAAATACGAGTTCTGATTCTTTTTTCGTATTTTTTCTGGTTCCTGTTTGCTTGAACGCAGACAGTCACACTTGTTTTGGATTTGCTTTGCAAGCATGGTTGACAATGCAGGATGCTGATGGACAGAGTGCAGGAGTCAAAGGATTAACAGGTGTGCTCTAGATGTCCTCAGATAAGGCTTTGGTTTACTTTGCTAAGTTAAAAGGGTAAAGGCGTGTCCGAAATAACTCTGTAAATCACATGGTTAGTGTAACTCAAATCCTCACTGTTTTCAGTATCCATCCTCTTCAGCTTTGGTGATGGTACCTGGGTTAGACTATTTACATTCATCAAGTATCTGGTTACCCAGGCTTAGGCAAACTAGATTTGCCACCATATTCAGCCTCTGAGCCATTTATCCAGTTCATAACTTGCTGGTTGCATATCTCACCTGGACTGTATATTGCAAATTATGTGTATTCAGTGGTCTCCTGCTGTTGTCACATTATGCCTGATATTGTTTTGCAGGGGTGTCTGACCAGCACTTATCTGTTCCTGTTCTTGTAGACTAGACCTGTCCAGTTCTATCTGGATCAAAATTCCATCTATCATTTATCTCTAGAATGGACTTGGTTTATAGTTACAAGAGTTGAAAACATGATTGAGACTTCGGATATCATCACTTTGACCACTGTGAACACTTTCCTAAACCATTCAGGTGGCCAATACAGAGTGGTGGCAGCAACACTGCAAGAGTTGACAGAAGGCTGCTGAATTTGGTATCAGTCTACCTTCAGAACTTTGACTCAGAGTTTTCCTCAGGGTAGACTCTGAAGCCTTTCTCATGGATGGGTATGGCTGCAAGGCAGGAGGTTGATGAGCCCCATTTGCCTGGATTGATTATGAACATGTAGCATGAGACTACATGGTTACTAATAGCAGATCAAGCGGCCTGACCTGATGTACCTAACTCATAGATGAGATAACCCATTCCCTATTACTCCTCACTGGCTACCCAGTTTATGGTAAGGTAATCCAAGGGATATTAACAGGGTCTGTGTAGCTACTCCCCCTCTTTCATGGGCTCCTCCACCTTTTCAATTACTCAGCTTGCAGGAGAGGTGACCCAAAGCTGAACAGGGTGTCACATCTATGTAGCTACTCCCTCCCATTTGCAAAGGTTATGTTATTATGGAAGTTTAAGACTTGTGTATTCTCAATTCTAAGATAATAAGGTGACCCACACCCAACTAATGATGGAGTCATTTTTGAAATTCTTCAATGTGCAAGTTCCTTAAAAATGCTAAGATCATTGTTTCCATCTGCAAGCCTGTTCACCACATCCTCTGTCCCTTCAGCACCTCTTACACCTCCACATGAAGACCCTTACCCCTCCCTGAATGTGTGAAAAATTAAATTAAGGACAGTTTTCCTGACGGAACAACTCTTACTAGAATGGGAGCAAACAGTTCAACATGGACTAGAAGGCAACACTGTCCTTAGTGTGTTTATGTCTGATCTTTTTAAGGTATCCACCAAAAAGGCACACCAGTAGAATAATGAGTGCCCCCCCCCCCCCCCACACACACACACATACACACATCAAGACAAGACATTAACCCTTACACCATTCTGTCTTTAAAAAGTCAGACTTACACCCACACAATTTAGTCTTGATGAGACCGGACTCCCTCCTTAATTAATCTGTCCTACCATTTTTGGGCCCTGCCAGAGCTAAAATGAGAGGAGCAATGACTCTCTCTTTGGATCTTCACTTAGTTCTATCCTATGTAGCCAAGCTGAAAGAAAGAAATAAATTATCTGGCCTGTAACATCTTAACTCCTCACTAAGCACTCAGCACTCTCAGTTCAAAGTTCCCCTTTCTCCACATTCTTATCATCCTTCAGGAAATGAGGCACTGTGCTCATGGTGCTCAGTCGGAAAGTAGTCTCCCTCCTTGTTCAAGCAGGCAGTCAAGTGAGCAGGCAGTCAAGTAAGTAAAGCCCTTTTGACACTCAGCTTCTTCAGGATAGTTTTTTTGCTAAAATTACATTTAGTAAGCACACTTGTCATGTTTCCCGCAGAACAGCTCAGTCTCCCTTGCAAAAAGCTCCTGGCTGCTCATAACCTCAAGAAAAGAGAGAGAATGGCTCTTGCAAGGCAGGATGACTGCAGAGCACTACACTTTACGGTACTTGCACTTTCACTAGAAGTGTACAAGGACATGCCTAGCTAATCATTGCCAATCAGCACTTGTGAGACACATCCATATGTTTATTAAACAATTTTAGCACAAATAAAACTTTGCTATGAATACATGAACATGTCTGCTTGGTGTTCACCAGATAAACCACCAGGACAATGGCAGCATCAGTTTGACCCCTGCTGTTCTTGATGCACTTGACACTGACCTTGCACATGATCTTGTGCGAGCAGATCCTAAATATCAGAGGTATTGTCAAGGACTTGAGTTTTCAAACATCGACTTCATATTGTATCCAGGATACCAGGCTATCATCAATTTCATTCCCAAAAAGCAGGCTTCTGTGTAGTATCAGTCTGGCAGCTTTGGTTGTGGTAATGGACACATGTGAGTGTTTTTCTGTCTGATTCAAAACCGAGAGTTCGTGAGTGCATTATGACAAGATTTTGGGAGGAAATGTGTTGGAAGGAGAATATGCTAAAACCAGAGCTGTATCACAAGCCACTGCAGCATAGTGGCTTGTGTGTCCAAAGGCTTCTTTTGAGAAGCTTGATATTAACCATGAGAACAGTCAACTGGTGGAAAGTAGATTGAAGGAGGACCCAGCATTGCCAACAAACAGCCAGAGCAGGAGCTACAACTTCATGCACACAGGAAGTGAATACCAATGCCAAACCCAAAATCGCCTTTCATTTGAAGCTCTTAACCAAAAGAAAAGAATTCCCAAGGAAACAAGGAGAAGAAATGACTGCAAACACAGCATTGAAGAAGAGAAAGAGAGGGGGAAAGAGAAAGAGAATAATGCATGCATTATCTTTGCTCATCTCATGTAAGGTTGCAAAAATTAAGAGCAAAGATGTCCTCCCATCTTTCATTTAATAAAGGAGAATTTTCACATGTATTCTTTATCGTAAAATACAGTGTGTCTTAGCCAAAAACAAAAATTTGAAAGATGGGCTACCACTGTGAATCCACTTGGTCAATTGAAAATCACTCTGGGTGCTCTGAACTTTGGGCAGCTTGACAGATCGAGTAGCCAGGGGATCTGATTTTGTGCAAATGTTTGAATTCAGGTCAATATCTTGCTGTCCAATTTACTAATGGCAATTGTTTTGCGTTAGCCATGAGGATACTCGCATAATCTAAACATGGTGTCATGTGACAGAAAGATAGGTTGATGACTTTGTCCATGAGCACACTCTTGGGAAGGATAAGATTTTTCGATTCTAGACAATAGTATAGCTTGATTGGTGATATGTGTGTGTGTGTGTGAGAGAGAGAGATAGAGAGAGTATATGCATGCTTGCAAACATTGTATGTGGTTGTGTTTTTCCGTGTATGTGCAGACTTGTATACATGTTTGATTCATGTCATACTGTGTATGGTTTTAAATGTGGTTCAGTTTGCAGTTACAGTGGTCTTGTGGATTAAATGATACCCTGAAACCTGCACTCTGAGAAAAACTGATTGCAGAAGAAATGAGGCAGCAGAGATGTGGTTTTATCAGAGACTTCTACGTGTCAAATGGACATATAGATGATGAACTAATGACAATGTCCTGGAAGAACTTGATACCACCAGAAAAGTACCAGCAGACACCAACAAGAGAAGACTTAAATACATTGGCCATGTGTCACGCAGCAAGAACACAGACCTCATGGCAACCATCTTTCAAGGAAAAACAGTGGCAAAAAGGAAGAAAGGCAGACCCTCAGTCTCATACATCGAGAACATAACCAACATCAGTGGCCTAAATATTCAAGAAATTGTCCACCAAAGTCAAAACAAGAGTGGCCTGGAGGGAGATGGTGGTGTCTAGGTGTGCAGCGGCCAACATCGAATCCGGTGATGGTGACAGGAGAGTACAAATATTGCAAGTAGTGATTGCATCGTTTTAAACTTTCATCTCAGTACAAACCTTGGGTCAGGGAACATGTCATGTAATGCCAGCCTGAATTCATCCTTGTTAATGAAATGAAACTACAAGTTTGAATGTGGCACTCGCTGGGAACCTTCTGTGCAAGTTACAAAGTGGACTTGTAGGCTGCATTATTTGTAGTTGGTATGCTGTGATTTGATGTCCACATCTATTGTGTATGCCGACTTCAGACTAGATGTTGGTAAATGTGTGCATTTGTTTCCAATTCGAATTTGCACAGGAACTGTCTGTAAGTAGCACATATTCGTCTGTTTGTTTGTTTGTTTGTTTGTTTGTTTGTTTGTTTTGGTTTGGTTTTGTTTTTTTGGATGTTTTGTTGTTCAACAATTAAAGTGAATATTTGTGACTTCTGTACAGTGGATTGACCAGTGAATTATGTTGGAAATTGATTTGTACCGGTATTTTGATATGACCGAGAATTAAGCACAGAGTCTGCTAGAGAAAAGGGGATTGATTGGAATCATCAGTTGGAAGCAGGAAGCCCCATTTTGCAGCAGATTCTTCTTGAATACAGGCTGTTGCAGCAGACTGTATTATTATGTTGTGAAGTGCTTGTTGGTTGAATGTATATGTAAAGCATATATGGAGAAACCTGGACTAATTGGAATCTGTTTGAAGTGTGACTGTATTATTTGGTTACAGAGGAGAATAAAGAGGGAATGTTACAGTTGGCTGTTGCGTTTGTGTTTCTGTGTCTTTATTTCTGTGCATGTATGTGTGTGGAACATAGATGTGCAAGTCTTTACAATTTTATCGATGTTATTGCATGAAGAACGTTTGATTACGTTTAAAGATTCTTACCATTGAGTGAAAGATTCTCGTCATTGTTTTCATATTTACTAAGTTTGATGAGTGTGTACATTGAAATGGTCAGTTCTTCAACCCACAATTTTGATTTTTCATGGAACAAACAACTATATACACACATCCCTGTTGTAAGAACTTATCTAATAAAATAAATACATATAAGGTGTGTGCATACACACGAGCATTTGTGAGTTTGCGTTTGTGCACATGCACATGTAGATTTATTTCATAGGATGACAGCAAAGTATTACTATGCCTTGATCATCATTTTACTCTTCTGCCCAGCTTTGCTGTGAACAAAATCAGTTATATCTTATACACTGTGTCATTTATAGTTGTTTTTCGTTTGACACAAGCTGTTATTTCTTTAAAGGAAACATGTCAGTGGAAAATATTTCATTTACCCGGTATCTAATCATGTTTGCAAGCTTTGTGGGTGTATTATTTCAAATGAATTGAATTTTCAGTTTCAGTGTTCTCAAGCTGGCGAATAAATGCTTAGATGGTTCCATGCACCACAAGTGCATTGCGAAAGGAAAGATCCAAAGTACCCATGGTTCATAGTATACTATAAGCTTGTAGGCCTACATAAATCCTGTGCACTGGCAAGAACATGAGGTTCTAGTTAATTATGGGTTCTGTGGCTTGTTAATTTGTTCCTTTTTTTTTTTTTTTTTTTTTTTTATTGCTTTGTGTCTCTGTCTGAAAAGGTCCAAGAACTCATTGGGCCTTATCTTACCCACAATGTACAGATCTCTTAGACCATATCCTCTCCAAATGGACACTGATGACTGGCACCATCTGCAGTTACTGTTCAGCCATATTCACCACAATCAGACAGTTAGGTGGGTCATAATTTCTTGGAGAACTTCCTCCATTGAGATATGAAATTGAGGACTGGCCTCCCTGCCACAACTTAATCGTATTCTTTCTCAGGAACTTTTAAGAATATCTGTACACTGTTTTTATTGTTGTAAGTCTCACTTCATGTCATGTGTTATTCACTGCGATCTTGATTGTCTTTTGAGCAGCCAAAGTTTTAGACGGAATTTTCGCAGCCGTCTGTCTTTAGATCATTTTGATTTTTGGTATATTTATTGTACACACGTAAACAATCTCAATCTTCATTACGAAAAAGATAATTCCTTTCATTATGAGGGTTATTATGTCGTTTGTGGGAACAACATCTCTATTATAGATTAAAGTGAAGATAAATGCTTTTACAGCTTTAGTACTATCAGAAATCAAGCTCATGATTGCTGAAATTGCAGTGTCTTTGGCACAATTCCAAGACCACAATTACAAGATTATTGAAATATACGTATCTCGTCATAAATTCAAGATCTTACGTATCTCGTCATAAGTTCAAGATCTAAGAGCCAAATATAAGTATACTTGGTTTGATTTGTCAAAGAATATATTTCAATAAGGTATGAAAGTTTCACTGACCTGGGGTCATGTTCAGGATCATCTGTATTTTTGTTATCATTTACATAACATAAACGAAGACTATCAGTATTGTTTGACAATATTGTCGTTATCTTTAGCCCGGCCAATAGTCAATGTTCTAACCTTTTGCCTAACTTGTTTTCGTATTCGTTTTTTTGTTGTTGTTGTTTTTTTTGTAAGTCCATTCTAGTTTTAGTATTTGCCAGAGAACTATTCGTTCAGCCTGTATAATATACTGATGAAGAAAACCGTTTATTTTGGAACCCGAATATAACATGAGTGATTTCAGAAAACATTGATTTCTTCCATGGTCTTAAACACATTAAGTAATCAAAGTAGGCTACAAGTTATATGTCACTTTGAAGCATTTCCTTCAATTTAGATAATAAAACCAGAAACACGCACAAACGTGGACACATCAACGATCGAAGCGCCCTTGTCTTAATGAGATGACGCAATATATATCACGTTAAACTCTTTGTTGGTCAGACTTCTTACAATGCAGTTAGATCAGATCAGATCCAAAACATGGTCAGCTTGTGCTAACATTATGGCTGTTTCTTATAAAAGTAAAACAAACATGTGCAAACAACGAAAGTGTATGTTATTTCCCATTTTCCTGTTTGGCACTCATACAACCATACATACAGACCTGCATAGTAGCACACAGGCACATGCAGGCAAGTGTACATGCAGATCTCTCTCTCTCTCTCTCTCTCTCTCTCTCTCTCTCTCACACACACACACACACACACACACACACACACACATACACACACACACACACACACACACACACACACACCACAACACAACACACACACACACAGACGCTTACACGCATACATATCTTTGTAGACAAATAATTGGAAGACAGTTTCAGGTGTTCTTTCTTTTCACAAAGAAAAAATGGCTCGATCATTCTTTGTTTTGGTTTGACTGTTTTTGGTTGTTTGTTTTGCTATATTTTTTCCCATTCTTTTTCGAAGTCTAATGTCTTTTTAGCATTTATTGGCAGATATATTCGTGAACATTAAGTAACCAAATGTAACAATGATGCCATCCTGAAGCTTTATAATCAGTTTGAATAATAAAACCAGGAACATCTGCTAGCATGATCCAAGATTTTTAATACTAGCACCAATATAAAGAGTTTTCCATATTTGTGCGGGTTTTTGGCAAGTGTATTTCCAGTAGTTTGCCATCGTTGTCTGGAAACGCAGAGCGCAAACTGTGCAGAGGCCCTGGCCATTGTTTCAAAGAAGAAATCATCTGTCCACGACTGTGAAAACAAAACCCAGATGTCAAGATACTCCAGCTGTCTTCTGGATTCATCCATTCCCTGCTGCCAGGACTTTGGTGTGATTGGCGCCCTTGCTTGTCAAGACAGACCTGTCACTGGGTTGTGACACCTTTTGAAAATAAAGTATGGGCACTACCCACATACCCCAGCCTCCCCTCTGGGACTGCCACCGTTTGGTTTGCGACTGAAGGCCATTCCCCTATCTGCCACCTGGGGACGCACTAGATGGAGGTCGGTCATCCCTAGGGACATGGCTCCCGCCAAGTTCCTCATTGAGCTATGGCAAAAAATGAAAGCTATATGGAAAGAAACGGCTGAAATTATCGTTGGAAAACAACCCCGAAAACAGACCAAACCATGGATCAGTACAACAACGACAATGATTGCTGAGGAAAAGAGAGCATGGAGACATCCGAGGATATAAAACCCTACACAACAAAGTCAGGCAGTAAGAAAAATGGATAGAAGAAGAATGTTCAAGAATTACAGAATTTGACAAAGTGCAAGTCAAAGGCCTTCTTCAGTCAGATAAAGTCTTGTCACACGCAAAGGTTTGACACTAACACAGCTGACCATCAAATCCTCATCAGGAGAAGCACTAACAGACCCTGAGGGAATAATGAAGCGATGGACAGAGTATGGCACACAACTGTTCAGTTATAACAACACTGATGCAGACAAAAACAGAACAATTGGAACCATTGCACCATCTACACGAAGTCAAATCAGCGGTACAAAAACTAAGAAACGGGAAATCCCCAGAGATAGACTGCATACCAGCAGAGCTGATCAAGGCAAGTGGTGAAACAGTGATCCAACTCAGGCGACATACAAGAATGTGAAAACTAAAGAGCGGTAGCACTGATAAGCCACACAAATAAAACACTGCTACACATAATTTGAAACGGACTCAAGCAAAAATTGAAACCGAACTAGCGGAAGAACAAGCGGAGACATGCTTTGGACTCTACAGGTACTCGTGGAAAAGATCATAAGAGAAGGAAGGATAGATCATTTTCATTGACTACAGCAAGGCCTTTAACAGTGTCAACCATCATAGCTTTTTCAACCCTTAAGGCAATGGGCTTTCCAACACACCTCATTGCTCTCATAAAATCTCTCTACGATGATTAGAATGCCAAAATCAGATGGGACAACAAACACACTGAGCCACTTAACATCAAGAAAGGTGTGCGCTAAGGATGTATCCTGTCAATGCATTTGTTCAGTAAATATACGAGACAGCCTTGATGGAGGCAGACACAAGAAGATCATTCATAAGGAAGATTAGGAAAAGACAGGCAACATTTGTAGGCCATTTTATGAGGAGGGGGGAATTGGAGCACCTGGTCACGACTGGAAAGCTGGAAGGGAAGAGAGCACCAGATAGACCCAGGGAGAAGATACTAGACGGACTTGCAGAGTGGCTGAGGACAAAGAGGGTGGAAGAGATGCTTGAGGCAACAAGAGGTAGAGACAGATGGAAGGCCATGATCGCCAACGCCATGCGGCAAGGCACCTGATGATGATGATATACGGAACAAGTTATGAGGGATTCCAACATGGAAGAATATAGCATAAAAGTGGGAGGTGGGAAAATTTCAAACCTCAGGTAGGCCCTACGCTGACAACAGAGCACTCTGTGCAAACGATCACCAGGAAGTATCATCTATGATAAATGTCCTGAATAAGATCGGGGTAGAGAAGAACCTTAAACTGAATACCAATAAAACCAAATTTTTACATGTTGGCACGCGTCCAGCCAAATCCATCTATATTGGTAAAGATAAAGGGGAAGAGGTCCGCCAGTTCAAATATTTAAGATTGATTAAACCCAACGATGCAGATTGTTCCACCGACATTATAGCCAGAATTGGCATGGTTGAGAAACGAATGACAGACCTCACAAACATCTGGAAAGACAAAACTATAGATACTGGTTGAGGAAAGATAGATGTGCAAGACAGAGACCCAGAGAGCAATGCGGGCAGACAACATTCCAAGGAGTGATGTTGTGGATTGGACTGAACTGAACCGAGTCAATACGTAAATGAGATGACACAATGTATGTCACGTCAAGCTTTTTGTACGTCAGACCTCCGACAAAGCAGGCAGAATAAATCCGAAACATGATCAGCTTGTACTAATACCGTCGCACCAAACTGGTGCAACACAATAGTGCATACAATCTCTGTCCCCCTCCTACCCATTCCCCCACCCCCACCTTTCCACGCACACACAGATGCAGTTTGGATTGAAGAGGGTTTCATTGAACAGGGACAGTTCCATATGTGCTCCACCTGATCTGCCAGCAATTATCTATGAAACTCCCTGATCCTGCGCAAAAGCCCTACGCGCTGGCAAAGTCTTGAAATGGTGAGGAGAGGGACAAACGTACACTCTGACACAGACACACGGACATGTAGGAGGGCCTACTCCTGTATGGATGCACATTTTGGCACACGCACGCACACACACCACTACCTCTAGGAAGAGAGGGTTGGCTGGTTGTTTTTTCCAGGGAAAAAAGGGAGATTTTTACAAGGCCCCACCATGTTGTGTTTCTTTTCGTATTCGTTTTTATAATTTCTTGTGTGTTTTCAGTATATAGGCGTTTGGCAGAGCCTTTTTGGTTTTTTTGGTTTGTTTTTTCCAGTTTTGTTTTTTGTTTTGTTTTGTTTTTAACACCATCACTAAGGCAGTTATACTTTGTTTTGGGGGCTATACATGCTGTTTTCGTGTATCTATAAGCCACCAAATACTGACATTGCTTACTGGATCTATTAACGGGCATGCTTCATGTTTTGCGTACGATGGGGGCTCAGGCACTGGCAGGTCTGCACATATGTTGACCTTGGAGATAGGAAAACTCTTCAGCCCTCAGCCACCAGGCGGTACCGACGGCAAGCAGACTGGAAGCCACACCTTGCTAACTACTCCACTATGGGGAAGCATGGATGACATCGTTTCTCTTTCTGATGGTTTTCGCCTCTCTGAAAGAGATGAAGTGTTATTGCTGTTATAGTCTGCTGCCTGCTTCAAGCCGGTGATCACCAGGATACTGTATAGTTGCCAGTCTCTCTGTGTATGTCTCTTGGCTGAAGAACTCTAAAATGCCTCCTGGCGCTCTCTGTTATCCTGTCCTCACTGTGAGATCCTGGTCTCATGTGCACTAGCACACATAAAGTCGTACCCCCTGCTTTGTGTGTGTGAGTGTGTGTGTGTGTGTGTGTGTGTGTGTGTGTGTGTGTGTGTGTTAGGATAGTGACAGTGAGTGTCTATAGAGAGAATGTGCATGTTTGTTTTGCGTGTGTAGACGTGACTGTGTGTGTGTGTGTGTGTGTGTGTGTGTGTGTGTGTGTGTGTGTGTGTGGTGTGTGTGTGAGTTTGCGTATGAGTACGAGCACGCATACGTGTGTGCGTGTGCTAGTGTGTTCATGTGTGTGCACATATGTGCAAGTGTGTGTGTGTGTGGCAACACGTGCGTGTGTGGGTGGATGCCGCGACAACGTGTGCGTAGGTAGGTGGATGCAGTATGCTCTGCTGCATGGTAAATGTGTTTTACTTGACCCAGAGCTTATGTGGGTTTGTTGTGGGGGTGGATTTCAACATTTGTATGTGTGCATGTCAGTCCATATGGGCATGCTTATGTATGTGTGCCTAGATAGATATACACACAAACACATACACACATGTATGTTTTAGATATAGATATATATAGATATACATGTATGTATATACATGCATATATGTATTATTGTTATTATGTATTAGTATGTATGTGCATAAACTGTTACACCTTCGTTGCCGCATGTATTCAATATGTGTGAGAGAGATTTCTAATGAGGAATGATGCAGCCATCATGCTTTTCAGTTATACTTTATTCCAGACTGTAGGCCTACCGTAGAACAAGCTACATCAGAGCAGGTCTGATGATGCTCGACC
Organism: Monoplex corrugatus; assembly: GCA_030674185.1. Taxonomy (NCBI): domain Eukaryota; kingdom Metazoa; phylum Mollusca; class Gastropoda; order Littorinimorpha; family Ranellidae; genus Monoplex; species Monoplex corrugatus. The sequence goes on from JAPXFY010000014.1 coordinate 77,676,294, forward strand.
GATGTTTATTGTATGGAGTTCATGCTGGTTAATGCCTTAAGGCTCCACATGCTGTATGGAACCACAGGCCCATGAAAGTGAGACAAATATAGGAATTATGGACAGTGTTCTTGGACTGCCAGATTTGAAACCGTGGAAACTGTGTAGTATGAGCTCTACGCCAAGCAGGTATCATTGTAATAAGTCTCTTACGTACACCATCTCTATAGTTACCATCATATACCATCATTATAATTAGCCTCGTATATCATTATAATCAGCCTCGTATACCACCATTATCTGATTAGCTTCGTACACGATCGCTATGATTAGCCACCTACATTACCATTATATTTAGCCTCGTACACCATCATTAGTAGTAGTCTCGTATACCATCATTATATTTAGCTCGTACAAGATCGTTATTGTATGCCATCGCCTTGTACACCATAATCATGTAATTGGCGTCGTGCACCAATCATTCTCGTTACTCTCGTACTCCATCGTTATCATTGGTCTCATACACCATCATTGTAATTAGCCCCATGCACCATCATTGTAATTAGCACCGTCATTGTAATTAGCCCCGTACACATCATTGTAATTAGCCCCGTGTATCATCGTTGTAATTAGCCCCGTGCACCATCACCGTAATTAGCCCGTGCACCATCACCGTAATTAGCCCCGTGCACATCATTGTAATTAGCCCCGTTTGTTGTCATTGTAATTAGCCCCTGCGTTGTAATTAGCCCCGTGTACATCATCGTAATTAGCCCCGTGCACCATCATTGTAATTAGCCCCGTGTATTGTAATTAGCCCCGTGCACTATCATTGTAATTAGCCCCGTGCACTATCATTGTAATTAACCACGTGCACCATCATTGTAATTAGCCCCGTGCACTATCATTGTAATTAGCCCCGTGCACCATCATTGTAATTAGCCCCGTGCACCATCGTTGTAATTAATCGCGTGCTCCATCATTGTAATTAGCCCCGTGCACTATCATTGTAATTAACTGCGTGCACCATCATTGTAATTAGCTCAGTGCACTATCATTGTAATTAGCCCCGTGCACCATCATTGTAATTAGCCCCGTGCACCATCATTGTAATTAGCCCCGTGCACCATCATTGTAATTAGCTCAGTGCACCATCATTGTAATTAGCCCCGTGCACTATCATTGTAATTAGCCCGCGCACCATCGTTGTAATTAATCGCGTGCACCATCATTGTAATTAGCTCAGTGCACTATCATTGTAATTAACTGCGTGCACCATCATTGTAATTAGCTCAGTGCACTATCATTGTAATTAGCCCGTGCACCATCATTGTAATTAGCCCCGTGCACTATCATTGTGATTAACCGCGTGCACCATCATTGTAATTAGCCTCGTGCACTATCATTGTAATTAACCGCGTGCACCATCATTGTAATTAGCCTCGTGCACTATCATTGTAATTAGCCTCGTGCACCATCATTGTAATTAGCCTCGTGCACTATCATTGTAAATAGCCTCGTGCACTATCATTGTAATTAGCCTCGTGCACTATCATTGTAATTAGCACCGTGCACTATCATTGTAATTAGCCTCGTGCACTATCATTGTAATTAGCACCGTGCACTATCATTGTAATTAGCCTCGTGCACTATCATTGTAATTAGCCGCGTACATCTTCATTCCAGTTAGAGTGTGCTTTTTGCCGTGGAGATTTGGTAGTCGTTGGGTGATTGCTTTGGTGAATGGTGAGAGTGCGTCCTTGGCTTTATTCTTGAATCAAAATTTGGCGCCTTGTACATTATCATCATCATCGCCTTGTTCACCAGTCCTGTACAATATCATTATGATTAGCCTCGTACACCATCATTATAATTAGCCTCGCACACTACACCCTCGTTATGATTAGCCATGTAAATTATCATTATTATTTTATTCTCGTACACCATCATTCTAATCAGCTTCGTATGTCATCATTCTAATTTAGTAATTAGTCACGAATATCATTATGGTCATCTTCGTACACCATCATTATATTTAGCCTCGTACATCGTTATCATCAGCCTCTTACGTCATTATAATTAGCCACATCGACCTTCGTTACGATTATTCTCATACACTATCATTACAATTAGTCTCGTACATCATTATGATTAGCCGCGTACACCATCACGATGATCAGCCTCGTACACCATCATTATAATTAGCTTCGTACATCACCATTATAGTTATCAATATGCAAATGAGCCGTCCTATTGCTTCAAAAATCTTGTGTAGCGCAGAAGCAGACTCCCGGCCGATTTCCTATCGGAATGCAAAGGTTAGAATCTGGCTGCCAGTGGAGAAAGACTGTGTGCAGCCTCCAGTCCATTCAGCTGTGAATGGTTTACCTGACTCTGTTCACGTTGGGGAAGATGAATCAGGAAGAGAGAAGTGAGCACCGCTGCCTTTGTGTTGCCGGCGCCGATAAAAAAAAATTGGTGTTTCTACTGCTCCTCCCCACCCCACCCCCTACGATCTCAGGGTTCTGGGACAGCCTTTAATTTACCTTATAAACTGCATGCACACGACATTTTCACAAAGCTTGTTCCAGAAGTCTATGTCTTCGGTCAGGAATGATGCATACTGTACCTCGTGGTCTTTGGTTATTTCATAAAAAGAGATGTCAGGCTCGGCGGGGATGTTGTGATAAATGTGATTTGGACGTACATTGATTCCCTGAAGTCTGGCACTGGAATTAGAATTACAAGGTTTTCACTTTATTTGATCTCTCTCTCTCTCTCTCTCTCTCTCTCTCTCTCTCTCTCTCTCTCTCTCTCTCTCTCTCTCTCTCTCTCTCTCTCCTATGACACAATTATGCAGACAGTTTCTTTTGAACGTAATGATGTCGATTTTCGTTGTATTTGTGGAATTCGTAGCATGATTTCTTCATAATGGAAAGTGTAGCCTACATAGTATTACGTTGAAGCGATTGAAATTGCACTTGTTGCATTTTGGTTTTTTTGCTTGTTTTGCTGACTGTATCTTTTGTTTAAGGGTGCTTCTTCGTTTTTTGCTGTTATTGTTTCTTTCTTTCTTTCTTTCTTTCTGTTTGGTTGGTCTGTTGTTGCTTGTTTGTTTGTTTGTTCGTTTGTTTTTTCATGTGTTGTGTATGTATGTATGTATGTATGTATGTATGTATGTATGTATGTATGTATGTATATATGTATGTATGTATGTATGTATGTATGTATGTATGCGTGTGTGTGTATGTGTGTGTGTTTGCTAGAGGTTCTTACTAATGAAAAGAACGCGCGCACACAAGCACACACCACACACACACACACACACACACACACACACATACGCACACACACACACACACACACACTCACGCGCACACACACAAGAGAGAGAGAGGGCATGGAGTAATATTTCTCATTCATTAGATTTGGAATTCTATGATAATGCGATATTAGCAGTGCTGTTGTGATTGATGATGACTTTTTTCAGATTTTATTGATCATACACAAACGCGTGCGCGCGCGCACGCACACACACAAATCTCAGGGTTTTAATCAACTGTAAAGCTCACGTGCCTGTTCGTCCAACAGCCGTCCTCAATGTCCAATCAAATTTCAGAGACCCCAACAGACACAGGACAAGAGACAGCACCACAGAAGTAGCTTGTCATTGATGAAGTTGGCTCTACAAGCAACACTTCCTGGACACAGTCTAGCTAGAATCTATGTATCTTTACATCATCCAACGATCACATTTTGAAGTTCTAAGCGATCACTGACGGTGGTTTCGGTATTTTCAAACACTCCACTTTGTGAATTACCTGCGCCGAAATGTTGCCGCGTCAAAATCAATGTCTAAAAAGAAAAATACGAGACTAGCACGAGTAGCAGTATATTTGTTGTGTCCATACGAGCAGCTAATTGTGCCAGGAAATTTTCTGGGAGATACATAGCTGTTGAAAAAAAAAATTAAATGATTGCGGACTGAACAAAAAGATTGTCATTGGTCTTTATAGTAAGCCTATGCATCCAGAGCGTAGATTCTTGCAGCATCTTTTAGTCTCTTTCTCCTTTAGTGCAGCATCTCCAGGTGTCTTTCTCATTGAGTGTTTCTCAATAACTTACCTTTGCGAGCTGTTTATAGTGTCGACAGTAGTTGGTCAGAATTTGATGTCTAGTAGAAAATTAGTTTCCATTTGCTCAACAATATATAAACATAGGTCAAACTTTAGTGTCTGGCGACATCCACCGACCTTTGGCCACAGAACGGTAAGTCGGATTTTTCTTCCGTGCTTGTCCTACTGTGGAACTTTAATGTGTATGAATGTATTCATAGCAAATTATGCATCTTAGCTGCAGAAGTCATTTGAGAATAAAATAAATACAAATTCAGCACGAGTTGTGAACATGTCATTAATCTTTACCAAAACATTGTGACTTTTTAAGACCCAAAGATCGCACTGTAACTTTCTTTAGATTTTGTTTGCACAGTTTGGTGGGCATTGTACCACTTTCCAACAAAATTAGTTATTCCATGTATCACCAGCTCAACAGTTTTAATTTATTTAAGTTTCGCATTGCTTGCAGTTTTCCAACTCGGTCCAAAATACGAATTCGAATATCGTAGTTCTATTCCCCATAGATTCGTATGCAGTGTTGTTGTTTTTGTTTTTGTTTTGTTTTGTGTTGTTTTGTTTTGTTTTGTTTTCGGGGGGAGGGGAGGATTCGGGGATTTTTTTTTACACGTGAAGTTAAAAGGAAATAACTATTATAAGTGAACTCTGATTGTAAACTTTATTAAGCGTTCTGATTATTTTCGGAAGAGTGTAGGCATGTTGTTTTTGCCCAACACTGTGCAGGTTGTTTTACAGTTTGCATACTCCGTCTTCGGTGAGTGTAGATGCTGGCGTTTGTGCATATGGAATGCATTTCGAGCGAGGAGACGTCACTTTGAGAAACTGAAACTGAAAACTGAAACTGAAACTGCCAGGCTTCCATTCTTAGAACACATGGTCCAAACCATATTAAGTGCTCGTTACTTGTATGTTCGCTCATATCAATTATGCTTAACACCTGGAGTGCAAATCAACACGAATGCTTATTCCACGCTTAGTCATAAATTATTGTCAAGCAAAAAATACACGAAAACAGAATAATGAGTAACATTATTGTACCACTCACTCTGTGGGAAGTCGAACTCAGTCCATACAGTCCATGTGGAATTTAGTCTGAATGAGGAGACGCCATCTTGAGCAACCGAAGCTGTATGATTGTAACCCATATAGTTCTTATCAGGTATCTAATTCTGAATCTGTTAAGAAAAATAAAAGATCTTATGTTGATGCAAGATTTCAACTGGAAGATTCTGATGATAATGAAGCCACTGTTGTTTGTAATTATAGCCTATCAGTGTCTTACTTGGAAAGTGCGTAGTATTGAATGGTCTTGCATCATTGTTAGAGTGGCAGCTATGACCTCGAAGCCGAAGGTCTATTTACGTACTTACTGCATGCGTCTGCAGTTGCTGTACACTGAAGCTTATGTATTAAGTATCATACAGTTACCATGTATTACCAGGTTAGATCCATTGAAAAATCGATGTGTCTGAAAATAAAATGGCAAAATGTATGACGTCGGAGTTTGTCGAATCGAGTTTGTACGAAAACATGTAGATCTGTCGAGTTAAGTAGATGTAATAGGATAACACGTTTTCTTCGTCATGCATCATCGTATTATTGTGAAAAGTTGTTCCAGAGTCGCAGTCGGTAAGAGCACAGAAATGGGATGGAAAATAAAACAGGTCCTTGAAGCTGCAGTAGGCCTTACGGATAGTTTTAATGATTTAGAATGGTTCAGATGAATACTCTCTTTTGACTCCGTCTGTACTGTGCTTCTTTTCTCGATGAATAAACCTGTGCTGGAAAGATGAGAATTCCCCCACTACCTTCATCGTGTTATTTCCCACATGTTATGGTTCAGTTTAAGATTGTTAAGAGATGGATTCTTGCTGAGTGCTTTCTTATATAAGAATGTTTAACAAATAGAGTAGTAAAGCAAAAATATAATCAGATACAATTCCTTGTGCATGACCAAATAATATGCTTGTATATTATGAGATAATCACATTTCTTGTTTAGAAATATTTCAAGGGCAGATTAAAACTGCTGGACAATCTCACGTCTCCGAGAAAAAATATTGCTCAGTAAGGATAAGTAAAGTACTGAGGTTGCACAGCTCTCAATGCTTTATGTGCCCAGCATTATAACAGCATTGCCTATCTCCTCTCCTTTGCTGTTTCACATTCCCCAAAATTAACAATGTGAGGTACTCATTAGAGCTGTGTGGACTGTAGACTGGTCTGTAGACTGCACATACAACGTTTTTTTTTACTTTTCAATAGAAAATGGAACACGTGGACTGGTCATTTTGAGATGACTACGTGGATAAAAGGACCATTCACACTTGCCGATAATCTTACTTTACTTTACTTTATCCGTCTTCTTATACCATCTTGGGCGTCGAGGGGAGAAAGAGCTTTCTGTCTGCGGCAAGTTTGAAGGCCTGGTTGAGTGGGATGTTGTGGGTCTTCAGTGTTTCTTTCACACCCTCGATCCAGGTCTTCCTCGGTCTACCCCTTGCCTTGTACCCTGACACCTTTGTGTTGTAAGCTTTACTGGCAAGCTGGTGAGGTGCCATGCGTGTCAGGTGCCCAAACCACCTGGTTCTCTGCTGTTGGATGTAGTGGAGAATTGGTGTTGTTCCAATCATTTCTCTGATCTTGATGTTCTTGATCTTATCATGTCTGGTTTTGTTGACTGCTCTCCTTAGACATCTCATCTCGCAGGTGGTGATCTTTCTTTCAAGACTTTTGGTAAGGGTCCATGTCTGACACTGGTAGGTCAAGGTTGGTCTAAATATGGACTCGATGAGTTTGGCTTTGGTCTCGATGGGGATGTTGGGGTGTCTTAGGAGTGGGGCAAGCTGGTAGCTGACGCTGTTGGCCTTTTGAACTCTTGTCTCGATCTCTCTGTTGAGACGTCCATCTTCTGTGAAGATACTTCCAAGATACTTGAACTCGCTGACTTGTTTCAGTGCTGTCCCCTCGATGTTGATGTTGAGGCGGCCAGGTGTTCTACTGACTTTCAGTGTCTCGGTTTTGCTGATACTGATTTTCATGCCGAAGTTCTCACATTGTGTGTTCAGGTTGTTCGTGTGCTCCTGGAGTTCCCCTTCTTTTTCATGTGCAAGGCTTTGATCATCTGCAAACAGCATCTCGTTCAGATCTTCAGGGTTGGGATTTGCTTCCTTCGTGATTTTGTCCATATATACAATGAACAGCAGTGGTGATAGAACACACCCCTGCCTCACTCCCGACGTCACCCCAAACCATTCCGTGAGTCCATCTTGGGTGCGTACTGCACTCATGCTGTTGGTATAGATGGCTCTTATATTGTCTAGAAGTTGCCCCCTAACGTCATATTCTTCTAACGTTTTCCACAACTTGTTTCTATTTACTCTGTCGAAGGCCTTTTCTTGATCCACGAACACGAAGTTCAGTTCTTTATTGTGTTCGATAGTCTTTTCGCTCAGTTGTCTGAGAGCGAAGATAGCGTCAGTGCATCCTCTTCCTTTTCTGAAACCCATCTGCGCCTCACTCAGTAGAGGTTCCACCTTGTACCTTGTGCGCTGTTCAAGGATCTTTGCATACATCTTTCCCGTGTGGCTCAGAAGGGATATACCTCGATACGTGCTGCAGTCTTTCTTGCTGCCTTTCTTTTTCCAGATTGGTACCACGACTGCACGCTGCCAGTCTTCTGGGACTTTCCTCTCTGTCCATGCTTTCTGGAATATTGTGGTCAGCCAAGTGGTTCCTGTTTCTCCACATGCCAGGGTAGCTTCGGTTGTAATGCCATCAATTCCTGCTGCTTTGTTCTTTGGGCTGGTCTTCAACGCCTGTTGTACCTCCGATCTCAGGATGTTTGGCTCTTCGTGTTCTGGATAGCTAGGGTGAAACTGGCTCTGTGTGTATCCCTGTCTGTTTGGGTTGAGGAGTTCCTTAAAATATTCTTGCCATCTCTTCTTGATGCCGTCTTCATCACTGATAGGGTTTCCATCTCTGTCATTGACTACTGTTGTTGGGCTGTATGGCTCGTCTCGTAATCTCATTGCTTTGACGCTTTTGTAAAAATGTCGTGTCGAGAGCTTGCACAGTTCGCTTAGTTCCTCTCCATATGTTTTCCATGATTGTTCTTTGGCCATTCTGACTGTCCTCTTGCTGTGTCTTCTTGCCACTCTATATTTCACGTAGTCCTCCTCCAGCTTTGATTTCACCCACACCTTGTACAACTTCTTCTGTTCCTTGATGGCCTCCTTTACTGTGTCATTCCACCAGGCTGTCTGCTTTACCTGCCCTTTTCCGGTCTTTGTGCCGCAGGTTTTACTAAGTGTGTCTGTCAGTGTGTTCTTGAAGACTGACCAGGCTTCTTCTGCTGTCATGCCTGTGCTGTCTACTTCTTCCAGCCTCTTTGTGATTTCTGTCTGTACCTCCCATTGTACCTCTTCCTTCTGAAGTTTTCTTAGGTTTATCTGTCTGTCGCACGCTTTACTCTTTGTTCTCGGTGTTCTTCTTTTCTTCATCGTAGAGACCAAGATCACAGGGCGGTGGTCAGTGTCCAGATCTGCATTTGGAATGGCTCTTGCGTCTGTGACCCTGCTTCGTTCTTCTATTCGTGTTAGAATGAAATCTATCTGAGATGACACATTCAGATCATTCCACCTGTACCAAGTTTGTCTTGCCGATAATAAGCTTACGATAAGTACCTGTAGGCAGATATATAGTATAAAAAAAGGTTGTCAGAAGGAAAGTGGTGATGGTAATATGGATAGGAAAGTTTTATCTTTTGGCTACAAGTTGTTTTAATTGGACACTGACAGGGACATTGTTATTTTATTTTCCAACTGTAGAAGCTGTTTCTAATAGTCATTTTTCAAACTTGTGATTGCTACTTCACATATTTGCCTAAACTAAAAATACGACGATTTTCCACTTAATAGTGAAAATGTCCTATCAACTTGCGCATCTCCACCATGTGTCACGGGAGTTTTTGTGTGTCACGGGAAGATTTTTTGGGTGTCGTTTTAGAATCTGGGGGATGTTTATGTGGAAATACCTTTTTATATAGAAATAACATACAACAAGAAGGAAGGAGAGAGACGAGTAGAAACGCACTAAGCACACTAGCAATAACTATCAAAAGCAGTCCACACATAATATTACAAGTCAATATAGTTTCTTTAATTAAGCATGTTCAACTTACAGATTAATCATTCATCCTCTTATTCTTATTTGCTTACGTCCTAAAGCAATCCTACTTCTTTGCCCATCAACCCTAAAACTCTACATTGGAATAAGAATATCAACGTACCTTCACTTCATGTTTCTGGCAAAAGTTCAGCACCTCTGCCACGTTGAGTGGCCCATCTCCTAGCACAACCGTGACTGACTGACCGTTTTGTCTCTCTCTCTGTCTGTCTTTTCTTATGTTATTCTCCCCTTTCATTTATAGAGCGCAGATCAGAACATGCTGGGGCTCTGACCCCACCTGTTTTAAGACGACTTTCTGAGAATGTTCTTCTACTTGTGAATGCATGAAGGAGGAGTTGACGTGGACAAGCACAGGCCAGAACCTGTCCACTGTGACAATGGAGCGCTCCCTTTCACTGGGGCGATCCTCAAAAACATCCCAATAGAGCTGTATGTACACCTGGCTCTATTGTTTAATTGTCTCGTTTATAGTCTACCATAAGTGTGATTGGCTGTACTGCTAGATTTTGGTTAATCCTAAGCCTTTAGTCGAGAGGCTGGTTTGTCTGGCTTGCCAGACATTGACCACTTCATGTTTCAGACTGAAGTACAGGTATGGGCCTGTTTCTGCCTGAGGGGTTCTACTTTGATTAATCCTCACTAGAGGCTAGTTTGTCTGCCTTGCCAGACAATGTCAACATCTTGTCTCAGACTGAAGTACAGGTATGGGTCTGTTTCTACCTGAGTGGTTCCTGTGATACAAGTATGAAATAATGTGCAACTGTTGTGACGTTATTTGTCATGACATCACGTCAGATGCAGTCATTCCTAATGTCATGGTCATGCTTAGCGTTGAAAAACAGTGCGCTTACATTAAACTGAATTCTATAAAGGAAGTTCTGGAGACGATACAAACACTAGATCTACAAAGTGCATGCAGAACACAAGTTCACAAGATGCAGTTTATAGGTGGGACCATCCTTTAGAAATGGACGAAATGACGTTAAAGGCAAACACAGTCCAGGGAGGCAAAGTGAAGGTAGGATAAAAATATTCAGAAAGGTAAAGAAATTTTGAATGAAGACAGGCGAATAACGTCACACTGAAGAGATTGCTCATAACATTGTATTATTGGATTTGGAATGAGTCGTGTAATTTTGAATGAAGACAGGCGAATAACGTCACACTGAAGAGATTGCTCATAACATTGTATTATTAGATTTGGAATGAGTCGTGTTGCAGCAAGACAGATCCCGCACTGCCTTACTGATGATCACAAAATGTGAGTACGTCATCGTTGCAGAAACTGATAAACAGATACAAAATGAGGGTGGTATTTTTTTAATCGGATAGTTGCCATTAACGAAACGTACGAGCCAGTTTAAAGAGAAAATCGTCAGTGGCACAGTCCCGCCTCTCCAACGCCCCACAAGTTCAGAAAAAAAGTAAGGTTTTCAAGATGATGGTGTGCATCTGTGTTGACAAGGGTGTAGCCTACAGACGGCGCATGGCATTCTAATGTTAATTAAGATTACTACTACAGGATGTTTCTGATGAAAGTAGAAAGACATGCAACCCGAAAGAGACGTCACTCGACAATGTATCTTGCCTCAAAGCAGAAAGGGGACGCCGTTTATGACGTCATATCAATGGGACGCTCTGCCAACCCCCGCCTATTCTCTTTGATCTATTGCCCAGGTTGGAAGAACCTGTCCGTGGTTGTGCGTTTCTACGACTTAAATTACTTGGAAGTGCAGGTGGCCATGCAAGTAAAAAATCAACTGGTTGCCTAGCAACAGGTATTTCGGACCTTCGCAACCCAGGGGAAGGGGTCATTCTGGAGAAATGATGTTGCTGCAAAGGAATGTAGAAAGATACAGATCATTTTTCTCATAATCTAGATATATTCTCACCACGTGTTGGATGACCCTCGTAGTGAAAAAATCATCAATAATTCAATAATGTAAGACACAAGGAAATCAAAGAGTAATAACATTTGTCGTCTGAGAGATTTAAAGAGAGACGAAGGTAGAAACACAGTAATTAATGTGTGTGTGTGTTTAATGTGTAATTAATGTGTATATATGAGTTGACAGATCGCTCACGAACTGAGCGGACGTGGTTTTGTGATCCTCTCCTCAGTTGTGTTTTTCGTTTGGATTTTCTTCGAAGCCTGATGAAGTCTATCTGTGTTTGTAGCTACTTTTTTACAGTTACAGAACCAAGAAATAATGCTTCTTTAAGACAAGTGAAAAGTTTTAAAACATTCCTAAATATCTAAAATTACTGAGGTTAGAGGGTTCACAGCAATATTCACGATTTCTCTTTTTTTCCCGCCATGGTTCTGGTTCATACCTCCTTTGGACCTGCCTGTCATAGTGGGGTCAAAGTGGTTGTACCACCCATCGTGGCAAGAGAAGTGTACGTGCTATGCGCGAAAGGCGTCGAAATATCGAATCGCCAAAGCACTTGAAAATCAACTCAAAAAAACTTAACTGTTGGCTGCCAACCAAAGTTTATCTAACCCCCGCACTCAACAATCTAATGTGAAAATTGGATCGTTCAACTGAATTCCAACCACCATGTCCATGAAATGCTGCAACTCTCCTCGAAGCTGGCAGTCGACATTTTAGCCATACAGGAGCATCGTCGACCATCAATCGAAACTAACGATCTCCAACTCCCCACAGGATGGCGACTCCTACTTAACAACACGTCTCATCCGGGTGTCGGAGGTATTGGCTTTTTGCTCTCTCCACGTTCGACAAATTGGCTGATCGACTACAATTTCTACTCTGCCCATCTTGGTAAAGTCGTCTTTGATATCGACCAAAGAAAACTTCATGTGATGTGTCTACGCCCCGACAGCAGTTTCCTCGACTGAAGAGATTGAGAAATTCTATGACGAATTGACACTCGCCATGTCATCAATCCCATCTCGCGATTTCAGTTACATCTGCGGTGACTTCAACGCAACTCTCCAACCTGACGGTCACAGGGTCAAGAACCGATGTGGGCACCCGAATGTAAACACACCATTTCTCCAGAGTTGGATCAACAACCATGACCTCATAGCAGCAAATGGATACGTGTGGCAGAAGTTCCGAAAACTACCTACGTTTCATGGGCCCAACAACCGAGTAACGCGACTCGATTGGATTTTCTGTCCACACCGCTTCCGAATGTCTCTGGTCAAAGTGATCAACATCCGACCATCAATCGTCGTATCTGACCACCACTGTTGCTACTTGATGTCAATCTAAAGTGGCGCAGAAAGAAACGACTTCTTCCGGCTGCTGACTGGAAGGCTTTGGACGATCCTGAAATTCGATCTCTGTTCATTAGCAATTACAACAATCAAAGACTCAAGGGCATGAGTTTCACTGAAGCCATTGACGACTCTACATCGAGATGTCTCCCCAAGAAAAGAATTGTGAGATCCTCGTGCTGGCTTGACGACCCTATGCTCGTCGCCGCTAGGAGAAATGTCCAAAGTAACCGTGATCGATTTGGTGAATACAGCAACGAATTCCGGACAGCACTCGATAAACTTGAGACAGCTCATGGTGTCAGGGCAAAGGCCTACGCCGAAGATATGATAAGTGAAATCACTCGTCACACCTTCGAATGTCGACCATCAGCCGCATGGAGGGTCATGAATCGGTTCTGTGGGAGAAAACCCGAACCATTGAACTGCTTAGCCGCTAAATCGATCGAAGACAGGAAGTCAAAACTCAAAGACCATTACAGTCGTATTCTCAACGCGAAGAACGACCACAATTTTGTCACGACTTCCACCGACAGTGACGTAGTGCGGAACAACGCACAATCAGAATCTTTCTCGATTGCAGAAATACGTGCAGCTCTGATGACGACGCGGCGCGACACAGCCTCAGGGCCTGACGGTATAGCCTACCTAACCGAATTTTGAAACTCGCAGAACTTGAAAACGATGTCGTGGACTTTCTCAACAACCACTCGAAGATCAGTGACTCTGGAAACATGGTGCCAAGTAAGTTGAAACAAAGCACGATTGTTTCGATTCCGAAGAAAGGAACTTCAAAGTCACTGAACAATCAGCGTGGCATTTCAAAGACGTGCGCCCTCGCAAAACTAATGAACATGGTTCTTCTCAAGCGCATAAAATCGGTAGTCGAACCTCAACTGCTACCCTTGCACAGTGGCTTCAGAGCGGGAAGATCGACTTCAGAGCAAACAATGGCTCTGAGGTGCATACTGGACATGTGCCGTACGACGAAACGAACAGTGTCGATTGTTTTTGTTGATTTCAAGAAAGCATTCGACTCGCTCGACCGAAGCTCTATACCGGAAATCCTCTCGCTGTACGGAGTACCCAGTGACGTTACGGCAGACGTGATGCAACTTTACACTGACACATCAGCCTCTGTTTGGACCAATCACGGCAACACAGACCTCTTCGTCACTACATCTGGCATCCTCCAAGGTGACACGTTGTCTCCATATCTATTTATCACTGTTCTAGATCACGTCCTTCGAAAGACGTTGCACGACGACGATGGTTTCACCCTGATAGAGAGACGGAGCTCTCGACATCCAGCAATAAAGATCAGCGCCTTGGCTTACGCCAACGATATCGCTCTGGCCTGCGAATCGGCCGACACTGTAGAGAGAGTTCTTCAAAATCTCGAAAGGAATGCGTCAGCTGTTGGTCTCAAAATTAACCTTGGCAAAACAAAAGTCATGCACGTCGGCCACGACACCATTCCCCGTCGAATCTTTTTCCAGTCCGGCGAGATGGTTCAGACATGCGAGCAGTTCAGTTACCTCGGAATTGACACCTCGTCTCCAACTTTAGTGGTAGACGAACGATTCGCCAAAGCATGGGCAGCGATGAACAAATTGAAGCCGATTTTCAGCTCGAAGGCCGATGACCAAATCAAGATTAGACTTTTCAAGGTAGCAGTAGAGAGCATCGTATGCTACAGTCTCGAGTCCATACCTCTGACCGAAACTCTCTCGAAGTTGATCGACTCTTCTCATTGGCGTATGATCCGCTCGGCACTCGGCATCTACTGGCCAGAGAAAATCTCCATCCAGGCGCTCTACTCTCGGACAAAGCTCTCACCCTTGAGCAAGACGCTTTGAAGACGCCGACTGAGACTGATCACAGCCTTCGAATGCAGACAAGGTGTCCCACTCCCCTAGGTGACATATTGTCTGCCAACCTCAGCGACCGTGTCAACCTTCGACGTGGACAAGGCGGAACCCTGACTCTGAAGGCTGATGTTACGAATGATCTTGACCTCCTCGGCGTTTCCCCAGCAATTGTCATGAACATGAACAGCATCCAATTTTCACAGTTGATTGGTTCGCTCTAATTTGCTGAGCATTAAATATATATAAGAGAGGCAGTGGGGGTGAGACAAAATGTGGTGGTCTTTGATTTTATGTCTATTCACTAAGTGATTTTAGACATAAAAGAAAAGGATACATGAGGAGTGAAGAGGATATTTGTAAATAGTCAATCTTCACAAAAAAGAAATGGACCAGAAAACACCTGTGCCAAAGACGGGAAGGAAAAACTCACAAATGACGTTACCATAATTAATGATTTAAACAGTAAAATTGGTTAACCATAACAGTAAACATGTGAAACAACGGCATGTTGAATATAATTCGCTATAGGACTTTTTGACAGGCTAACAAAAAATCGCTATAGGACTTTTTGACAGGCTAACAAAAAATTCATATGTTAAGGACGTTGAGGCGAATATGTCAGAAACTGTCTTCGTAGGTAGTGTAGGAATATGTCGATTTACCCAAACGCAAGAAAGAATATGACTATGTGTTATTTTCTATCCACACAGACACACTATATTCCTGGTGTATTTTGTTTTGAATGCATCAAGTTTCCACCTTTACAGAAGGGATTGTATGATTCTGCTGGCAGGAAACTGCTTAGGTGTTTTGCTAATTTCAAAGTTCATGTAACATTTTTCATACTTTTTCTGTTTATCTTGGAACTGCTTCCATACGTAGGCGTCCACTAAGGTATAACACTCATGCAATGAGAGAGAAAGCTGTATACTATTTGAATCTGGTGAGCTCTTTGCCCTCTGTTTGGCAGCCCTATCAACCATATCATTATAATGAAAAGAACTATGAGATGGTATCCAGCAGAAAGAAATATCAATGCCTCTTAAGGATAAACTATGAATCAAGTGACTAATTTCCAGTATCATGTCAGATCTTGTTTGTAATTTTGACAATTTAAGAGCTTGAAGTACAGATTTTGAATCAACGCAAAAAAATAGCTGAAGAATTGTCCTAGGAAGATTTATCATATAATTCAAAACCATTAATATTGCAAAGAGTTCAGTGGTACAGACAGATTTATTAAGTCATATATAGAAATATTTCTCAATTTTGAGAGCAGGTGTTAAAAACGCTGAGCCTGCTTGTCTTTCGATTATTGATCCATCAGTGTAAACTTTCAAGTGATTGGAATAAAAGTCTTCTATATGACATTTAATTTGACTTGCCAGTATGTTTATATTATCTTCTTTTTTCAAATCAGTGTGGTGTATGTCAAATCGTGCTCTTTGGAGTTCATAACTGGGTACTGGTGAAAAGGAAGGTCTTATAGTTACAAGATCTGCTTCTAGATCAATTCCAGAGCTTTCATAACGTCAGATGTATATGTTGCAAGTGTGACCTGTGAAGATACTGATTTAGCTCTTTCTGGAAAGTCGTGTGTGATCTTACTTTTGTTTCTGTTTCGATGAAGTTTTCTGTGGTGGTGTTTCTTAACAGAAATTTAGTAGAAGCGACTTTCCTTTGCTCATCAAGTGGCAACAATTTGATTGCATTGTATACAATGCAAAGACAAGAAGCATGCATTGGAAGACCCAGCGCAAGTTTGAAACCTTTATAATCTAACTAAGCAACATAACTCTTGCGAGTCACGGAGTTATCTCCCATGTAGAATTTCTCACATCCAACACAGTTTGCGCTACCCATTCAGCTAGCATAGACGCAGCCACAAGGCACAGAATTGCAAGCTCAGAACATTCCTCAAAAAAGGAATGCCCATGTCTGCCCCTATACCCTGCAACTACACCCACACACAACCTCGAGGGAGGAGAGAAATTCATACAATACATTGGTCTCATGTTCAAGATCGTCACAGTCTTTTATTCATTAAGTGACCAAACACACACATATAGACAAAACAGAACGTATACAGGGTTGCTTCCAAGGCATATATGTAACACCAAAGCAAATAAGAGGGAAGCAGGGAGAGTTTTAAATATTAACTAAGCAACATAACTCTTGAGAGTCACGGAGTTATCTCCCATGTAAAATTTCTCAAATCTAACACAGTTTGCGCTACCCATTCAGCTAGCATATACGCAACCACAAGGCACAGAATTGCAAGCTCAGAACATTCTTCAAAAAAGGAATGCCCAAGTCTGCCCCTATACCCTGCAACTACACCCACACACAACCACGAGGGAGGAGAGAAATTCATACAATATGGTGGTTTCATATTTAAGATTGGCACAGTCTTTTATTCTTGAACTGACCGATCTAAGCTCTGCAGTTTTGTTAGTAAGTGTTTCGATGCACTGAAGAAGATTTCTTGGGCATAGGTAAATTTAGATCTAACAAGCGATTTGCAAAGATGAATAAGTGTTGATGTATCTTGTCCCCATGTCTGTTTGCGAACTATTTTCAAGAGATTTAAACTTTTTGGAGCTTTTGTTAATAAGTATTCAATATGTTGATTCCAAGATAATTTCACTGTAAGCAAAACTCCTAAGAATTTAATCGACTCGTTATACTGAAGAAAAGTATCTCCCAGTTTGAAAGTGGGAATATTTGCTGGGTTATCTCCACTGTTAAACAAAAGTATCTTTGTTTTTTTCCACGGATAGATGCAGTCCATTTTCTACCATGTATCGTGCTATTTTATCAAGCTCTAATTGATAACATTCACGCGTATAATGAATACAGCGCAAAGGAGTTTTTCTTTTCACGTTTACCTGCATCCACATGCATAAATCGTCAGCATATTGAGCTAAAACTACATGTTTAGAAATTTTACTGGGTAAGTCATGCAGTAATGTCATGAAGAGAAGGGGAGCAATAACGGATCTCTGAGGGATACCCATTTGAAGAATTCGTTTTGTGGAATACACATTTTCAATCTTCGTTTGAAATACTCGGTTTTCTAAAAAGCATTTGACATATTCAGAAATGTGACCTGTCAGCCCAATACTTTTCAATTTGAGTAATAATCGTGAATATCATACTTGGTCGTATGCTTTAGTGATATCAAAAAATGTAGCTAAAACACATACTGATGTCTGGCAAATTGATGTTTTATATTAGTGGTTAGCTTTGATAGGAGTTGAACTGGTGACCTGCCTTTTCTAAATCCTGCGTGATTCATTGGTATTATTTTATTCTTTTCACAGTAGTGCGTCAATCTCTTTAAATTATAGTTTTTCTAGTCAGTATTACATTTACCTGGTTTTAGTACAGGAACCACTATTGATTGTTTCCAATAGTTAAGCAGTTTGCCGCTGTTCCAACATTTTTTAAACATATTGTATGGCAAGATTAAAAAAAAATTCTAATAAATTCTTCAACATCTCATTGGAAATTGCATTGAATTCTACTGATGTATGTTTACTTGGAATTGATTTAATAGCATCTTTTTTTCTTGGAGTGTGATTGGTGCATTTACATAGTGCGTCGGTCTTTTCTTCCTGTACCCTATTATTTTTTGTTTATTCATCCATGAGAGCACCAGGTAGACCCAGGGAGAAAATGCTAGACGGACTTGCGGAGTGGCTGAAGACAGGGAGGGTGGAGGAGATGCTTGGGGCAACAAGAGATAGAGACAGATGGAAGTCGATGATCGCCAACACCATGCGGCAGGGCACCTGATGATGATGATGACCCTATTATTTCTACTAGAAGCAGAAAGTCCTTCTACTCGACAGACCTCAGCAAACATGTCTGTAAAAGCTTCTGCTTTTTCCTGTGAGCTAGGTGAATGGTTGTTTTCTGGAATTATTGGCAACTTGATCCCATTTTTCATTGTTGTCACACGTAAAGAATGTAGGTGACTGGCAGTGTCTTGCAGTTTATGCAGGTTCGTGAAGATCTAGCAGTCGATCGTTCTTCTCAGAGACAAGATACACCGGTCCAGGTTAAACGAAAATGATCCTTTATTTGAAGAACAAAGAAAACACAACAGGAACTGGGTAAACACTTCACACATCCAATGCACCACTCCTAGTTTGCAGAATTATTCTTCTTCAGCCCTCAAATACTACACGCAGCAACTCCACGAATCTACAGCAACTTCTCAATCTCTGACAGCAGACTTACACTTCAGCTCTTCTGATCGCTCTCTCTCTCTCAGTCACACTTTATTTATAACATCATGGAAAGTTCCACAATATTCTCGGCTTTTCCCTAGAGTTTCAGCCAATCATAGCCACGTTCTCGAACCTTCCCTTTCTGGAATGTTCTGTAGTTCTAGCCAATCACTGTACAGATTAAATTTGTTTACGATTTCCGGAACATTCTAGAAAGATCTCAGGTATTCTACAAACTTTTTGTCATTTCTAGATTGTTCCAAAATATTCTACATATTTCCTTACAGCAAAATCAAACTTAAACATATATTTTCAGTGTTAGCATAAACCAAAACATTCTCGATTCATTATCGAGTGAATCACAAACTAATCTTCAAGAGCGGACAGTAGCTGAATCCACAGACACATTTTGACGTCACACTTCTCTTATCGCATTCGCATTTTCACATTGAGTTTCTCTTTTTTTGAAACGTAACATAACCCACCTCTTGAACAAATTTCACTAAATTTCTCAAAATTCTTTACATTAAAAAAAGGAAACAATCTAATACAGGAAAACCAACATACAATTAGTTTCTGTCCAAATACGTATACTAGTCCATCTGCATCACATTCTGCTGAGAAAGTCTGCAGCACGGTTGTCTGTACCTTTCACATACTCCACCTTCATATCAAAGTTCTGAAGGTACATTGTCCATCGCATAACTCTGTTATTGACAAATTTGGCAGAGTCCAAAACCCATCGCATAACTCTGTTATTGACAAAACGATAAAGGTTTATGGTCAGTGCGCAATACAAAGCGAACCCCTAGGAGGAATAGTTCAAACTTACGCACAGCCCACACGATGGCAAGGCACTCTTTCTCCATGGTGGCGTACTTTCGCTCTGCTCTGGACAACTTCTTACTGGCATATGAAACAGGAAACAGCTTCTCTTCATGTTCTTGAATGAGCACTGCACCAATACCGTCATCAGAAGCGTCAGCACTAAGCACAAAAGTCTTTGAGGGGACAGGTAACCATAGCACTGGCTCTCTTGACAGGAACTCCTTGAGGGTGCTGAAGGCCTGATCTTGTGCTGCTCTCCATTCCAGTTGGTTGGGTTGTCCCTTGCGAAGCAGGTCCGACAGTGGTGCTGTCACAGTTGCAAAGTGGGGCATGTACTTCCTGTAGAACCCCGCCAAACCAAGAAAGGATCTCAGCTGCTTCTTGGTCTGGGGACGAGGTGCTTCCACAATTTTCTTGACGTTGTCTTCAAGGACCCCTTTCATCCCTTGCTGGAGGCAATGTCCAATGAAGTCAACATCGTCTGCACCAATAATACACTTGCTGGGCCTAGCAGTCAAGTTGGCAGCTGTCAATCGCTTGAAAAGCTCTCGGAGGATTTCCAAATGTTCAGTCCACGTTTAAGAATGGACCAAAATGTCGTCCCAGTAGAATATCACACCTTTCACGTCACCCAGTACTTTCCTCATGCCTCGTTTCAGTGTTGCCCCAGAGTTTTTCATACCAAACGGCATACGGATGAACTCATAAGTCCCATCTGGAGTAACAAAAGCAGTCTTGGGAACATCTTCTGGTATGGGGATTTGCCAGTATCCTTTGCTGAGGTCAATCTTGGAGAAAAATTTATCTCCGCTCAGTCTCTGGAACGGGCCAGCAGCTGTTGGCATTGATTCAGGATTAAGCTCTGTAAATTTATTCAGCCGCCTAAAGTCAGTGCATACTCTGTTGGTACCATCCTTCTTCTTGACAATGACGACTGGAGATGCGTAAGGTGACCCTCTGGACTCACGTATCACTCCCATCTTCAACATTTCCTCAATATCTGCCTTCAGTGACTCTCTGTTGGCGTATGACATGGGATAGGGCTTTGACCTGATGGGTGCGGATGATGTCAGCTTCACTTCATGCCGGATCATGCCAGTCTCTCCAGGAAATTCAGAGAACATGTTTGAGTATTCTTTCAATATTTCATGTACTTCAGCCTGCTGCTGGTTATTGAACTGGGGTCCAAGAGCCACATCGTCTACAGTTTCTTGGGGATTGAAGTCACTAAACTCCAAAGTTCCTCATCATTCACTGTTTCTTCATCAGTAGAGTCACTAACACTGCTGCAAGTGACAAATGGCGCCCACCCCTGGATTTCAGCAACTTGTGCATTCACTGCATGTTTCTCTGCTTCCCGTTCAATGTATTTCTTCAGGAGGTTGGCGTGGAAGATCTTTTCTTTTCCCTTGACTTTCACTATATAGTCATTTAGCCCCTTGACAGCTTTCACTGGATATGGTCCTTTCCACTGCATCAACAACTTGTTGTGGTCAGTTGGCAGGAGAATAAGGACTTGTCTCCAGGCTCAAACTTTCTGACCCTGGTTTTTCGGTCGTAGTATTGCTTGCTTTTGCCCTGAGACTTTTCCAGTTCACTCCTGGCCAATTACAGGGTATCTTCGAGTAGTTCACGTAACTTAAACACATATTGGTAGCTGTTCTTGACTTCTTGCGATTCTACTTCCTTCGTCCACAGCTCTTTTAAGATGTGCATTGGGCCTCGCACGGTCCGGCCATACAGAAGTTCAAAGGGGGAAAACCCAGTGGATTCCTGTGGGACCTCCTGGTATGCAAACAATAGTGCATTGATGTAGTGATGCCACTGTCTGGGTTGGTCAGCACACAATTTCCTCAGCATGGACTTCAGTGTTCCATTGTATTTCTCTACAAGGACATTGCACACGGGATGGTAGGGTGTTGTGGTTACCTGGCGAACACTGAGGAGACGAGTAACTTCTTTCATGCAGTCAGACACAAACTGCGTCCCCAGGTCACTCAGAATTATATCAGGGACTCCCAGTCTGCTGAACATGTCCACTAGTACTTCAGCCACAGTCTCAGTATTGATGCGTTTCAGCGGAACAGCCTCAGGATATCTGGTTGCAAAGTCCACCAAGGTAAGGATATAGCGATGTCCTGCTTCACTCGCTGGCTTGATTTCTCTGATGAGGTCGATGGCTACTCTCTCCAAAGGTCTGTCGACTAAGGACATTTTCTGCATGGGTACTTTTGGGACTCTTCCTTTGGGAGCTGTCTTCTGGCAGACATCACAGGACCTGCAAAAGCGAGCCACGTCACCTTGTATACCTGGCCAGTAAAAAGATGCCATGACCTTGTCAGTTGTTTTCTTGACCCCCATATGACCCCGAGGATAGAGTCATGGGCTAACTCCATCACACATTTCCGTAGGCTGGCTGGTGCAAGGACTTGTATGGTCTGGTCTCCATCAACTGACAATCTTCTATACAGTCTGTACATGATCCTGTTCTTCTTCTCAAAAGAGACTTCAGTGTTGCCCCTGGTTATGGTGCCCGTTTTGCTTCTGTACTTTTGCAGAGAGGGGTCCGCTTCTTGTAACTGGGCCAACTTTTCCCTGTTTATCTCTGGAATTCCACTAGAGTAATTGGTTTTTCAGTGGGATGGTCACCTTTCCCTCTTTTGCCCTGGCTTGTGCACGTGTTACTACTGCACAGTTGTGCTGCCATGCAAGGTCTGGATCTTCCGCTGCTTGGGCTCTCTCAATGTTCCCTATGATGATGTCATGAGGTGGGTCAGGCAAACACAAGGCATTTGTCTTGCCGATGAAATATGGTTTGTGGAGATCTCAATGTCAGCAGTTGGAACTGATTCAACATGTCCGTGCACGCACCGCAGGTACCCTTTCTTGCCAGTAAATTGTTCTTCTGGTATGAGCTTTCTCTTGATGATAACACCACTGCATCCAGTGTCTCTAAGCACATCCACTTCCATGTCTTCATAGCGGCCTTTCACTACTGGTATGGTACTGAGGTCACTATTGGTACGGTTTATGAATGCACACCGAACCACCTCTTCATCATGTTCATGTTCTTCAGATTTTCTGTGCACTGGATTTGATGCAACCCCAGGTATTCTCTGGGAGGGTTTTCTGTCCAGGCTTCTTTCTCTGATGGCAACATTGGCAGAAGTCATGGTTTTCCTGTTTCCAGCTCGACCCAGGCTTTTCTGTTCTTCACGGCCAGAATGTTGAAAACCACTTCTGTCTGTCCTCATTCGTGCTCTGCATTCAATGACTTTGTGTCTCATGTGTCCACAGTTGAAGCATTTCAAGTTCTGATTCGATGATCTTGGGTTTTGGGCTGTCTTTGGTCTGTCCATAGATGCTATGGCTGGCTTCGTCTTGACGTCAAATTTCCGATTTTGAGACTCCAGGAACCTCTGTGCTGCTTCAGTCAGGGATTCTAGGCTCTGGTTTTTCTCCTGTAGAAGGTAGGCTGCCAGGTCCTTGGGACATGATTCCAGGAACTGCTCTTTCAGGACCAAATAGGACAGTCCATTATAATCCTTTTCTCTTCCGGCTAACTCCAGCCTTCAAGATAACCCTGGATACGATTTAAAAACTGAGCTGGGCTTTCATTCTTTTCTGGCTGACTGGAACGGAAACGTCTCTGGAAACCTTGCTCGGAAAAGTCGTAGCTGCGTAGAAGCGCCGATTTGAGCTTTTCATAGTCGTTGGCGTCATCCTTGGTTAATCTGGAGTACACTTCAAGGGCATGACCAGTCAGTAGAGCACTCAGATCAATTGCCCACTGTTGTCTAGACCACTTCATAGCTTCAGCGTGGCGTTCAAAACGTTTAAGGTAACTGTCTAGGTTGTCTTTCCCATCCACAAACGCAGGAAGTCGTGGTCTCTTGGCACTGCTGACTTCTGTATGGGAAATTTGTTCACGATTTTGAGACTTTATTTCTGCCATTCTCAGTTAAAATTCTCTCTGTTTTTCTTTCTTTCTCATTTCAAATTCTCTCTCTTTTTCTTTCTCTTCACTTTCCAAGTGAAGTCTTCTTAGTTCCCTTTCAGCAGCTCGCTCTTCTCGTTCAATTTCTTGCTGTCTTCTTTTCTCTTCTATTTCTTGCTATCTTCTTTTATCTTCTATTTCTTGCTGTCTTCTTTTCTCATCTTGCTGTAGTACGAAACTTTGGAGGCTTTGCTTTACCCGTTAGAACTAGTTCTCTGCCTAATTCGATGTATTCCATGGTTGACATAGCTCAGATTAACAACGGCGATCAGTCTTTGGAACTGTAGACTCAAAATCACTTCAAACTACCACTAGATCTACTGTCCCAAGTAGCTGTCTCAGTGGCCTCTTCTTTCAATCCTAGGAGATAGATCTAGTTTTCTCCAACTAATCTTCCCTGGACTGAATCAACACACTGCTTACATTCCACTGCGTAAATTCACATTAAACACAGAGAGCGTACGAATAGCTGGCCTATTGACATCGGAGGCCAACCGGAAGTCGTGGGTTTTAATCTTGTTCCAGGAGCGTCCCTTTGTATACGTCATGATTTTGTCTGGTATGGTGAAAAACTCTGTGAAACATGCAAAGCTTCACCAAGAGAGTTTTACAAGAGTGTGAAAGCGATGAGAGTGCGAGATGAACCTTTCGATCCAACCACTATCATCAACGATGCAAACGGGGAAACATTGCATGGAGAGGAGAAAAAAGTGAAGAGATGGGAAAACTATTTCAAAGACCTACTCAACCCATCAGGAGTACTGGCACAAGACACACAGTCCCGGTTCACCCCCAGCCACCCAGACCACTCAGAACCTACCATCCTAGAAGTGAAGTAAGAAAAGCAGTGAAGACCAGTCCTAAAGGAAAGGCAGCTGGAGACAACGGCATAACAACTGAAGCCATCCATGGGTGCGGTAAAACCGGAATTCAGTGGCTCACCACCATCTTTCAGAAAGCTTGGGAGGAGAAAAAAGTACCAGAAGACTGGTAAAATGCAATAGTGGTGCCAATATGGAAGAAGAAGGGCAGCAAGAAAGACTGCAGTACCTACAGAGGCATATCACTACTCAGTCATGTAGGGAAAATGTACGCAAAGATCCTGGAGCAGCGCACTCGAGCGAAAACAGAACATCTCCTCAGTGACGCCCAATTTGGCTTCAGAAAAGGAAGAGGGTGCACTGATGCAATCTTTGCACTACGACAACTGTGCGAGGGGGCGATCGAATACGACCGAGATCTCTATCTTGTATTCGTTGATCAAGAAAAGGCCTTTGATCGAGTCAACAGAGACAAGCTATGGAAGGTCCTCGAGCAGTACGACGTCAAGGGCCAGCTGCTAGACAACATTCGGGCCATCTATGCCAACAGCAGGAGTGCAGTCCGCACCGCCAGTGGAACATCTGACTGGTTCCCAGTGACATCGGGAGTAAGGCAGGGCTGTAATCTCTCCCCTCTTCTCTTCGTGATCTACATGGATCAGATTACGAAGGAGGCAAACCCAGACTCTGAGGCACTCAATGAACTCATGTTTGCGGACGACCAGGCAATGGTGAACAATGACAAGATACAGCTACAGGAGCACACAGACCAGCTCAGTGAAAGCTGCGAGACATACGGCATGAAGATCAGCGTCAACAAGACCGAGGTCATGACTGTCAGTAAGAGACCAAACAAACTGGATATCAACATCAACGGAACCCAGTTGAAGCAAGCCAGTGAATTTAAATACCTGGGCAGCATCTTCACTGAAAATGGCAAACTAGACAGAGAAATCGAGACCAGATGCCAGAAAGCCAACGCAGTCAGCTACCAACTTGCCCCTCTCCTGAAACACCCCAGCATTCCCACCAGCACTAAGGCGAAACTCATCAACACCATTTTTCTACCAACGCTGACATACCAGTGCCAGACATGGTCCCTAACTAAAGTCCTCGAGAGAAAACTGGTCACCTGTGAAATGAAATGCCTGAGGAAAGCAGTAAACAAGACAAGGCTGGACAAGATCAGAAATGAGGTGATACGAGACATGGTAGGAGCAACACCAATCCTACAACACATCGAACATATGAGGATCAAGTGGTTCGGACACCTCACACGTATGTCCCTAAACCAATCAGCTCTTCGGGCATACAACACCAGATACTCTGGCTGGAGAGCCAGAGGAAGACCAAGACGACGATGGAGCGACTCCGTGGCAGACACCCTCAGAGCTCACGAGATGTCCCTTCTCCAGGCCACCCCCTTGCTGCTGACAGACGACTGTATCTCCCCGCGACGCCCACCGGTACAAGCGGAAGGAAAAAGTAAAAGTAAAAGTAAATGATTTTGTCTTATCATACAAATCAAATACAAGGGCAATGAATTTCATATCAATAGGTACGTTCCCAATAGGTTTCGCTGTAATTGAAAACAAATTTGGCGAGAGAACACATCCCTGCCTAACCCCTCTTTCGATATTTTGGAAAGAGGCTATACAATTTTCTACTCTCACTGGTGCTGTTTGTTCCCAATACATATTTCTTATCAGTCTTAGATCCTTTCCATTAACATTGAGCCTGCCTAATTGGTTGATCAATTCTTTGTCTTACCCGATCAAAAGCCTTGGTATAATCAAAAAGAAAGAAAAATAAATAAATAAATAAATGTACATCCTTATTCAACTCAGTTGATCTTTCTGTGAGAGTTCTTAGGATGAAAATAGCACTTATAGTTCCTTTCCCTTCAACAAATCCACATTGTTCTTCTGTTATTACCCTTTTGATTCTGTTCCTTGTCCTCATCGTAATTATTCTCAACAGAATCGAATCTTTAATGCATGGCATTGTAAGCTGATTGTACGATAGAGTTTCCATTATATAACCCCTGCTTTCTTTGGAACTGCAATGAAAATTGATTTTAACATATTAATAGGGATTTTTCCAGTGTCGTAAATTTCATTTAGAAGGACTCTTATTTTTTCAATACCAAAATCATCTAGAGCCTCAAT
The DNA here is from genome assembly GCA_030674185.1 of Monoplex corrugatus. NCBI lineage: Eukaryota > Metazoa > Mollusca > Gastropoda > Littorinimorpha > Ranellidae > Monoplex > Monoplex corrugatus. Next base: position 77,702,765 of record JAPXFY010000014.1, read on the forward strand.
CATTTCTGTAGTAATATTGTTTGGTCCTGGGGCTTTTCCTGTTTCATCTTTTTCAACACTGCTCTAACTTCATCTTTCGTTATTGGTGGTCCTTCAGCGTTTTTTCTTATGATGTGTTCTTCCTTTCTGTCTTTGGTGATAACAGAATGTTCTCTCCCCATCTATCTAATATTTTGTCTTTTTCCATAATAATCGTACCATCTTTCGATTTTAAGCAACCATATGTGTCTATATTTGCTTTCTTGAGTGAGTGTGTGTGTGTGTGTGTGTGTGTGTGTGTGTGTGTGTGTGTGTGTGTGTGTGTGTGTGTGTGATTGTGTGTGTGGTGTTGTGTGTGTGTGCGTGCGCGCGCGCGCGCGCGTGCGTGTGTGTGTGTGTGTGAAACACTGTTTTTTGTTGTTGTTGTTGTTGTTTGGTTGTTATTTTTGTTTTTTGGGGAACTACTACCACTTGTACCTAATTTTATGCATGACTTGTTTTTTTTTAATGAACTATGTTTATGCTGCATCAACTGAATGTCATACCGGTAGTGTGTGTGTTGGCTACTGATGTTTATACTGCATTAATGTATTGACATGGCAACCCTCCCCTTCCCCTGCATTTTTGTCATTATTGTTTCTATTAAAACGCAACGAGCATTTTCTGATTTGGACATGGTGGACTGTTTGTGCTACCATGGAGTCATTATTGTCATTATCTTATCGAGTTTTATTTCAAGTGATGGTTCTTACAAAATCTGGATTTTCAGTAATAGCTTAACATGTATTCGAGGAAAGATTGTTAAAATGGTTTATTTATTCATTCCTCCATTTATTCATTCTTTCTTTCTTTCTTTCATTCACATGTGCATTCAGACTTTTAGATTTGTTAAATCTTTCTTTCCCCATTTATCATGCTTTCTCTTTTGTGGGGCTCAGGTCTTCCAGTCCTTGCAGTTGTGCTTGACTGATAAGTTAATTCTTCTGGTTTGGATGTGCTTATCTGGAGACATATTTTCCTAAAAAGACAACGCGCAACTCCAGTTAGTAAGATTTGTTTTCAGGGGAAAGATCAACACGATCTTGAATACATGCGTCCGATATAAAATTCGGTACACATACTCTTTCTCTCTCTCTCTCTCTCTCTCTCTCAATCTCAATTAGAGTGTGGTGTGAATTATTCCACGAACGACTCCTTCATGCACTGATGCTCCTCCCCCGGCTCTCCGTTTGAACAGCAAGTATAGGCTGAATCAAAGGCCTATACACAGTAGGCCTACATATAGTACATATTATTGGCGTCAATCTTTAATGACTCTTCGCTTTTTTTTTGTCCAGCACAGTGACATGTATCCACGCAACGCTGGCAGTTTTTTTTTTAAAGTTCCCCTCCCCCTCCCTGCGCCGCAAGACACCAGTGTTTTCGAGAAACTAGGATTAGGCCTAGTGCAGAATGATCAGTGCGCTTGCTCGAGCAGCGACTTCCGGTTAGGTCAACATCAATCGCTTTGTCCAATGCCGCTAACTAGCAGACGACAAACCGACTGGACGTTTATTTTGATGATCCTGCCATCATAGTAAGCAAAAGGTGAGATTTTATGATTTTGTTAGGACATCATCACAAAAGTTCGATATTTTTCTCGACATATGAATTATTTTCTCTTGTTATAAGAGCGTAATTGTTGAGGTATTATTTGATATTATCCTGAGTGACTTATTTGCTGCGGAGGTGGTTTATCGGTAGACAGTGTGAGAATGAGAGATTCGTTTGTTAAATGTTTACTAAGAATTGGGACACCTCGTTACTTTTGAAAGCAGTTGGCACGAAAGACTTGAATTATTTTTTATCAGATTTTTTATTGAAGTCATTAAAGTGCAGGTTTGCAGCGCTTGAGAGACACTAGAAGTAGAAATAAAATCAACAGGCGCTCGCATGGACGCAAATATAACAAATCTGCATTTGGAAAAGATAAAATTCTTTAATTTGCTAGTTGTACTAATGGAATTTAAATACGCTGACCTATAGATAATGCCACTACCCAACATTTTTCCATAAAAGTAGTACAATTCGCCATGAATGAATGTGTATACTGGTAATCACTTGCAGAAGTGTGCACAGTATGACTATAAATAGTATAATCGAATCGGTAAACAGTTCTAGGAAATTATTTCGACAGAAGACGGACAAACTTTGTTTGGGATTCTTTTTTTATGCATGAAAAGGAGGAGGGGGGGGGGAAGAGTCCACTAACATGTACAGTTTTTACAATCCCTGTCATTTCTTTTTAGTACCGGTAGGATTATTCCTGGTTTCTAAGAAGAATGTTGAGAGTTCCATGGACAGCATAGAAAACAAACAAGACAGTTTTGATGGAGGCAGACACAAGAAGATCATTGATAAAGAAGATTAGGAAAAGACAAGCAAACAGTTATAGGACATTCTGTGAGGAAAGGGAAATTAGAGCACCTGGTCACAACAAGAAAGCTAGAGGGATAGAGAACCCCTGGTAGACCCAGGGAGAAAATATTGGACGGACTTGCAGGGTGGCTGAGGACAGAGAGGTTGCAAGATGTACTTTCAGCAACAAGGGATACTTTCATATGGAAGGGCATGATCATCAACGCAATGCAGCAGGGCATGTGATGATGATGATGAAGAGGATTATTAAAAGGTAGCTGACTGATTTCTGGTATAATACTGATTCTGTGTGTAGGAAAAATATTGGTGAGAAGTTCTTTAATTAACCCCTTCAGTGCCAATTGCATTATTTTGCTGTTGTATGCTCTCTGCCAAGTGATGTCCCTTGGGATAGGGTAATGATTCACAACAAATTCTGGCATGCAAACTATTGCGTGAAGGTAATCATAACCTTGTTTTTCTGGAATAGAAATGAACAGAGTATCAATTTATGATAGTTTAAAGGGCATTTCTTATCCACTGGACGAGGCGGCAGGGAAGTTTTTAGTCCCGTTTTTATTATCCATTGTTTGGTGTCTGTGATCTGTTTGTGACCGTGCGTTCGCGCTTGACAAAGGCTAGTTGGCCGAAAATTTGCGCTTGTTTTGTTTTGTCTCGTTGGATACGCGCTTACATTGGTTTTCTTGTTCTTCTGGTTCGTGTTTGCTTGTGCGCAGGCAGTCAAACTTGTTTTGGATTTGATTGTTGGTTAGCAAAGAATGGCTCATGAAATTGGCATAGATAAATTTTTCATAAGTTATTGTTATAAATTACACACTAGTAACATAAATCAACAAAAATATTCTTAGAAAAAGATACATATAAATGCGATGGGGATATGTCTTCAAACCCTAGATGCATAGAAAGTACTGAATAATAGTTGCACACACAAACACCAAACATACAAAACACTCTCACTCTCACACTGCCACGCCCACCACTCGTTTCATTTCCCAACAACAGACAGAAACACTGATAGAATATGGTGCAGTCAGCATGCAAGTATCATCTCCATGTGCTTCATAGAATTTTCTTTTTCTGAGGTGGCCACATAAACCACGGAGCAGCAAGAACCACTGACTAAATGTGCTGGCACATTGCCCATAGCTGAGTGATGTAAACAATACCTCCACTCCACATCACTCTTCTGCCCCCAAATGAGCGGAACCCGTCCCACCTTGGGTCTGGTTGGAAATGTAGGTCAATCAGAGTTCATGTAAAGCTTGTCCAACATTTGCTGTGATGAAATAGCTAAAATCTTTCACAGCACATGGCCTTTCACTCAGCTGAAGTTTTGTCCTCAGCCATTTATTATTAGAAGCAAAGTCCGAAGGGGTAGTTGCAAAAGCTGCAGTGCATTGACCATAGCAAAGTGTGATTGGCTGCTGACCTCATGCATAATTCATGTAAATGGACAAATTTGAGATTTGTGTGAATTGGGATTCCCCCAGCTTACAAATGGAGGCAGGAAAATTTGTGACATGATGTGAACATTCATGTACTTCTTTGGCAAATAGATGACACTTTATTTTGACATATGTACATGTCGGTGGCACTGAAGAGGTTAAAGATATCAATTACTAACAAACAAACACACACACACACACACACACACACACACACACACACACACACACACACACACACACACACACACACACACAAGTAATTGATTAAAAGTGTGAATAGTGAAAGATTGCAAGGTCATAATGCAGTAATTTTCACAACATAAAAATGGTCAGTTGGACTAAAATGAACTTTGCTATGTAAGCAGTCACAAAATTAATAGCAGAAAAAAGTCAAATATATGTGTGTGTGTGTGGGTGAGGTAGAAAGAAAAACAAAATGTGTGAGGTTGTATGTTCGTGTCAGTGATTCTTTTGTGTTGTGTGTGTGTGTGTGTGTGTGTTGTGTGTGTGTGTAATAAAGATTGTGAGAGTACTTGTGAGATATGGTGAAAGGTGCATTTTTGTTTGATTGGTGGGTTTTTTTTGTGTGTGTGTGTGGTTTTATTTTATTTTATTTTTTGTTTGTTTGTTTTCTTCGTTTTGTTTGTTTGTTTGTTTGTTTGTTTTGTGTGTTTGTTTGTTTTAAAAAGACATAACGAAAATGGAAAAATGCAGTTAACTTAACACATTGCAGTGTTCCATGTCCTCAATACATGGAAATACATCTGTTCTCCCATTTCATTTCAGAAAGAAGAGTAAGGGATACTTTTGTGAAACATCAAAAGGGGTACACTGTACAGTTTCTTACATCTTGACTTGACTCAGTGCATTTGACATTGTGACTGACATTCCCAGCTCAGCTGAGTGACAAGTCTGTTGTATTGAAGAAATTTTCAAACTCTCCACATATTAAACCAATCAACCCAAAACATCAAATAGAATCAAATCAAAACAAAACAAAATCAAATGGACTCTCAGAACTTGCAGATTTGTTGCTTGCAGATAAACATTATGATACTGAGGATTATTCTTAGCATTGACAAACACGTGGATAGAAAAGTTTGTGTTCTTTTGGGAAAATGAGACATCAGAATTGTCAGTACCATGTAAGGTATTCACCAACATACGTGAATTTGGTTAAAAATAAGCTCCCAGAACAACAAATCATTGCCACAGGCACAGTGTAATCCACACTTATAACATTTCATTTATTGAATATCCTTTTAAAGAATCAATTTTGGTGTTTGTCAATGCTAAGAATAATCCTCAGTATCATAATGTTTATCTGCAAGCAACAAATCTGCAAGTTCTGAGAGTCCATTTGATTTTGTTTTGTTTTGATTTTTCTTTTGAAGATGAGGTCATACCCATACATGGATAAATGAAGATATTCTGCACTGAATGAACATGGAAATGCCATATTATTGCTGCAGGAAGTAACACACTTGCTAGTCAGTGCCAGAGCATTTCAGCTGTGCTACTGCTGAGTTTTTCCCTATATCATTAAATCCGCCATGGAAAGACCAGCTGTATTGTGCTCGGGATGTAGTTACAGCTGTCTATGTGGTCAGCAAGCCAGCAGTGTGTAGAGAAGTGATTAGAATTTGGTATTGAATCACACACACACACACACACACACACACACACACACGTAGCAGAAAGTCTGCACTGAATCAACAAGGAATAATACATGCGATATTTATCATTATTACAGCAGTTTTTTTTTTTATTGTTATAATTATTATTTTAGTGTAATAGATAACTGGTCTTTTGTTGAACAGTAAAGTGTTTACTGTGCTCATGCTTTCTATTGTCTGATTCAAATATCAACCTTGTTAAGGGTGAAAATTTCATTATTGTTTTAATGATGTGTATGTGAATTAATCTTTAAGCTTTGTGTAACAAAGGTGTTTGGGGTAACTTATTCTTTGATATAGATTGCTATTCTTTAATCTTTTAAATAGATTGCATTGCTTTCTTTGCTGTGATCACTCTGTTTTGTTCTTTTCTTCTACTACCCTGGGCAACCTATTTCTTTGTCTAATTACTGAACACTGTTCACATCTACAAATACAGGACAATACACACATACGATCTACACAAATAACAGGCCAGTAATTTGGAAATTTTTGTTTTTTTATGTGGTTGGGGAGTTATGAATACAAAGCCATGCTCAGTGGGACATAAAACTTGTACAGAGCCAGTCACACCCAACACAATAAAATCAGAACACAGCCTAGACCATACAATGATCAAAACCCATGTAAAACCAAAACTAGTCATAAAACTAAAACCAGTCATGTAAAAAGTAAAAGGACAAAAACCCCTCCAGTATTCCACTCCTGAAACACATGGTTCGATTTTTCCGGCCTGAAAACTCCCTCTGTCCACCCAGCAGTGAATGGGTACCTGACTTCGGTCGGGGGAGGTTTAAAAAAAAAAAAAAAAAGGCGGCGAAAGGAGAGGGATGGGCTCCGCCTTTCATAATGCCGTGCCCTAGACACGGTGAATCTTTAACAGTTCACCGCCCCTACGGCCATATTGACCATGGGACCTTTAACCTTTTTTTAATACTCATTCATACTGTAACCCCACAACATTTTTGTCATTAGCACTTTGGAGTACAAGTCATTATTATCACATGCTCTACTCTTTGAAACCATATGTTTCTTACATAAATGCAGACTCTCTTCATAGGAACACATACTAAGCCACTATGGCAATCACAGTAATCGGTTTGACATAAACTCCTGTATGGCATTTTGTGTAAGTTATGTTTATGTGGAAGTACTCTATTTGTAATTGCTCATAATGTGGAATACTAAGATGTTAATTGTCAGCCCATTATGAGCCTTTTGTGCCATTTCTTGTTTGTGCTGCTACAACTACTTCTCTTTTAACCCTTTGACTCCCGCACAGTCCGCCAGCTTTTTGCATTGTCAATCATCCTAGCAAAGCAAAAACTTAACCCTTTGACTCCCTCACCCCATCTGTAATCAAAAGGTTAAGCTTTTGCAGCTGGTAGATAGGGTGTGGGAGTCAAAGGGTTAAGAATGGAAGTCAATCTCAGACTTAAATAACATGCAGGGGGGATAGCAGTTACTTTGCTTGTGCAAGTTGATCAGTGTAGAGGCACTTACCATATTCACTAACTTAAAGTTGTTGGTTGGTTCCTGAGGACTTATGATTTTCGAAGATGTAAGGCGCTTATTGGACTTTTAATAGATTTTCCTGCCAGGAAAGCATACTACTTCAATAGAATTTGAGGATTTGTAAACCACATCTTCTGGATGAGAAGTCCAGTGTGCAGTTCACTGAGAAACATTCTTCATATTCAAGATCATACACACGCACGCACACGCGCGCGCCAACACACCACACACACACACACACACACACACACACAACAGACATTCTCTTGCTCTCCCTCTCTCTGTCACTCTGCCTTTCTTTCTCAAGTTGCACAGAGTAGAAGAAATAAATTTTTTCCCAACCAAATTGTTTGAACATTCTTACTATCTGTCAGTAGGAGTAGTAGCTGCAGCAGCAACTGTGACTTGAGCAAAAACAAGTATTCACAGCAATTTTAGCAATGGCAAAAGCAGTAGAAAATAGTGATACTGATAGGACCTTTTTTCTTTTTTTTCTACTTCTTCTTGTTTTCTTTCCTCTTATGCTGTCCCATTTCATATGTCACATTGTTAGCCACAGAATCTGGGACAGTTTTTGACAATGTTATGATGCTGATACCGACTGGGATGATGATTTGGAATTCCGTTCTGGATTTAGACTACATGACAAGACAGTACTGTATGCTTACTTTCACAATATAACGTGTTCGTCGGGAGATTTTGAGCAACATTGTCAATGACCCGTTCATAAGTGAATGAGATTCGATTGTGTGGTCCTAGTTTTCCCAACAAACCCATAGCATATTTAAGGCTGAATGGGATCCAGCTGAGGCCGAAAATTCCGTAATGGATTTGATAGAACTGGTGCGATTCCAACCCACAATCTTCCAATCGGCAGTCCGTCGTGGTCACCTGACGATAGTATCAGATGATAACTATTTTTTGCATGCGCCTACGAGTCAGTACACTGCAATCCCATCCAAGCATTCAAGGTGTGAACCGCAGCGAATCCCGAATTCTATATTTAGACGGGTTCCTTAAGGCAGTTTTCTTTACGGCTCATGACTGGCTGTCGGAACATCAGACCATTCTAGGTGGTCGCAGTATACCGCATAAATTATGTACAATCGTGGTAAAACTCATGAATCATCCTACGTCATGCTTGTAGGCCTACGGCGGTTGCCTATAAAATTACCGTATTATGACCAACAAGGCTGGTCTTATGCAAACACCATGCCACTCCATTTGATGTGAGAATGTTTAATTTCCGCACAGCGCTGTGACGACTGAATATTACGAGGCAGCCAGACGACCCACAGGTTGTCTTTACACGTGGGTAAGCTGGCACTGGCTTTATTTTTTAAAGCTTACTCCCCCCAACGTAAAATCCTCTATAGCTGAGAGAGAGATGTGTATGTGTGTGAGTTGTATGTGATACACACCCATCATATACAAAACCTTTCTTCTCAACTACTGTTGGTGAACGGAATGTGTGAAGAATGATACATTCACAATGAGCAATCCTTAGCGGACTTAGAAGGCTGATGGGAATGGTTTCGGTCTGTTAAAGTCAGCTGATACAGCTGATAAACTAGCCCAAACTGCTTTTGCCACCAGATATATAAATACTAACACCTCTCGGCCAAAACCAATGCATAGCGGGCCTAAATAGCACAGTTGGTTTGAGCATCGGATTCACATGCTAATGGTTGTGGGTTCGAATCCCTGGGTGCGCAGTATTAAAACTGGCCATCTCACTGTCCCATCTTAACGCCATTGTTGTTCTGGTGGTGTCAGTATAGGATTAGATAGGTTCCCCTTCCCCACTTCCCTGGGATGGTTATTCCCGTCGACCATATCACCTGAGGTGGGTGTCGACGTAAAAACTGAACCAAATCAATCAACCAAAACCAGTCAGTGATCATTTGCACACTATGTTGACATGCGTACTCGTCTACAACGGCTTTTCTAAACTACACAGGTGATGGGCTTTGTGCATGTCGCATAGGTGTGTACTGTTGTAGGAAGCTCTGGCGGTGTGAAGTGAAAATATGAGTGAAACATCTGAGAACGAGTCTTGATTGATATGTCTCGTAGAAAGCAGACTGTGATAATAATTTTATCCATGTTGATAGAAGTTGGTTGCAGCATACGTCTATTTCTTCTGTTGTCAGACTGCAAGTTTTTTTTTTTTTTTTTTTTTTTTTTTTTTTTTAGTATATTGTTGGTTACCCAGGGTCTCTCTCCCTGTGGTGTAGTCATTAAGTATCAGAAGGTATAAACCAGCTTATGTCTTCGGATTTTGGAAGAAAGTGAAAACAATTATTAGTTTTTCTCCTTCAGAAACATATTTCATGCTTACAGGTATTTATGCCATTATGACTAGTGGCGCTGAGACACTGAATATTGGTCAGCAAGATTTAGAACTATAACTTTTTCTATATGCAGATGAAGTATGGTTTATGCCAGGTATAATGCTTGTCCAGTGTGTTTATGTAGGCCTACTGGAGAAGATGAAGATAACTTTCTTTTCCACTGTACAAAATATTGAAATAAACGCAACGTGTTCAGACTGCTCTTAGCAACAAGACATAATATTGGAAGCATTCTTTCATCAGACAGCACAGATGTTAGCATGTCCCATGCAGAATATTGCACATCATAGTTAAGAATATGCAGCACATGTAGATGTAACGTAATGAAAGTTTGACATGTGTGTGTGGATGTGTCAGATGTTGGGTGTTTAATTGTGCTTCCCACTTTAATCTCTAAACACTTACCAGCAAACTGTTCTCAATATTAATGGAATGAAATTAGTTGGGTATTTCGATTTCGATTTCGATTTATATTGCAATGAATTTTTTCTTTCTGGTGTGTTATATCCGTTGACATTAAGCCCGTAGCAGGCTAAACCTATTGTTAAACTTATCATCCTGTCACAAGGTTGTGCCATTTGCTGTTATTTTGCTGCCGGAATTTCATGTTTTTTACTGATCACCATGACTTCAGTCTTCTTGCTGTTTAGTTCCAACCCTTTACCTTTGCTTTCTATTTCTAGTATATTCATTTTCTGCAAATAACACGGTGCCATCTGCTTATCGAATGTTGTTTATCATTTTTCCTCCAACCTTTAATCCAGGGTCTTCTTCTAGGTTTCTCATCATGTTCTTTTCTGTAAAATAAAAACATCTGGTGACAAAACACAACCTTGTCTGATTCCTTTTTTGATATTTTGGAAAGAGCTTATATTGTTTTCTATTCTCATTGCAGCTGTTTGTTCCCAATACATATTTCTGATTATTCGTAGATGTTTTCCTTCAAATTGAGTCTTTCTAGTTTGTTGATCAATTCTTCATGTCTTACTTGATCGAAAGCCTTGGTATAATCAACAAAGCATAAATATGAATCCTTATTTATCTCGATTGACCTCTCTGTGATAGTTCTTAGGATGTATATGGCATCAGTAGTTCCTTTCCCTTCCACAAATTCACATTGTTCTTCTGCTATTTCTCTTTTGATTCTATGTCTTGTTCTCATCATGATTATTCTTAATAGGATTTTTGTTACATGACTCATCAAGCTGATTGTGCGATGGAGTTCGCATTCTACAGCCCCTGTCTTCTTTGGAAGTGCAATGAAAATTGATTTTGACATATCTTTGGGGATTTTTGCAGTGTCATAAATCTCATTTAGGAGGGCTGTTATTTTTGCAATACCAAATTCCTCCAAGGCTTCAATCATCTCTGTAGTAATATTGTCTGGTCCTGGGGCTTTTCCTGGTTTTCTCTTTTTCAGTGCTGCTCTAATTTCATCTTTCATTATAGGTGGTCCTTCGACGTTCTTTTTTATAATGTGTTCTTCGCTTCTGTCATCTTCAAAAAGATCTTTAGTTTAATGCACTCTCCCCATCTATCTAATATTTCGTCTTTCTTCTTCTTCTTCCTTCATACGGCCAATATCATTTTACTGATGGTTATGTCGTAGTTTGGGGAGATTGCCGAAGATTGCGCTGTTGTGAGGATTTGGAACATTTTCGCAACTCCAACTGAGCCAGTCTGATTTAACTTGGAGGTACCCGGGGTCAAGCCCATACCAGCAGTGCCTCAGCCTTCATCGCCGCTACTTGGCTAGGTCCGAAAGAGGTGTGAGGGGGTGGGGGGTGATGGTGAAAAAGTAGCAGGGGAGGGGGGCAGGGGTGGAAAAGTGACTTGGAGGGATGGCAGGGGGGAGGGGGTTTTAGGGAGTAGTGGTCAGGAGGAGGGTAAGGGGGGAGGGTTGGGGGTGATGGGGAGGGTGGTGGTAGTTTCAGGCTCTTGAGATGGGAGGCCAGCCTGGACTTGAAACAGTCCAGTGACTCAGCCGTCAGTTATCCATGATAAGCGTACCATCTTTCGATTTTAAGCAACCACTTGATGTGCATGCATTTTTCCTGTGGACAATTTCTTCAATTCGTCTGTACATACCCTGAGGATCCGTTTTGTGTCGGTCTTCTATTTCTTTGCATTTTGTTTTCAGCCAAGCTTCCTTGGCTTCATCGCAACTATTCCTGTTTTCTTTGTTTATCTTCCTGTATATCTCCTCGTTTTTCTTTGCCTTCCTCCATTCCTCCATCAAGCCTAGAATTTCTTTTGTCATCCAGTTCTTTTTTTGCATTTCTATATACTTTAGGGATTTCTTTACAAGTTTCATTTATCGAATTTCTCAACTTTGTCCATTGTTTCTCACTGTCACTAACGTCTTCCAGAGCACTGAATTTGTTTTGAACATGTACGTTAAATTTTTCACGTATCATTTCATCTGGCTTTAAGAGTCCAAGATTTAGTTTGATGTTGTTTTTGGTCCGTTTCCTTTTCCTTAATTTCAGCCTGAATCTTCCCACTACAAGATTGTGGTTACTGTTGCAGTCTGCGCCTGGTAGTGTTTTTTCTGTCAGTAAAGAATTTCTAAATCTTTTATTGATCAGGACGTAGTCAGTCTGATTTTTGGTATTATCTCCTGGACTCACCCAAGTCCATTTTCTTCTATTAGGCTGCTCAAACCAGGTGTTTCCTACTATGAACTCATTCATCTGTGCCCATTCTACAAGTTTCCCTCCCCCTTTCATTTTGTGTACCAAGGCCATGAAGTCCAACTGTATCTTCCACCCTATCGTGTCCCACTTTAGCATCAAAATCTCCCATTATTATTGTAAACTTCTTGTGATTTACATTGGGCCTTGGCCATCTCTAATACGTCGTAGAAGTTGTCAATTTCGTCCTGAGTACTTGCGGACGTTGGTGCATACACCTGAATGATGTTGATATCAAATGGTCTGCCACCCTATTTAACCAGCAGAACTCTGTCGGACACAGCCCAGTATCCCCTAACTGCTTTTGATTTGTCCCTGTCTATGACGATGCCTGCTCCTCTTGCATGTGAGTTTCCATCAGAATATATTACTGTATTCTGTCCTGATGTTATCATGCCTGCCCCCTTCCATCTCACTCTCCCCAGTCCTAAAATACTAATGTTAAGCCTTTCCATTTCCATTTTGATATTGTTTTAAATGACCTTTTTCCAACAATGTTCTGACGTTCCATGTTGCGATTTTGGTATTTTTTATGAGGTTGTTGCAGTAGCTTGCAGGCGGTCTGGTGTCACCTGCACAGCATGACGGTCCAAACCGGACGAAAGTGCTCCATAGGAGCCCCTATTTACGTCGTTACACTTATTTTGCTTGTTTTGTCTGTCGATGATGTGTCTTGGGAAAGTACGATTGTTGTTTCCTGTTGCCTTCCATCGGTTTGTTTTACGGTCTCTCAGCTAGCCTTGTCATTCCCACAACAACCTGCAAGGCAGTAGGGTGATTTTTTTTCAGGGTTTACTCCCTTAGCCTTATTCTCTCCCGAGATGTCCACAAGGCAGTAGAGCTATTTACCCATAGCTGAGGGTCTGATTCGTGGGCACCAGGGCATATACACACGCCTGTGGGCCTGCATGCTGCACGTCTGGGGGCCAGACCTCCTCCGAGTCCCTCGAGTTTTAGCCCGAATCTGTGAGGTACTCAGTTACCACGTGTCGCCACGAGGAGGCATAACTTAGGGCTTGCTGATGGAGAGGCTTTGTAATGACAGAGAGAGACTTACGCATTCTGCTCTCCTTTTCGCATAGCTGCAAGCAGCAGTGCTAGCCAGCGGTGCAGGCTGAAAGTGAGAAGTGACAAGCACGCGGTCACTAGCCAACACACTAGACGTATCACATCTACCATTTGACATGCACTTGGCTGTCTACAGTCCCAAATATTGCTTTGCAGTGCACGGTAGTTCTACCACCGCTTGGTTGCATGGTCCTATTTCACCTGTCTCTGTCACAGTCAAGATGGTGGATACTGAACGTGGCCTTTGCGAAGAATCGTATTTCGCGAAGGCCATGTACCGAACCGGTCGAGACACAGAAGAAGACAAGTTAAAGGCAAAATCGAATCCCACTTCAAAGTTTGGACAACATAAAGGAAAAAAGAAACACGATGACGACTCACACAGACTACCCTTAAACAATTCTATAATGCTAATATAGCCTATCCTCTCTCACATCTAAAACAGCCGAACTTCAGTCAACTACAAATTAATGTAGTTCTCGCGTCATTATCATGGAAGACCGAAACAAAGAAAATGCCGCGACCAAGATTGGCGAGGAAGATGAACACGAAAACGATTCGAGCCTGAGCAATCCCAGAAAAAGGAAAGCTTCTGATAGCTTTGACTTCGACAACGTCATGCTCGACGATGACACGGATGATACATCAGACACTGACGTCGATTCGTATTTTGACTTTGACTCATATATTTGCATCGAACGAGAAGGGCCCGCTGTGGATGACGCACTTGCATCAAGTTTTGAAACAGGACTCAGAAACGAGACAGAAAAAAGATCAAGGAGCTGTTGTACTAGACCAAAGAATACGTCCATAAGAACACCAAAACTAAACCCTGAATTAGATTCTCTTGACACTTTTTCACAGAAATGTGACAGCTGTCTGGCCAGTGTATAGGATCTAGTGACGGGAAACCAAACACTTGTTGCCAATCTCATGGACGACCTAGAACAAAAGCAGACAAAAAACAAACAAAAATAGCCCTTTAGTCTGCAAATTCTTACAAGGAGTCTTTAATCAGAAGCCTACCTTACCCCGCACTGGGGTTACCTGGGATGTAGAGACAGTTCTTGACTTTCATTGGAAATGGTCTCGATCTCCAGCTAAGTGCTTGCCCTTTCCCCAGTTATCATTGAAGGTAGTGATGCTATGTTTGTTGATATCGGGTCAGCGTAGCCAGACTGTCTTGTTGATGGATATCTGCAACATGTTTTGGAATAAAGGAGAAATTAGATGTAGGACTGGAGACTTGCTCAATCAAAACTTCAACATCTACTCGACATCAGATGGAACTGTTCTTCACAGCCTATCCACCTGACAGACGCATCTTGCCTTGATCTTGCCTGTGCCATTTGCACGTTTAATCTGGCGAACTCTCATGTTCTCTCATCTAATTCCATCCTGACGTCACGCTGGTCTGCAAAACCCCACCCAAACATCACAAGGAGTGTTCATTTGATTGTGGATTTCTGGTTTAAGTGTTCTGATTTTTCTCGCATGGGATGGTTTATGCACATTGTTATGCATACACTGTGCAATGGGTATTTTGCTGCATATTCTGCACACTCCGTCTTCTGTGGGTGTGCATGTTGGGTATTTTCTTGTTGCCATTAGCCATTAAGCACAGAGATCATCACTTACAGGATCTTTATTCATATACATAGTAGAGCACGTCACTGAAATACAGCGCCACCCATTTTTTACCAAGACTTTAGTAAGGCCAATTGGCCTTCAAGGGGGAGGGCCTGGGAAATTAACCTATCTCTCCTTTGATACTTTGATATGCATATTTGATGTGCTGCGTGCAAATACACATGCAGGGGGGTTAAGCACAAGTTTGTTTTGACTTCACACAGTTTAAGAACTTCTCAAACTTTAAAAAAATGATTTTTCCAAATCATTGTTTAAATGTATGTTTAATTGGAAACGTTTTCCATGATCAAAGGTCAAGGTTTGATTATGCGGCGACTTAGAACTTGGATTCTTGAAGATGGCAGCATCTCTTGTTTGAAGATTAGTTGATTCAAGGAGGAGGAGGTGTAAATTTGAAGACTGACTATGGTGGGGTTGTAAATAAGCCTGAGTGTGGAAGTGGGTCATCAGCATTCATTCTGTGTCAACTGTTCTTGCACAAGGTCCTGGCAGATTTACGTTGAAGAAATCTGTGGGCATTGTTGCTCAAGGAGTCTTCTGTTCAGATGTCTCCAGTTTCTTCTCTGAACGTCTGGACTTCATATGACTTGGAGCCACTTGTTTCATGATGATCCTTTCCATTCAGAACAGTTGGATAATTCCGTAGTTCTTGTATGTTTTCGTTTTTGCTTTCACTTGGCATTGTCAGATTTTAACTGGGTCAGATCTGGCCACTTTGTATCATCAGTGCTTGAATAATTTGAATTCTGTTCCACAAACATCTTCTCATCAGTAGTTCTGCAGGGCTATATCCATACTGTAGAGGTGGTGTTCTGTAGTTCGGCATTGTAACGTGAAGATCGTCTGCCTTCTGGAGTAGGCTTTTTTGGTTGTCTGTATGTCTTATTCTGCCTCGCCGTTAACTGGAGGAACGAGGACTGCTTCTTTCATGGTTTAACCCATATTCACTGGTAAAACGTCCAGAAGAGATAGACGAGCCACTTCAAATCCAAATTAAAGTAGTCTACATTTCGTAGATACTGTTGACCACTCCATTCCAACTTTCTGCCGTAGATATTCAGTATGTTGCATGCTTCAGTGGTTCTCTTCTGGGTTTCCTCTTTTGCCCCCACGTACCAAGCAGTTTTCAACCATGTTCTGGATCAGCTGCAAGTTTGGCTACCAAAATGACCATTTCCCCATAAACTCAACATGGCTGAATGCCATAGTGAAGGCGATTCAGGATGTCCTCTGTCTGTTCTGTAGGAATGATAGTCGTACTATAATATAGTATCAACCCTTGCACGGTGTTTTTGCTTTTGTGATCAAAGCAATCTTTGACATCAGATTCCATGTATTTCTCATCACCTATTCTTGCAGCAGTTGATCGATTTGCTGCACACTGGACCTTTCTGCTGATTCGTTTTGATTTCTACGTGGTTTTTCTGGTACTGTCAATCACCAACTTATTAGATTCTCTGAATAATGAAAAGGCGTAAGCTCGGCATCAGGTTCTGTATAAGCATGTGTGCTGGGACATGGTACGTCAACGTCTATTCAACTCGAAGTCAGAAAGTATTCTGAGCGTTAGATCTTCCTTGACTGTCGCTCACGATTCCCCTAAGCTATATCAGCAGGGGAGCTAAGTCTCGTAACAGGGGCGCTAATCAAGACCTATATTACATCTCCTTTTCTTTTCTTATTAATTGATTAAAAGAGAATCACAAATTCAGCATTATAGTCTAGTATTATGCGTTGATGGAGTTTGACCCCAGGTATCTTAAATTTCTTCAGTCAGTCTCTGGGGTTTCCGTTTTTCTCTTATCGATCGGCGATGACTTGACTCAGAGATGAGTTGAGGTCCCACTTGAGTATCAACCAAACTGTCTCCTGCTGGTGTTGGTTGACAGATCTTTCTCATAATCTGACGGTTTCGGCGAACTGTTGCACCATCCGGTGTCTCAATAGGAAGGCTTCTCAGTGCATCATGGTGTTAGATGACTGTGCCTTCTCGCTGTAAGTCAGGTATCCAGACATTGTCACCCACTGAGATGTCTTCTTGATTGACCACCTTATGCCGTCAATGATAGTTAGACTTCATCTTCTCCCTGTAGTCTCTCTCCTGTTTCTTCAGAACATTGACATCAGGTCTCTGTGGAAGAAGTTTTGGAGAACAAGGCACCCTGGTCTTCAGTCGACGTCCCATACTCATCTGGGCTGGGGAGTAACCATTGAACAGAGGTGTGTTCCTGTACATCAGTAAACCAAGGTAATCATCTGTGCATTTCTTCGACTTGCATGATAAGGATTTGATGGTTTCGCAACGCTCATGTCCACTTAACCTTGCATTTGGAGGATAATGGTGATGTCGTTACCAACACCATGCTCTGCAAATCCTTACAATTCTGGAAGGTGAACGTGTTGATCGTGGACCATATGACATCCGAATCGCCGTGTAGTGTCAACAGCTTTAGATTTGGATACTGTTTGATTCTTGAACTCGAAAAAATCATGCACAATGCTGCCCATGGCGGTCTAGAAGTTCCATCATTAGACTCACTTGATTTGCTGATTGTTTCTGTTCACAAGTTTTCACTATGGTCTCTATCCTTTACCAAGTGGCCACCAAACGCTGTTTGCAGCAAGCTCTTTCGTCTTCACTACTCCTTGATGTCCATCATGTAAGTGACGAAGAATGTCTTGCCGTAGTGAAGATGGAATGACAACACGTCGTCCTCTCATCAGTAATCCATCATGTACTGAAAGACAGCTTGCTTCATTCCAGTACACTTTGATTGCTTTGTTCATCTTATTTTTCTCAGGCCATCCTTCGTGACGTAATGCATGACTGTTTTCAGCGTGTTGTCTTTCTTCAACTCTATTTTGATTTTTTCCTGTCGATGATCTGAAGCAGGTATCGTAATAAGAACGGAGTTGACGTACAATTCTGCCAGTTCAATGAGTTCACTATCTGGCAAGTCGCTGACGTCTTGTGGTGCACGTGAGAGTGCATCAGCTGTGTACAGCTCTTTGCCAGGAACATGTGTGATGCTGAAATCAAATCGCAGCAGACGCATTCTGAAACGTTGTACTCTGATAGGCAGCTCATCGATAAGCTTTGTGGAAAACAATGGAACAAGTGGCTTGTGATCAGTCTCCACGTGGAAAGTCATACCTGTGAGAAGGTTGGACCAGTGTTCCAAACTCCATGTAATTGCCAAAGCTTCCTTCTCAATTTGACATAACAACGTTCCGTCTCAGTCATTGATCGACTGGCATAGGCAACGGGTTTCAGCTGCCCATCGTCCTGGCGTTGCATAAGCACTGCTCCCTGTCCGTAGCTGCTTGAGTCAGCTGTCACAACTGTTTCTCGCTCAGAACTGTAGAGTGCAAGTGTGTAGCAGATGTGAGGTCTCTTTTCAACTGGTTGAAGGCTGCATCTTGGTCATGTCCCCAGAACCATGCAGTCTCTTTACAAAGTAGATCTCTCAGTGGCTTCGTCTTCTCAGCAAGGTTTAGTAAGAATTTCGTCTGTTGATTCACTATGCCAAGAAATCGCCTCACATCAGAAATATCCTTTGGTGTCTTCATGTCAAGAATTGTCTTCACTTTCTTTGGATCTGGCTTTAAGCCTTTGCCATCGATTACATGGCCCAAGTACTCGATTTCGTTCTTTGAAAACTCAAACTTGTCTATGTTCAGAGTAATACCACTTTTGCACAGTCTGTCAAGAACAAGTTTCAGTCACTTGTCATGTTCTTTCTTGTCTTTGTCATAGACGAGAATGTCATCCATGTGGCAGACAACGCCTTCTACGCCTTTCAGAATACTGTCCATTTTCTTCTGAAAATACTCTGGAGCGGAGGAAATTCCATATGGCAATCTGTGAATTTGAAACGCCCAAATGGGGTGATGAACGTTGTTAGTTCTGAGCTTTCTTTGTCGAGTTTGATCTGACGAAATCCGGAATTGGTGTCCAACTTGGTGAAATACTTGCCCTGAGAAATCTGGGACAGTATTTCCTCAACTGACGGCATGGAATAGATTTCCTGTTTGACATTCTGGTTCAGTCGAGTTAGATCCACACAGATGCGAACATCATTGTTCTTCTTTGGGACAACAATTGGAGCACACCAGTCAGTTGGTTTGTCAACCGGCGAGATTACATCTTTCTCAACCATGTTGTTCAGTTCCTCTTCCACTTTTTTCATTAGTGGCATTGGTACACGCCTTGGTACTGTTTGACAAAAAGGCTTGGCATCTTTCTTGATCTCAATATGCTGCTCACCTTCCAGTTTTCCAAGCCCTTTGAACAGAGAGGGTAGGCCTACCTTTTCTTCATGTTGTCTTTTGATGTAAAGACAGCTTCTTGGCCTGAGTTCATGGACCTAATTGCCTTCACGGAAAAGGCTCCCGGGAGAGTTTTTATGAGACCCAGGCTTTGGATGGCTGGACACCCAGTAGCAGCTTCGATGATTTCACAATGTAGACTTTCTCTTCAATGTGTGAGTCTCCTCATGACAAAATCATGTTGACAAATCCTTCACTTCCAGTGCTTGTTCTCCTGGGCCATACAGCTTTCTATCCGATGACATCAGTGCTCCATATGTTCTTTTGTAAACCTGGACTGGCATCACTGAGACTTCAGCTCCTGTGTCTATACACCAGGTTAGTTCGTCCTGAGCAATGCCCAGTTTGATCTGCCAACCCCTTGTGGATTTCTTTGTGCGCTTGATGTCAACCATTCCCATGAAACTTGTTTCTTCAGGCTCTGAAGAATCATCATCGTTTTGAACAACCCCTTTGACATTGGACTTCTTCTTTTGGCAGACAACTGCGTAGTGACCAGTTCTTTTGCAGTAAAAAACTTTGCATAGGCGGCTGGACAGTTTTTCGTCCCAAAGGCATGTTTTCCATTGCAGTACTTAACGATATGTGGAATTATTTCAAATCTAGCCTCGAGACCAGTATTAAGAATCATATACCGTATAAAGTGTGTAAGATTAGGGATAATCTACCATGGATATCACTAGGTTTGAAAAATCTCATCCGGAAAAGAGACAGGCTATACAAGTGTCAGAAGAAGTCGGGTAATACACAGGATAACGTACGCTCTAAGGAAATAAAAGCACTTGTTCAGAAAGAGCTCAGGAGGGCATACTCGAAATATATAGACAGTATAGTGTCACCGCAGGAGGAAGATAATCAGTTTAGTGGACTTAAAACATTCTGGACATACATAAAACACAAGAGGACAGATCCCAATGGAATATCGCCGTTGAGAAGTAATGGCTTGTTGCATGCGAATCCCATTGATCAAGCAACTATTCTGAATAAACAGTTTCAGTCGGCATTCTCACAAAAATCAAGTCTCAGTGCTGAAGAATTCAAGGAGCAGTGCAGCATGAGTGGCACGTACCCATCAGCTGTTGACCTTAACATAACATGTAATGGTGTCCATAAACTTCTGCTAAAACTTAATCCGCACAAAGCAGCAGGACCATGGCATAAAGCCAAGAGTTTTGAAGGAGTTGGCTGACGTCATCGCTCCGATTCTTACTATCATATTCAGAAAATCCCTTGATACCGGTGTCGTCCCAGCCGAATGGAGGAGTGCCAACGTAAGTCCAGTGTATAAGAAAGGTGACTGATATAAAGCAGAGAACTATCGCCCGATCTCGCTTACCTGTATTTGCTGCAAAGTGATGGAACATATCGTCACAAGCCACGTTATGAAACATGCAGATGAGAACAACATTCTGTACCCGCTCCAACATGGTTTTCGCAGTAAACGCTCTTGTGAATCTCAGCTTATTGAATTTATTGATGATGTCACAAATAACATGGCGGCAGGGAAGCAGACAGATGTTTTAATCATGGACTTTTCCAAGGCCTTTGACAAGGTCAGTCATAGCCTACTCGTTTATAAACTGGAACACTACGGTATCAGAGGTAAAGTCAACAACTGGATCCATAGCTTCCTCACGGACAGAACGCAGGCAGTTGTAGCGGATGGGAAACATCTAGTCATGTGAGCGTGGAGTCTGGAGTGCCCCAGGGGTTGGTCCTCGGGCCCTGTCTATTCTTATTTTACATAAACCACATGCCGGAAGGACTCACCGCAACTGTAAGACTATTCGCGAACGACGCCTTAGTTTATCTTACAGTTACATCAGATGCAGACACCGGTACACTCCAGGCAGACTTAGACAAGCTCGGGACGTGGGAGAAAGTATGGAAGATGGAGTTTCATCCCGGCAAATGTAACGTGCTTACAGACGGACTAAGATCATACGTCATTAATACACGCTACATGGACACATATTAGAGTCAGTTCAGATGCAAATACCTTGGCTGCCTTATTACATCTGACTTGAAGTGGAGCGACCATATTAGTACCATCTCTGGAAAAGCAAACAAGACCTTAGGCTTCCTCCGTCGCAACCTCAACATAAGTTCAACATCTGTCAAAGAGAACGCTTACAAATCATTAGTGTAGTAGTAGTAGTAGTTAGTAGGGACTGGCTTTCAATGGCCTAGGCCTTGTGGCCTGTTTACGTCCCCTCTTTCTCAACTATTTCTAATACAGATGTTAAAATGCGCATTTTCTTTTTGTTTGCATAAGCCTAATCAGGCCTTTAATCATCAAAATCGATGAAAAGTTCTTTGAATTTTGGAATTTCGTCCAAAAAATTCTTGAATTTGTTAGTATCTTGTGCAAATTTTATGTTAGTTGGGAGTTTATTCCACAGAGGGGCTACTCGATGTAAAAAAGAAAATTTTCTTGTTAGTACGACAGTGCTGAATAAATATCTTTCCTTCCTTGTTTCTTGTGATATTACATTGTGAAACAGAAAAGAGTGAGTCAACACAAATATTATCAACTCCATTAAATATCTTATATGTTTGAATAAGGTCACCTCTTGTCCTTCTGCCTTTAAGTGAATGTAATTTCAAATACTTCAATCGTTCTGCATAAGATTTATCTTTGCATTCTTTTAATAGCTTTGTTGCACGTCTTTGTGCTCTTTCTATTTGCGCTGACTGTCTTTTCAAGGATGGACACCATATTGTATTTGCATATTCCAAATGTGGTCTAACAAAAGATTATATAGTTTTAGAAATATATCCTTATCTAAGTAAGAAAAGCTTCTCCTAATAACTCCCAACATTTGATTTGCTTTATTAACTATTTAAACTACATATTTTACCAATATGTAAATCGAAGGACAACATGCTGTCGAAAGTTACTCCCAAGTCCTTTTCCTCTTTTAGGATTTTTATCTGCTTTATGCTGTCATTTTGCTCAAATAATATGTGTGTTCTTGGTTGGTTTTACCAATATGTAGAACACCACATTTAGAAATATTGAAATATAGATTCCATACATCTGACCAATTTTGGAGTTCATATATATCATTTTGTAAACCCGCGAATTGAGATGTGTTGTCACATAGTTTTATATCATCTGCAAATATTTTGCAGGTGCTATTTAGTGATATTGGCAAGTCATTTATAAACACTGTGAATAGTGTTGGGCCCAGGATACTACCCTGAGGTATTCCACTTAAAACCTTAGCTTTATTAGATCGTTCACCACCTACTCTCACATGCTGTACTCGATCTTTCAAAAAACCTTGCATCCAGTTTAATAGTTTGCCAGATATACCATAAGCAGACAATTTGACTAGTAACCTTTCATGGGGCACAGTATCAAAGGCCTTCTTAAAATCTAAATATATAACATCAACATTATGACCATCATCTATTCTTTTTGTCATATCTTCTACTACTTCAAGTAATTGCGTTACACAAGATCGCTTTTTACGAAACCCGTGCTGACATTTTGCATACAATTCATTATCCGTAAAGTGAGTTACTATTGAATCTCTAATTATGCTTTCTAACACTTTACATATCGCACAAGTCAGGCTGATTGGTCTATAGTTTCCTGGATCTGCTTTAGAACCCTTTTTAAACAAGGTTGTTACTTCAGCTGTCTTCTTGTGGTAGGGTACCTGATTCTAATGTCTTGTTGAACAAAGAACATAGTGGAACTGATAGTTCATCACCTAGTTCTTTTAAAACTTTTGAAGGAATATGGTCAGGTCCCTGTGCTTTATTTGGGTTTAAGTTAATTAATTTATCACTCACTGCTTTTGGGATAATTCTTACCTCTGATAAGGATACACCATTTGAATATGCACATTCAGCCAGTAAGGGTATATTTGTTACATCTTCACGTGTAAAAACACTAGCAAAGAAGTCATTTAGAGTTTCTGCTTTTTCCTTATCATTTATGGCCAAGGATCCATCTGGTAGATGAGACCCCTGGTAGAGTACGCTTCGTCAGTCTGGGACCCGTACCATCATAAGGACATCCACAGACTCGACATGGTACAACGGCGAGCGGCTCGTTATGTTAGTAACAGACACGGCAATAGATCTAGTGTGGATAGCATGTTAGAACATGATGTTCAACATCTTGAGTGGAGACCATTAGACCAACGTCGCAGAGATGCCAGACTCACCATGCTATACAAGATCGTGAACAACGAAGTAGCCGTAAATAAGATCGGTAGACTTACTCCACCACTACGCAGGACGAGGCATTCTCACCATCTTGCCTTCCAACTACCATCGTACACTAGTGACTATCGGAAATTTTCATTCTTCCCGCGTACCATCAGGGAATGGAATGCATTATGATTACCGCCAGGAGTGTGTCACTTAAAACACCTGAGGCCTTCAAGGCGCAGGTGTCCCAGCACCAGTTTTGAAGGACTTGCAGATTTTAACTTTTTATCGGTTTTAAAATTTTACATGCGCTCTCAATGGCAGAATAATCAGCCAGTTGATTGTGGTCATTACTACCAGGCAGAACCAGAACCAGAACAGCTTTTGATCCAGAACACTGGTTGACGTATATGGCGTAGATGACGTCATTTTCTTTCTTCTAGAAACAGCGTCAATGGATGATGTCGGGCGTTCTTTTGCATCATGTAACTCTTTCTTTGTCAGCTGTCTTAAGACACATCAATGGTTCTTTGTAGAGTAAGGCTAGCGCCAGAATCGTAAAGCTGAAATTTTGCTGCATCATCATGACAAGAAAAAATAAGCTTGTCCGGGACCATCTCTTCAAGGTTGTCGAATTTGCACACAGCAGCTTTGTCCTTCACTGTGCGCACCCATGAATCAAAGCTTTGCTGTGTTTCGCGTTCTAGGCCATACCAGAACAGTTCTCGTAGTATGAGCTGAAGATGGCGACGGTGAAAATGTTCATCAAACTTACTCAGCACAGTTTGAAATTGCCCTTATCTTCTGCTGGGATTCTTTCACCACGGTCTGAAACACGTTCTGCATGAAACACGAAGTTCTGAAAAATTTCAGTGTCTTCATCACCAATGTGGTTTAACATAAGTTCAATCTTCACTACATCAGGTTTAGCAGAAGCTCAGCAAGCTTTCAAAAAAATGTCAAATCTTGTCTTCCATTTGTCCCGTGCACTGCTAGGATTGTCTGTTGACGATGATATTGACAACAACTCCTCTGGTGGGCGAACGTATGTTTCCTTTTTTTTTTTTTTTTTTTAAATCAAATAAAGAAACAGAATTAGCAGGCGCTGCTTCTCAGTTCCAGTTCACTTCTGACACCATATTAGATTCTCTGAATAATGAAAAAGGCGTAAGCTCGGCATCAGGTTCTGTATAAGCGTGTGTGCCGGGACATGGTACGTCAACGTCGATTCGACTCGAAGTCAGAAAGTATTCTGATCTTCCTTGACTAGGCCTATCGCTCACGATTCCCCTAAGCTATATCAACAGGGGAGCTAAGTCTCGTAACAGGGGCGCTAATCAAGACCTACACAACTGGAAGAGGTCCTTGGCGGCACTCTGTAGATCAGTTCCATTTGAAGAGCCTACTGCAGTCTATGATAATGTGTCAGACGTTGTCAGATTCTTTCCCGCTGTGTCAATAATGTGACAGCTATATCGCATAAGTCTTCAACAGTGCTAGCTGTGAATGCCAGTGAAAAGTCATCAGACTTTTTAACATTTTCATGTTGCAACAAGTGCTTCCTTTTCCACATGCACATATCTTTGCAACGTTGAAGTCATTGACCTGAAAGCCTAACAAATTATTAACAACATGGTCCAGGTGGATTTTGGCAAAATACACAAATCCCAGGAATCAAAGTTGAGAGCACCAAAGGAGACGGACAGAAGAGTACACTCAAGGCAGCTTGCTAGACTTCAGTGTTCACGGGATTACAGAATGTATTCGTTCCTCCCGCGAACCATCCCTGAGTGGAACGAATCTTTGACTGAAGCTGTGGTTGGAGCCGCGTCTCCTGGCGTGTTCGTCGGGAGCTCGCATACTCCACCAATAGTCGTAGAAGTAGGTGTTTTTTTGTTTTTTTGATTTTTTGCGTACCCCCCCCCCCCCCCCCCCCCCCGTGATAGTGTCAGAATAATCAACGTGTTTATTGTGGACACTAAACAACAAGAACAAGAACAACAAACTGAACACCATTTGTTCTTTCTCTTGGAGTAATACATCTCCCAGTCCCTAAGGCGACGCATTTGACTTCCCAAAAATACAAGGCAGTGGCATGGGGGCTGTAGGCAGGTTTTATGGCGCCTCCCTTCACCGAGACGATCCCTTGTTCAAGCATATGAAGCATTTAAAGACATGCCTGTGCCACCAGATGTGCATGTACTCCTCGCTTTCCATGATCGCCACTGTTTGTTTTACGACTACTAAGCAGCAAACTTCCGTTCTGGAGGTCCTTCCCTTATCCACCACCGGGGGGGGGGGGGGGGGGGGGGACACGCTGGGTCGGATATGGTCGTGGCCTTCGCGACATGTATGGTATGGTAGCCCACACTATGACTATAACTATAGTGACCCCGGCAAGGCTAAGCAAACAAATCACGTAATAGCCGCATTTGGTCGGTGTTCGTGGCTGGACTGATGCTTGCTTATTAGTTACATAGATGGTCAGAATTTAAAATCTGTGTAACCCCCCCCCCCCCCACACACACACACACACACACAAACACACACACTGCATATCAGTCGAGGCATGCTGTCCACAAATATCCCCCCTTCCCCTCCAACAGACGGACAAACAAACCATGTATTAGTACTCTGTGTGCATAAGAAGGGGAAGAACGGTATACAGGCTTTGAACTCCAACCATTTATGTAACAGGCAAGCATTGATCCAGCCATGAACGCAGACTACAAGTGGCTATCACGCAAATTGTTTGACTTAGCCCTCTGTGTCAAGTCATTGCTCTGATATACACGCTCAAAAATTTGCTGTTGGTATCTGTTGCATAATGGGAATATCTTTTTGTGATGTAGATAGATACAAGAAGTTTAGTGACCGTGCTGTAAGTTGTAGCCAATAACATGCTCATTCCCTACCCTATCGACCCCATCCACAGGCATTATCACATAACAGCTATTGTTATGGTGGTTTGTTTACCATTCTGCCTGAACTTATCTAAAGCACATACTAAAGGTTGCCTGGGTGCAAATCCGGGACCTTAAGGGCATGGTTGGAAATGGTTTGCATGAAAAACTGTTGTGACTTAAAAGACAGGGTTGTGTCAATACAAGTTTGTTGTCTTCTGAATATAATGATTGAGTATGACCATAGACATATATTTTTGCTGCTGTTTATTATGTGGTATGACGAAGATCATACATGCTACTTACTTTATTGGTATTACAGACCTATATGAAGACTTAATCATCCTTTCCTCAACTTTTCTCTAATTTCTTCAACGTGGAGATTGTGCCTAAGTTTAATGGAGCGACTTCATTAAGGAAAAAGAGAGGTTCTTCTGTTGTGTCGACAGAGATAGGCACACAGGAAAACATACAAAGTCTAATGTCTATAATTATAAGAGACATCTGGTGTTGTGTAACTGGGCCCGTACACGTTAACCATGTATTGCTAGAAGATTTCAACAGTCGGAGTTCTTTATAAATCGCTAAAATCATGGTTATAAAGTCTGTTACAATCACAGTGCATATATCAGGTCCCTGATTTACCCTAGAGTTTAGCCAGGGGAAATTAGGATCCAAGTTTCTCCCAGGAGAATCCTTGATCTCGATTTACATTGGGGTAAGCAAAGATTGCCCTAAATCCAAGTTTGTCCTGTAACATACACACTCCAATGTGTTAGTTCTGTTGATTAAGAGATTGATACAACCATAATGATTTTGTTGTAAAATAACTTCCACAAATATATTTTCAACTTGATACAACATGAAATAGTTCTGTGTTTCTAGTCGTTTTGGATTTTTCTGGGGGTTTTCCCCAGACGGTCTAGTTATCTGTAAAATGTGAAGCAATTATCGCTGTTCACATTTTTAACTTTGCTCAGTACAAGCCGTGTTTGTCTTCGTAAGATTCAAGAATGACATGGTGTAAGTACCCCCTACTTACTTGTTAACATTAGTGAGTATATTCTATTCTGAACTGTATTTTTCAGTAAAATTCTAGAATGAAAAGTTGAAAATTCATGGTGTGCATGTATGAAATAGTTTAGAGTGTTCTGCGTTATATATATATATATTGATAATTCTTAAGGTGAAATAACACAGGCTGTGTACATGTTTAATGTTAGTCCAGTACATTCATTTTGGAGATTGTAGAAAGTGCTTTAGAGAACAGTTTGGGACCCAGAGAGAGAGAGGGGGGCGAGGAAAGCCGTAAAGAAATGATTGATGTGCTGATCCTTGCTTGCCAGTATACATTGCTGAGGCACTGTAATGTTTGAGGATATTTTGATATTTGTATGACACAATTTGCCTCTATTTTCCTGATAATACATTTTATATTCAGTTCCTCATATCATCGTGTCCTTCTGGTTTGGTTGTGAGCAGAAGGAAGAGAGAGAAAAAAGAACTAGTCATCAAATCTACTACTCTTTCCAAACTTTGAGCTTAAGATTGGGTAGACTTGTAAATGAGTAGAATTACAGATACAGTCTGAATATATATATATTGAAAAAGTGTATTCTGATACAATGAAGAGCAGCAAGCACAGTTTATCATTGTACAATTTCAAGCAGTTATAAAGGGCTGTCCAGAAAAGGCTCTACACTCTATGCTTGACTCATTCCCAAGGTAACACTGTAGTAGATGTTGAACAAAAGCATGTAAGTGGCAGGAAATTTTTCGGTCATGATTCATTTGTTTTCATGACTCACTGCTTTTTTTTTTTTTTTAAAAGAAAACAACAAGATTGCTATTAATGTAACTTATTCATTGCTTTTTTAAAAAGCAAAATGTGTAATTTTCCTTCTTGTCATTAAGTTTGATTGTCTTGCTCCATCTTGTGATTCCTGCTGAAGGTTTTCAGGCAATGGCTACAGTTTGGAATTTGAACACTTCTCAGATTTTTCATCTGGCTAATTGTACTTCTTCTTTTTGTATCTTCAGAGTGCCAGTAAATACCCTCAGACTGCTGGTAAATTGCAGGATCCCAGAAGGATCACAGGATTGGTGGGGTTACTTATGTCAGTACCACCTGTCATCATGAAAGATCAGCAAACAGGTAAGGCTTTCCTTTAAAGAAAAAAGTTGAGCAGAGTGAATGCTATCTGTGGTCTGCCTTTGTTGCTGTTTTCTTTCTTTCTTTCTTTTTCTTAAATGTGTTTTTGTGTGGTGTGTGTGTGTGTGTGTTTTAAATGCAACCATTGATAATCGTTTCTTTTTCTGATTTTCTTTCTCTCTCTCTCTCTCTTCTCTCTCTCTCTCTCTCTCTCTCTCTCTCTCTCTCTCTCTCTCTCTCTCTCTCTCTCTCTCTCTCTCTCTGATCTACTGTCACAGAGTGACTAATATTCACCTCTCATTCATTGCCCAACAAAATCCAGCTTAAGATTTGCTCTCTTATACATTAACCATGCATATGAGTCTTATGACAAAACAACAAATGTTTCATCAAATATACTACGAGAAACTTTAATGTGTTAGGTTACAGGTCATACATTCTACTCATCAAGCAATAAGCACACATGGCTGCTTTACGTTTGGCTGTTACCTACCCAAAATCGTCAAGAATTCTGTCTCTTGATCCATTTTCGGGTTGTGTTGTTTCCTCACAAACCCATGCAGGGGTTCTATGGCCACCTAATTCAGTTTGTTCCTCCCCTATCCTGAAGTCTGTTGAGCCAAGCCTCGCTATGTCAGGCATCGACAAGTCCCATAAGTGGGGGACCTCCCCTAATGCCTCATCCTGCCTGTTTCTGCCTTCTCACTGCAGCCAGTCCCCTCTAGTCTCCTGCTGTCATGGCCCTCTCAGTGATTGGTAATACAACTCAGAGTACACCCATGATTCCACATAATGTGACCCGGGGTGTGGCCAGGGCCTTGGTTCCTGTGCCCCACTCGGTGGTGATGTAGGATGATTCCAGTCCCAAGCACTCTTGGTGATTGAGATCCTCCATCCACCTTTAGCATCAGTGACCCCAATTCGGGCTCAGGACCCTCCTTCCATACAGGAGTTCCAACCTGGCTGGCGCAAGGACAGGACATCATGGAACATTTTGCAGCTTTTAGCTGTTGCCAGGAGCATGGTAGTGGGTGCACATCCCATCCCAACCAATGTGGAAACTACCACTACCCCAAGGCTCCCCAGGGCTGGAATGTTCCCACACCCACCCCATCCTCATCATCCCAGCCTGAACTATAGGACCAGTGACTACACAGGCTGGCACAGGTACTCTTACTCTCCTCTGCTTCTAATTCATGCTTGTGAGGAGTACTAATCCTCCTCTGATGACTTGCTGGGGTGGGAGCCAAAGCGTCCCCTACACTACAAGTGCTCTGCCAATCCTCTCCCTCCAGGGAGGATCCCTCCTCATTAATGATTCCACTCAAAGACTCCCTTCCTGACAAGGTGATCAATAAATAATGCATTACCCTCCAGGGATGACTCAGTATATTCCATTGATATAAGGATCCCTTCTCATTGATGAGTCTCCTCCAAGATTTCCACCCAGACAAGATAATAATGCATTATCCCTCCAGGTATGACTCACTATACTCATTTGGTGGAACAGTAAGGAGAGTAAGGAGAGGTGAGCTAGCCAGTTCCACAAGACCAAGTGGAGCAGAGGGGATGTCTAGTCTCACTTAGAAGAGAGCTCTCTCTTCCGAAAACAAACTGAATAGTCTTTTCAGGACTGAGTACCCCTATCAAGGTCCACTCCTTCTGCTGGGATCCCCTTCACCATATTGGCTGATCTGGACAAGTGGGTCCAGATGGCTCAGCTCTGTGCAGCTTATGTCGGCATCTGCATCATCATTATCATGTGCCCTGCCACATGGCGTCCTTACGAATCTATCCCCTGTCGCTGCAAGTACATCTACCACCCTGTCTGTCTTCAGCCACCCTTCAAGTCTGTCCAATATTTTCTCCCTGCTTCTACCTGGTGTTCTCTTTCCCTCCAGCTTTCCTGTTGTGACCAGATGCTCTAATTCCCCTTTCCTCATGAAATGTTATATGACTGTTGCTTGTCTTTTCCTAATCTTCTTTATTAATGATCTTCTTGTGTCTGCTTCCTTCAAAACTTTATCAGTTGGGTTTTTTTGTGTCCATGGAACACTCAACATTCTTCTTAGAAACCACATTTTACTTGTCTCAATTTTGTTCTGACTTTGTGCATTGACTGTCCGTGCCTCACAACCATAAAACAGTATTGGTTCTATGTAACATTCAAGAACTCTCTTCCTGATGTTAATTGATAGGCATTTGTTGATAAGAACGCTTTTCATCTTCTTGAATGCTGCTTCGGCTTGGCCAATTCTGTTGGTTATTTCTGATGTGCATCTGCCGTCTGGTGACATAATCATTCCCAGATATTTAAACTTATCAGTCTCTCAAAGTTGTGCCATTTGCATGAGGGGATTTTTTGTTTTTTTACTGATTGCCATGACTTCAGTCTTCTTGTTATTTAGCTCCAACCCTTTATTTTTACTTTCTATTTCTATTATATTTACAAGGTTTTGTATGTCTTTTTCATTTTCTGCAATTAGCATGGTGTCATCTGGGTAACAAATGTTGTTTATCAATTTCCTTCCAACCTTTATCCCAGGGCATTCTTCTAGGTTTTTCATGATGGTTTCACTGTAAACTGAAAACAAATCTGGTGACAGAACACAACCCTGCCTGACCCCTCTTTTGATATTTTGGAAAGAGTTACATCCTTTTCTATTCTCATTGCTGCTGTTGGTTCCCAACACATATTTCTGATTATTCTTAGATCTTTTCCATCGATTTGAGCGTTTCCAGTTGGTTGATCAGTTCTTTGTGTCTTGCCCAACTGAAAGCCTTGGTATAATCAACAAAGCATAAATGTAAATCCTTATTCAACTCAGTTGATCTCTCTGTGATAGTTCATAGGATGTATATAGGCTAATAGTTCCTTTCCTTTTGACAGATCCACATTGTTTTCTGCTATTTTTCTTTTGAGCTATTTTTCTTTTGATTCTGTATCTTTGTCCTAATCGTGATTATTCTTAATAGGATTTTTGTTATATGAGTCATCAAGCTGATTGTACGATGGAGTTTGCATTCTATAGCCCCTGTTTTCTTTGGAAGTGCAATGAAAATTGATTTTGACATATTGTGGGGAATTTTTCTGGTGTTGTAATTTCATTTAGGAGGGCTGTTATTTTTTCAATACCGAATTCTTGTAGGGCCTCAATCATTTCTGTAGTAATATTGTCTGGTCCTGGGGCTTTTCCTGGTTTCATCTTTTTCAATGCTGCTGTAACTTCATCTTTCATTATGGGTAGTCCTTCAACGTTCTTTCTTATAATGTGTTCTTCTACATCGTTCAAAAGGTCTTTAATGTACTCTCCCAGTCAATCTATTATTTTGTCTCTTTCCATGATAAGCAATTTAAGCAACCACTTGATGTGCATGTATTTTATCTGCGGGCAATTTCTTCAGTGTTTCTGTACATACTTGAGGATCTGTTTTTTGTTCGTCTTCTATTTCTTTACACTTTGTTTCCAGCCAAGCTTCCTTAGCTTCTTTGCACCTATTCCTGATTTCCTTGTTTATCTTTTTGTATTCTTCCTCTTTTCCCTTTGCCTTACTCCATTCTTCCATCATACCTGTAATTTCTTTTGTTATCTAGTTCCTTTTTGCTTTTCTTTCAACTCTAGGGATTTGTTCACAAACTTCATTTATCGAGTTTCTCAGCTTTGTCCATTGTTCCTCACTGTCACCAATGTCCTCCAGAGCACTGAATTTGTTTTGAAGATGTACGTTAAATTTTTCACGGGTCGCTTCATCTGTCTTTAAGAGTCCAAGATTTAGTTTGTTCCCATTACAGGATTGTGGTCACTGTTGCAGTCTGCGCCTGGTAGTGTTTTTGCTATCAGTAAAGAATTTTTAAATCTTTTATTTATCAGGACGTAATCAATTTAATTTTGAGTATTATCTCCTGGACTCATCCATGTCTGTTTTCTCCTGTTAGGGTGCTCAAACCAGGTGTTTCCTACTATGAACTCATTCATCTGTGCCCAGTCCACAAGTTCTCTTCCCTTTCATTTTGTGTGCCAAGGCCATGAGGTCAAACTATGTTCTCCACCCTTTCCTGTCCCACTTTAGCATTAAAATCTCACATTATCATTGTAATATCCTGTGATTTGCATTGATCCTTGGCAGTCTCTAATACTTCATAGAAGTTGTCAGTTTCTTCTTGAGTATTTGCGGATGTTGGTGCATGTACTTGGATGATGTTGATATCAAATGGCTTGCCATCTAACTTAACTAGCAAAACTCAGTCTAACACAGCACAGTATCCCTTGATTAATTTTGACCTGTCTCTTTCTGTCATGATGCCTACACCTCTTTCATGAGGCATGACAGTCTCATGCCCCTTTGATCCCTCTGAGAATCCCCTGAATAATCTCAACATTCTGGGCTGGGAAGTTTAAAAGGCCTAGGATGACTCCATCAATATGGCTGTCTAACTGAACATAAATATCACTCGACATGATGCCATTCTCATAAAATCACACTTCCCAGAAGAAAACTACACAGTACAAGCTCTACAGATAATCCTTTACCAGTCTGCTTTCATCTTTAGGCCCTTCACCCCGTCCCTCATAATTGCATGGGCTGGCAATAAGAGAGACTCAGTGGCCTTCTCCTGGTGTAGACCACTGAAGCAGTCCACCATTCATGAGCATAAACCAAGCCATCCCCAGAAGCCACCAACGGTCCCAGGACCCCTAGGTCCCATGGGCACAAGAAGAAGCAGCATTTTCAAGTGCATTTCAACCACAGGCCAAAGCCCAAATTGCATGGGACCTTCTCAAGCCGCCCTCAGTGACTTCTTCTGGCTCCTTTCCCCCACCTGAGTGCCTGGTCTCAGCTGGGAGTGTGGTCCTCCGTGTCCCTAGGAATCTAAGAATGAGCAACTGGGTGGTGGAAGTCATCAACATTGGGCACACACTCTCCAGAAAGAAATTAAAGCCAGTCGCAGGCCTTTTCCACCAGCTCCATGCTTGATGTCATGTGAACAGATTACCGCCTTGGACTTAGAAGTGGGGGATGTAATCCAAAGACAGGGGTAAAGGTTCTTCCCCCTCATCCTGGCCCTAGTTTCTGTGGCTGCCATTTTGTAGTCGCTAAATCCTAGGGGTCTGGTGCCTGGTCCTGGACCTGTCTCCATTCAACGCATGTTTGGAACACCCATTTTAAGGTGGAGACACCAAATCAGATCAAGGAGTCGGTGTTGGAGGGTGAGTGGACCACCTTCATGGACCTTAAGGATGGCTACTTCCACATCCTCTTCAACTCTTCTTGCAGGAAGTTCCTGAAATACCTGGGGGGTGGGGAGGGTACAAAGTCCTCTAATTCTGGGCCCTTCTTTTCAGACTCTTCCTAGCACTTGCATCTTCACGGGGATGGTCAGGGAGCTGGTGTCATTGGCTCGGGCGGAGTCAGTCCATCTAGCCTGCTGTTTGGATGACTGGCTTATCCTAGTGGAGTCTAGCAATCTGTGCCTTTTCCATACCAGAAAGTCCTGGACCTCTGTTCTCTCCAGGGGTTTCAGACCAATCCACAGAAGTGCAATCTCACCCTCTCCCAGTCATTTGAATTCCTGGGCATGAGATTCTACACTCTTTCTTTGCAAGTCTTCTCAACTCCAGCCAAACT
The DNA here is from genome assembly GCA_030674185.1 of Monoplex corrugatus. Taxonomy (NCBI): domain Eukaryota; kingdom Metazoa; phylum Mollusca; class Gastropoda; order Littorinimorpha; family Ranellidae; genus Monoplex; species Monoplex corrugatus. The sequence continues at coordinate 77,736,745 of JAPXFY010000014.1, forward strand.
CACAAAGTTGCAACTGAAGTTAAGATTCTCTCCATTCCCTTCCATCAACTACCGCCAAAGAAATCTCATTTCTTCTCGACCTCATGGAATTGTTTGCCCCAGTCTTAAATGTACCTTCCAGAGAGCCTTCAGAGACTGGTGGTGCCACTTCAGTAGCAGCTGGGATCAGATCATCGCCTGGGGAAACTGGTTTCAGGAAGCAGCCCAGAAATGGGTATCAGCTGCTGACCTGGCAGAAGAGTTCAGCTGGTCCTATACACAGACCTAGATATGGAGGTACGCAAGGGATCGGCCCATATTTCCAGAAGCTGGGCTCTTGGATAAAGCCTGATTACACATCAGTGTGCTCAAGATGGAGGCGGTATCTCGCATTCTCCTCATGTTCACATGCCATGTCCGGGGCAGACCAGTCAAGTTGTTCATGGGCCTCATGACTGTTGCATTCCACGTGAATACACAGAGGATGGGGGTCACACTTCAACAAGCCAAGAAACTTCTGAGGTGGCACTGGGACAACTCAATCTCTGTCTGCTGTCTACATTATCAGGAAGGTGAATATATATAATCATGCGCTCTCTGACAGAATGAACCCTAAAATGTAGATCTTACAGGTAGTTCAGGATTAATGTTTTGTCTTGATGATCAACATGTTTGCAACTAAATTCGACAAGAGGTTACAGATCTACACTCCAGTTCAAGACCTGGAAGCTCTTGCAGTGGATGCTTTTTCTTGCTAGACTGGGCTTCCATAATCAAGCTAGGCCTTCCCCTCCTTCCAGATCCTCCACAAGGAGACCAGGAAGATGAGAGAGGGAACGGCACATAGGATCCTCATAGCCTTTCTCTAGCATTCCCCATCGTGGTTCTCAGTCCGTACCCACGAATCTTGGCCTGAACTAACCCCAAACTGGACCTTCTTGGGCAGTCAAGCTTGAGGATCCACCACATGAGCTTGGCTGTACTTTGCCTATATGCTTGGCTTCTGTGCAACATCTGCTGCCACTGATTGACACTACCTCTCTGTCTGAGAGCTCCTCCCCTCTTCCTGTTTTAGCTGCTCTTCCCACAGCAGGAACTCTCCCCACTACACCTTTCTTGCTGCCCTTTGTAGTTGGAGAGGCACAGAATCAGTGCATGTTTCATAGTAGAAGAAGTGAACCTTGTTTTGCAAGTCTAATCAAATCTCATCCCATCCCACATCCCCCTGTCAAGCTAGCAACTTTCTTGGCACACCTGTCCAAGTTCAGAGGGTCTATCTTGTAGTATTATCAGGGGTTACAGCAGCTAGTGATGGGGTGGGAGCCCACACTCTTGAACGACTGTCTCCTCCAGAAATCTTGAGAGGGTTAGTGGTTCAAGAAGTTAAGGTTCCCTCTCAGATTCCAAAATTGGACCTAGCCTTAGTCCTCAAAGTTCCCAGAGTCCCTGCTTTGAGCCTTAAAAGTGATTCTTTTTTCCTTTCTCTCATTTTAACACCACTTTCCTGCTGGCCTTGGCCACTTGTAGATACCACAGCAAAATCCCTGTTCTCAGCAGAGAAGAAGATATTAGTTTCCATTCAAGTGGAGACTTAACTCTCATGCTATTGCTAGAATTCCTAGCCAAGACCATCCAAAGAAGATAATATTTTCTATTCCAGTGGATATCTAGCCTTCATGCAATTGCCAGAATTCATAGCCAAGATCCATTCCCTCCCTAGTCTCCTCCCTAGACCCCAGGGATGCGCAAGAAAGGAGAAATATTTGCTGTGCCTGGTCTGCTGTTTCAGACACTACTTAAAATGCTTTGCCCTGAAACGCACCTGCCAATGGAGATTTCGCTTGGCCTTAGGATGCACTTCTCAACAGTTTTCTCATTTCCCTCAGTAATGGATATTCAAAGGACATGGCAGAGACCACCATATTGTAATTACTCTCAGAAACAGTCATTAGGGCATACAAAGAATCTGATCTATCTTACCTAGAACCTCTGAGGTCATGAACTCAGAACTCTGTTTTGTTTGACTGCATTTCACTACTCCCTTCCCATCAGAGATGTTCTCAAAACAGCATACTGGTTTTGGGAATACAATTTCTTTAGCCATTATTTACAAGACCTCAGGGTCTCCTCCTCAGAAGGTCTCTCACATCTCTTTCATGACAGCCAGTGCTGTCATCAACACCTCCAGGCAGTGAATAGGTCAGAACAGACCACTCCCTCCCTACATCCAGTTATTAAATTTTTCATAAGGTGGATATGGTAGAGCGTATGATGCTAAAAGAGGGCTTTTACTGTGTAAATTCCTGTCTAGGTAAATGCTTAACATATCCACCCATCCATCCCCTCTTCCAGATCTCCTAGCAGTCTTCCCACAAAGCTGTTGTGACGTGTGTTGTATATGATATTGTTCATTAAGATTCCATACAACCAAAACAGGTCAGTTATCTTTCATCAGCATGTGTGCAAAACTGTCACCAAATGTATTCTCCATCCACAACAGTATTTTGTGGAATTGGTATAGGTAGAAACTAAGATTTGTGGGTGGGGGGTGGGGTGGGGAGACAACCTTGACAACCACATTTTGTGTGTATATTTTTTAAAATATATTTTTGGCATAAAGATGTATCCATATGAAGCATAGATTTTTAAAATATATTTTTGACATAAACTTGTATCCATCTGAAGCATAGATTTTTTTTTTTTTTTTGTCATTAACATGTATCCATCTGAAGCATAGATTTTTTAAAAATATTTTTGATATAAACATGTCTCCATCTGAACCTGTCATTTGATTAGAACTTGCCATTTGGTTAGATAAATTTACTAATGTATTGGATGCTAGTATAAGTTTTAGAAAGGACCTTCTGTTTTTTTCAAAGTAATTCTTTATCCTTTTGTTTGACAGGTACAGACCCTTCTCTCCACTGTAAAAACGATGTCAACTCCAACAGTGACATGAATGTGGAGAATGTTATCAAGGAGGCCGACGATCTCCTACTGCAACACAATTATGAGGAGCTGTATGAGCTTTTGTCCGGATACAAACACTTAGAAAACTACAATGTGTTGTGGAGGTTAGCCCGTGCCTATTGTGCCTGGGCAAAACTACAGGGAGAAAAGGGGGAAATGCACAAGAGGAAGGCTCTCATGGAGGAGGGTTTCATATTTGCACATCGAGCATTGCAGCTTAATGATAAATGCTCCAGTTGCCATTCAGTAAGTTATTACAGTGCTATTCATTCGTTTTTTTCAGTAAGACATGATCTGCAAATGGAAATTCACAAACATAAAACATTGAAAAGTAGCTTGTTTGTGAAAGATCCTTAGGAGTAATATAAGCACAACATTTCCAGCCCAGGGTCTTTGTCAGGTGAATGAAAAGTGGTAAATGAAAGTGACGTGGAAAATAAAAATGATCAGTGGTGGTTTGGGAAATATGTTTGATCACCTTCAAAAGGGACAAAAACCTCAAAGATCTGCTTGTGTGATCCACATTAAAAGCAAAACAAGTGCCAAATTACCCTAAACCTCCAGGATGCAAACCCTGTGAAGACAAGAAGTGCAAAACCTGTCCTTTCATCAACACTTCCATTTCAGTCACTGGACCATCAGGCAGCTTCAACATCAAATCAGGCTTCAACTGCAAATCAACCAACATTGTTTACATCTTGTCATGCTCAGTGTGCTCCAAACTGTATGTGGGTGAGACATACCACTCATTGGATGACCGTTTTGTAGAACATTTAAGATCCATGAAACTGAACTACAACAATCCAATAGGCCAACATTTCAATAGCCCTCAACACAGCTACGTCCATGCACAAATTTCAGCAGTGTGGCAAAACACCAGAGACCAACAATACAGGAAATACATGGAGAACTGCATCATCCACCGACTGGGAACAGTCCAGCCAGCGGGCCTGAACACCCGAACTGCCAACGCGTTGCGGTGCCTGGGTCTTCTCCTTGTCTTACTAATCCCTACTGTTTCCCCCTCTTCTCCCCCACCCCACCCCCCACCAGTACTGCTCTGTCATTTTTATTTTCTGCGTCATTTTATTTTCCATGTCATTTTTATTTTCCACATCACTTTCATTTACCACTTTTCATTCATTTGACAAAGAGCCTGGGCTCGAAATGTTGTGCTTATATAACTCCTGAGGATCTTTCACAAACAAGCTACTTTTCAATGTTTTATATTTTACCGCAAAGATCTAGTGGTCATATTTTGTTTTTTACCATAAAGTCACAAAGTTTTGTGAATTATGGAAAACACCGCAACTACAAGAAACATGGTGTTATAATCCAGACATTTTTCATTTTTTCATTTTTATTGTAAATGTTTTGAATTCAATAGAGGAATACTTTATTTTGTCTATACAGGGAGATTTTGGACACCCTTATGCACATTGAGATGCGGAGGTGGTTCTAAAACTGCATCATTATGCTTTATCATGATTATGTGACAGAAACTGCCCATTGATATGGACAAGCTGATTTAACATATATTTTTAAATCACTTTTTTTTTATTTTGATCATCTCTTGGTCTCAAAAATATTCTGTTTGTTTAGACTGATTATTCTAGTTTCTCTATTTATTTGCAGATTACTAGGCAAACATAATGAATGTTAGGACCTTATCAAGCATGAAAATGTCAAGCCATATTACATGTGCACACAGAAGAGTTTGTGCTTTCTGTTGTTTGTACTAGTTAGTCATTTCCCCTAAAGTGACACTTTCTTCAGTTTTGAAGACATGGTAGGCCCCTAAAACGTAACAGCCCTGCTGTTTCTTTGGATCTGTCAGCGAGGTGGAGAGGGGGGACAAGTTGCATGGGCAACAGCCTGTCTTCCATATTACACTGCCCAGGCTTACATCCGTCCATTCATCCACAAACACTCTGCACCTACGACCTGGAGAGGACACTCCAGCCTCGCTACTAACACTAGTGTCGGCACAACACGGGAAGCAACAGATACCGGTGATAAGTCATTGCTCAACTGGTGTAGAGCTGACGCCAGGGGTTGCTTTTGACGGCGGGAGAGACCTTCGTGTCTTACTGGACAGCTACCGCCCACCTAAGCTGGGCAGCCCCCAGCCAGTTAGGTGCTGTCCCGCCACGACCTGCCTTCTTCATTGGGTGCATGAAGATTAGGAGAAAATCTGACAAGCAGGTCGTTAATTACCGCACCAAACAAAAAGAAAAATTCAAATTCAAGAAACGGATCAGGAAAAGGATCAGCAGTGAAACTGGGCTGTTGGAATGTCCAAACAATGATGCCTGGGCTCTCCAAAGATCTGCAAGACATCAGCAACGCCAGAAAAACCGCCGTCATAAACAGCGAACTAAAGAGGCTCAATGTGGACATTGCCACTCTGCAGGAAACACGGCTGGCTGACTCAGGAACACTAAAGGAAAGGGACTACACCTTCTTCTGGCAAGGAAAGAGTTCTGATGCCCCAAGAGAGCACGGAGTAGGCTTTGCAGTAAGGAACAGCCTGCTGAACATGATTGAACCAGGCAGCGGCGGTTCAGAACGACTCTTGACTCTCCGCCTCAACACCACCGAAGGCTATGTCACTCTCATCAGCGTTTATGCCCCAACTCTGTCCGCCTCTCCAGATACCAAGGATGAGTTCTACGAAAATCTTGCATCAACCATAAGGAACATCCCCAGGACAGAACAACTTGTTCTCCTGGGCGACTTCAACGCCAGAGTGGGTGCAGACAATGACTCATGGCCCTTCTGCCTCGGTTCCTTTGGAGTGGGGAAAATGAATGAGAATGGACAGCGACTGCTTGAGTTTTGCGCCTGCCATGAACTGTGCATCGCCAACTCTTCTTCAAAACGAAGCCTCAGCACAAAGTCTCCTGGAGGCATCCCCGCTCAAAACATTGGCACCAACTGGATTTGATCCTAGTAAGACATGCCGCTATCAAAAACGTTCTCCACACTCGCTCTTATCACAGCGCAGACTGCGACACAGACCACTCTCTGGTATGTTGCAAGATCAGGCTACAACCAAAAAAGTTCCACTGCTCAAAGAAACAAGGGAACCCTCGCATTGACGTCAGCAAGATGTCTCAGCCAGATCTTGTAGAACAGTTCGCAGAGGCCTTTCAGAGAGAATACGATGCATTGCAGCCCAGAGACTCTGCCACTGAGAGATGGGAAACGCTACGAGACACCATGCACCGCATTGCTATGGCCACCTTTGGGAAGAAAACTGTGAAGTCCCACGACTGATTTGAGGCCAAATCATCAGAGATGACTCCCACTGTTGAGGCCAAGCATGCCGCACTCACCAAGTATAAGCGGTCACCCAGTGAGAAGAACCTGCAAATCCTCAGGGCTGCCAGAAGTAAGGTTCAGCTTAACGCCAGGCGCTGTGCAAACAAGTACTGGACAGAGCTCAGCGAAGAGATACAGAGTGCTGCTGAAAGAGGCAACATCCGAGGAATGTATGATGGCATCAAGAAGGCACTGAGACCAACACAGAGCAAGATCGCCCCCCTCAAATCCTCCACTGGGAAGTAATCAGCAATCCTAGCCAACAGATGGAAAGATGGGCGGAACACTACTCCGACCTCTACTCCACACAGAACATGGTGTCCCCCTTAGCCCTCGATGCCATCAAGTGCATGCCGGTAATGGAAGAACTTGACGCAGAGCCAACTGCGGACGAACTCAGCAAGGCCATTGATAGCCTGGCATCAGGGAAGGCACCTGGCAACGATGGAATTCCCCCAGACCTCATCAAGCACTGCAAGACTTCTCTTCTGCACCCTTTGCACGCAGTTCTCTGTCAGTGTTGGAATGAGGGAGCTGTACCACAGGACATGAGGGACGTCAAGATCGTCACCCTGTACAAAAACAAGGGCGAAAGGAGCGACTGCAACAACTACAGAAGTATCTCGCTCCTCAGCATTGTTGGCAAAGTCTATGCTCGGGTCCTCCTAATCCGCCTGCAGAAACTGGCTGAACACGTCTACCCGGAATCACAGTGTGGTTTTCGAGCAGAGAGATCCACGGTAGACATGGTCTTCTCCCTTCGCCAAATCCAGGAGAAGTGCAGAGAGCAGCGGATGCCCCTGTATGTGGCATTCATTGACCTCACCAGGGCCTTTGACCTAGTCAGCAGAGATAGCCTTTTCAGGGCTCTCCGAAAAATCGGCTGCCCCCACAAACTGCACAGCTTAATTGAGTCCTTCCACTCAAACATGAAAGGGATGGTGCAGTTCAACGGAAACCTCTCCAAGCCCTTCGACGTACGCAGGGGTGTGAAACAAGGCTGCGTCCTGGCCCCAACCCTCTTTGGAATCTTCTTCGCTCTCCTCCTGAGGCATGCGTTCAGCACAGCGCAAGAAGGGATCCACCTGCGGACCAGATCAGATGGCAGGCTCTTCAACCTCGCCCACCTCAGAGCAAGGACAAAGGTCCGTGAAGCCCTCATCCAAGACATGCTATTTGCCGACGATGCCGCAGTTGTGACCCATACTCAGCGGGACTTGCAGTCACTAATGGACCGCTTCTCCCAGGCCTGCAAAGATTTTGGTCTGACCATCAGTCTTAAGAAGACAAACGTCCTGGGCCAAGACACGCCATCTCCACCAGCCATCACCATTGATGACTACGAGCTTGAAGCCATCCATCAATTCACATATCTTGGGTCCACCATCACCGATAACCTCTCCCTTGACACAGAGGTTGACAAGAGGATCGGGAAGGCAGCCACAACACTAGCCCGCCTCACACAAAGGGTGTGGACAAATCCCAAGCTGACCACAAAGACAAAGATGGCTGTATACAACGCCTGTGTCCTCAGCACCTTGCTGTATGGCAGCCAGGCGTGGACCACGTATGCTCATCAGGAGAAAAAGGCTCAATACCTTCCACCTGAGAAGCCTACGGCGCATACTTGGCATTTCCTGGCAAGACAAGGTGACCAACACCGAAGTCCTAACCTGCGCTGGCCTCCCAATCATGCATACCATGCTGAGACAGCGTCGGCTGCGCTGGTTGGGCCACGTTCACCGCATGGAAGATGGTCGCATCCCAAAAGACATCCTTTATGATGAGCTTGCCACAGGGCAGAGAAACATTGGCCACCCACAGCTGAGATACAAAGACGTTTGCAAGCCTGACATGAAGGCACTTGAGATCAACACTGAGTCCTGGGAGGACCTCGCAGACGACCGCAACAGCTGGAGAACTACTCTCAAGAAACAGCTGCGGATTGGTGAGGACAAACTGTCAGCTGCTGCAGCAGAAAAGCGAGTTCGCAGAAAAGGGATGACAGCTAACAGAGCAGCATCAGCATACACATGCGACCGCTGCAACAGAGACTGCCTCTCTCGCATTGGTCTGTACAGTCACAGGCGACGCTGCTTGGACCAAGCAGACAGCCCATCTAGACATTAGAACGGATGTACTTTGTCCATGGTCAGTCATGACTGAAGGAGGCCTACTACTACTACTACTAGGCCCCTATGTATTGATCTTGTTATGTCACCCGTCCTTGTGGAAATGTTCTCAGTAGTTGCTGTATCATTGTTGTCACTATTCAGTAGGACAGCAACAGTTATACAGTGATCTTGAAACTTTTACAGATATTGTTTGTCTGTCTTTGCATGTAATGTTACTTTACCATAAGTAACAAAACTTTCAGTGTGATTTGTAATAATATGTAATGTTTCAAGTCACAAATTCAGAGATGGATCATGTACAGTGAAAAACAAAAAGCAAAAACAGTATAACTATAACCTACACTTTTAATCTTGGATGGAAATGGGGATAGTAGACAAAACTGTAACAGTTAACATGAAATTGCTGTGGTTACAAAAGCAGTGACTAAAATCTAATGCAGCTTAAATAATTGTCAAGACTTTCACTCCTTTTCCTTAGGGCTTTTCATGACTAAAGGGCTTGATTATAGTGTTTTCTTTTTATTGCCTGATTAAGAAAATTGTATTCATTCATTTTGATAGCTTGAATCAGCAAACATTTGTGAATTATGTATTTATCTTTAATTTATGTGTGCAGTGGTATGCAACGATGATGCACTACACAAGTGAATTTCATGGCATCAAAACACATTACATGAATGCCTTCACCATCAGGGACCACTATGAAGTAAGCCAGATATGTATAAAGATGTATATTGTGTATGCATATATATATATATATTTATATATAGGTATATAGGTATATGCATATAAGATATACATACATATATATATATGTATATAATATATGTATGTATGTATGTATGATAAGTCTATGTGTATGATGGACTGTTAATATGAATCTGAAGAAACATTAAGATGAGAATGATCTGCTCACAGAAGACAGGAAAGATAAGATAAGAAATAAAACACGCTTCTTGCATACAGTATATACAGTTTAGTTTCAGTATTGGGGATAACAGAACAAGGTTTCCATCCTTGCTGTAAAAGGACATTTTTATGTTTTTGCCTTATTGTTATGTTTTTATGAATGTATCCAACTACTCCATTTCTTTTTTTTTTTTTAGTTTGTGCCAAAAAATGCTGAAAAGGGTTTTGCTGCAGAAGGATTCAGCACAGACATTCTTCATATGGAAATGCAAAAAGCAGGAAAAAGTGGGGGTTCACCATATTTAACTTTTTGGGCAGGCTTTGAAATAGTCAGTTTGTGCATCTTTATGATATTTAACTTTTTTCTGGGTCTTTGAAATGGTCAGTTTGTGCATTTGGGGTGAAAAGACATGCTGTAAAGGAACATAGTTTTCATTGTGTGTGGTTTTCTCCAGGAATTTATCATCATAAACTGATACAGTGGATTCAAGGAACATTTCTGGGTAGAAAAAAAAGTATCAGTCTTTTCCTAAATCGGATGAGCATTTGAGATTATGCTGGGATATTGATAGACTTATATAAACTCTTGTGTTTAGTTTCTTATAAAAGATGAAAATAATTGATTTGACATTGTTACCACATTTAATGTACATGTTCAAAACAAATTCAGTGCTCTGGAAGACGCTCATGACAGTGAGGAACAATGGACAAAGTTGAGGAATTCGATAAATGAAGCTTGTGAGGAAATCCCTAGGGCAGATAGAAAAGCAAAAAAGAGCTGGATGACTAATGAAATTTTGGGCTTGATGGAGAAAAGGAGGAAGGCAAAGAGAAACGAAGAGATCTACAGGAAGATAAACAAGGAGATCAGGAATAGGTGCTATGAAGCTAAGGAAGCTTGGCTGAAAACAAAGTGCAAAGAAATGGAAGACCGACACAAAACGGATCCTCAGGGTATGTACAGATGAATTGAAGAAATTGTCCACAGGAAAAATACATGCACATCAACTGGGTGCTTGAAATCGAAAGATGGCATGCTCATCATGGAAAAGGACAAAATATTAGATAGATGGGGAGAGTACATTAAAGACCTTTTTGAAGATGACAGAAACGCAGAACACATTATAAAAAAGAACTTTGAAGGACCACCCATAATGAAAGATGAAGTTAGAGTGGCACTGAAAAAGATGAAACCAGGAAAAGCCCCAGGACCAGACAACATTACTACAGAGATGACTGAAGCCCTGGAGGAATTTGGCATAGAAAAAATAACAGTCCTTCAAAATGAAATTTATGACATTGGAAAAATCCCCAAAGAAATGTCAAAATCAATTTTCATTGCACTTCCAATGAAGACAGGGGCTATAGAATGCGAACTCCATCGCACGATCAGTTTGATGAGCCATGTAACAAAAATCCTGTTAAGAATAATCATGATGAGGACAAGGAATAGAATCAAAAGAGAAAATAGCAGAAGATCAGTGTGGATTTGTGGAAGGGAAAGGAACTATTAACCCCTTAACTGCTCAGTATAATAGCACTTTCGAATAACTGCTTGCCAGGGTAAAATTTAGCTTTTTAGGGTAGGTTCAATAAAATGGTTACTGCTTATTTATTTCTTGACAGATCTCTCAGATTTTTTGCATGTTTTGTTGTTATGCATTGGTCTACAATGTCCTGTCAAAATAACTTGATTATGTTGATAATTAGTATAGCAGAAACTGACATAACTACAAAAAATTACCAAAAAATAACAGCTTTCGAGTATACACAAATACACTGTGCCACACAAAATGAGTCAGAACATTGGAAAAGTGGTTTTACTATTTATTCAACATCAGCACTAACACATGACAGTCATATAAATCCCAAGGAATGTTGCTCTTGATCATAATCTGCTCATAATTGGGAGTACTATTTTTTAGGAAAAAAGGGGCATAATCATGCTTTTTGCAGTATGTTCACTAACATGTACATTACTCATCCACTTATTGAGTTATTTGTTAGATTTTTTGTGGACTTCTTCCTTATACCCTTGTTTACAATTTCACATCATTCTAATTTGATTTTGTTGGTAATGATGATGGTTCACACTAATAACATGTGATAAATCAGTTTTTGTTTTGTTTTCAATTTGAGAGTTTTAGAACAATTCAGCACATAAAAGCCCACTGAACAAAGCAAAATACCTTTTGGTGTTTGCTCAGCAATATTACAAACACCTGGGATTCAAACTGATGTCAATAAATGTCCCTCTGTGTAACAATCTGTATGTTACTGGGGGTACCCCAATTCTACTGGAAAGGGGCATAATTTTACTATTTGGGGTAGGTTCAGTACCGCAATCACTGCTTATTCATTTGTTGACATATGACTTAGATTTTATGGCTTCTCTTTCATTTTACCCCAAGTTATAATGCTATATAACAATAGTGTAATTTTGTTAGCCATTGGGAAGATGGCCAGGGATATAACGGATGGTGGTTTTACAGAAAATAAAAGTTTCTAAAAACATACACATGTTACAACACATAAAACCTGTAAAACACTGACAAAAACTTCTGTTAGTGTTTACTCAACATCACTGTAAGTACACAGTATGGTCCAAATTGTTATAGTATAATATTATACATATTGGTAAATGTTCAAAATGACAACTATGGGAAAAAAAAGTCTGAAGAAAAAAATAAACAATTGTCTGTTCAAAAAGAAAGACCCTCCCCCCACATACACACACACTTGGTATCCATTTGTTATCACATAAAACACTGTGGGAACTGTGTTAGTGTTTCTGAACATATTGTACTCACATTACTGCCATACTGTTCTATAGGAATCCAGCACTTGCGCTTGGACATAATCCTCAGGTTGTCTACATTCGTTACTTCATAACTTTGGGGGATGGTGTTCATTTTTTTGTCTGTCCAAATTGTGGTTCAAAGAAACACACAAGGGGATTCATTCTATACTCCACTTGGTCTTCTTTCACTGATGGCACTCAGTCTTGTCACAGCGTTCACAAAACGGTGAACACACACACAGGTGAGGAAAAAAAAATGCACTGTAGAATGGAAAACTAAGAACACAAAAACAAAAGCACAAAAAAGCAGAAGAAAATGAAATATATATAACTGAGGGGAAAAAAAAAACTAACACAGAACACCCTACTGCCAATACACAAACTTGGTGTGGTAGTCCTTGAAACATTGGCCTAAGCACAATCCAGGCTTGGATGGGCAGGAGGGGCAGTAGTAGCGGGATTCCTTCCGCACTTTTATTTTCTTCGTGCAGACCCGACACGGCTTGGTGGGGTTAGACTTGTTTGGTGTCGGTGGCAGTGGAAATAAAAAGTGGTGTGCACCCACCCTCACCTCGTCATCTGTTTTTCCCTCTTCCACAGCTGGCACCTGATCTGGCCAAATCCAAGAGGTGATGACACTCTCCAAAAAACTTAGGAAAGTGTTACAGGAGTCATCACCTCTTGACTTTTGCAAGATGAATGCATTGCAGGCTGCAACCTGCAGAAAATGGAAAAACAGTTTTTTTGTCCATTTCATCGACTTACGTGAGCAGTCATATGGGTGAAGCAGCTGATCTTGTTTGTCAACTCCACCCATATTCCTGTTGTAATTCGATGAAACAGACGGACGCATGTTGACACCCCGTCGTCCCCGGTGTGGAATGGGTGCCTCAGTGTGGCCATGCACAGAGGACAGCAGGTGCACCACTTTTGTGCTGTGGTACTTTGTGGCGACGATCTTGTTGTCACCACAAAGAGCAGCTGATGATCCGGGGTCCAGCTTCACTCCACGTAGCTCCTCTGGAATACCCCGGTTCTCCCGGACGGTGCCGCAGGCCAAGGTGTTCCTTTCCAGGAGGTAGAGGTACAGCCGCAGACTACTGTACCAGTTGTCCGTGTAGACATGGTAGCCCTTTTCCAGGAGAGGGGCTACCAAGTACAGCACCATCTTCTCGCTGGCCGAGAGAGTTGGGTTGTCTGCATTTACGGACTCTAGGACAGGCTGCACCTCATTGACGGGGTCCTCCTTTCCAGCATACACCTTGAAGCGGTAGCAGTAGCCACCACTTCCCTTGACACCGCCGTCAGACTCACAGCACAGGTATATTTTGATGCCAAACCGGGCACGTTTCAACGGTATGTATTGACGAAATATCAGTCTACCCTTCCAAAGAAGTAGACTTTCATCAACACATACCGCTTGCCGGGGCTCATACACCTCCTGGAACCTCTCATGCAGATGATCCAGAATAGGACGGATCTTGTAGAGCCGGTCGTACGCTGGATCACCTGGCACTGGCATGGCTGCATTGTTGTTGAAGTGCAGAAACTGAAGAAGAATCTGAAATACAGAGTAAACTTTCAAGATAAGTAAGCAGACCCACAACTGGGCACACACCACACACACACACACACACACACACACACACACACACACACACACACACACACACACACACACACACACACACACACACACACACACACACAGCCTACACACACACACACACACACACACATACACACACACACACACACAGCCTACACACACACAGCCTACACACACACCCACTACACAAGCACACACTGACAGTATCACACACACTTGAATATATAAAAACACCACACTGGTATAAAAAAGTGCTTTTGTCTTTTACAAAATGAATAAACTTGCATGGAAAACTTACACACAGAAAATAAATAATGCTTATGCACACACGCGCGCGCGCACACACACACACACACACACACACACACACACACACACACACACACACACACACACACACACACACACACACACACACACACACACACACCACACATACACACACACACACATTCACACAAGCACACACTGACAGTATCACACACACATGAATATAAAAACACCACACTGGTGTACCAAAAAAGTGCTTTTGTGTTTTACAAAATCAGCAAACTTGTATGGAAAACTTGCAAACAGAAATAAATAATGCGTATGTACACATGTGCACTCACACACACACACACCGCACATGCACACACACACACACACACACACACACACACACACACACGCACACACACACACAGCCTACACATACACACACACACACACACACACACACACACATTTACACAAGCACACACTGACAGTATCACACACACTTGAATATATAAAACCACACACACACACACACACACACACACACACACACACACACACACACACACACACACACACAAAACACACACACACACCCACACACACACACAAAATGAATAGTGGAGGGATGAAGAATCAAGTAGTGAAAAAAAGAAAAGAAAAAAAAATAGAGCTACTTGCCTGGAACCGGTTTCTTGTCATGATGGAGCTGAAGACTGGAATTCTGTACAGCACCTTCTTAGACCAGTACAGTTCAATTGAAGGTAGCCGCACAATGCCCATCAGCAGAACCAGGCCCAGAAACTTCCTCATTTCTGCACAGTCGACTTTCTCCCACTTGTTGGCCCTGGAAAACTGTGGAAGATTGGGGTGTGCCTCGAGAAACTGGTCAGCATACAGGTTTGTCTGAATGACGAGATGGTTGACTAGGTCAGAAAAAAATAATTCCAAATAGTCAACCAGCCTAAAATTAGCACAGCTGACCTTCAACCCCGGATTTCCAGTGAAAACTACACCAGGGTTGGGGTGCTGTGCATCAGCTTCTCGCCATTCTCTCACTAGCTGTTGCTGACCACGCCTCACGCCACGCCCCCTGCCGCTTCCACGGGGCCCTCGCCGTCGTCCAGACCCCCTACCACGTCCACGACCCCGTCCCCTCCTGACAGGAGGGGGTGCAGTGCTTGTTGATGGTAGAGGATCCCCCATTTCCTCTTCTTCACCCTCGCTAGCACTGGTTTCCCCACTGCTTTCACTGGGAGCGAACGAAGGATCCACGTCATCACCAGCACCTATCTCCGATAAAAGTGGATGGTGCTGGTTCCCATCCGTCTCCTCCTCATCACTGATGTCAGGATCCGATCCTCCCATGTCTTCTTCTCCACTGTCTTGATCGTTGAATATCTCGTCCAACACATCAAGCGCAGTGTACCGCTTGAAAACAGGTCGAGCCGACGACGTACTAGGTCTCGCTGCCATCTTGAATTCGCTAATCACTGTAACCTCTCAACTCGCGATTTGCATATCCTGTGGTCAGTTACTGGTGACGTGAAGGATATGGGGCTCTTCGCTGATATCAGCAACAGAGTTGGAAACATTTTGCGCAGTCATTTCTTGTGTAGATTTGCTCGCTTTCCGTGACGAGTTTACTACGAGTGGCACTCGTATACGGGCGTGGTGAATTTCGATTTTACTACGAGCGTTACTCGTACCAAGCAGAGAAGAGGTTAATGCCATGTACATCCTAAGAACTGTCATAGAGAGGTCAAATGAGATGAATAAGGATTTGTATTTATGCTTTGTTGACTACACCAAGGCTTTCGATCGGGTAAGACATGATGAATTGATCAACCAACTGGAGAGACTCAATGTTGATGGAAAAGATCTATGAATAATCAGAAATATGTACTGGGAACAAACAGCTGCAATGAGAATAGAAAACAATATAAGCTCTTTCCAAAACGTCAAAAGAGGAGTCAGACAGGGTTGTGTTTTGTCACCAGATCTGTTTTCACTTTACAGCGAAAACATCATGAGAAAATTAGAAGAAGACCCTGGATTAAAGGTTGGAGGGAAAATGATGAACAACACTCGGTACGCAGATGACACTGTGCTAATTGCAGAAAGTGAAAGGGACCTACAAAATCTTGTGAATATACTAGAAATAGAAAGCAAAGGTAAGGGGTTGGAACTAAACAACAGGAAGACTGAAATCATGGTGATCAGTAAAAAACATGAAATCCCCTCATGCAAAATAACAGCAAATGGCACAACCTTGACACAGGTTGATAAATTCAAATACCTGGGAACGATCATTTCATCAGACGGCAGATGCACATCAGAAATAGCCGGCAGAATCAGCCAAGCCAAAACAGCATTCGGGAAGATGACAGGCATTCTTACCAACAAATGCCTATCAATTAACATCAGGAAGAGAGTTCTTGAATGTTATATAGAAACAATGCTATTGTACGGATGTGAGGCGTGGACAGTCAACAAACAAAGCCAGAACAAGATTGAGGCAGCCGAGATGTGGTTTCTAAGAAGAATGTTGAGAGTTCCATGGACAGCAAAGAAAACAAACGAGACAGTCTTGATGGAGGCAGACACAAGTAGATCACTCATAAGGAAGATTAGGAAAAGACAGGCAACATTTATAGGCCATTTTATGAGGAAGTGGGATTTGGAGCACCTGGTCACAATGGGAAAGCTGGAGGGAAAGAGAGCACCAGGTAAACCCAGGGAGAAAATGCTGGACAGACTTGCAGAGTGGCTGGGGACAAGGGGAGTGGGAGAGATGCTAGGGGCAACAAGAGATAGAGACAGATGGACGTCCATGATCGCCAATGCCATGCGGCAGGGCACCTGATGATGATGAGGATGACCACATCTCACCTGTCTCACCTGTTGGCGTCACGAGGTTTAGTGTTGGCCGCTGCACACCTGGACACCACCATCTCCCTCCAGGCTGCTTTGTCTGACATTTGTGGACAATTTCTTGAATATTTAGGCCACTGATGTTATGTTCTCAATGTATGAGATTGGAAGTCTGCCTTTCTTCCTTTTTGCCACTGTTTTTCCTTGAAAGATGGTTGCCATGAGGTCCGTGTTCTTGTTGCATGACTCATGGCCATGTACTTTAGTCTTCTCTTGTTGATGTCTGCAAGTAGTTTTCTGGTGGTATCAAGGTCTTCCAGGACACTTTCATTAGTTCTTCTGTCTGTCCATTTGACACATAGTAGTCTGATAAAACCACATCTCTGCTGCCTCAATTCTCCTGCAATCAGTTTTTCTCAGAGTCCAGGCTTTGCAGCCATAAATTATGACAGGCCACATCAAACATTTTAAAAGTCTAACTTTCAGGCCATTTGGTATGCCTCTGATTTTCCAGATGTTGTTGAGTTGGACCATTTTTCTGCTTTGCTATTCCGATTCTTATTTTGATGTGTTTGGAGCAGGTTCCATCCTCAGTTTTTACAGAGCCAAGATATTTGAAATCCTTAACATTTTTCAAAATCAAACTTTGTAAATTAAGATGTCATGATTGTTTTCAGTGTCTTTGCCTTAAATATGTAGCACTTTTGTTTTCTTGGTGTTCTTTTGTTTCTTGGCGTTCAAGTTTAGACCAGCCTATTTGCCATGGTTGTCATGCAGCAGCATCTACCCTGTTACCACATATTTAAATACAAAAGTTTTATGTTCAAATGCCAATATTGAAATAAGTTAGATTTTCTTTGAAATTGTGTACACAAAAAACACACACAAATAGATCTGTGTCTTCTATTGTTTTGTTGTATTTACAATTCCTCTGTCTACTTTCATATTTCAACATAAAATATAACTCAGCATGTCTGCAGGGCAACTGCAGATAAAGGAAACCATCATATCATGCATATAGACATGTACAAAGCAGAAACACATGGGAGGCAGATGTTTTATTACAGCTTATTGAAAATGGTTGATTTGATATTCTGATCACATATTTACACAAATTCTTATGTGTTCAAATGCAGATATTGAAATAACTGAATATACTTTGAAATTTTGCACATGAGAAACAGAATGTACATATATTTTTTTGAAAAATGGCAAAATGTTATCGGTTGTTGACTAATTTTCTGAGCAGCTGTCATAATTCTGTATATGTGCTCAGCAGCCCAACATAAAAAAAACACTTTTTTTTTAATTAAACTAGCTTATCATACAGAATGTTAAATGCAGATTAATTTAGTACACAAAGGGTGTAACCTTTTTCCAAAGATTCATTGAAATGGTAAATTTGAACATTATGGGATTACAGTGCAATTGCAAATGAATGAATAATTCACTAGATATTTTTTGTAGTTTTGCACACAAGATACTGAATGCATACTATTTGAAAAACAGTAAAAACACGACAGGATACTGACTGCCTTTCTGTGCATTTGCCTTAAAAAATTGCAAACCTACCTCATCCCTACACTTAGATTCCAACACATATGATATTATCACAGAAACACACAATAAGCGTGGAAAAAATATGTACTGATATAAAGTATGCACAAACATACACTCGTACACACATGCGCATGCATGGTACACTTATAATACATGCATTGGTTTGTTCTGAATCAACTGCTTACCATAGTGCTTTCAATTTTTACGTGCAACATGCATTTGTAGTGTATGGTACCCTGTTATGTCATTTTTGCAGCAGCAGTCCCTACTTGCAATAAAATAAAACCACATACCACCTGCCTTCTGTCAGTAAACTGGTCTCTGACTCTGAGTCTTGGAAACATCAGCTTTGTTTTCTTGCAGTGCATATGATGCAGCAGTGATCTAAAGTTGGGTACCTTTAAAGGTTAGGTCTGACTACTAATGAGTGGCTTTTGGGTAGTACTATATCAGTTCTTAGCTTTTAGCAATTTGAATTACTTGCAGTTTTGTTTCATTACAGATTAGTGTTTTGTTTTGTTGATTATTTGTTTGCGGATGGGTGGTGAGTTTATACGCCCAATTGCACTTGAAGTGTGTTGTTTGTAATTGTGTTTTTGCATGTGTGTCTACATATGTGGATGAGTATTGTAAAATGTATCTGTGTGTGTGTGTGTGTGTGTGTGTGTGTGTGTGTGTGTGTGTGTGTGTGCGTGTGTAGTGTGTGTGTGTGTGGGTGTGTGTGTGTGTGTGTGTGTGTGTGTGTGTGTGTGAGAAGGAGAGAGGAAAAGAGAGTATTACTAATTAAATTTAGTCTGTTTCAGACAGCTGTGTCTCTGGACCCTTCAGATGCTGTATCCCTTCACTCCTTAGGCTACTGGTGAGATAATTCATTGTGATATTTTTGAAAATGATGGTGCAGATGCAGTTTCATTTTGTGTACAAAGACATTACAATATGTAGATAATCCAATGCCCTCAATATTACAAATGCCACATGAAGAAAGATCCAGAAGAATCATAGCAAATGCTAGAGGCCTGTGATAAATGACACTAGATAGTCCTGACCACTCATAAATCGTAACCAAGAACAGATTATTTAAAAAAATACTTAACTTCCCAAGCTTCTTTTCTATTTCCACACCTCACACTTGCGTCATTTTGTGTTTTTTGCCCTGTTTTGAATGCTTTTTATTTATTTATGTGCATGTTTTTGTGTGTGAAAACTCAGAAGAGGGTTGTGGTAGGTAAAAGTTGACTACAAGCCAGCACAACATCAACAGTGGAATTGATGATTGAGATTTTGTCTGCTACTGTACATCTCTTTCTCACTCACCCACAGGGGCAGGAAAGCAGATGGCTAAAAATGTAGGCCCTATCTCTCAAGACTTAGTTGCATAATTATTGTATTAAAAACTGCAGAGAGTATGTTAAAACTGCTTTTGAAACCACCGGTGTTTGGGCTTAAGAGCTCCAGAATTCCTTAAACTTACAGATTGATAATGTTGTCATTTAAAAGTCATTCTTTTGTCTTTAGATATTTTAAGGTCTAGGCACTGAACAAAAATGGCCTAAGTTAACTTATACAAAATGCACTAAAATGATCTGTAGTAATACTTGAAAACACAGTACTTTGGCAATATAAAACAATTTTACCGACTGTCAAGCTCGCTAAGGCTTGAATTAGAGGGGAAAGACAGAGAAACAGACCTATCAACTCTAACACACCCCTTTTCTACTAAATAAGAAAATACTTGAACAAAGTACAGTCACACAAATTTTATTAACGACAAACTAGACAACATGACGCATCATTCACTCAAATCACATATATAAATACAACATAATAAGGGTGGCACCACACTTAAAAAAAAATTTTTTAATTTATGTCTGCTTCATATCATCAAACAATGGAATTCACTTAGAAGCGTTTTGCCATACGTGGCACCCCAAAACAACACGTTTGAAACCTTCAAAACAACAGAATTCACTTAAAAGTGTTTTGCCATACGTGGCACCCCAAACCAACACATTTGCAATTTTCACTGACAGAATTCGCATAGAAATATAGCCAACTCACACACTCACAGCAATGTTTTAGTCCACATGAAGATTTTGGGACCGAAGGACGTTCCGGTACTAGGGTTACCAGTCACATGAGTCACTGAAGCATACGTGAATCCTGTGAAGGGTGGTGCCAACTAACGAACCGAGTAGAACGGCTGGGCCGTAGGCTCGTGGCGTGGAAGTACCGCCGACCTTGCCGGAAGACGCAGCCGTAAATGCCCCTCCAGTCGCATCTGCCTCGGACACTCGTAACGCTTCCGGCACAAGGACTCGTGCTCCTCGTCATAGGACCAGGCCCACAGTGGACAGCAACGACGACTGGCTCAGGACACGGTGTCTTCTCCCTTCATGCTGGCAAAACATTGATTATGACCTCCCTTCCTGACCCGTAGATAGACAACCAGCCACGGAACTCCTTCCCTAAAAAACAAGTGAACAACTGCCAACACTAACCCAAACACTAAACTTCATATCAACAGCAGCAAAAAAAGAGTGAATGACTATTCCCTGCTGGATACATGTTTGACAACAACAGCTATACCCTACCTTCTCTCACAACAACGTTGACAAAATGGAAGCGTCTGACAAAACCTCCCGCCGCACATCGATCATAGCAGGAAAACAACAGGCGTCACACATAGACCCCCACAAACCTATACAAATACACAGACCAACAACGAAATGACTGACCCTTAAACTCTCCACATACCATCTGTAGCGGAAGAAATTACAGGCATCGAGTCGCTCCCGGTTTCACGCCAAGGATACATAGACCTCCACAAAACTCCATACCACTACACAGACCAACAAAACACCGATGCCTCTATCCACTTTTGGGACATGAATCCAACTGCAAGTGTTGACTGACCAGAAGCTGGCCCTGTCTTCCCAATCTGCAAACCGACTGTCGCAGGAGAAGTCCCCACACCAACTAGCATTTCTGACCAGGAACTGGCCCTTCGCGCCCATTCTGCGAACCATCTGTCGCAAGAGAAGGCCCCACGCCAACTAACATTCTGACCAGGAACTGGCCCTTCACGCCCATTCTGCGAACCGTCTGTTGCAAGAGAAGGCCCCACACCAACTAACATTCTGACCAGGAACTGGCCCTACTCGCCCATTCTGCGAACCGTCTGTTGCAAGAGAAGGCCCCACACAAACTCTGAAACTAACACGAACTCAACTCTCTCATCTTTACAACACAAAACTTACATCTTCCCTAACAAACTATTCTGACAGGAACTGGCGAGACCCCTCCCCCCTATCTGCAACCGTCTGTGCAGAAAGGGGGGGGGGGGGGGGGGGCCCAAAACCTACTAAAAAATAACTAACACCCACAATTCTTGTCTTTTAAAGCAAACAAGCTCAAGTTTAGAAATACTGTTCACAAACTCTACAGCAAAGAAAAACTCACAAAAAAATCTATCCACACAGGTACCAGGTAATACACGATTCAGCCAGCCAACACAAGTTGACAGAAAAAACTGTTCGCAAAAACAGCACCCAAAACACACAAAATGTACTCACACCAGACCCATGTAAAACATATCGTAGGCCCAAAACACAAGTTGACAGAGCTGTTCACAATCCCTGTGCAAAAGCACACAAAAATACACGCACACACTAAACTAACCCCACATCCCTGTCCCCAAGCAAGAAGAAAAGGGGAAAAAATAAAAGATGAACAAAACTGCCGTGACATACCCCCTTTCTTAAAGATTCAAATACTAAATTTGAATTTACCAAATCAAAGGCACAGCAGTTTACTATGCACAAAAATCAAAACATTATATACACAGGAGCGAACGCCACACACCAAATGTTTGTGATGCACACAGTGACTTTACGTCACACACCAAATATTTGTGTTGCACACAGTGACTTAACAGTTAACGTCACACACCAAATGTTTGTGTTGCACACAGCAACTCAACGTCACACACCAAATGTTCGTGTTGCACACAGTGACTTAACAGTTAACATCACACACCAAATGTTTGTGTTGCACACAGCAACTCAACGTCACACAC
This sequence comes from Monoplex corrugatus, assembly GCA_030674185.1. Lineage (NCBI taxonomy): Eukaryota > Metazoa > Mollusca > Gastropoda > Littorinimorpha > Ranellidae > Monoplex > Monoplex corrugatus. The sequence goes on from JAPXFY010000014.1 coordinate 77,759,238, forward strand.
CAAATGTTCGTGTTGCACACAGTGACGTAACGTCACACACCAAATGTTTGTGTTGCACACAGTGACGTAACGTCACACACCAAATGTTTGTGTTGCACACAGTGACGTAACGTCACACACCAAATGTTTGTGTTGCACACAGTGACGTAACGTCACACACCAAATGTTTGTGTTGCACACAGTGACGTAACGTCACACACCAAATGTTTGTGTTGCACACAGTGACGTAACGTCACACACCAAATGTTTGTGTTGCACACAGTGACGTAACGTCATACACCAAATGTTTGTGTTGCACACAGGCGATGAACACCGCATTCCCAAAGTCACAGTCCTCTCTCACTCCTCTCTTATTCCCTAATTTTTCATTCGAAGTTCCTCTTCGTGAATATGGATAAAAACTCAATGCAAATGTGGATAACAACCAAAACTTTCCAATCAAATATTTCGTTATCAATAACATAACAGCACACCCCCCCCCCCCCCCCCCAAAAAAAAAATCTCTATAGATCACGTACGGGCTGCGTCAACCCAGACACAACAACACCACACTTAACAGAGAAACAGCGGCAATGAACAGGTGTTACACACATGATTTCTCGACTGAATCTTTTGTGTCTGCCTCCCAAGATTTGGCACACACCCTCCAACCACCCATGTGATTCAGTCCAAACCCATCTAAGCCCCACTAACCTATTCTGCCTAATCCCTAACCAATCCTACCGCTGCTACCAATTGTCAAGCTCACTAAGGCTTGAACTAGAGGGGAAAGACAGAGAAACAGACCTGTCAACTCTAACACACCCCCTTTTCTACTAAATAAGAAAATACTTGAACAAAGTACAGTCACACAAATTTTATTACCGACAAACTAGACAACGCATCATTCACTCAAATCACATATATAAATACAACATAATAAGGGTGGCACCACACTTAGAAAAAAAGAGAAAAAAAAAAATTATGTCCGCTTCACATCATCAAACAATGGAATTCACTTAGAAGCGTTTTGCCATACGTGGCACCCCAAACCAACATGTTTGAAATCTTCAAAACAACAGAATTCACTTAAAAATGTTTTGCCATACGTGGCACCCCAAACCAACACATTTGCAATTTTCACTGACAGAATTCACATAGAAATATAGCCAACTCACACATTCACAGCAACGTTTTAGTCCACATGAAGATTTTGGGTCCGAAGGACATTCCGGTACTAGGGTTACCAGTCACAAGAGTCACTGAAGCATACGTGGAATCCTGTGAAGGGCGGCACCAACGAATGAACCGAGTAGAACGGCTGGGCCGTAGGCTCGTGGCGTGGAAGTACCGCCGACCTTGCCGGAAGACGCAGCCGTAGATGCCCCTCCGGTCGCTTCTGCCTCGGACGCTCGTAACGCTTCCGGCGCAAGGACTCGTGCTCCTCGTCATAGGACCAGGCCCACAATGGACAGCAGTGACGACTGGCTCAGGACACAGTGATCTTCTCCCTTTATGCTGGCGAAACACTGATTATGACCTCCCTTCCTGACCCATAGATAGACAACCAGCCACGGAACTCCTTGCCTAAAAAACAACAGCGAACAACAACAGCTATACCCTACCTTCTCTCACAACAACGTTGACAAAATGGAAGCGTCTGACAAAACTCCCGCTGCACATCGATCATAGCAGGAAAACAATAGGCATCACACATAGACCCCCACAAACCTATACAACTACACAGACCAACAACGAAATGACTGACCCTTAAACTCTCCACATACCGTCTGTAGTGGAAGAAATTACAGGCGTCGAGTCGCTCCCGGTTTCACGCCAAGGATACATAGACCTCCACAAAACTCCACACCACTACACAGACCAACAAAACACCGATGCCTCATGTTTATATCAGTGACAGAAACCTTGTTTGCTTTGATAAATCATTCTGGTTGTATCAGTGTTCACAGGTCGCTTCCTCTGCACCCTTCCCATTTCAAGACCTTGCCAGCATATAGAGTTTTGTGCAGGCTTAGGGAGTCTACCAGATAATTGCTGGCAAATTTGGGTGGAGTGCATGTGGAATTGTTCAGGTGCAATGAATCTCTCTTGAACAAACTCCAAACTCAACTCTTGGCTACTGTGCGACAAATTTAGTCCCCACTGCAGCTTGAAACCTCCCTTGGGGTGGATATGTTGTCAAAGACGTGAACACTTCCTTGGGAGCCCTGTGCACAAATGGAATTCCTATATGTCTGTGGAAGGAGATGCTCCACCAAGCACGGCATGAAGATCCACATTATGAAAAAGGGCTGTGCACACCTGATGAGTGAACAGCAGCGCACTGCACCAGCAGATAAGACATCAGAAAACAAAGGCCAGGAAATAAACCACAGTGCCGAGGACATCCTCTCTGTTGGCTCAGACAAGGAATTTGTACAGGCTCTTGATGCTAAGCGCCAGAAACTGAACTTGCCACTTCAGAAGTGGAATGGGAGAGGCTGGATTGAAAAATTGTCCAAAAACTTAACGTGCTAACAGGAAGAAGCACCCTGGAACCGAAATTGGCCAGTTTTGGAGAAAATGTATATGCAACGTGTAGGAGTGCCTATGGAGTAAATTGATTGAAAGTGAAAACATCCTCCCCAGAAATCCAGACACCAGCATCAAATGGAGAAGATCAGAAGGAAGAAAAGGATTCTGAAGAAACAAATGAAGACTGCTACAGAATTTGAGAAGCAAGGGCTAGGGAAGCTATGGAAAGACCTTGAGGTGAAACAGCAGGATCAGCAAGGAAGAGATGGAGCAAAAAGAAGAAGATCCAAGATCTCTTCTTCAAAGACCCCTTCCAAATCACCAGAAACCTGTTTGAACAGCCCAAATCCGGGACACACACAGTGGACAAAGAAATTTTAGAGCAGCATCTCAGGAAAACATATTTCAACCTGCAGAGTAAGGGCCGCTTGAAGTCCAGGATCTGGTTCGGCCTGCAATGCCAAAGAAAATGTTTAACAACAAGCCACCAATATTGGATAAAGTGAAGAAATGGTGGACAAAAGCCAGAGCCAAATCATCACTGGGCCTAACAGAATACATTATCATAGATACAAGAAGTGTCCCGGTGTCCTTGAGTAGCTCCACAAACTGATGAAATCAGCATGGAGGAACATGAAGATCAGTAACCAGTGGATGGTAGCTGGTGGAGTGTACATTCCAGAAGAGCAGAAATCAAGTGACATCAGCCAGTTCAGGCCAATGTCACTTCTGAACGAAGGGAAAATCTTCTTCTCTGTCATGGCAGCAAGGTTGACCAAATACCTAATGGTAAACAAATACCAAGATCTGTCAGTACAAAAAGGAGGCATCTCAGGAGTGTCAGGTTGTGTAGAGTATGCCACGATTTGGGAAGCAATCCAAAGAGCTAAAACAGAAGAAAAACCTCGACATGGTAAGGCTCAATCTGGCAAATGCGTATGGATTAGTCCTGCACAAGATGATTCAACTGGCCCTGGAGATGTAACATGTTCCAAAGAACATCCGAGAAATGCTGAAGAAGTATTTCCATGGTTTCTCAGTGCAGCTCTCCACAAAAGACTACATTACCGGATCAATTTGGAAGTAGGTGTAGCCATGGCTGTGCAATTTCTCCAATACTGTTCGTTTTAGCAATGGGGGTCATCTTGAAAGCAGCAATGAGGACTTCAGGCCCAGCTGACTTTGGAAAGGGATACTGTCCCATATGAAAGTAAAATGGAGGAAGCCCGTATCTACAAGACTGAAAAGTATGCCAGTCTAGCCAGTAACCTGAGAAGATCTGGCTTTCAAGCCAAAGTCCTCACCATAGAGGTTGGAGCAAGGGTGTTGATGGGCACATCAGCCTGTGATCTCATGAAGCAGTTCTCGATTTCAGAGAGAGAGAGGACCAGAGTCCTAAAGGCAATGGCAGAAGCAGTGGAAAAAAGCTCCAGGTGGATTTGGACCAGGAGGAACAGAAATGAACTTAAGGTTTAAAATTCCCCGATATGTTGCTGGTGACCAATACCCAAGTGGTTAAGACATCCTTCACAAGGGTGACTTTGCCTTGAGAAACCTGACTACCTAGGATGTGTAGGTTTGATTCCTGGAGAGGACACATTTCTGTTAGAAAAAAAAGGGGCGACAGCAGAGAGGCATCCAGGAGTCATGACCAGGATGCGGCCCAGCTCCCTTGGAGTGTCAGACTCTCCCCAGAGTTTCTTACAACTGATTAGGGTCATATATTATACTGTGTTGGATTAAGCATCACCCTAATCAGCAGGCTTCCTCTGTCTGTCCAGATTTGTGTGATAATACATCTCAAGGCCTTAAATCAGCCAATTAGCGCGCCTTGCATTCAGGTGACGTACTTAAGCAATGTCATTCATTCTCTGGCCTCCATCTCAGCTGAATGGAGGTTGGGTTAATCTTTGTGTTTCACATATTTCCTTTTCTTATTGTCATTAAGTCTGTTTTAGCCTTTTGTTTTGAATTCACTATGAGTGGTTCGAACATTGATGGTAATCATACAGTGATGTTTTTGTTTTGGGGAAAGATCCTCTCATCTTGGTCGACTGGCCATGCATTGCAATCAAAATGGCTTGGAGTAGACCAGTTCAATCCTTTGTCCACTAGTCCCTTTGTACATGAAGCCACCCTTCAGCCTCCCAGGATGTTGGTGTTGTTGCTTATCTGAGCTATAGATGTGAAGGAGAAGTAAACTCAACCTTCTCCTGATAGGTCTATTCCTTTGGAATAAGTCACATTGAGCAACCAGATTTTTTCAGCAAATATTTGTGCTTGGAGCTTGAGGAGTTTTCATATTTTTGGCATGTGGCAGTTCAAACACATTCTATTCTCTTTGGATGTGTGTGTATCAGCTTCTACTTTCAACGAGTTGCATTTTGTACAAGCAGTTTCCATGGCTGTTTTGAATGCTAAAATTTAGGCTGATTGCAACTCTGTGACCAGTTCTAAAAACATGGATTTCAGGCAGGGCCTCTTGAGGGCCCCACCTGTTCCTACCTCGTATGTCCAACTTGTCTTGGGCTGAAAGCAGTTAGAACCAGATCTCACGTTCACTTGACTCTATTGTTTTGTAAATTTTGACATTTTAGGTTGGTAATTGAGAAGTGAAAACCCATCCCCTCGGGAAGAGTTTCCCCACTCATGGGATGAGATTGGTTCCAGGCGAGAGGGGTAGAAGTGTTCCTGTTCAGTAGCCTGGCAAAGGCCGCCTTTATGACTGGTTGGTCTGGGAAGGGGTGAGGACAAACCTCCACCGACATGGAACCAGCTGCATTCCTCGGAAGTGAGTTGACTCCATAGTGACACCTTCTGGCCAGCCACCCAAAAGCACCTCTTTGGCAGGCCCCACTTAAATGTTTAGGTCTGAGGTCTTCCCAGAGGATGACTGCGTATTTGTTCCATGCTTTTGAGTGGGAGGCCTCACTCGTAGCCCCCACTTGGTGAGCTAGGCAGCGTGTACCACCTGCCTGCTGGGCTTGGATGTACTGGGGTCTCAATCCAGTAACAACACCTCTGTGGTGGAATACTTCCCACAAATTATTGTGGCCTCCCTGACCTTGTCGTGGACCCTGCTCCAAGCTCTGGCTCATTGCATCTTGGCCAGGCAGAATGAGACCCAATGGGCTCCCAACTGAGGATCGTGCAGTTCTTTTCGCTGTTTTCCTCAGCTTCAGTCTCTCTTTGGCTTATATTCAGCCCTTCCTTCCTCAAAGGGCTGCCCTCAGATTGGACTCCACGGCCCTGAATCATCTGCAAATGGGGTCTGGCCATGGCTTAAGCAGCATTTCGCCAGTTCTGACCTGGAATTGGCCCACAGGGACGGGATTAGAAGTCTTCATACCCTATGTAAGTGCAGGGCACCATTTGGCACTTGAAACAAGCTGTATCCCTTTTGCCAAACCTGCAAGTACATGTTGCCTTGGGAGGGTGGGAGTCCATCACTGTGACTTACCCTGCCAGCCCGCCAGGCATTATGGAGCAGAAACTAGTCTGCCCCCCTTTTTTTTGGGATCTATGATTATATTTTCATAGTCCCAGATTGATGGGTGGCTAGTGCAATGCCTAGTTGTAAATCTTGCACTCTTAAACAAGGTTTCTCATGAAATGTGTTTCAAGATTGAGACATCTCTCCAGATAATGGACTCCATCACTCAGGGTGACATCCAACGGGTCAAATCCTGTTTCATAGGTGGTACTTATTGTTTGCTTGACATATCTGTGTAATTTAGTTCTGGGCTCTTCCATTTAGGCTTTCTCCCACCTCCTTTCTATAAACAAGAAGTGGGGGCTGGAGTTGGCCATACTGGCAAGGTCAACTTCTCTCCAGCATCATTTCTACCTGGACAACTGACTGATCCTGACATGAATTGGAGGATCTCTGTGAGCTCACACTGAAATGCTAGCTCTGTTCTCTCCTCTTAGGTTTGCCACAAGTGCCTAGGCATGCAGTCTCTCCCTGAGTCAGTCCTTCAATTTCTTAGGGAGGGCTTGACTTTGTGTCCCTGCGTGTCTTGTCCATGCCTGCTTGTCAAGATAGATTTTTCTGTCTGCCATCACACTTCTGTGAGTCGGAGAGGGTAAGCGCAACATCTGTCACTTCACTGCTGGAATAGAATCATTTGCTCCCATCATCTCTCTTGACTGAGCTTTGAAACACCCTCTTCAGAAAGCATTCAGACAATGTTGATCTCAGGCTCACCGGTCCTGGAAACTTGCTACCCCTGGGACAGTAGTGTGTGGAACGCGCAGCCACTTGAGTCATTCAGGTTCCCCCACTGGTCAGTTTCAACCCCAGTGTCTATCCAGAAAATCGTTTTTTAAAGAAGTGTCGACAGGGTGCTGCATCATGAGGCAGGCTCCTGGAGCAAGGACATCAGCTAGCATAGATATATATATATATATAATATATATATATATATATATATATATATATATATATATATATATATATATATATATACAAGGGTGAGTCAAAAAGTAATGCCTTTTTATTTATATCAGACGAAGTTTTTGATATAATTACCAGAAATGTTGCTCAGTTACAAATGATTATAACTGTTACGGACTGAAATATTTTGTTTGGTATGTTTCCGGTTCATAGACTCGTGAGGAAAATTCAAAATGGCTGCCCCCTTAGAGCTGCATCAAAAACAAAGAGCAGTGATTGAATTCCTTGTTGCTGAGGGGGAAACCCCTGTGAACATTCATAGATGATTACAGAATGTGTATAAGGAGATTATAGCAATGTTCACAGGTGGGTTTGTCGTCTGAATATGAAAAGGTGGGAACTACGAGTGTAGCCGATAAACCCCGTTCTGGCCATCTGTCCACTTCTGTGAACCCTGCCAATAAAGCAAAAGCAGATGCTCTGGTTATAGAACATAGGCGCATAACTCCTGAGGAGTTGGCAGAAAACCTTGAAGTGAGCCATGGAAGTGCTTATAACATTGTTGAATCACTTGGGTTTCCAAAAGTGTGTGCCCGTTGGGTACCAAGAGAGCTGACTACCGAACACAAGACTGACAGGGTCAACGCCTGCACTGAAATTCTTGAATAAAGTCAAAGAGACAACACCTTCTTTGGAAGGCTCATTACCGTTGATGAAACATGGATTCACCATTAGAACCAGAATCAAAGAGGCAGTCAATAGAATGGCGCCACCCTACATCACCAAAACCGAAAAAGTTCAAGACGGAAAAGTCAGCTGGAAAAATCATGGCGACTGTCTTTTGGGATGCTCAGGGTGTCATTCTGGTTGATTTCTTGCCAAGAGGAGAAACAATAAACTCTGAGGCATAAATTAAGACCCTGACGAGACTCAAAGCAAGAATCCGACGAGTGAGACCCAGTTTGCAAATCGACAATGTTGTTCTGCATGACAATGCTTGACCACACACAAGCATCAGGACAAGGGAGATAATTGCCTCATTTGGGTGGACAACTTACCGCATCCTCCATACTCACCAGACTTAGCGCCTTCAGACTATCATCTCTTCAGCCCCATGAAAGAGGGTTTGAGAGGCAAACATTATGCCTGTGACAAGGAAGTGAAAACTGCAGTGAAGATGTGGCTCCAAACACAGTCAGCAGAATTTTACGAGGCGGGGATACATGCCCTCATTCGAAGGTGGAACATTGCTATTGAGAGAAACGATGACTGTGTTGAGAAGTAGGGATGTGATCCCCAGAGGACTAGCTTCATTTTGATGTATGATACATTTTCCTGTGTTGGTAATTGTTCCTGTACTAAAGAAAAAGGATCACTTTTTGACTCACCCTCGTATCTATCTATCTATCAATCTATCTATCTATCATCTATGTGTATATATATATATATGTATATATATATATATATATTTGCGTGTGTGCGTGTGTGTGCTGGAGTGGAAGGCTGTTTACAAGGCCCCAGTAGCCTTTGAATAAGAGGTTCAAAGGAAAGTGTTGCATCACTTCGCAGACAACACCACTGTGGCATTCTTTCAAATAAACTAGGTGAGAGAAGGGACTGCACACTTGGCAGACCCGTTTCTGTGAGCCAAAACCCCCTCTGGTGCGAGGAAAAGGACATATCTCTCTTTCTGTGAGACTCAGCAGGGAAACTGACCTTTTGTTGGACCCTCAGCATTGCATTATTGTATTATTGTGTTTTTATTGAATGGACTCTGAACAAAATGTATCTTGTTGGCTGCGTGATTTTTGGTTCAGCTCCTTGAAAGACCTGTTTATGACAAAGTTCAGCAAACATCTTTCAGTGAATGTCTCTCCTGTCCTGAACAAAGGGCTACTAGGGTGATCGATGTTCTCTCTATACACTAGGTTCCCTTCTGGATTATACTTCCCTCCTTTTTGGTATTTTGTTGACAGTGATCAGGAAAGTAGGGCTCGAAACACAAGGCTGTTCACAATAGCTTTATTGTAGCCAACTAAGTCTTGGTTTCAGACTTTCAGTCTCTGTACCATTATCCCCCAGTCAAACTACCATGTCATTAATATCTCCCCAGACAGCCTTGGACAACAGCCCTAAGATCAGATGTTAGCCAGCTTGTTAGTGGCCTCTAAATAGTGCGTCAGGCAAATTCAGTTTACAGTTCCGGTCACTCCAGTAGGGATTTGAAAATTTCTCAGAGTGGTAGAGTCCATACACTGCACACAGACTCTGACATACTCAACTCATTACAATTGCACCTGTTAAGTGAATCCAACACATGAGAGAACTCTGTGCCTGTGTGATGAGCCACACACGAGGCTTTCTTAGTTTCGCTGTTCACATGTTGATTTTCCTTGCAAGATTTGATGATGATATTTGATGGCTTGAAAAAAAATATGTTATTTTCAGTTTTTCAACATTGATGATGATGATGATGGTGATGGTGACCTGGCCACTGTTTCAGAAAATGTAGAGCCAGTGATTGACCCAATGAATCTTTTTTTTTTTTTTTTTTTTTTAACTGTATAGTCATGGCGCCCCAGATGCTTGGGAACACCTTCTTTGATTTAGCAATTATGAGCAAAACATTTAAAGAACTGTGCATAAGTGAAGCACAAAAGTGGAACAAGAAAAACAAAACAAAAGAATAAAGAAGCAGTTTTTGTTGTTGTTGATTCCAATCTCTAGAGTTGAAAGAAAAGCACAGAAGAACTGGATGACAAAAAAAGAAAAAAATTAGATTTGATGAAAAGATGGAGGAGGGCAAAAGGAAAAAAAGAAAGAATCAAAATAATACTTAAGGAAATCAGGAATAGGTGCAATGAAGCTAAGGAAGCTTGGCTGGAAACAAAGTGTAAAGAAATAGAAGACCAACACAAAACAGATCCTTAGTTTATGTACAGAGACATTGAAGAAACTGCCCACAGGAAGATGTGTACATCAACTGGTTGCTGAAAATCTTGAGATGGTATGATTATTATGGAAAAAGAAAATTTTAGATAGATAGGAAGAGTACATCACATACCTTTTTGATGATGAACACATCATAAAAAAGAACATTTAAGGACAACCAATAATGAAAGATGAAATTAGAGCAGTGATAAAGAAGATAAAACCGGGAAAAGCCCCAGGACCAGACAAGATTAATGCAAAAATGATCGAGGTTCTAGATGAAATTGGTATTGAAAAAGTAGCAGTCCTCCTAAATGTAATTTATGACACCGGAAAAATCCCTAAAGATGTGTCAAAATCAATTTCTTTGCACTTCCAAAGAAAGCAGGGGCTATAGAATGCAAACTCTGTTGTACATGTACAATGAGCTTGATGAGTCATAAGACAAAGATTCTATTAAGAATAGTCATGATGAGGACGAGGAACAGAAGGGAAAGAAGTATTAATGCCATACACATCCTAAGAACTCTCACAGAAAGATCAGTTCAGTTGAATAAGGATTTATGTTTATGTTTTGTTGATTATTCCAAGGCACGAAGAATTAATCAACCAACTAGAAAGGCTCATTGTTATGAAAAGGACCTAAGAATAATAAGGAATATGTATTGGGAACAAACAGCAACAATGAGAGTAGAAAATGATACAAACTTTTTCGGAAATATCAAAAGAGGGGTTAGGCAGGGATGTGTTGTATCACCAGATTTGTTTTTACTTTATAGCGAAACCATCATGACAGGCTTAAAAGAATGCCCTGGGATAAATGTTGGACGAAAAATGTTAAACAATCTTCGTTACAGAAATGACACGGTTCTAATTGCAGAAAATGAAAAAGACCTCCAAAATCTGGTGAATATAATAGAAATGGAAAGCAGAAAAAAGGGCTGGAGATAAATAGCAAGAAGATTGAAGTCATGGTTTAAAGAAAAAAAAATAATCATGCAAAGTAACAGCAACTGGTACAACACTGAGACAGGTTGATAAGTTTAAATATCAGGGAATAGTCATCTCCCCAGATGGCAGATGCACAATAGAAGCAGCCAGCAGAATCGGCCAAGCTAAGACAGCATTCAAAAAAATGAAAAGCGTTCTTACTAACAAAAACCTGTGAGTTAACATCAGGAGTTCTTTAGTGTTATATATAAGTGATACTGTGGTATGGATGTGAGGCGTGGACAGTCAACACACAAAGTCAGAACAAGATTGAGGCAGCTGAAATGTGGTTTTTAAGAAGAATGTTATGAGTTTCATGAACATCAAAGAATGCAAACGAGGCAATCTTGAAAGAGGCAAACACAAAAACAATATTAATGAAGAAGATGAGGAAAAGAAGCAATGTTTATAGGACATTGTATGAGGCAAGAGAAAATTAAAGCACCTAGTCACAACAGGAAGGCTGGAAGAAAAAAGGGCACCAGGTAGACCCAGGGAGAAAATATTGGATGGACTTGTGCAGTTGATGAAGACAAAGAGGGTGGGAGATATACTTGCAGTGACAAAAGATAGATTCCTATGGAGGGCATGCTTGCAAGCGCTATGTGGCAGGGCACATGCATGATGTTGTTGTTTACAGTAATGTGAGGCAAGTGATGCACCTCCAAAAACGAACAAGACAGAGAAAAAATCAAACAAACAAACATGTGCTCCATGGACTGCATGCAACTGAGACCCCATAACAAAAAGTATATTTTAGTATAGGGCCACATTTCTTTCCAAAAGGGGTTGTGCTACTTGAAAAAAATGTTGGGCTTTCTTGACTTCCCAGATAAGGAGCAGAGTTTGTTCCTTGTTCTGTCTGGCTAAATCTCAGGGTTAGACAGGAGTGGCACTCCCGAATTCTTACCCACTGCATTCTCATTTTGGTTACTGTACAGTGCGGGTTGGCACCACAACAGCTGGAAATGGCCGTGGGTTGGAGTCAGATCGTGAAATTTTCCTTTGATATGGTCTCTAGGAAGCAGGCATTTCTCCAGAATCCCAGCACTTACCTCGATATCCAGACACTAGGACACTGTGGCCTAGTACAGCCACAAATGAAAAAGTCCAGATTTGGGTGTGCAGAGGAGTCGATGGATCCATTTCATCCCTTGAGCAACAAATAGCCAATTTCTTGATTTATCTTTTAACCAATTTCTTGGTTTATCTTTTGTCTCAAGGCCAGAATGCCAATTTCTTGGCTGTTCTTTTCTACACGGTGGTCTCATTGTGAGCATGATCTGGGGCCAGTGTTTGACCTGCTGCATCTTGATCATGCAAGCTGGGGGCCCAGATTTCTCAGACTTTCAGAATCCTAATTGGGCCTTAGCCTGGGACCTGTTTCTCATCCTTAGTAATTTGAGAAATCTCCTTCATGAGCCACTGGCTTCAGCTTCTCTGGAAGCTTGGGACCCTAATTGGGTCCCAGCTTGGGATGACCTCCTCCTTCTCAGTGCCTTGAGCCAGAAGCTTCAGCTTCTCTTTTATTGCTGATGGCTAAGATGGCTTTCCTGCTCACTTTAATCACTGGCAGGAGCAAAAATGAGTTGCATGGCTTTAGTTGTGCACAAGAGGACACAGCCATTCACCAGGATGGCTCCATTTCCCTCTCTCTCTCTCTCTCTTTTGGATTGAGTGGCTTGCACTATAGGCAAGCATAGCACATGCTGACGTCTCTTCATTTCTGTCGATATGAAGGATATTGCCAATTGAACAGTGTCTCAGTGGATCTCCTAGATGATCTTTTGGACATGCCAAGCAGCCAGTGAGGCTATGAATGTGCTAGATGCAAGAACCAATGAGGCTGGGACCCTTGCCATTCTTCAACCTTTTTCCACTCACTCTGTCCTTCTTGGAGATTTCATGGTGGCTGTGTACTTCCCCTGTGTACTTCCCACGAACCAGATCCCCAAGCTATGGGTAAATAGCTCCACTGCCTTGTGGACATCTCGGGAGAGAGTAAGGCTAAGGGAGTTAACCCTAAAAAAAAAAACCGATGGAAGGCAAGGGGAAACCACCATCGTAGTTTTTCCCCAGGAAAACCATGGACAGGAGAAAGAGAAAGAAGAGAAAGAAGAAAGTTAACGACGCAGGAGCACCTTCGTCCGGTAGGGACTGTCATACAGCGCAGGTGACACCAGACCGTCAGCCAGCTACTACGACCAAAATTAAATTCAACACCTAAATAGTAACATGGAATATAAGAACAATGCTGCAGAAAGGTAAATTAGACAACATCAAAATGGAGATGGAAAGGCTTAACATTAGTATTTTAGGACTGGGGGAAGTGAGATGGAAGGGGGCAGGCATGATAACATCTATACTCTGGTGGTAATTCACATGAAAGAGGAGTAGGCATCATAATGGACAAAGACAAATCAAGCATTAAGGATATGGCAGTGTCCGACAGAGTTTTACTGGTCAAATTGGGAGGCAAACCTTTTGATATCAACATCATACAGGTGTATGCACCAACATCCGCAAGTACTCACGAAGACATCGACAACTTCTACGAAGTTTTAGAGATGGCCAAGGTCCAATGTAAATCACAAGAAGTTACAGTTATAATGGGAGATTTTAATGCTAAAGTGGGACAGGATAGGGTGGAGGATATAGTTGGACCTCATGGCCTTGGTACACAAAATGAAAGAAGGGGGAAGCTTGTAGAATGGGCACAGATGAATGAGTTCATAGTAGGAAACACCTGGTTTGAGCAGCATAACAGAAGAAAATGGACTTGGATGAGTCCAGGAGATAATACCAAAAATCAAATTGACTACATCCTGATCAACAAAAGATTTAGAAATTCTTTACTGTCAGCAAAAACACTACCAGGCGCAGACTGCAACAGTGACCACAATCCGGTAGTGGGAAGGTTTAGGCTGAAATTGAGGAAAAGGAAACAGACCAAAAGCAACATCAAACTAAACCTTGGACTCTTAAAGTCAGATGAAATGATACGTCAAAAATTTAATGTACATGTTCAAAACAAATTCAGTGCTCTGGAAGACGTTGGTGACAGTGAGGAACAATGGACAAAGTTGAGAAGTTCTATAAATGAAGCTTGTGAAGAAATCCCTAAGGCAAATAGCAAAGCAAAAAAGAGTTGGATGACTAATGAAATTTTGGGCCTGATGGAGGAAAGAGAAAGGCAAAGAGAAACGAGGAGATATACAGGAAGATAAACAAAGAAATCAGGTATAGGTGCAATGAAGCTAAGGAAGCTTGGCTGAACACAAAATGCAAAGAGATAGAAGAACGACACAAAATGGATCCTCAGGGTATGTACAGACGAATTGAAGAAATTGTCCACAGGAAAAATATATGCACATCAACTGGTTGCTTAAAATCGAAAGAATGGCATCTATCATGGAAAAAGACAAAATATAGACAGATGGGGAGAGTACATTAAAGACCTTTTTGAGGATGACAGAAACAAACAACACATTATAAAAAAGAACTTTGAAGGACCACCCATAATGAAAGATGAAGTTAGAGCAGCACTGAAAAAGATGAAACCAGGAAAAGCCCCAGGACCAGACAACATTACTACAGAGATGATTGAAGCCCTGGAGGAATTTGGCATAGAAAAAATAGCAGTCCTCCTAAATGAAATTTATGACACTGGAAAAATCCCCAAAGATATGTCAAAATGAATTTTCATTGCACTTCCAAAGAAGACAGGGGCTATAGAATGCGAACTCCATCACACAATCACTTTGATGAGTCATGTAACAAAAATCCTGTTAAGAATAATCATGATGAGGACAAGGAATAGAATCAAAAGAGAAATAGCAGAAGAACAGTGTGGATTTGTGGAGGGAAAGGAACTATTAATGCCATATACATCCTAAGAACTATCATAGAGAAGGTCAGTTGAGATGAATAAGGATTTGTATTTATGCTTTGTTGAGTATTTATGCTTTGTTGACTATACCAAGGCTTTCGATCAGGTACGACATGATGAATTTAATCAACCAACTGGAGAGACTCAATGTCGATGGAAAAGATCTACGAATAATCAGGAATATGTACTGGGAACAAACAGCTGCAATGAGAATAGAAAACAATATAGCTCTTTTCAAAACATCAAAAGAGGAGTCAGACAGGGTTGTGTTTTGTCACCAGATCTGTTTTCACTATTAGCGAAAACGTCATGAGAAACCTAGAAGAAGACCCTGGATTAAAGGTTGGAGGGAAAATGATAAACAACATTCGGTATGCAGATGACACCGTGCTAATTGCAGAAAATGAAAGGGACCTACAAAACCTTGTGAATATACTAGAAACAGAAAGCAAAGGTAAGGGGTTGGAACTAAACAGCAGGAAGACTGAAGTCATGGTGATCAGTAAAAAACATGAAATCCCCTCCTGCAAAATAACAGCAAATGGCACAACCTTGACGCAGGTTAATAAGTTCAAATACCTGGGAACGGTCATTTCATCAGACGACAGATGCACATCGGAAATAGCTGGCAGAATCGGCCAAGCCAAAACAGCATTCAAGAAGATGACAAGCATTCTTACTAACAAATGCCTATCAATTAACATCAGAAAGAGAGTCCTTGAATGTTATATAGAACCAATACTGTTGTACGGATGCGAGGCATGGACAGTCAGCAAGCAAAGCCAGAGCAAGATCGAGGCAGCCGAGATGTGGTTTCTCAGAAGAATGTTGAGAGTTCCATGGACAGCAAAGAAAACAAACGAGACAGTCTTGATGGAGGCAGACACAAGTAGATCACTCATAAGGAAGATTAGGAAAAGACAAGCAACATTTATAGGCCATTTTATGAGGAAGTGGGATTTGGAGCACCTGGTCACAATGGGAAAGCTGGAGGGAAAGAGAGCACCAGGTAGACCCAGGGAGAGAATGCTGGACGGACTTGCAGAGTGGCTGGGGATGGAGAGGGTGGGGGAGATGCTGGGGGCAACGAGAGATAGAGATGGTTGGAAGTCCATGGTCGCCAACGCCATGCAGCAGGGCACCTGATGATGATGATGATGATGTGTATTCCCTGCTTAGCTGGGTATACTTAATGCATTGAACCCTTTTCCCGTCTTTCCATCCCTGCTTGTATCATTCTTGTCATGAAAGACTATATCTGAGTGACAGGGAATGAAATTGCAGCAAGTTAATAATAAGCTGGTAGGTGCAGAGGGCACAGATTGGCTGAAATTATGTAATGCAGGGACGCATGCCAACTGAAATCTGGCTTAACGGAGGAACCAGTCTGGAAAGCCAAAAAATCTTGTCAATGTGTTTTGTATACTTAATATCCAAAAACAGGGAGTTCAGAAGAAATCCTCATTTTGGTATGAGAGCATGTTCATTTTCCTTGATGCTAGTGCATTCAGGACAAGAAACCCTTTTGAATGTGAGTGGTTGGTTTAATTTTGTTTGATGGGTTTGTTTTGTTTGTATTTTTGTGTATGGATACAATTCATAGCTTCCAGCCTGAATTATCTGCATTTCACTTGTTTAAGAGTTCAGGAACACAGCAGACAATTACATATTTCCGGCTGTATGCATTTGCCTATAAATTCATCCTATTCGAACTGCTGTTACAGGTACTTTGAGTTTGCAAACCTGCCATGGTACCAGAAAAAAATATTGTCCATGTTGTTTCGTTCCCCTCCAAACACAACATTTGAAGAGGTAAGTCAGTTATGTTTTCCATTCTGGTAAACTGTCTGAAAGCTTTTCAGTTTACTTTAATATTACATTCTCTTCATTAGTTGTTTCAATTTAGTTTGGATGTTTTCAGTATACATGTATATATTTTGTGTGTGGATAAACGTATTAATTTGGTGTGTGTGTGTGTGTGTGTGATGGTGTGTGTGTGTGTGTGTGCGTGCGTGCGTGCGTGTGTCGTGCGTGTGCGTGCGTGTGCATACGTGTATGTGCATTGTGTGTGTGTGTGTGTGTGTGTGTGTGTGCACTGCTTTCCTTTCTAAAACCTTGTCATTGATTTTTCTTCTCAGGCGCTTGATTTCTTCTACAAGGCAGAAAGAGGTAAGTTATATTTTTTATCTATTTTGTGATAATAAGCAGTTTGAAACATAACAAGTTTCATTAATTTGCATTTATGTGTGATTTTGATATTTTGTTCTCTTACTTTTTAGCATCTTATTTACCCTTCTACTCCCTTAATCTGTCCACCAGCTTCCTGCAGGAAGCTGGCAATAAGGGTGAAGGAGTAGTGAAAAGAAGGCATGATCAAGCTGTAATTTAAATGTAACTTTTAAATGCGAATGCCCTTTTTGTAGTATTCTTTAGACATCTTGTATGTATATTGAATTTTTATTCAGAATGAACCCATCTCCATCAAAATCTGTGTATTAATTGTGTTGTTTTTTGTTTGTTTGTTTGTTTGTTTTTATCTTTGTTAGTTCTTTTGGCTATTAACAAAAGTTTTTTAAAAATCTGTTTAAAAGTACTACAGAAATCCATTTTGAAACATTTTCACTTTTCTGAATTTAGAGAATCATGACTTCCTTTCCTTTTTTTTTGTTTTTTGTTTTTGTTTTTTGTAATATCCTTTTAGAAAAATATTATTTCAGAGAGGTCTGTCTGTGTCAAAAATATAACAATATGATTTTCTCAGTTCATTGTGGACACAATTTTCTCACCTCTGTAAGGATGGATCTTTACCAAGTTTTGACCAAAGCTGTTGATTGTTGAAGATATACAAAAGTAGAAGGTAAGGTGTTGAGACTAAGGTCACATGGACCAAAAAGTGCCCAAAATTATCATTTTTTTTAGGAAAGCTTGTGAAACTGTACTTTGTCAGAAACTTGTTACAATATTTTAAATCTGTTTTCACTGTCATGTCTGTCATTGCCCTTGATGCACATCAAGTTTTATTTTGACTGAACATTTTTCAGTGTCCATCAAAGGCTATTAGTTCTGGAGAGGGACCTATATACTGACTGGCATCCTACTCCTGCCGGAAAAAAATTGAATAAGATAAAAACAGAAGATTTGCTAACTGTAATTACTATATTGAATTTGATAGTGGGAACATGCATCTCTTCAGAAAATGCACAAACGTTCTGTAGTATATGCATGCATGCACACGCTCTCACACACACACACACCATACACACACACAGACACACACTCCTCTCTCTCTCTCTCTCTCTCTCTCTCTCTCTCTCTCCTCTCTCTCTCTCTCCTCCTCTCTCCTCTCCCCCCTCTCTCCCCTCCATTCTGTCTTTCACACACACAAAAAAAAACACACACACACACACACACACACACTCTCTCTCTCTCTCTCTCTCTCTCTCTCTCTCACTCACACAGACACACACATACAGACACACACACTTACACAAACACACACACATACTCACACACTCAGCTCACACATCACACTCACGCTACACACATCACACTCACATCAACACACACACACACACACACACACACACACACACACACATGCATGCACGCATGCACACGTGTGCACACACATACACACTCAGAGAACCACATTCATACACACTAAGCAAGAAACAGGAAAATGTATAAATGATTGACAAGTTGCTATTCCCATCATTTCGCACTACTGAGTGTTACTCGGACATTAAGAACTGGATGACATACAATAAACTTCAGCTTAATGACGACAAGACAGAAGCTATCCTCATTGGCACCCATCAGAAACTTTCT
The DNA here is from genome assembly GCA_030674185.1 of Monoplex corrugatus. Taxonomy (NCBI): domain Eukaryota; kingdom Metazoa; phylum Mollusca; class Gastropoda; order Littorinimorpha; family Ranellidae; genus Monoplex; species Monoplex corrugatus. Next base: position 77,777,786 of record JAPXFY010000014.1, read on the forward strand.
CAGCTGCCTCCTCTTTCTCTCCCATTATGTAACACATCAGTCCCAATTTCTGATTCATCTAAAAACCTTGGTGTCTGCCAAGACTCTACCCTCTCCATGAACAACTTTGTTTCTCAAACTGCCAGATCTTGCTACTATCACCTCCATCGTATAAGCCTGATCAGGAAGTATCTCTCTGTCAAAACAACTGCAAAACTCGTTCATCTCCTTCATAATGTCTCGCATTGACTATTGCAATTCACTCCTGTCTGGTCTTCCTGCCTCCACCATTCATATCTTACAGCGCATTCAAAACAATGCTGCACGCCTTGTATTCAAAAAGAAAAAAGCTGATCACATATCTCCTCTCCTGGCACAACTTCACTGGCTCCTGTATCAAAGCGCATACAATACAAACTAGACACCATGTGCTACAAAAGCCTCAATAACGCAGCCCCCGATTACCTGTCAAGCCTACTTGAGATCTATGTTCCCTCACGTACCCTCCGCTCTGCCTCCAATCCTCTGACTTTTCGCTTTCCACGCACTAAGCTCAATATCTATGGTCCATGAGCCTTCTCTGTTTCTGGTCCACTCTCCTGGAACAAACTTCCTCAGTCCGTCAGCAACCTACTTTTGTCTCCTTCAAGTCTGCTCTCAAAACTCACCTTTTCTCCTCTGCATAAAATCCTGACCTCACTCAATCCCCTCTGCAGCCTGTCTCCACTCGGAGGGGAATCACATTGTAATATATAATTGTATATGATATGCTCTCTGTAATTTTCCATTGCTTTTATTCTTTCTCCCCATTTATAGCCATTGTGTGTGTGTGTGTGTGTGTGCGCGCGCGCGCACGTGCATGTGTGTGCGTGCGTGCGTGTGTGTTTGTCTGTTCAGCGCTTAGATTTGATTTTATCAAGATTTTGCGCTATATAAATATTGTAATTATTATTATTATTATTATTTCATTGTCTTCTGGATTTTATGGAAAATGTATGATAATAGGGCTATTTTCTGTCCAAAAGCATCACCAGGCTTCTTCAGTATGAATCTGGTAATGGCGGGGCGGGCTCATCACCATTTACGTCAATATGACAAAGCTCGTGACCTCTTCACCCGGGCCTCCCTTGTCATCCCCAGAAATCCAGATGAAAGACAGGTATAGTATGTTTACCATTTTGAAAATTGTTTTGTCAAAATTTGCTTTATTATTGTTACATATGACAACAGTAGTAAAGTAATGATGATAATGATAACAATAGAAATAATGATAGTAATGATACTGATGATATAATGATAATTATCATCATCATCATCATCTTGTTAAGTGTTTCCTGGGTATCATGCGTTGTTAGGAAGAATGTGTATGTATGTGTGTGCGGGGATGTGTATATCTATGTATGTGTGTGTATATGTGCATGTGCATGCACGGTTAACTCTTCAGAGACGTGACAGCGGACATTCCGCTGCAGCTGGCCAAACCATTAGAGACGTGATAGCGGATATTTCGCTGCGGTTTTTGAAAAATAGATGCAAGCCGGTCGCTGGTCTAAGGGAACTAACTACACATATAGGAACACTCTTTGGTATCTTCTGAAGTGTTTGTTACTTCCCTTGCATCGATTTTATCCCGATTAGTCACAGTTTCTTGCCTTTATCCAAACCAACCAGAGTGACCGTCCTTGCACCAAAATGGCGACATTTAGGCCTACTTCTTCTTCTTCTTCAAAGGATCGTCATAATCACTTTGCTGCTTCACCTGTGTGAAAGCAAAGCTGTGTTTGTTCTTTTATATCTTCTGGTCATACCAAGGACTTGTGATTATCTGGATTTCTGGATTATCTGATCAAGAATGGGTGTTTCACTGACTTTATGTGTTGGATTACTGTCGTCGGCAGCAATCAAAAACTTTTTTCCCAGAGCCAAAACCCTACCCCATTTCACCTTCTAGGAAGGTAAGTAGAATAGATGTATTGTCCTTGTATGTAGGTTCAGCTCAAAGAGCGTAAACTGAATTTTATTTTGATATAAAATATGTTCTTGTGCTGTAAAATCTGTATTTTTGAGAATTTTTTTTAAAAAAACCAAAATCGTGCGTCACCAAGGGTTGTGGCAGGTCCCGTTGATCGCGTCCACAATGGTTGTGCAAGGCCACTATATTACATCTTCAAAGAGTTAAAGTTGTATTCATTTATAGTATTTTGCTTTCCTTTGTTCAATGTGACTAGACATCCATAATACTTACTGTCAGTCATGTTTTGGTTTTGTTTGTTGTTGCTTGTTTAAGATTTAAGAAATGCAATGGGCTTGTTTTTGATAAGTACTGCTTGTGCTATTTAGATGAAATGAGTAGCGTTATTATCATCATTGTTATGAACAAAAAAACTGTAGTCACAGGGAATTGATTGACATATATATGCACATACATGGACAAGTTACACAAAATGTTTAGAACATTCATGCAATATGACAGTCCATGATACAGTCATGAACTGAGCAAAAGATTTTTTTTTTTTAAATATCTGAATAATAGTAATAAAAATGCTTTACCTATTTGCTGCATTGTTGATAGAGGACTTAAGTTGCAATTTCACAATCTCCTGAGCTTTGTTGATGTAAAACTTAGATCAGATGAAGTAGTGATACTCTTTCACATTCACCACCGCAGACATATCAGCTGCTAAGTTACACCATTTAATATTCCTGTCTGCACTTCCCTCCTCTCCCTTGAGTACAGCAGGCTCAGTGGTGTAACATGTCACTGTTGGGGGGAGGGGAGGGAGTTGGGAGAGTGAAAGAAAGGGGTGGGGTGCATCCTCTTCATCAGTGTGTGGGTTACTGTATGGATACGGATGTGTGTGATTGTGTGTGTGTGTGTGTGTGTGTGTGTGTGTGTGTGTGTGAGGGAGGGACAGAGAGAGAGAGAATATGTAATGTGTGTGTGTGTGTGCGCATGCGTGTGAGGGAGGGACAGAGAGAGAGAATATGTAATGTGTGTGTGTCTGCATGCGTGTGTGGGAGGGACAGAGAGAGAGAGAGAATATGTAACTAAAAGGGACTGGCACTGCAGGAAGGTTATGTGAGAATCTGGTGTAAGGGGACTGGCACTGCAAGAAGGTTATGTGAGAATCTGACGTAAGGGGACTGGCACTGCAGGAAGGTTATGTGAGAATCTGGTGTAAGGGGACTGGCACTGCAGGAAGGTTATGTGAGAATCTGACATAAGGGGACTGGCACTGCAGGAAGGTTATGTGAGAATCTGACGTAAGGGGACTGGCACTGCAGGAAAGTTATGTGAGAATCTGGTGTAAGGGGACTGGCACTGCAGGAAGGTTATGTGAGAATCTGGTGTAAGGGGACTGGCACTGCAGGAAGGTTATGTGAGAATCTGACGTAAGGGGACTGGCACTGCAGGAAGGTTATGTGAGAATCTGGTGTAAGGGGACTGGCATTGCAGAAAGGTTATGTGAGAATCTGGCTTAAGAATTGCAAATTGTTTTGTTACTGATGGGAGAAGTAGTCAAGTGAGTGAAAGTCGTACTTCCAGTCAGAAGGTCCTTGGTTTGATCTGCATAGACATCTCCTCCTGGTCACTTAAGGAAAGAGCTCATTTCTATCTCCCAAGAATTTTGATTTTAAATGAATTGAAATCTGTGAAGTTCATTTCCAGTGCAAATACTGTTCATTTGTCTTTTCATCTATCAACCTTCCACCGCACAGCAGAACAAATAAGCTCACAAACTGAATGTTTACGGATGAGTTTGTTTCATCATTTGTTTGTTTCATTATTGCTTTAATGTTTATAAATGAGTTTCACCATTTGCTTGATTCATTATTGCATGTGACAATCTTTTTGTCCTTCATAATATTAACTTTCATTTTGACTTTTGTTACTTACACAGGTAGAAAGAAACTCTAGGGAGAGCTAGACAACAGAAGGTCTTCAGAGAAGTAACCCCCTTTAGACAAGTGTTTCGGCCCTGAATTCCTTACACTCTCGGGGGGCCGGGCCACATCCAGGTCATGACTCCTGGATGCCCTTCTGCTGTTGTCTTTTTTTTTTTTTTTTCTCCCACGCCGGGGATCGAACCTGGGCGATTCTGCGCTTCAGAACTGCGGTACGCGGTTTTACCAATGTGCTAACGGGGCACACATCATCTGTAGGGAATTTAATCCTTATGAAGTTCACTTTTTTGGTTCCTCCTTGCCCAGATCCAGCTTGAGCTCCTTTCTGCTGCCTCTGCCATCGCTTTAAGGGCTCTAGTCCTCTTCTTCCCAGAAATGGCGAGTTGTTTCATGAGATCATAAGCGGAGGTGCCCACAAACCCTCTTGCCCCGACCTCTATGGCGAAGATTTTGACCCGCAGACCTGCTTTCTTCAGGGTGCTGGCAAGACCGGCGTATTTTTCGGTCTTGTAGATATGTGCTTCTTCCATTCTGCTTTCGTATGGCACAGTGAGTTCTATCAGAATCACTTGTTTCGAGGAGTCAGAGTGGAGAGCGATGTCTGGTCTCATGCCTGTCTTGCTGATGACATCTGGGTAATTTCTCCACTCTGGGAGGTCTGCTGTACACTCCCAGTCGACTGCTCCATCCAGAAGACCCTTTGGCAATGTGCTGGTTGTCATAGCCCTTTCGGGCCAGACCTGTTTCCCTCCTGCTTTGTAGAACGTTGTCATAGCAATTGGTGCGTTTGGGGTCATGGTTTTTTCGCTAACCACATCTGTGATCACTTTCAGAACTTGGTTGTGCCTCCATGTATACCTTCCTTGGGCTAGCGCTACTTTGCAAGAGCTTAGGACATGTTCCACTGTTTGTTTCTTCTGACAGAGCGGACATGCTGGGTCGTCTGCTTTCCCCCATTTCACTAAGTTTGCATTCGAGGGGAGCAGGTCATATACAGATCTGAGGAGGAAGCTTATCCTTAGAGGAGCCATGTGCCACATATCGTTCCAGCTGAGACTTCTTTGGAGTGCACTGTCCCATGTTGTCCATTGCCCCTGTTGACCTTGCTGGACTGCCTTCTGCACTCTTTTGACATCTTCTTCTTCCTTCAACTCCTGTATGATCATGTCTCTTTTTTCCTTCCCTTTGGCTTTGGACCACCACTGCATTTTTGTTGCTCCCAGTCCCTGTCTGTTGGTTTGCGTGTGTCCAATTATTTCTTTGATGCTGAGGTTTCTCTTGGCATTGTTTACAGCCTCTTGGACTTTCCACTTTCTGCCAGTTCTCAGCTTTGGATGAACTGCTCTCACGATATTGTCCTCCGATTCCTCCAGCATGCTCAACAGTCTTGCTTTTCCAACTTTGTATTCCTCCACTATGGATTTCAGAGGTAGCTTCAGCATTGCTTGACGACAGTAGAATGCAACATCAGTGAGACCAGGTGGGACACCGAGCCATTTTCTTGTGTATTTGTTGATTTTGGCTTCCATTGCTTCGACTGTGCTGGTGCAAATGTCATAGATTAGCAGTGGCCACAGCAGCTTTGGTATCAGCATGAACTGTAGACACCAGACTTTGTATTTGCCTGGCAGTCCGCAGTTATCTATTTTCTTCAGGCCTTCTTCTGCTGTTTGCTTGGTTTCACATCCCCTTTGTGTGTCTTTCAGGGAGTCATCATACCATCTTCCGAGACTTTTTACTGGCTCTTCTGTGACAGTGGGGATGGCTTGGTTGGCTACCATGAATTTGACTGAATCTGCCACTTTTCCTTTTCGCAGTGAGAGACTTCGGGATTTCTTAGGTTTGAACCTCATTCTTGAAGAGGCCACCAGCTCATCCAGCTGCTTTAAGATTTGGTGTGTCTCTTCCTCATCCGTGGACAAGACTGTTGTGTCATCCATGAAAGCTTTCAGAGGAGGCATCTGGTATCCATCTCCCAGCTTCACTGGACCTGAACTCTTCATTGCAGCTTTCAAGATGACTTCCATTGCCAACACGAACAGTATGGGAGAGATTGCACAGCCCATTGCAATGCCCACCTCTAGGTCTATCCAGTCCGTGGTGTATTCTTTGGTAGCAAACTGCATTGAGAACCCTTGGAAATACTTCCTCAGCATTGTTCGGATGTTTTCTGGGATGTGATACATTTCAAGAGCCAGCTGGATCATATCGTGTGGAACTGATCCATATGCATTCGCCAGATCAAGCCAAACTACGTCAATGTCTCTCTTCTCTGTTCTTGCTTTTTGGATGGCATCCCAAATCAACGTGGCATGTTCCAAGCATCCAGGCATTCCTGGTATGCCTCCCTTTTGGACTGACATATCCAGATACTTGTTTTCAGTCAGGTATTTTGTCAATCTTGCTGCCATAACAGAGAAGAAGATTTTCCCCTCGACGTTCAGAAGTGATATTGGCCTGAACTGATTGATGCTGCTGGAGTTCTGCTCCTTCGGAATGTACACTCCTTCAGCTCTCATCCATTGGTCGCTGATCTTCTGGTTCCTCCATGCTGATCGAATCATCTTGTGGAGCCACTCGAGCACTTTTGGGCATTTCTTGTAGAGCAGGTATGGTATTCCGTTTGGTCCAGGTGCTGACTTGGCTCTGGCTTTCTTTACTACGTTCTTCACTTCATCCAGTGTTGGTGGTTTGTTATTGAATTTTCCTTCTGGCGCTGCAGGCCAAACCAGATTTTGGATTTCAAGTGGTGCCTCGCGCTGAGAATCGGAATATGTTTCCCTGAGATGCTGCTCTAGGGTTTCCTTGCCCACTGTGAGAGTCCCTGATTTGGGTTGTTCAAACAGCTTTCTTGCAAAGTCAAAGGGATCTTTGAAGAAACGATCTTGAGTCTTCTTCTTTTTGCTCTTTCTTCGCCTTGCTGATTCCACTTTGCTGAGAGCATTGTTTTTGGCCTTCAGATCTTTCCAGAGTTCCAGGAGCCCTTGCTTCTCGAATTCTGAGGCAGTTTTCATTCGCTTTTTAAGCTTCCTTTTCTCCCTCCGGATGCTCTCCATCTGTTGCTGTCTTCTGGATTTCTGGGGAGGCGTTTTTGTCTTTGGCTGCTTCACTCCATAAGTGTCCCTGCAGATAGAGTATATGATGTCTCCGTATGTGTCAAGTTTGTGTTCCAGCGTACTGTTCCCTATTAGCGCATTCAGCTTAAGGACAAGTTCCTCATCTAATTTCTCCCATTGTTCTTTTGCACCGGCAGGCGGCAAATTGAGTTTTCCACGTTTGGCGTTGAGAGCTTGTGCAAAATCCGCATCAGAACCGTCAGCGTGGATGTCCTTGGCACTATGGTTTAATTCCTGGCCTTGGTCATCCAACGTCTCACCTGCTATCGCAGTGCGCTGCTGCTGGTTCGTATGTGTCTTCAAACAGCCCATTTTTGTCCTGTGGATCTTCATGCCACGTTTGGTGGTGAATCTCCTTCCACACGCACACGGAAATTCCAACTGGTCATTAATCATGGTCCGTTGTGCGTTTCCAGTCGTGATGGAGTCAGTGCCGATGGATTCATCATTCTCTCCCCCTTTCGGTGAATCCTGGGAGCATCTTTCATTTGGAAAACTCGTGGCATGTTATCAAAGGCAAGGTGGGAAGCCAACCCACAAAGCCCGCAGATCTAGTCTTTCCCAGTGTCCTTCGGTCTTTCCCGAATGTCCTCCGAACTATTCCCGGAAGTCAATGGACTGACCATGTGCAGGTAGAAAGAAACTCTAGGGAGAGCTAGACAACAGAAGGTCTTCAGAGAAGTAACCCCCTTTAGACAAGTGTTTCGGCCCTGAATTCCTTACACTCTCGGGGGGCCGGGCCACATCCAGGTCATGACTCCTGGATGCCCTTCTGCTGTTGTCTTTTTTTTTTTTTTTTACACATGTGTTGCCACTCAAAAGAACTTGATTGACAGTTACAGTCTTAACCAGACTGTAGATGTGCCTACCAACCAGCTCATAGCTCTGCCTACCCATAATCATGACAATACCCTTGATTGGCATTTTACTGTCAGACTGACATCATTGACCTTTTGGTTACTGACAAACTCATCTCTGATCACTTTGTGATATCATTTTTCCTAGTGATACACCAAGAATAGCAGTTAAAAGGAATCAAGTCAAGTAACATGAGAACTTTACTTACTGCTATTTTCAAGGCTGACCTTGTCTCAGCCCTTACAACCACATGGTCCGACTCTTCAGAACTTAAAGACCGTTACAACTCTTGGCTCAGCAGTCTGCTTGATATCCATGCTCCTGTAGTCACATGTAGCATCATAGACTGTACCTCAGCACCATGTGGACATCACTTGAAATCAAGTAATAATAATGATAATAATAATAATAATAATGTTTCTTTGTATAGCGCCTATTCCATATAAAAACATGCTCACCAGCGCTTTACATTTCGCTAAAAAAAGCAAATGGTGATAAAAATGTTCACAATTACATACACAATGAGAAAACAACAAACATTAAAGCTATAGTCTACAAGTAAGAAGACACATAAGAAACCACAAAATATTAAAGTTTACACACTGACTTATGTCATAAAAAAACAACAACAGATTTTTCTTATGAATAAAGAGGCACACTGTGTTTATATATCCATGTGTGTGTGTGCGTCCGTGCGCGTGCGTGTGCGTGTGTGTGTGTGCTTGTGTGTACATGTGTGTATGCGTGCATGTGCATCGCTGTGCGCATGTGTGTGTGTTTGTGCATGCGTGTGTATGTGTATGTATGCGTGTGCTGTGTTTGCATGCGTGTGTGTGTGTGTGTTTGTGCATGTAATAGTTACAAGTACATAAAATTATAATCAATATTATGAATGACAATAAAAACACATCACAGAAAAATTCTAATCCATATACAGAAAAAAACATAACTTCAGTATTACAGCATTAACACATTGACAATCAAAATTATCTCACAAATTATAATCTATTCACATATCATATATCACAGTTTACATACAAAAAAGGTTAAGAAATTTTTTAAAGTATTTCAGTCCCTTTCCCACTCAATATCTCCCCTAACCCCTCCTCAGCTATACACAAACATACAGTGATACACACACGTGCTCACACACACACACACACACACACACAACACAACACACAACACACACACACACACACACACACACACACACACACACACACACACACACACACACACACACACACACACACACACACACACACACACACACACACACTATAGGCCCTGATGCAAAATACAATTATACAGGCAGGAGAAATTAGTCTCATGACAGACTTGCAAACCTAGGCTTTTCAGGTTAGATGAGTTTGAAAGAGGTGGGTTTTCAGGTGCTGTTTGAAGGTTGAGAAACACTTAGTTTTTCTGAGAGACAATGGTAGAGAGTTCCATACATTTCGGCCAAAGACAGAGAAAGACTTTTTACCAAAGGTGTCTAGAGAGAAGCGAGGAACAGTCAACAGTGAGGTATCAGAAAAACGGAGCGTTCAGGAAGGTTTGTAACCCTGCAGGAGGTTGGCAAGATAGGATGGCATGTTCTCATGATAGATACACTGAAAGCAGAGACAGGCAGCTTTATATTGAATCCTAGCCTTTACCGGAAGCCAGTGAAGTGTTCTAAGCAGAGATTTTGCACTCTCATGCCTGGGCTTGCGGAGAACAAGGCGAGCCGCATGGTTCTGTATGTGCTGAAGTTTATATAGTTGATTGTCATGGAGACCTGTGAGTAGAGAGTTACAATAGTCCGGTCTAGATAGTATGAAAGAGACAGCAAGCTTGTTGGCAGCATCAGTGGAAAGAAAGGAGTGAATCTTACCTATTCTGCATAGCTAATAATACAGAGTACGGCACAACTGTTTGACATGGGCTTCCATAGACAGTGTTTCATCCAGGTAGAAGCCAAGACTTCTGACAGTTTGTGAGAAAGATACGTCACAAGCAGAGATAGACATGGGGGCAAGAGTAGCCTGATTAATCTTTAACTTAGTACCAGTAACAACAAGCTCAGTTTTATCATCATTCATCTTCAGCTTGTTTTCACTCATCCACTTGGAGACATCCTCTATACAATCTCTCAGACTGCATGCAAGAGCATCAAAATCTGATGGGCAGAAGAGCTATGCAGCTGTGAGTCATCTGCAAAGAAGTGGTATGAGTGACCTGATGGATGAATGACAGTGCTGAGAGCTTGTGTGTACATAGTGAACAGGACAGGTCCCAAGACAGAACCTTGTGGGACACCACATTTCAGCACAGATGGATTTGATTTGCGGCCAATGACAACAGACTGGGTATGGTCAGTCAGATAGGAGGTAAACCAATCCAGAACTGTTCCAGAACAGTCAAATGTGGTACGCAACCGCATTATGAGGATGCTATGGTCTATGGTGTCAAATGCTGCTGACAAGTCAAGCAGTGACAAGATAGACACACTCACATTGTCTGAAGCCTGAAGAAGGTCATTGACCACATGCAATAGAGCGGTTTCTGTGCTATGGCACTTACGGTAGGCTGACTGGAATGGCTCTAGCAGGTTGTGAGATTCCAGATACTGCAGAAGCTGTTCTAGTACAATATGTTCCAATACCTTCAATAGGAATGGTAGATTGGAAACTAGACGATAATTCTTCAAGCAGTCTGGGTCGAGGTTTGCCTTCTTCAGAAGGGGCTTGACAAGAGTGTGCTTAAAGCATTGAGGCACAACACCAGATGACAAGGACTTATTCATAATATCTGTGACAATTGGAGTAATTTCATCTAGACAATCAAATAGGATAGAGGCAGGGATAGGGTCAAGGTCACAGGACTTCTTTGGCATTTTCTTCAGTATCTCTCTTACACAACCCTCAGACATAGGCTCAAAATTTTGTAGCTGTGTTCCAACAGTGGGGCATGGTGTATCAGGGTCAAAGCTGCTTCTGATCCATTCAATCTTTCCAACAAAAAATTCATTGAATTTATCAGGAAGAGACTCTGGGGGGATGTTAGAAGGAAGCACAATATCTCCTGCTTTTCCCAACAACTGATCACTGAGGCAGAAGAGTTCTCTGAAACTATCAGCGCCTGAAATCTTGCCACATATGTAGTTTTTCTTTGCTTCACGTATCATATTTGTAACTATGTTACACTGCTCTGCGTACATTTCTCTATGAACAGTCAGACCAGACTCACGCCATGCATGCTCAACAATGTGCCATAGCACTTTAGCATGAATGACCTCAAGAGTCATCCGAGGGGCGGATATATGGTCTGATACTGTACGTGTAATGAAAGCGGCATGTTGGTCAAGCAGCTGATGTACGCATGTGTTATAAGTACATATGGGATCAGATGAATTGGACTGACAGGCTGACTCAAGTACTGTGTGAACATCAATCTTGAACACATGCTTCTCAATAGCCTTAAGGTTGCGTGAAGCAATTTTCTGTGTTGCTTTGCCAGGTTTTCTAAGACTGTTCAAAACAAATGACAAAATGATCAGATAACAGCATGTCACGAACAGATAAATCAACTACATCAGAAACACAGTTTGTGATTAGCCAATCTAAAGTATGGCCTTTGTGTTGAGCTAATGGACTATTTTAAAAAGAAAAGTGTGTGTGTGTGTGTGTGTGTGTGTGTTTCATCACATACACACACACGTGCGTGCGCGCACACGCACACACGCGCACACACACACACACACACACACAACACACACACACACACACACACACACACACACACACACACGCACGCACGAACGCACACGTCTAATATCACTTATAGTGAAAAGACATTAAATTAAAGAACGAACGAACGAACACACACAAAATGAAGTGTTTTAAGCAGAGATTTTGAAATCCCACGCCTGGTTTATTCCATCCCTTTAAAGATATACTGTTTCAGCCCTTAGTATCAGTTTAGTTGTTCAGATCTCACTGTCATTACGTCTTTTAAAAAATAGTGCATTGTTTCTGCCCTTGGCCCAGCATGAATTGCAACTTGAGTTGCCATATGCTAGTTAATGTATGAATGTATGAGTACATGTGAGTGTATTTATGTTTGTCTGTGTTTGCTTTCTTGTGTGTTTGAAAGACCGTATGATTTAGCAGGTGATTTATACATTTGTAGGCCAAATCATAATGGTGTCACACTGAGGGACATAGGTACTAAACTCACTTGACTATCCACAGACAAGCATATGCCCAACATACATGCAACTAGTTAACTCTCTCCCACTGTCTTCAAGGCAAAGCAGTTGTCTGCTTACTTTTAAAAAGCACTTATGAACATATATCTTAAGAATATATCCGAAATTGCAAAATTGCTCTTGTAAGTCCAGTCTTACTGCAGTTTTGTCTCTGTGTGTGTGTGTGTGTGTGTGTGTGGTGTGTGTGTGTGTGTGTGTGTGTGTGTGTGTGTGTGTGTGTGTGTGTGTGTGAGAGAGAGAGAGATGAAACACACACACACATACATGCATACAAACACAAGCACATGCACATGTGTGCACACACACACACACACACACACACACACACACACACACACACACACACACACACACACACACACCGCACACACTTTTCTTTTTTAAATAGTCCATTAGCTCAGTTGTTAGAGTGCCATGCTCTTAACACAGAAGTTGTGTTCAGCCCTTGGGCGGGCCACACTTGATACCCTTAGCCTTACAGGCATACATGTATGGCTTATGTGCAGGTATAGATCTAATCCATCACATCGCATCTGTTTCATCAGTGTATGTCACAATTCATTATTGAGAAACTGAAACTGAAATTGTACTGACTCAGTAACCCCCCTTCTCCCTTCTAATGTATGAATGTATGAGTACATGTGAGTGTATTTATGTTTTCCAAAACAAGTGCGACTGCCAGCGTCTAAGCAAACAGGAACCAGAAGAACAAGCAAACCAAAAAAGACGCGTATTCAATACAACAAGACAAGACAAGCGCAAATTTTTGGCCAACCGGACTTTGTCAAGCGCGAATGCACGATCACGAACAGACATCAACCAACGGAAAATAAGTAAAGGACTAAAAACTTCCCTGCAGCCTCATCCAGTGGAATTTATCCACTGGATGAGGCTGCAGGGAAGTTTTTAGTCCTTTTCTTATAATCCGTTGGTTGGTGTCTGTTCATGATCGTGCATTCGCCACTGGATGAGGCTGCAGGGAAGTTTTTAGCCATTTTCTTTGAAAATCTGCAAATGTTTTGATTTGCTGTTGAGAGTGTGATTTTTGTTTGTATGCACTGAATGAACACAGAAGAGAAAATAAATTTTGTTTTTGTTGGGATTATTTCATCTGTTTATACTGAAAATCTGAAAATACTGAACTACTTGAAAATAGAAGGAGAACCTGTATATAATCAATAAAGTAATATAGGCATAATTGTTTAGCTTGCTGGTATATCTAAAGCATACACAAAAGACAAAGAGTCACAAGATTTAGGACAGAAATGAAACAGGTCAGCTAACTTTCCTGATATTTTTATGAGCAGGGAAAGTCCCAGTTACTACACTTAACAAGTACTCAGATTATATATCAGAGTCATCTTGTGCAAGACAGTGACACATCAGGAAAATTAGCTGACCTCTTGCTGTTTTTGTTCTTAAACTTGTGAATTTGTGCATTTGGAATGGTTTTTGTTAGTTGGTTGGTTTATGTGTTTGGTTTTGTTGTTGTTGTTGTTTTGTTGTTGTTTTTTGTCTTTTGTGTCCTCTTGACAAAGAGCAGTTGACAAAAATTTGCATTTTGTGAATGTTACCTGATGTTGAAAAAGAGAAAAGAAAGAAAAGAATGGGGTAAAATGTTTATTTTAGAGTTAACGGTTAAAGTGGTATAGATAGTGAAAAAAATCAAACAAAACAAAGACCACATAATAAATAAAAACAATTAAACAAAGACCACATAGAAATAAAGGAACTTCAGTGGCCCTTTTTTGTTTGTTTGTTTGTTTTTTTCCCTTGTTTTTTTTTACAATGTCATCTGTTGTGAGTTTTAGATGCTGAACTACAAAAAGATACAGTTTCAGAGGCCTTTGCTTCCTGAACCCACCAGAACCTTACAGCCCCCACCTAAAATTTCCTCCCTAAAATTCCTTTTTTTTTTTTTAACCTTTTCTCATTCCTGCATCTGTGTCTAATCTGTTTGTGTTTGTTTGGTGCGCTTGTGAAAGGATCCATCTACTGTTGATTTTTTTAATATGTGACCTTTGATGCAATGTTTGGTTAAAGTGCACATTTATGAAATAATTATTATGCATTGATGAAGAAAACATTTCTTGATTATGCTTTATTTCTTTTAAGTTCATGTGAGAGAAAGTACAAGAAAAAAAGAAAAGAAAAGACTGCCATTATATTTAAAGGAATAGTTGCTCAAAAAAGAAATAGAATAGTCTGTTGCCCAAACAGACAGATGCATTTCTTTGATATGTTTTCATCAACCTGTTAGTGTTATGTTGAACAACAAGACTCCAACAGTTTGACTTCTAAACAGTTCTGAATAACTCAGTTTTTTGCTCCTGAGTTTCTGTTCCTTTGTAATGATTAGTATGCAAAATTATGTCAGATTTTCCCTTATGGAATTCATGATAAAATGTGTTGAATTTGAATGTATGATTATCATTGCAGGCCCATGCCAAAGCTGTGGAGATGCTGAAGAAGATGGATCACCATCACCATTAGAGAGGGATCCATCTTTGTTTTTACATACCCATCTCCACATACATACATGTTGTTCTTCATTTTACCAGCTCTTCAATGTCAGCCTTTGTCATTGATGGACTTAGAAAATAGACAGTTTCCCTCTTGATGCCCAGGTTTTATCTTGTCAGTATATTGTGCTCTTCAGTGAAATCTTTCAGTAGATTTGGCTTCTTCATATTCTTAGTCATAAATAAAACACATTGGTTTTGTGTGTGTGCGTGTGTTTGTGTATGTGTGAATTAGTACTATGTGCTATTTAAAGATATGTGGGAGGTTATGAATCAGTGTCTGTTAATATTATACTCTCTGCCATTACATGATCTTCAAAAACAAAGGCAAGAATGGTAGAGAAATGATGTGAAATTTTGTCCCTTCCCTCTCTCTCTCTCTCTCTCTCTCTCTCTCTCTCTCCTCTCTCCTCTCTCTCTCCTCTCTCTCTCTCTCTCTCTCTCTCTCTCTCTCTCTCTCTCTCTCTCTCTCTTCTCCCCCCCATCCCTTTTATTCTCAGTATGAATTGAGTCATATGGTGTGGCAGAGCTTTTAGTAACTTTCAGCAGATCTTATATTTAACCCTTCAGCTTATTTTTTATCATTCTGCCTAAAATAAATAATCAGGAGTTAACTTGTATGCTTTCAAATCATCATAGCCATGGAAATATTACAGAGTGAACTCTGTTACAGGGGTGAGAGTCAAATTAACACCAGTTATTCAAATGATGTTGCTTGTTTTGTTATCAACTGGACTGACGTGCTGTGATACATAATGATGGAGAAGGGTATGCTTATTAGTACAGTTGCCACAAAGATAGCAAATCTGAACTATCAGAAGTACTGATGAAATGAACATTTCACAGCAGACATTTTACTTGATGTCGTGATAGAATATTTCTGCTTCTGTCTTTACATATCCAAGTCTTTGGAAGAGTTGAACAGGTCTGAATAATCTTCTTAAGGTGAAAAATCACAGGAATGTAGGAAAGTTTATCATTAAACCAAAACTGAAAAAATGAGGATAAAAAGTTTGAATTAGATAGAGCCTAACAAAGAAATAGATTTTCAGTAAGTTGTAATCTACAATTGTGGTAGGCAATGTTTCATGGACGTATTTAAGAATACAAAATACAATAGCATCTAAATAAAACTTAGAAGAAATCTGGATTGTGGTATATTAGAATTGAAATGTTAAATAAAAAAAAAAATGACATTACATTGCAGATCAGTGATTCTTTTTTCTATGTTTCCAATGCAAGGTTTAGAAACTGACATTGAGAGCATTCAGACCAAAACCAGTTGGTGTTTGGATACTCCCCCCCCCCCCCCCGCCTCCCTACCATTTTTGTGGAGATAAGTTATATGTGTGCTTGTTGCTAGTCAGAAGATGCTGATGATGTAACAGTGTCTCTGTAATCCAGATTATTTGAATGTTGTTCTGGTCTTTTGTACATGTGTACACTATGTGTTGTCAGAGGGTCATTTGAAGAGGCTATTATGTTAGACTCCCTACCCCATTACTATATCTGTCCCACCCAATCTTGTTTCAAATCTCATTTATGACCGTCCAGCATGGAATGATTCTGAAGTTCCCAGATGTCAGATTTCAGGGTGGATTTTTTTCTGTTTCTCAAAGTATTTTTTCTCTTGCTTCTCATGTGGTAAACCATTTCTAATATTTCAATTAATGGTTGAGTTACATGGATTTACATAGGGTGCCCCACAAAACTGCTGTTTGGAGAAAATTGTAATTGTTGAAAACCTTGCCTATAAATGACAGCATTAATATTACTTTCCTTTCTGTTGTACTTTATTTCTAGTCTGTCAGATGAGATGATAAACTGAGGTTTCATGTGCAGCACACACTCAGTGGATGTTAATCTGTTGATTCATGCACCCTGTCCACCAGCTGCAAAAACTGAACCCTTTGACTCTCTCACCCTGTCAACCAGCTTCCTGCAGGAAGCTGGTGGATAGGGTGAGGGACTCAAAGATTGAAGTTTTTGCTCTGCTAGCATAGTTCACAATGCAGGATGCTAATGGACAGGGTGGGAGTCAACAGGTTAAAAATCCCAGAGCAGCAAAAGAGTAGTCCCTAGCAAAATTCTGTATTTATATCCACTATCATAATTAAACAGAAGTAAACATGTATAGAAAGAAGATAAATTAGTGGATGGTGGGAGAGCAATCTGAATTTCACAGAGTAAATCCCTTGTGACAAAAAAAAAAAAAAGGAAATGCAATTATAAAATACTGTGTAAAGGAGAAAAAATGGAAAGAGGATTTTTTGTTTCTTCTCTGTAGTACTTAAAAAGAAGGAAGTATTGTCGTACTTAAAGAGAGTGTGTATATATATATATATGTAAGCGTTGGTTTGCTAATTGTATTCATTTCAGTTTCCTATGAGTTGTTGTGTTCCTGATTTTTTTTCACTCCGGTTTGCCTCCAATGAGTTTTTGGTGTAACTTACAATGTGATGTCAGTTGTGTAAATGCTGTTGCTATGTGGTGACATGCATAAATGCTAGTGCTTTGTGGTGACATGATGTATATAAAGTTTTATTGCTGTGGGGTAACATGATGTGTAATTGTTAATGGTTTGGTCACATGATAAGTGTAAGTGCTATTGGTTTGTAGTGACATGATGTGTATAAGTGCTATTGCTATATGGTGACATATGTCATATTTAGTGTAAATATTATTGCAGTGTGGTCACATGATATAAGTGCTGTTGCCATGTGGTGACATGATGTAAGTGCTGTTGCTGTATGGTGATGTAAGTGCTGTTGCCATATGGTGACATGACGTAAGTGCCGTTGCCATGTATTACACGATATAAGTGCTAGCGCTGTGTGGTAACATGATGTAAGTGATGTTGCCATGTTGTGACATGATGTAAGTGCATTGCCATGTAGTACATGATGTAAGTGCTATTACTGTGTGGTGACATGATGTAAATGCTGTTGCCATGTGGTGATATGATGTAAGTGATGGTGATGTGATTTAACTGCTGTTACCATGTGGTGACATGATGTAAATGGTAGTGTTGTATGGTGACATGATGTAAGTGCTAGTGCTGTATGGTGACATGATGTAAGTGCTAGTGCTTGTATGGTGACATGATGTAAGTGTTGTTGCCATATGGTGACATCATTAAGTGTTGTTGCCATGTGGTGACATGGTGTGAGTGCTATTGCTGTGTGGTAACATGATGTAAGTGCTGGTGCTGTATGGTGACATGATATAAGTGTTGTTGCCATGTGGTGACACGATGTAAGTGCTAGTGCTATGTGGTGACACAATGTAAGTGCTAGTGCTGTGTGGTGACATGATGTAAGTGCTAGTGCTGTGTGATGACACAGTGTAAGTGCTAGTGCTGTGTGGTGACTTGATGTAAGTGGTAGTGCTATGTGGTGACAGCATGTAAGTGCTAGTGCTGTATAGTGACATGGTGTAAGTGCTAGTGCTTGTAATGTGACAGCATGTAAGTGCTAGTGCTGTATTGTGACATGATGTAAGTGCTAGTGCTATGTGGCAACATGATGTAAGTGCTGTATGGTGACATGATGTAAGTGCTAGTGCTGTATGTCGATATGATATAAGTGCTAATGCTGTATGGTGACATGAAGTGCTAGTGCTATGTGGTGACATAATGTAATTGCTAGGGCTATGTGGTGACATGATGTAAATGCTAGTGCTATGTGGTGACATGATGTAAGTACTAGTGCTATGTGGTGACATGATGTAAATACTAGTGCTGTGTGGTGACATGATGTAAATACTAGTGCTATGTGGTGACATGATATAAGTACTAGTGCTGTGTGGTGACATATGTAAATACTAGTGCTATGTGGTGACATGATGTAAATACTAGTGCTGTGTGGTGACATGATGTAAGTACTAGTGCTGTGTGGTGACATGATGTAAATACTAGTGCTATGTGGTGACATGATATAAATACTAGTGCTATGTGGTGACATGATGTAAATACTAGTGCTGTGTGGTGACATGATGTAAGTACTAGTGCTATGTGGTGACATGATGTAAATACTAGTGCTATGTGGTGACATGATATAAATACTAGTGCTAATGTGGTGACATGATGTAAATACTAGTGCTATGTGGTGACATGATGTAAATACTAGTGCTATGTGGTGACATGATGTAAATACTAGTGCTGTGTGGTGACATGATGTAAATACTAGTGCTATGTGGTGACATGATGTAAATACTAGTGCTATGTGGTGACATGATGTAAATACTAGTGCTATGTGGTGACATGATATAAGTACTAGTGCTGTGTGGTGACATGATGTAAATGCTAGTGCTGTGTGGTGACATGGTGTAAATGCTAGTGCTATGTGGTGACATGATGTAAGTGCTAGTGCTGTATGGTGACATGATGTAAATGCTAGTGCTGGTGTGGTGACATGATGTAAATGCTAGTGCTATGTGGTGACATGATGTAAATGCTAGTGCTATGTGGTGACATGATGTAAATGCTAGTGCTGTGTGGTGACATGATGTAAATGCTAGTGCTATGTGGTGACATGATGTAAATACTAGTGCTGTATGGTGACATGATGTAAATACTAGTGCTATGTGGTGACATGATATAAGTACTAGTGCTATGTGGTGACATGATATAAGTACTAGTGCTGTGTGGTGACATGATATAATACTAGTGCTGTGTGGTGACATGATATAAATACTAGTGCTATGTGGTGACATGATGTAAATGCTAGTGCTGTGTGGTGACATGATGTAAATGCTAGTGCTGTGTGGTGACATGATGTAAATACTAGTGCTATGTGGTGACATGATATAAGTACTAGTGCTGTGTGGTGACATGATGTAAATGCTAGTGCTATGTGGTGACATGATATAAGTACTAGTGCTATGTGGTGACATGATGTAAGTGCTAGTGCTGTGTGGTGACATGATGTAAGTGCTAGTGCTGTGTGGTGACATGATGTAAGTGCTAGTGCTGTGTGGTGACATGATGTAAGTGCTAGTGCTGTGTGGTGACATGATGTAAGTGCTAGTGCTATATGGTGACAGCATGTAAGTGCTGTTACTTTGTGGTGACAGCATGTAAGTGCTGTTGATCTGTGGTGACATGATGTAAGTACTAGTACTAGTGTATAAGTGCTATTGCTGTGCAGTGATACAATGTGTATGAATGTTTGTGTTATGTTGCTAAGTTTTGTAAGTTTGGCAAGTTTGGATGCTGTTGTAAACTGTGTTTAGCCGCTTTCTCTTTCTAAGTTATTGTATAGAAATGTGTCTCATTGTGAATGCAGTATGTGGTGATACAGAATTTATGTAGGCCCTACCTCCTTTTCTCTGTATTCTATTTATTAAAGATTTGGGGATGAGTGGCATTTTTTTCTCTGTTTACAAATGTTTGCATCACAATGATCTGAACATATGTAGTTGACAGACAAGATATTAACAGACAGTGTTGTGTGTTTTATTGAATTGATGTCAACATTGCTTACTGCCTTGATAGTAAACAGTCTGTTTTGAAAGACAGAGTATGAATCATCTGATCAGTGATTTCATCCTTAGATGGTATTATCATTTCCCATTGCTTTCTCCTGTCACTCTAAAGTCTTGTGTGATCTTTGCAAACACCCCGTCACTGCCGTACTCCCCACCAAACTTTCTTGTTTCTTTTCTTTCATCTGATTATCTCAGTCTCAGAAGTTAATCTCAAATGTTATGTGATGCCAAAAGATCATACGCTGTGAATCTGCTTGTACACAGCTATTGATTATTTGTTTGATGCTCTTCATTCATTGTCCATTTTTGTCTTTCCAGCCCTTTAATCATTGTGTCACAGTATAACCACCTCTTTAGTTGAATGAGCTTTTCATCTGATTTATTTAGATCAAGGTTCAAGATACACCAGTGAGAATATAAAGATTTCTGAATGGACTTTTCCTGTAGGCCTACTCTTTTAGTTAGTGCTATTTGTAGCAATGAAATAATGGTGTTCATTGATTTGTAATTTGTTCTACATTTCAGACATTTGATATATGTAATGTTTCTTCTCTGTTCTTCTGTGTTTTCTTCTTTTTTAATGGATTTTGTGTGACATTGAGGGTCAACCTGGGTTTTTTTACATAAATCCAGTGTTAACTGGTGCTACAGAAAGTTAAATAATACAAATGGGAATTGAGCATGTGCCCATGGCTGCTTAACTTACTGGAATTGTGATATAGTGACATGAAAAGGCCACAGATTGTTTAGAAATTATTCATTGTGATAAATGAAATGACAGTCATGTCAATGAAGCATTGCTGAAGAGGAAATGGTATGGTATAGATTCACCTGAAAATTGGCCAGATATTCTTGTCCATAATATTCTTCCATTTGCCAATTATAATCAAAAGATCATGTAGGCCTATATAGTCTGCGCAGTGATTTGTGTGCAGTCTGCCAAAATTTGTTTGCCAAAGTTTAAATGGTATGACACAAAACATTCACATTAATTTTAATCTGATTAAGAAAGGATGTAGATAATGTATGATTTTGTTGTTTGTACTGTAAATAATTTATCTCCCACTATTCTGAGAGGAATAACATTATCATGAGAACGGATGGTGAGTTTGTCACATAAAGCTTCGATTTGATCAGAACAGGATGTGCAGTGCATTGCCAGCAATCTGTTCCAGTGAATGAATAGATCTAGGTTCTCTTTTAAGAAATTATCATTCACATACTGTGAGTATATGTAAAGATTTTATTTAGGACTTAGTGAGTATGTAAGTAAGAACTTTTTACAACACATGCTGTCATTTTCAAGTGCTGTCAGAGCTGAAACACAAGTGATGGCGTTTTTCTGTCAGCTTTATTGTGATAAACATGTTAATTCTATCACTAGAAAAATATTTTGTTACTTCTACCTATAGCATCGGTTTGGTTGTCTGAATAGCACTACATTGTGGATTTCAGTTTGCTGCTTAGTCAGACAATGCTGTTCAGCTTGAAGCAGCCATTGGTTTTACTGCTCTCTGCAGTGTCTTTCAGCTGCCACAAAAGCAGACCAATTTTGTCACATGATGCAGATATACCAGATGGATGATTGTTCTGTTCATCAGCAGCAGAAAGCTAAAAAAATCATGCACAAATTGATGATATGTTGATAATAAAACTCTAGGCTTAACCAGTCATAGCAGATATTGAAGGGAAGACAAGCATGTCAATGCCTGTGAAAACGTAATTTTTTTTTTCATTTTGCCATCCACCAAAAACCTTTGAAAGATTTTGATTATGGCTATCGTGCAATTTGTAATTTCATTAATCCTACTTATTCGTTAGGATTGAAAACAAACTCAAGTCTTGCAAAACATTGTAAATCTGATGGCATGCAGTCGGCTTGAAGAGCCATCTCTGTGAAGACTTCAAGATTTATATTGACACTAGTGACAGCACTGGATTGGAAAGGGAGATTGGGGGAGAGGGCATTACCAATCAAGTGCCTACATTCAGTGCATAAACAGGAATGCCTAAGACTTTGATAATCAAGTTCAGTGACATACCAACATTAAATCTTAAACAAATGAGAATTTTATGACTGTATTAAATCTTAGGTAGGCAAAGGCGAACAGCAGTATTTGAGAGAAATCATCTGTTGATAAACTCATTTCAGACTGGTAGTATGAACCATAACACAGTAATCAGTGACTAAGTCACACGTGCAAGCTGATTTGATGGAGAATTACATCGTCCATTGTTCTGTGTCATGACACATCTATTCAGGACCAGTAGTGTGTTTCTGCTTAATATTGATGAGTATAGTGAGATTGCCATTGTGTACCAACAAAATTTGTCTTGAACAGGCAGCTGGACCCCAGTGGTACAGAAATTGTACAGTCTGGGGTGCTGCAAGGGCTACTGATACAGTAAAAACCCTACCTGTGTGGCTCTGCCATAACAACTGTCATCAGTTATTTGTCAGTAGTACCAGTTTTGAGTGTACAGCAATCAGAAACTGTGGTTTAGTATTTTTTGTAATCATTTGATCTGAAAGATCCTACTATTACTGTTAAAATACTACGTACTACTCAAGTTTAGATTGACACAATTTAAGCAATTTACTGCCCTGTCTAAAACCGCAAATTGGGCTGCTCTCCTGGTGGCAAAATAAACTGCAGTCAAGACATGGTTGCTTCACACTCACAGCAGCATAAAGGCAACCAGCAAATTAACAGCAAGCACAGATGCAAATCACATCAGAGCATTATTAGAACAACTGAACTGATACCAAATGCACAAAGCAATATAAAGAATTTGAATGATACATGTGATTTGCTGAACTAAATCATATGGGATAACACATTCCAAATGTGTCGTACTGAAGCAATCATGTTATCAAAATAGTAGTGATGTGTTTTTGTATATAGCTGAACGCTTCACAAAGCAACGTCTTAAAGAAATGACAGTAGATATAATTTTATGTAGCCACCAATGATTTTTGTTTGTGGGTGAATGTTATCACATGTAGTCATATAAACAACATGTAGTAGGGCTATAACAGAGTATATTAACATAGTCTTGATGGCTGAGGAGAAGCATTTATTCCCCATGTTTCAGCAAATGTTGCCACAGTGGCTCAGGTCCAAGCAATAGAATAATGTTAAGTGTGTAAGTGTGTACACAGTCTTATTCATTATTCATTTCAAGCGTTTGTGTATATTTTGCTTAATGGATGAGATGGAAGTATGGATCAGTGCATTGTATGCTTTTGAATAATGTAAGTTTTGATGTTTAGCATGACTTTTCCGCATGCATTGTTATTGTACTTTCTTGTGGGGTTGGTTGTTTTGTTTTTCGGTTTTTTGGTTTTTATACAACACCCACCAATGTCTGTTTCGTAGATCCCAGTTCTGCTGGTTTTAAACAAATAGTCTGATTTGCTTTTGGTTTCTTGCTAATCTGATTTGCTTTGGGTTTCTTGCTGTCACATAGATCTATATGAATATCACCTTTCAGATTTTACATGTTTACTTCTTCTTTGTAAATGTCTTTACACCTTAAATGGTGGCTTGGTTGGCATGTAGATATTCCCACTTTCTGATCTGACTGCACATGTGTGCATGGCTCAGAACTTGTGTTCACAACCTCTGATTTCACCCAGCAGTGTATGGGTGTCTGACCCTGTTTAGGGTTAGTTTTGCAGCAAGGGAAAGGAGATGGGCACTGCCCTCATAATGCTTGTCTTAAACACAGTTGAGGTCTTACCATCTCTCCCTTACAACCGCTAAGTTATGGGACAGCTTTACTTTTTTACTATAAAGAAAACTAGTTTTCTTGATATACTGATCGTTATTTGCATACATCATAGAACAGTTTACATAAATAATAAATGAAACATAAATGATAAATCATTGAAAATGATTGTTGATGCATGATAGACATATAATTAAGTAGACACACCCTTTGTTTTCTTGTCTGTTTAACTATTTTGTCATTTGTGAAACTGGGTGCACAATATCTAATTGGTAATTTTCCTCCCAGAATTTCATCAGGATTCTGGGTCAAGCGAGAGAATGCAAGAGTTCGTCATTCTCACATGAGTTCCTGTCAGAGTTGTACCTGTGGGGATCATCCGTCCTCCTTTCCCAATTTATTCTGGCTTCACTACATGTTTTAGAAAGAATCTGTTGTTGTTGATAATCACTGTGATGTACGATCATACGTTTCGCAACTGGAATTCCTAGGTAAGCTAGATCTAGACAGTTTGATATTTATCATCTTAAACTGTCGGCTGGCAGATGCCTGAGGTGGATTAGTTCTGTGCAAGCAAGCGTGGTATTGAATCTACACAGCGACCTCTTTGTGTCTAACTCTCGGTTGCAAGTACAAAGAAACAGACGTTTAGTCTTGTCGGCCACTGCATGGCCCATACTGATTACTTTGTAGTCTCATTTGGCTACTTGGGTAGTCCCATTGGCTACTTGCGAGTCCCATTTGGCTGTCTACAGTCCCAAATACTGCTTTGCAGTGCATGGTAGTTCTACCATCGTTTGGTTGTATAGTACTATTTCACCTGTCTCTGTCGCAGTCAAGATGGTGGATACCTAACCTGTCGAAACACAGAAAGAAAAGTAAAACAAAATCGAATCCCACTTCAAAGTTAGGACAACACAAGAGAAAAAGAAGGACAATGAAGACTTGCAGACGACCTATGGCAAAATTCTAGATGCAATATCCTTTCTAACATCGAAAATAGCCGAACTTCAGTCAACTACAGACGAATTTAGCTCTCATGTAATCAACATGGAAGACCGAGACAAAGAAAATGCCTCAATCAGGATGGGCGAGAAAGATGAACAAGGAAACGATCTGAGCCCGAGCAATTCCAGAAAGAGGAAAGTTTCTGATAGCTTTGATTTCGACAACGTCATGCACAACGATGACACTGATGATACACTAGACACTGATGACAATTCATATTTTGGTTTTGACTCGTATATTTGTGTCGTGTATTTGTGTGGAACAAGAAGGACCTAATGTGGATGACGCACTTCATCAACTTTTGATACAGGACTTAGAAATGAGACAGAAAAAAGATCAAGGAGCTGCTGCAGTCTTGTACTAGACCAAAGACTATTCCGTCCATGAGAACACCAAAACTAAACCCAGAATTAGTTCTCTTGACACTTTTAGGCAGGAAACATGACAACTATCTGGCCACTGTACAGGATCTAGTAACGGGATGTCTTACACTTGTTGCAAATCTCATGGACAATCTAAAACAGAAGCAGACCAGAAAGGAACTAGCCCAGTCCAGGGAGATTTTTCATAAATTGGCAAATGTGTCACGTCTGCTTATCTCTTGCCACAAGGGCGTGTCCCAAGCATGCCAAGATGCGGTACGTTCAGGGCTACCACTAGACATGCGGCCTCTCACCCACTTGAAAAATTTCAGTTGTCCAGTCAACAAACAACCTTTTAGGTGACGATATCAAAAAAAGGATAGAGGAGACTACCAAGACACAGAAACTTTCTGGAAGAATGGGGTTTCCAAAAAAACAGACCATGGAGGAGTCGGAACATATACTCCATCTGACCCATACATTATGAGCAGCAAGACATCACAGCCTCAGAAGACCAGGCCATACAAATCAGCCACAACACCAACTCCACCACACCCTGAAGATAACGGAAGAAAGAATGACTCCTTCACCTGCAGAAAGCCCACCCCATGCACCCTTACAACTTGGTGAGTGACCTACATCCTTTCCCCACCAGAATACACCAGAAAAAGGGAGAAAAATAGCTGATCATTTAGAAAACTGGAAAATGATTACTAAAGATCAATGGATTGTGGATCAGATCAAAGGGGTTAATATCCAGTTCCTTTTAGACCTACCACTTGCTTTACCAAAAAAAAAAAAAAAAGGGACATGCTTCTCAAGTTCAGTTACAGACAATCCAGCAGGAAATTCTGAGACTGGAACTAAAAGGTCATTCACCAGGTGCATCACACCCCTGGGGAATACATATCCAGTGGAAGAAAGATGGTCAGTCCAGATTTGTCTTAAATCTGAAACGGTTGAACAGATGCGTTGAGAAATTAATTAAAAAATGGACACAGTAAAACAAGCAGTTAGCCTTATGAAACAAACTGCTTTTTCGCATCCATCAACCTCAAGGATGCTTATTACTCTGCGTTGAGAAATTAATTAAAAAATGGACACAGTAAAACAAGCAGTTAGCCTGATGAAACAAAACTGCTTTTTCGCACCCATCAACCTCAAGGATGCTTATTACTCTGTCAACATTGCAAAAAGCAGCACTCAGTTGCCAAAAACAAACTGTATGATTTTAAGCTCTTCCCCAGGGATTTCATGATTCCACGAGAATTTTC
Organism: Monoplex corrugatus; assembly: GCA_030674185.1. NCBI lineage: Eukaryota > Metazoa > Mollusca > Gastropoda > Littorinimorpha > Ranellidae > Monoplex > Monoplex corrugatus. The sequence goes on from JAPXFY010000014.1 coordinate 77,804,285, forward strand.
ACAAAGATCTTGAAATCGGTCCTTGGTTATCTCCATCAGCAAGGACATATAGTAATCATATAACACAGATGACACATTGTTACTAGGTGACTCATATGAATTCTGCATACATGCAATAAAGATACTACTTGTATGTTGGCCAAACTGGATTTCACCATTCACCCTGTGAAATCAGTGAATCAAAGCAGTGCATTGAATTTCGGGGCTTTCAGTTGCATTCAGTGTCCATGATTGTTGCTATCAGTAAAAAGAAAGCTGAAAACTCACGGAAGCCTGTACCAAAATAAGAAGAGAGACAAAGTATCTATCAAACAACTGGCTGAACTCATTGGCAAAATGGTGGCTGCCCAGCCTGGCGTGTGGATTGCCCCAGGTTTCTATAAACGTCTTGTAATTGCAAAAACTAGGACACTAACTAAAAACGAAGAAATTTTGATTGTTACATACAATTTACAGACACACTCAAAGAGGATATTGAATGGTGGATTCAGAACGTGCCCAAATATCCTACCCCCTTAACATAGAATGAACCTATTGTCTTGGTTCAGTTAGACGCGTCAGGGTCTGGTTAGGGAGGGGGTAGTGAGATATAACACATGGACAAACAGCACATGGTCAGTAGATGAACAGGGAGATCACATGAATTGCCTTGAACTCAGATCAGCTCTGTTTACACTTAAATCCCTCTGTAAAGAAACCCAAAATGCCCACATTAAATACTGTCGGACAATAACACCATAGTCAGTTGCATTAATAAAATGGGAGCACAAAAACCAGAGTGTAACAAAATTACCAAGGAAATTTGGCTATTGTGCCTACAGTCAAACAATTTTTTGTCAGCAGCCCACTTACCAGGGTCTAAGAATATAGATGCTGATTTAGAGTCTAGGACCCACAAACATGAACTGGAATGGAGTCTAGACTATGATGTTTTTACAAAAAATATGCACCAACTTGGAGAATGCTCAATCGACCTGTTTGCATCCAGGTTAAATGCTAAAATACAGAAATATCTATCTTGGAAACCAGACACAGAAGCATGGGCTGTGGGTGTGTTTAGCCTAAATTGGAAACAGTTCAACTTTTGCTTTCCTCCTTTCAGTCTCGCCCCAAAGATTCTGCAACAACTGGAACTACAAAAGGCATCTTCATCACCCCATTTGTGGCCAACTCAGTCTTGGTATACCAAGATCTTTCACCTTCTGACAGGTTACCCAGTGCTTCTATCTCAAAAACCAGATCTACTGACCATCACAACAACTGGCAAACTTCATCAACTCCGGAACAAAATAATGTTGATGGTCTGTGGATTATCAGGCAAGCTTTGCAGACACAGGGACTTCCTACACAAACTGCAACAATCATCATGTCAGCTTGGAGACAGGAGACAAAAAAGTGTTACAACACTTACATCAAAAGATGTTTACTTTTCTGTTCTGAACGGGATAAAAATCCCTTTTCTCCCTCTCCATCAGAATAACTGATTTTCCTCACTGCTCTTTTCCAAGAAGGCAAAGGTTATAGCTCCTTAAATATTGCTGGGAGTGTTGTTTCTGTGTTCTCTTGGAATGATGACAAATCTGTAGGATCCCTACCTTGAGTCTGCAAAATCGTACAAGGTGCATTTAATCAGAAGCCTATAAGGGGTTACTTGGGGTGTAGAGATGGTTCTTGACTTTCTTAGGAAATGGTCTCCTGCTAAGTGCTTGTCCTTTCCCCAGTTATCACTGAATGTAGTGGTGCTGTGTTTGTTGACATCGGGTCAACGGGGCCAGACTGTCTTGTTGATGGATATCCACAACATATCTTGGAATAGAGGAGAAGTTAGATGTAGGATTGGAGACTTGATCAAAACCTCAACACCTACATGACATCAGTTGGGTCTGTCCTTCACAGCCTATCCACCTGACAGACGCATTTGCCCAGTTACCTACCTACAAGCATTACTTCAAGCGCCCAGAAGCATTATGATGCTCTGAAACTAAACTTTTTATCACCTCGCAGGACTCCCATAGAGGCATCTGCCGAGACACATTAAGATGTTGGACGAAGATTTGCTTGCCCTAAGCTGGCATAGACATGACTATTTTCACACCACATTCTACCCGCTCTGTGGCCATAGCAAAAGTGGTAGGAAATGTTCCATTAAAAACTATCCTGAAAATGGCTGGCTGGAAACATAAAGCACTTTTGCTGCACATTACCACAAGCCTATGCACATGCACGGTTTGGCAAAGCTGTCCTTCAAGGAAATAAAAGCAAACAGACGCAGGTCTCTCAAATCTCGCTTGATCCAGAATCCTGATGGCATTCAGGGAGGCAAAACTCCAGAATTAAATGAACTGACCTTGTGACGTTTGAGTGGGGTTTTGCAGACCAGTATGAAGTCAGGATGGGATCAGGCACCTCTCCCTTAATCTCTATGAATACTTAATGTTTTCAAACAAACTAGACTCTCTCAACTCTCTTGAGTCTCCGTTCCCTCCCTTGCCTGATCCTGCCTGCTCCATTTGCATATTTAATCTGACAAACTCTCATGTTCTTTCACCTGATCCCATCCTGACTTCATACTGGTCGGTAAAACCTCACTCAAACGTCACAAAGTGAGTTCATTTGATTGTGGAGTTACAGTATTAAAGTGTTTGTAATGCTGTCATTATTCTATGAGTGATTCATGCCAATATCTAAACTTACTAAACTCAAGAATGCCATGTGCTATGTCTTGTCAATAAGATGTGTCTTAAATTCAAGGCATGAGTTCATGAATACAGAATCTTCCATTTTTTATCCAGATGCATTTAATCTTTTTTGTATGTCACAATTTCTTATTTGTTGTATTACCTCACTTATTGTTGTTTTAATGTAATAAGAATAAACGCATGCGTCAGAATCGCAATATCAAAGCCATTAGAACAACCTAGCTTGTTGCCTAAACAGATTGTCAAACCTGTAGAATATATTAACTGACAAAAAGGAAGATATTGTTTATTTGAAATGGACCATTGTTCAGTTTCATAGATAAAGTACACAATGATATAACAATTTCCAAGCATAAAAAGGAAAGACATTGTTTATTGGAAATTGGCCATTGTTCAGTTTCATAGATAAAATATACAATAATATATCTTAACAATTTCCAGGCATAAAAGTAATATGATTCTCTAGGTTTGCCTGTTTCTTTTGCCTATTGAATTCAGTTTCGTATTGTAAAATAATGCCCTTTTTTCCTAATTAAACTGTTGTGGGATGGCGTAGGGTCAAATGGTTGAGACAGAGAAATTATTATAAGGAGGCTGTATTACATTGAGATATAGATACCTGTTGATACTCATTATCATTTTTATCAGAAGTCTTCTACACAATTGGAATGTCTTCAGTTGTTCATCAGTCAGCATAAAACTTGCAAGATTCAAGTGTAAGTTGTATTGTGATGCTTTTATTGCGAGTAATTCTTGTCAAGCACTTTAAAGAATGTCACATAAACTTTGATCTGAAGACAATTTGTGTGTTCCCATAAAAAATGTTTTAAGACAATTTGTAGTTCACCGCAAAAATATGTCTGCATGAATTATAAACAAACAAAATGACTTTGATACGAAGATACTTACATGCTTACAGCAAAAGTGTGTATGTGCAATTTGTAAACTAGTGTTTTTGATACAAAGACAGACAAGAGTATTCAACGATAGCAAGGTCACGTGATTTGTAGGCCTACTTGAATTAAATTATTAGATTCTAGCCTGATGTCAGTATGTAGGCTATGTCACAGAGTCCTGTCAGTTGTTCCAGTATTTTTTACCTTTGTATGCAAAATCAAACAGTTGTTTTCACTTTTTCTTGTTTCAGCTGTTGTTGTGATTGATTGATTGGTTGATTGATTGATGATTGATTGATTGGGTAATTGACTGAATTATCTGAAAAGTTTTAAGTCGACAAGTACCATTTTAAAGCAGAAAGTCTGACCACACTTATGTATATGAGACCATTTTAAGGGTCAAACTACACTTTTTCACCATACCACAATGTAGAACCGTTTTAGATATGAAAGCTTCAACCAGGTTATAACAATAATACCTCTTAAGGTTTGAGGACCACTATCATTTTTTTTAATTATTTCAGCCTTGCCGCAGGTAGAGAGTTTATGTGGGTCATATGGATTTGAAATCTGTACTTGAAAAACGTAGGCTTTACGTAAGGACAGTTTGTAAGACAATCTGTTGTTCCAAGCACACAGGTGTACATGGTCCTTTAGTGACATTGAACAGACACCTAAAGAAACGAAAGGAAATGTTTCACTTTCTTTCCAGTTTTAAAGCAGTCATGCCCAATTGTATAGATTTTTTCCGGTAGAAAAACATCCTTGCTCACTCATGAGAGTGCACATAAGAAGTAGTTTTTAAAGATGTTAAATTTCTCTTAGCATTGTAAGGACCATTCTAAATGTAAGTCAACCACAGTGTAGTGTAACTTTCTACGGATTAGTTGATATGTGTGTGTATGTCTGTGTGTGTGTGTGTCTGTGTGTGTGTGTGTGTGTGTGTGTGTGTGGTGAACGTTGATTCAGGGCAGTCCCAAATTACTCCAGTGTAAACAAGCTCCAAGATTCTCCTCAGAAAATTCCAGGTTCTGATTTCACCTGGCAGACCTCTCGGGTAAGTCGGGACCCTGATTCCCCTAACATACTTCTTTGGAGAATCCTTAATCTTGATTTACACGAGGGTAATCGAGATTGCCCTGTATCCAGGTTGACCCTCTGACATGTATAATATATATCTGTTATTTTCTTTTTTGTTTTTAGCTTTCGGTTTTTCTGTGATATGTGCCTATGCACGTTCTCATGCGTACATTCTATTGGTGGTACGCTGCTGCACTGTCTTTGTTGGGCATATGTGTGTACTGGGTGTTCTCATGTTTCCATAAGCCACTGGGCATCAGCATGACTTAACAGGATCTTTAAAGTGAATGTTTGATGTTCTTTGTGTGTGTACACATGAAGAGATTTTAAACACTAACAGATCTGCATACATCTTTACCTGGGAGATAAGGAAAATCTCCATCTTTTGCTCACCATGTGAGAGATATCCTGGCAGCATTAACCCCAGACATGGGACTAAGTGCTGCTTTATCTAGTAGGCTCCCTCTGTCTGGTCAGATTTGTATAAACGTGTCTAGGCCCCATGTCCGCAAACATCCATGGATCCAGTCAGCTCCATCCAATCAGCACTCTCTGCGATCAGGTAGTCTAAGCCATGTGATTCATTCTCTGACCACCGTTTTAACTAAAAGAACATTAGGGTGACCTCTCTGTTTCACCCGTCTCATTTTCTTGTTCTTAGCTGATTTGCCACTAACTATTTGCTTTTTTTTTAATTTTTTTTTTACTTCAGCCTTTTATTTTTCAATTGCTGTGAATGGCTTGAATGCTAATTGTGATTATTTTTCAATATTCACTGATGTTTCTGTTTTGAAGATCATCTTGGTGGACTGGCTATCATCGAAGTCTGGATAGCTTGGAGTTTGATTGAATGATTTGGTCAGTTTTCTAATGTTGGCACCCACCTGAGTTGATATTGCCGATTGGGATAATCATCCCAGGGAAGTGGGGGAAGTGGGACGTATCTGATCCTATACTGACACCACCAGAACAACAATGATGTTAAGATGGGACAGTGAAAAGGCCACTTTTAATGTAGTACATCCCAGGATTCGAACCCACAACCATTAGTATGTGAATCCGACGCTCAACCAACTGAGCTACTGAGGCCCGCTGCTAACTTGGAGTAAACCAGTTTGATCCTTTATCCACTGATCCCTGAAGTGTTAAAAACCACCATATAACCACCCGCACCAGGATGTTAGTGTTGCTCCGTCATCTGAGCTAAGAAGAGCTTGAGAAATGCAGATGGTTCTTTCAAGATCTCTTTTGTGGCAACAAATTCTGCTGTCTCTTGTTTCTTTGCCTCTAAGCCCCATTCGAACCAAGGAGGCGACATGCCCCTCCTCTATTGTTTAATTTCTGCACTTAGTTTATGACCCTAAAATCAGGATTTTTCCCCCTAAATCCCTTTTTAGTTGATCTAGTAAACTTACTACGTCGGACCACCATTGCCTTCCTCCCATTCCCACTCATATTACTTTAGTCCTCGAGAAGAATATATTCTTTGGGCCATCAGATGAATGACCGGACTTAGGTCTGGGCTATCTCAACGATAGGAGTGCAGATTGGAATTGAGGGCATCGGGCCTAGAGTTGTCATACCACCCAAATGTCACTACAGAAAGGGAGCCTGCTGGCTAAGGTAGCACTTGGTTCAGTGTGGTAAATACATTTATTAAGCAGGGATTGAGGATAATAATACATTATCTCTGACAGAACTGTTGCATCAAAAGAAAAGAAAGGTGAATCAAACATGAGGACAAATAGGTGAAGCAGGATGCCATTGATGAATAGTGATTCTGTCGGTATGATTACACAATTGCACACCATCATGTTTTTGACAGGGATTTGGTCAGATTATTTTTTAACAAGAATTTTGCTGTACACACACACACCAACACACACACACACACACACACACACACACACACACACACACACACACACACAGATATATATATAAATATATATATATATATATATATATATATATATATATATATATTTGCTTTTCATGTTGGCAAGGTGACAATGAGTATTATATTTGAGTGTGTATTACAATCGTTCTTAATGCTGTGCATGTGACTGAATAGTTTGTGTTTAGTAAGATGAATACCAAATAAATATAATTATTGGTACATGAACCGTTTTGTCTGGTGAAAATGTTCTGGGCTGTGTGCTGTGCGCACTTTCTGTCTTGCTATGTGTTCGTCTCTCTGGAGTCTTAATTGTTAATTTAAACATTCAGTGTCTTTCTTTTGCGATACGTGCAGGCGACAAAAATGTATAGTTCTTAACTGAATGAAGCTTATAGTCTGAGAATTCAGTCAGACAAGGACAGTTTGCTGTGAATTTCATCTTGGTGCCTATCTCATGGCAGGAATCTCTGGTCTCTTTTTGTATCTTTGGTAGTTCCTAGAAAAGTGTATGATTTGGGCAACTTAAGATGTGCATGTCTGATGTTGAAATTTCACAATTAATTTGATGTTTTTGTTCTCCTTATTCACAGATTCAGTCTTTTGTTTGTTTGTTTGTTTGTTTGTTTGTTTTGTTTTGTTTTGCGATTCAGTCTAGTCATGTATATTCTTAACATACCGGTAGCATACTCATCGTAGGCCTACTTTCTCTCTTTCCTTGTGTACAAGTTTAGTTTTAGTTTAGTAATAGGGACATAACACATTAGCCGTTTGGCTATTTCAAGTCCCATCATTTTTCTTTTTCTTTTCTTACACTCGTAGTCAAGGTCTGTCGTACGCCCAATTTTTTGATGATTCATTCATCATATTCGTATTTAAGTTCAATGTAATGTTTCCAATGGTCAAGCTGGTTTTTAAACGAGTTTGTGTTTTGTGCTCTTTTAATTTCGTTTGGTAATTTATTCCATACATGTGCAATTCTATTTGTAAAATGAAACTTTCTGATGTTAGTCTTGCAATATTCTATAAATATTTTATCAGTATTATTTCTTGTTTTGTCATAATTTGTCAGTTTGAAAAATTCTGTTCTATCTACGTCATCTATATTGTTAAAAATCTTGAAACTTTGGATCAGATCTCCCTCATTCTTCTTGCTTTTAAACTGGGTAAATTGAGTAATTCTAATCTTTCTCTATATGAATAATTTTGAAAACCATGAATTAATTTAGTAGCTCTTCTTTGTATCTTCTCTATCAATGCTGACTCTTTTAAGACGTGGAAACCAAATAATGTTACCATACTCCAAATGAGGCCTCACTAAGCCTTTGTACAAATATAAAAATGTCTCCCTGTTTATGTATGAGAATGTTCTTTTTATGATTCCAAGCATCTTGTTTGATTTATTAACAACATTTTGAATGTGATTATCAAATTTGAGACTTTTATCAAATATTATTCCTAAATCTTTTTCTTCTAAACATTCTATTATTATCATTTATCATAGAATATTTGTTACATGGGTTACTTTTTCCGAAATACAAGACTTTACATTTTGAAGCATTAAAGAAAAGATTCCAAGTTTCTGACTAATGGACCAATGTATCTAAATCCTTCTGCAATATACTATGATTAGAAGATGTATTGTAAATTTTAGTGTCATCTGCAAAGATCTTACAAAAACTATTAATTTTCTGAGGTAAATCATTTATGAAAATAGTAAAAAGAACAGGACCAAGTATACTCCCTTGAGGTATACCACTCAGTACGTCTGTATATTTAGAGTAATCATTTCCAACTCTAACTAACTGTTTTCTGTCTTTTAAAAAGTCTCTAATCCAAGCTAGTAACTTACCCGTAATTCCATAATACTGCAGTTTGATAAGCAATCTTTCATGCGGAACAGAATCAAACGCTTTTCTAAAATCCAAATAAATAATATCTATATTCTCTCCTTTATCCAATAGATTAGTAAAATATTTCATTACTTGTAATAACTGGGTAATGCACGATCTATGTTGTCGGAAACCATGCTGACATTCTGTGTAAAGTTTACTTAAAGTCATGTGATCAACTATAACATCCCTTATTACAGATTCCAATACTTTGCATGGTACTGAAGTTAGACTAACTGGTCTATATTTACCAGGATCACTTTTTGTACCCTTTTTGAACAAAGCTGTGACGTATGCATTCTTCCACTCTGTAGGTACTATTTCCCTTTCCAGCGATTTATTAAACAATATGCTGAGTGGAACAGATAGTTCTTTACTCAGTTCTTTTAAAATCCTCGGATGAATATTATCAGGTCCTTGAGCCTTATTTACATTTAACATCTTTAACTTATTTTCAACTGCCTCAGGTGTAACTACCAAATCTGTTATTGTTTTGCCATCTGACCAATTTGCTATATTTATAGATGGTAGATTTTCCAAGTTCTCTTTTGTAAATACACTAGCAAAAGATTTATTTAAGGTATTTGCTTTATCGATGTCGGATAATGCAGTGTCACCATCTGCCTTAGTCAATGGGCTAATACCTACTTTTACTTTGCACTTTGATTGCACATATTTCCAAAATCTTTTAGGGTTAAACTGACAGTCTTTTGCTATGTTTTTTTCATATTCTTTCTTTGCACGTTTAATTTCTTTGGTACAACTGTTTCTTATCGCTATATAATGAAGATAGTCTTTCCCCACTTTAGTTTCTAAAAACCTCTTAAAAAGATCAAGCTTCTTTTTTATTAATCTCCAAACTTTTTTGTTAATCCACAGTGGTTTAGTTTTTACATTATCACTGGTTTTTATTTTTGGTATATTTTGTTCCATGGAAAGTAGGATTTTATTTTTTATTGTGTCCCAAGTCTTATCAACATCCATGGAATTTAAAACTGTCCAATCTTCCTGACTCAGTTCTTGTTTCATCTTTGCATAATTTCCTCTTTTGAAATTAAACTTATAATTTGTGGTATTTTGAGTTTTGGGTGTTTGAACATACAGCTCGAAAATCAGTAGGCCTACCTCATGGTCACTTTTGCCTATGGGACAATGATGTTTAATTTCAGATATAAATTCTTCATCATTTGTTATCACCAAGTCAAGAATATTTGATTTTTGTCCCTCCCTTCTTCTAGTTGGAGATTTTACCATTTGTATTAAATATGCATCATTCAAGCATTCAATGAATGTGTTTATCACCTGTCCATTTTCCCTTCCAGTCGATGTTAGGAAAATTAGAATCTCCCATTATACAAACTTTATCAAATGAGGATATATATTTATCGTTTAACAGTTTACATAAATTTTCTTCATTTTCTGAAGTGGTATTAGGACTTTTATATATGCATCCCAGTAGGACTTTTAATCCATCTTTAGTGACAAAATGTGCCCATACACATTCTTCAAAATGTGTCGTGTTAAGTTTAATACATTCCTGAGCATTCAGGTTTGTCTTAACATACATCGAAACGCCCCTCTTAGGTTTGGCATTGGTAAATACAGTATAGCCAGGAATAGTGTATTCTGCTAAAAAATAATCTGACTTTTGCTTAAAAACTCAGTGATGGCAACAATACTTGGTTCCTCTTCTTCTATCAAAAACAATAATTCTTCTCTTTTGTTTATTAATCCATCAATATTTGTATAAAAAACTTTACGCTCATTGCTTACAAACTTCCCTTTATTTACAATATTTACATTTTCTGCATTTTTTTACTGTTCTGGCTGATTTAATTGTCAATGTTTCACGTCATGTGCCCCAGTAGCACCTACTGATTGCACTGTCACAATCCTGTCACCTCGAATTTTCAAGTTTTTCTCTCCATTTTCAATTCTTTTTTTCAGTTCTGCTCTTAATTCTTTTTGTTGTAATCTTTCTGCGGGGGTATAGTCAGGATTTATAAAAATCCTGTCTTTAGTGTCCTTGGCAATGACATCCTTGTTTATTTTGTATGCATTTTTTAAGATCTCCTTCTTTGTGTTCCATGAACGGACCTTTATCCTTAAAAGTCTCGGCCTGGACCCTCCCACTCTGCCTAGTCTCACTGCTTCTTCTATCTTTTTGTCTTGTAGATCGGGACATATTTTGTTAACAATGTCCTGTACTTTTTTCATGTCTTCCTGCTGTCTTTCTATGGAATTTGGCTTACTGCTCTCTGTCAGTCCAACAACAAGGTTCAACTCCCTTTTCTCTTTCTCTTCCCTTTCCTTCATCTTTTCATCAAGTTTTTTGTTTACTATTTCTTCAATTTTCTGGTCCAGGCAGACCCCAGTAGCACTTTCTACTTTCTTCAGTCTGTTCTCAACAGACTGGAACATGGATAGCAGTAAATCTATCTTTGCTTCCAGTGGCCCCCGTTTTTCTTTCCCACCAGAAAGACAATCTGGACATACCCATTGAATATTTATATTTCCCTCTGAGAGAAAACTGAACTCTCTCTCTGTCAGATTGGTGCACTCTTTGTGACACCATTGTTTGCAACTATGGCATTCAATGCTGCCTATGTTGCTCCCTTCATCGTCAACTGCATTCGAGCATTTCAAGCACAAAAAGTACTTACAGTTGCTGTTCTCACTCGTAATTGTCCCACATTCCTTCTCTTTGCTCCCTTTTTTTCCTTTCATCACTGTCCTTTCTGGAGTTTCTTCTGTGTTTTGGCTGACCTCCTTTGGTCGACATACTATACAGTCTATAGACCCTAGTATGTGTCGGCAAAACAAAATCAAAAATATGAAAATCAAAACATTACTACCTGTACACACTGCAACAAACAAGAGAGTAGAATACATCCCCATTTTCTTAAAAACCAAAAATTATATCAGCACATTTTCGTAACACATACACGCACACACACACACACACACACACACACACACGCACGCACGCACGCACGCACGCACGCGCGCGCGCGCGCGCAAATCGTCACTAGATTGATTCTATCTAGAAACAGACCACACGTTGGTATGAATGATATATATGCTTTATGTAATTATCGAATATTGCTACTGACATGGTTTCTGAGAATAGTCTGGAGGACGGCCGGGAAAATACCGGATAACACCGAGAAAGACTAGATTTACAGATGATATAGGGGCTGGAGAGGGGCAGGAATGCAGAGGGATAAACACGGAGATCGGGGATGGGAGCAGTAGATCTAGGGAGGGCATGGCTGGAGGCGGGGTGCAGGGTGGTGGAGGACCGACGCAAAGCGGATCCTCAGGGTGTGTGCGGGAGAATTGAAGAAATTGCCCACACCACAGGAAAAAGACATGGACATCAACTGGTTGCTTTAAATCGAAATATGGTACGCTAACCATGGAAAAAGACAAAAATTAGACAGATGGGGAGAGTACATTAAAGACTGTTCTAACGATAACAGAAACGAAGAACACATAAGAAAGAACGTTGAAGGACCACCCATAATGAAAGAAGTTAGAGCAGCTTTAAAAAAGATGAAACGAGGAAAAGCCCCAGGACCAGACAACATTACTACAAAGATGATTGAAGACAGAGGAAATTGGTATTGAAAAAATAACTCCTCCGAAATGAAATTTTTGACACCGGAAAAATTCCCCAAAGATATGTCAAAATCAATTTTTATTGCACTTCCAAAGAAAACAGGGGCTATAGAATGTGAACTCCATCGTACAATCAGCTTGACTAGTCATGTAACAAAACTCCTATGAAGAATATTCATGCTGAGGACAAGGAACAGAATCAAAAGAGAAATAGCAAAAGAACAGTGTGGATTTGTCGAAGGGAAAGGAATTATCAATGCCAATATACATCCTAAGAACTATCATACAGAGATCAAACGAGCTACATAAGGATTTTATGCTTTGTTGATTATACTAAGGCTTTCGATCAGATAAGACATGAAGAATTGATCAGCAAACTAGAAAGCTCAGTATTGATGGAAAAGGTCTACGAATAATCAGAAATATGTATTGGGAACAAACAGCAACAATGAGAACAAAAAAAAACGAAAAAAGCTCTTTCCAAAATATCAAGAGGGGTCAGGCAGGGTTGTGTTCTGTCACCAGATTTGGTTTCACTTTACAGCGAAACTATCACGAGAAACCTATAAAAAAAAGGCCCTGGGATAAAGGTTGGAGGAAGAATGGTAAACAAAGGAAATTTTCCTTCTAAAATTACGTTTAATCTAACATACTTACCGTGGCTCACAAATGCAATAAGCGGCAGCGGTTTGCCAATTCTGCCTCGTAACAATAAAGTCCGAAGGGACAGTAACTCTGAGAGTATCCATGTCTTGCGCATGCGCATGTGCTCTTCCTCTTTTCGAGGAGACCTAGACCCTGACTGTAGATAGAAGGAACCAGGAAGGCGGGGAGGACGGGGGGGACTCTGCGTGAGCCACGGTAAGTATGTTAGATTAAACGTAATTTTAGAAGGAAAATTTCCTTTTAATTACACATACTATACCGTGGCTCACAAATGCAGAATAGCACTATCCGGATGGAGGGCTTACCTGGTTAACGCCTGGAGGAATGGTAGAAGTCAGGGCGTGTGGCTGAGATGGGATGTTGGGCCACCACAGCGGAAGCGATACCCCTGGATCCGTCTTCGCGCAGACGGGAGACGTCGCGCAGGTAAAATTGAATGAACGTGCCTGGGGAACGCCAGTACGCGGCGTCTAGGACGCTCTGGATGCTGGCATTGTGGGTGACTGCCAGCGAAGAAGCCCATGCTCTGATCTCATGGGGCCTTGGGGAGAAGACAGCTAGCTCTGAGCTCGACCTCGCATACGCAGCCTTGATGACTTCCCTCAGCCATCGAGAGATTGACGTGTGTCTAATGTCCTTTCTATGGTTTTCGTTGTAAGAGAGAAAAAGGTGGCGCTGCTGTTGGCGAGAAGATTTCGTCCGCTTTCTGTACGCTCGCAGGGGCAGAGCGTGCGATCCGCGTCGTCCGGAGCAAGGCTAGACGTGAGGGGATGGATGGGGATGGTCGGCGAGGGAGAACCTGGCGACTGGTTCTTGGCTAAGAATTCCGGGAGTAGGCAGAGAGACATCGAGCCATCAGGTTCGAAAGCAACATCTCCGGGGCGACCACTAAGGGCGTGCACTTCGCTGCAGTGCCTCCCCGACGCGAGAGAGACAAGAAAGGCCGTCTTGAAGGAGAGGAACTTGAGAGAACACTCCCTGATGGGCTCGTAAGGGGGGAGTCTCAGGGATGAGAGGACGAGAAAGAGATCCCACGCCGGGGTACGGCGGGGGGTTCTGGCTTCCTGGAGAGAAGCCCCTCTGACAAGATCCCGCAATAGGGGATCGTGCGCAAAGAACGGACCACCCAACTGACTGATGTGGTGCAGATGGCCGCCCTGTGAACCTTCACTGAGGAGGACGAAAGCTTTTTCTCGGTTGACAGAAAGCCGAGGTGAGTGGGGTGACACCGCATTTGAGGTGCACCAAGAGAGCCAGCCGTTCCAGTGGGCATTATACACCCCCTGTGTGCCCGGCCTATGAGCTTGCTGCACAAGGCCGATTATGGCCGGGGACAAGCCTAATGAAGACATCGATTCCCGCACAGCATCCAGGCGTGAAGGTTTAGAACCTCTGGATTGCCGTGCGGAATGCCTGACCTGGGTTGAAGGAGGGAGCGACCCGACACCGCGAGTTTTAGCGGCGGCACATGGGACAGGTGCAGAAGTTCTGGGTACCATGCTTGGGCTGGTCATTTGGGTGCGACAAGGATCAATGTCGCTGAGTCCTCCCTGGCCTTCCGCAGTACTTTCCCCAGAACGGGGAACGGGGGGAAGGCATAGCCGATGAGGTTCGACCATGGAATGGATAGGGCATCTACAACCCAGGCCGCTGGGTCCGGAACTGGAGAGACGTACAAAGGGAGGCGGTGATTGAACCTGGTGGCAAAGAGGTCCACGTGTGGTTTGAACCATGCTGCCCATACTGGCTCCAGGACTGCATGGACCAGTGTCCATTCCGAGGGAAGAACCATGTGGGATCTGCTGAGAGAGTCCGCAAGTATGTTGATCTTTCCCGGGACATGCTTTGCTGAGAGCCGAATCGAGTGTTCCTCGCACCAGAGGAGGAGTTGTTCCGCTCTCCGAGATAGGGAGTGGGAGCGGGCGCCCCCTTGCTTGTTGATGTAACAAGCTACTGTGGTGTTGTCCGTGTTGATACGGACATGTTTTCCCCTCAGAAAGGGGAGAAACTCCCTGAGTGCCTGAAAAACTGCCTCCAGTTCCAACATGTTGATGTGGCAGGGCATGAGTTCGGTTGACCACCGACCTGCTGCTGTCAGCGTGCCCACATGGGCTCCCCACCCGGAGGTGGACGCGTCCATGAACAAGTCCTCCTGAGGAGGGGGCAGTGTGATAGGGACTCCCTGGGCTAGGCATGACTGGGAGCGCCATTTGGTCACCGATGATTTGAACCAAGGATCCAGGTGGACCAGAAGGTCCCACGGCTGAAGCGACTGTGACCAACGCTTCCGGAATCCGCGTTGGAATTGCCGCTTGAGGAGTCGATCCAGTGGCACTAGGGGTGCCAGCGACTCCATAAGGCCCAGTAGGGAGGCCAGCTTCCTGGCCGGGGCGTGAAGTTGAGGGAGCAGTTGGGCTAGGAGGCCCTGAAGGCGCAGTAAGCGCTGGGGAGTCGGGGTCACCCTCCACTTGGATGTGTCGAAGGACATGCCCAAGAACTGGAACTGTTTGGAGGGAGTGATGTCCGACTTCTCCTCGTTGCAGACAAAGCCCAGATGGTGACAGAGTCGCAGGACCTGGGAAGCTTGTTGTGCACACTGTTCCTTGGAGGAGGCGAGTAGAAGCCAATCGTCTAGATAGGCCTTGAGGCGGATACCCTTCCCCCGAACATGCATGCACAGTTCCCTCGCCACCTTCGTGAACAGCCAAGGGGCGGGTGCCAGACCGAAGGGCAGGGCCCTGAATTGGAAGATCCGGTTCCTCCAGACGAATCTGAGGTACTTCCTGTCCCTGGGGTGAATAAGGAGGTGGAAGTATGCATCCTTGAGGTCGATGGATATCCCCCAGAACATTGGTTATGCAGGTGACACCGTGTTATTTGCAGAAAATGAAAGGGGCCTACAAAATCTTGTGACTATAATGGATATAGAAGGCAAAAATAACGGGCTGGAGCTAAATAGCAAGAAGACTGAAGTCATGTTAATCAGTAAAAGACATGAAATACCCTCATGCAAAATAACAGCAAATGGCACAATTTTGAAACAAGTTGATAAGTTTAAATATTTGGGAACGGTCATCTCACCAGACGGCAGATGCACATCAGAAATAGCAAACCGAATCGGCCAAGCCAAAACAGATTCAAGATGACAAGCGTTCTTACCAAAAATGCCTATCATTTAACATCAGGAAGAAAGTTCTTGAATGTTATATAGAACCGATACTGTTATACGATTGTGAGGCATGGACAATCAACATGCAAAGACAGAACAAGATTGAGGCAGCCGAAATGTGGTTTCTAAGAAGAATGCTGAATTCCATGGACAGCAAAGAAAACAAACGAGACAGTCTTGAAGGAGGCAGACACACGAAGGTCATTGATAAAGAAGATTAGGAAAAAGACAGACAACATTTACAGGACATTTTTTGAGGAAAGGGGAATTGGAGCACATGGTCACAACAGGAAAACCAGCGGGAAAGAGAACACCAGGTAGATCCAGGGAGAAAATATTGGACGGATTTGCAGAGTGCCTGAGGACAGACAAGATGGAAGATGTACTTGCAGTGACAAGGGATAGATGCATATAGAGGGCCATGATCGCCAACGCCATGCAGCAGGGCACATGATGATGATGATATGAGCTGGCTCCCCCCACCATGCCATTCTTCATTTTGCTTCTTGTTCCATAAATGACAAGATGCTCGCAGGATTCACCAAAACGGGGAGAGAATGAGGAATCTATCGGCGCCAACCCAATCATGACTGAAAATTCACATCGGACCATGTATACGAGACAAATAGAATTCCCATGTGTCTGTGGAAGGAGATTCTCTACCATGTGCGGCATGAAGATCCACAGGACGAAAAAGGACTAAACAAAGACTGTGATGAACAAATAGCAACGTACTGCACCAGCAGATAAGACGTCGGAAAACCAAGGCCAGAAAGCAAATCACAGTGCCAAGGATATCTATGCTGATGGATCAGACGAGGAATTTGTACAGGTTTGTTTTGATGCTAAGCACCAGCAATTTGTCACCTGCAAGTGCAAAAGATGAATGGGTGAGGCTGGATAAATATGAATGCGCTGTTAGGAAGGAGCTTCCTGAAACACGAACTAGCCACATTCGGAAATATTGTAGGCCTACATGCAACATGGGACACGCGTACAGTAAAACAGCCAAAAGTGAAATCAACTGCCCAGAAATCCAGACATCAGCGTCAGATAAAGGAAGAAAAGGATTCTGAAAAAAACAACATATAAAGGCTGTTTCAGAATTTGAGAAGCAGAGATTGAAAAAATGGAAAGACCTGAAAGCAAAACATAATGCCCCCAACAAAGCAGGATCAGCAAGGAGAAAAAGGAGCAAAAAGAAGAAGACCCAAAACTGCTTCTTCAGAGACTCCTTCCAGTTCGCCACGAAGCGAATTGAGCTGCCCAAATACAGGACATCAGAAGCTCTGGAACAGCTTATCGGGAAAAATTATTCCGATTCTCAGCGCAATCATCATCATCAAGTGCCTTGCCACATGGCGTTGGTGATCATGGCCTTCCATCTGTTTCTATCTCTTGTTGCCTCAAGCGCCTATTCCACCCTCTTTGTCTTCACTCTGCAAGTTCGTCCAATATCTTCTCCCTGGGTCTACCTGGTGCCCTCTTTCTCTCCAGCTTCCCTGTTGTGACCAGGTGCTCCAATTCCCATTTCCTCATAAAATGGCCTATAAATGTTGCCTGTCTTTTCCTAATCTTCCTTATGAATGATCTACTTGTGTCTGCCTCCATCAACACTGTCTCGTTTGTTTTCTTTCCTGTCCATGGAACTCTCAACATTCTTCTTAGAAACCATATCTCGGCTGCTTCAATCTTGTTCTGGTTTTGCTTGTTGACTGTCCACGCTTCGCAACCGTATAACAGTATTGGTTCTATACAACATTCAAGAACTCTCTTCCTGATGCTAATTGATAGGCATTTGTTTGTAAGAATGTTTTTCATCTTCTTGAAAGCTGTTTTGGCTTGGCCGATTCTGCCGGCTATTTCTGATGTGCATCTGCTGTCTGGTGAAATGATCGTTCCCAGGTATTCAAACGTATCAACCTGTCTCAAGGTTGTGCCGTTTGCTGTTATTTTGCATGAGGGGATTTCATGTTTTTTACTGATCACCATGACTTCAGTCTTCCTGCTGTTTAGTTCCATCCCCTCACCTTTGCTTTCTATTTCTAGTATATTCACAAGGTTTTGTAGGTCCCTTTCATTTTCTGCAATTAGTACGGTGTCATCTGCGTATCGAATGTTGTTTATCATTTTTCCTCCAACCTTTAATCCAGGGTCTTCCTCTAGGTTTCTCATGATGTTTTCGCTGTAAAGTGAAAACATATCTGGTGACAAAACACAACCTTGTCTGACTCCTCTTTTGATGTTTTGGAAAGAGCTTATATCATTTTCTATTTTCATTGTAGCTGTTTGTCTCAGCGCAATGCACCACTTAAAATCCAGGGTCTAATGCAGCCTCTAATGCAAGAGAAAATGTTTATTTACGGGCCATCAACACTGGTTGAGAAAGCTAGAACCAATACATTACCCGAGTGTAACAGAACACCGTACCTATTGTATAAGAAATGTCCCAGTGTCCTCGAGTGGCTCCACAAACTGATAAGATCAGCATGGAGGAACAAGAAGATCAGGAACCAATGGATGTTAGCTAATGGAGCGTTATATTCCAAACGAACAGCACTCGCGTGGCATCAACAACTTACGGACGAATATCACTTCTGAATGTTGATGGAAAAATCTTCTCTGTCATGGCAAGCAAAGCGGGCAATATACCTGATGGAAAATGAGCACCCGTATCTGTCAGTCCTGAAGAAGGCATTCCAGGAGTGTTTGGCTGTACAGAGCATGCCACGATGAATCGGAAAGCAATCGAATGAGCCAAAATAGAGAAGAAGGACCTCTGTGTTATTTGGCTTGATCTGGCTAATGCGTATGGATCACTCTGGTACAAGATGATTCAATTGACCCTCGAGATGTGTCATGTCCTAAAGAACATCCAAGAAATGCCGAAAAAGTCCTTTCATGGCTTCTCAATGCGGTTCTCCACAAAACAACCAACAACAGATTGGATCAATTTGGAAGTAGTCATAGCTGTGCAATTTCTCCATAACTGCTTGTTTAGGGAATGGAGGCCATCTTGAAAGCAGTAGTGTATAGTTTCAAGTCCGACTGACCTTGGAAACGCCTCCTGTAAAAGCCTTCATGTACGATACAAAGTGCTTTCAACAAAAGAAACAGAAATTCACAACAACTGAGACCTTTTCTTTTTTATCATTATTATCATTTTTTTCGGTGGTCGGGTGTCACCTGAGCAGCATGACGGTCCCTACTAAACGAAGGAGCTCCATGAGAGCCCCTATTTACATCGTTTACCTCCGTTTTCTCTTGGCTGGCCATGATTAACTTGGGAATATACGATGGTAGTTTCACGTTGTCTTCCATCGGTTTTGTGTCAGGGTCACTCCTTTAGCCTTAATCTCTCCTGAGATAACCACAGGGCAGATGTGTTTTTTCTGCTAGGGTTTACTCCTTTAGCTTTGGTCTCTCCCGAGACACCCACAAGGTAGTGGTGCCCACAAGGCAGTGGTGCTATTCACCCATAGCTGGGGGTGTGATCGGCACCAGGGTATGTCCACATGCCGGTGGGCCTGCATGCTGCACATCTGGGGGCCAGACCTCCTCTGGGTCCCTCGAGGTTAGCCTGAGTCCGCGAGGTGCTCAGTTATCCTATGTCGCCACGAGGAGGCACAACGTATGGCTTGCTGATGGAGAGGCTATGTATTGACAGAGAGGGACTTACGCATTCTGCTCCCCTTTTTCGCATATCTGCAAGCAGCAGTGCTAGCCAGCGGTACAGACTGAAAGCGAGAGGTGACAAGCACGCAGTCACATCAAAAGAGAAATAGAACAGCGTGCATTTGTCGAAGGGAAAGGAACTATGAACGCCATATACATCCTAAGAACTATAATAGAACTGTCAGAGTTGATATAAAGATTTACTATTTATGCTGTGTTGATTATACCAAGGCTTTCGATTGAGTAAGATAGAACCGATACCTTTGTACTGCTGTGAGGCGTGGAATCAGGAAGAGAGTTCTTGAGTGTTATACAGAACCGATAGCTTTGTATGGCAGTGAGGTGTGGACAGTCAACACGCAAAGTCAGAACAAGATTGAGGCAGCCGAAATGTGGTTTCTAAGAAGAATGTTGAGAGTTCCATGTACAGCAAAGAAAGCAAACGCAGGAGGCAGACATAAGAAGATCATTAATAAAGACGATTAAAAAAAGAGTCTCATCCACTTCATAGATGCGTCATGGGGGTGTTGTTCAAATCTTTTGACCAACACTGCAGATTTCTTACCTCTCGGGCCTGGTTGGCGTCATTATGATAGTAAGCATAGAGTACAGCCTTGTCACGTTGTCTCAATCCCAGATGGAACTCTATAGCATCGCAGTTATCGTCCTCGTCGTCATTACCATTGCATAGTAAAAACTGTGCTAGCTTCTGTGGTCATTCAGGTGGCGTAGTAGAAAAGGAACAAAACAAATAAAAAATTAAAAGAAAAACAAAAATTTGAGCACAGAGAAAATCTACCTATGTAGATTGTCCTTTTTAAAAAAAATCGGCATTCGCTAGTCTGTATGTTCACTTTAATCTGTAGTGGTGACCGTGCTGTTCATACAAATGGCATAATAACTCGTACGATGAAAAATTTGTTTATTCGGCTTGGCCGTTTCTGATGACTCTCCCAGTTTCAAAATGACTGTGAAAATTCAATTGGAAATTTCAACTTCTCATAAAACAATTCATGCTGGTATTCTCACAGTCACTGTGAGCTGGAAGCAGCATCAGATGAAATAAAACATGGTGTAAAGCAAGGACAATAGTAGATTGTCACAACATTAAAAACAACAGTGCAAACAGAATTCAAATACTCTGCGAATTTCTGACAAAGTGCTGTTCACATGTATTCCCCCAAAAGAGTTGATTTCGAGCACTTTTTGGCCAGTGTGATATGACTTCCAAACTTCTGCATTTGCCATTTTTCAGCGGTCCACGCTTTTGATTTATATATTGTAAAGATTCCTTCATAAACAACGGGAAAAGAAAACTTGCGAACACATTTTGTCACAGATAAAGACAGAAGCAGACAAACAGGCAGACACAGACACGCACACTCCTCCCACTATGGTCTCTTATGGTCTCTATAAAATATAAAATAATCTTTTTAGAAAGAAGAATGAAAATGGCAAACACTAACGAAATGGATGTGTGTATTTGTCTGAATAGAGACATAAGCTGGTTAAACTACATTGATATACTTCCTTTTATATCATACAGGTGATAACAAAAATACAGGTGATTTTGAAAAGAACCCATGGTCAACAAAGCCTTTACATCTTATTGAAAGTTATAATTTGATTAACCAGACCAAACATAGTTACATTTGAGTCATAAATCTCGTAGTTAATATAAGATTTGCGTATTTCAAATGATCTTGTACTTTGACCTTGGATCATGCCAATTTCATGTAGACCTACATCTCGGCATTCACGAGTCTGACTCAAGTTATTACAAAGGCTATGAAAGTGATTAAGATTCACTTCAATATGTACTGATGACATTTCTATTCACAAAAAATGACATAATAACCCTTATAACGAAAAGAGCTTTCTTTATATGGCATAACCGTTTGTATAGGCCTATGTGTGCACTGATTACACCAAAATCAAAGCATCAAATTCCATCAGAAATATTAGCTGCCAAGAGGTACTTTTCAAAACTAGGTACTTTGACAAAATCACTGTGATGTTAACGAAGTATCAAATAAGTAAAACTTGACGTAAAACGAGGTCAGTGGTAGATTGTCACAATGGTGCAAGAAGAATTCAAATATTCTAAGAAGTTTCAGAAACAGTGCCATTCACAGGCCTTCCTTTTAAAAAAAAAAACCGCTGATTTTCGGCTTTTTGTTTGTCTGCCCACTTCACTTTGACCTCAGTGCCATGATTTCCAAATTCATGCATACAAGACTCCTCAATGAACATGGTTCATCCAGAAACAATTGAAAAAAAACACTCTTTTTTTTTGTTTTTTTTTG
Source organism: Monoplex corrugatus (assembly GCA_030674185.1). NCBI lineage: Eukaryota > Metazoa > Mollusca > Gastropoda > Littorinimorpha > Ranellidae > Monoplex > Monoplex corrugatus. The sequence continues at coordinate 77,826,186 of JAPXFY010000014.1, forward strand.
TCACAGACATTCAGAGTCAGATCCCCCTCCCGTCGATATAAAAATGAAATTCTTAAAGAGAGAGGGAGTTGGAAAAGATTGTTTGATGTGGAATGGAGAGAGGTGTGTGTTTGTGTGTCTATCTCTGCGTCTGTGATAAATGTGTTGGCAAGATTTTCTCAGCTATTCCTGAACGGGTCTTATCAACTTTGGGTCAAAGGTGCGGATTCCGAGTCACCAGGCTACTCGTGAGTTGCCCTCTTCTTTTCTTACATGTTTATCTATTTGTGTTTGTTTTGTTTGGTAATTGATTTTTGTTCTCTTGTTGGTTTTTATTCCATTGTCATTATCATTTGTGATCTACATGTCCTTTTTATTGGTCTTTTGTTGTTGTTGTTCGATCTTTAAGATAAAAAAAAAAAAGGGGGGGGGGGGGTATTTCTTATCGATCACAGAAGGGTGTGTGTGTGTATGACAAAAAATGTGTTAGCAAGGTTTTCTGTGCTGTTTCTGGATGGTTCTTTATCCAGTTTTGGGTCAAAGGTGTGACTGTTGAGGGATTGTGATTTGCGTAAGATCGGAGGACAAGGTCATCATCATCATCATCATCAGGTGCCCTGCCGCTTGGCATTGGCGACCATGGACTTCCAATCATCTCTATCTCTCGTTGCCCCCAGCATCTCCCCCACCCTCCTCATCCCCAGCCACCCTGCAAGTCCGTCCAGCATTCTCTCCCTGGGTCTACCTGGTGCTCTCTTTCCCTCCAGCTTCCCCATTGTGACCAGGTGCTCCAATAACCCCTTCCTCATAAAATGGCCTATAAATGTTGCCTGTCTTTTCCTAATCTTCCTTATGAGTGATCTACTTGTGTCTGCCTCCATCAAGACTGTCTCGTTAGTTTTCTTTGTTGTCCATGGAACTCTCAGCATTCTTCTGAGAAACCACATCTCGGCTGCCTCGATCCTGCTCTGGCTTTGCTTGCTGACTGTCCACGCCTCGCATCCATACAACAGTATTGGTTCTATGTAACATTCAAGGACTCTCTTTCTGATGTTAATTGATAGGCATTTGTTGGTATGAATGCTTGTCATCTTCTTGAATGCTGTTTTGGCTTGGCCGATTCTACCAGCTATTTCTGATGTGCATCTGCCGTCTGATGAAATGACCGTTCCCAGGTATTTGAACTTATTAACCTGTGTCAAGGTTGTGCCATTTGCTGTTATTTTGCATGAGAGGATTTCATGTTTTTTACTGATCACCATGACTTCAGTCTTCCTGCTGTTTAGTTCCAACCCCTTACCTTTGCTTTATATTTCTATTATATTCACAAGGTTTTGTAGGTCCCTTTCATTTTCTGCAATTAGCACGGTGTCATCTGCGTACCGAATGTTTTTTATCATTTTCCCTCCAACCTTTAATCCAGGGTCTTCTTCTAGGTTTCTCATGATGTTTTCGCTATATAGTGAAAACAGATCTGGTGACAAAACACAACCCTGTCTGACTCCTCTTTTGATGTTTTGAAAAGAGCTTATATTGTTTTCTATTCTCATTGCAGCTGTTTGTTCCCAGTACATCTTCCTGATTATTCGTAGATCTTTTCCATCAACATTGAGTCTCTCCAGTTGGTTGATCAATTCTTCATGTCGTACCCGATCGAAGGCCTTGGTATAGTCAACAAAGCATAAATACAAATCCTTATTCATCTCAATTGACCTCTCTATGATAGTTCTTAGGATGTATATGGCATTAATAGTTCCTTTCCCTTCCACAAATCCACATTGTTCTTCTGCTATTTCTCTTTTGATTCTATTCCTTGTCCTCATCATGATAATTCTTAACAGGATTTTTGTTACATGACTCATCAAGCTGATTGTGCGATGTAGTTCGCATTCTATAACCCTGTCTTCTTTGGAAGTGCAATGAAAATTGATTTTGACATATCTTTGGGGATTTTTCCAGTGTCATAAATTTCATTTAGGAGGACTGTTATTTTTTCTATGCCAAATTCCTCCAGGGCTTCAATCATCTCTGTAGTAATGTTGTCTGGTCCTGGGGCGTTTCCTGGTTTCATCTTTTTCAGTGCTGCTCTAACCTCATCTTTCATTATGGGTGGTCCTTCAACGTTCTTTTTTATAATGTGTTCTTCGTTTCTGTCATCATCAAAAAGGTCTTTAAAGTACTCTCCCCATCTGTCCAGTATTTTGTCTTTTTCCATGATAAGCGTACCATCTTTCGATTTTAAGCAACCAGTTGATGTGCATGTATTTTTCCTGTGGACAATTTTTTCAATTCGTCTGTACCTACATACCCTGAGGATTCATTCTGTGTGTTCTTCTATCTCTTTGCATTTTGTGTTCAGCCAAGCTTCCTTAGCTTCATTGCACCTATGCCTGATTTCTTTATCTTCCTGTATATCTCCTCGTTTCTCTTTGCCTTCCTCCTTTCCTCCATCAACCCAAAATTTCTTAGTCATCCAGCTCTTTTTAGTTTTTCTATCTGCCTTAGGGATTTCTTCACAAGCTTTATTTATAGAATTCTCAACTTTGTCCATTGTTCCTCGCTGTCACCAACGTCTTCCAGAGCACTGAATTTGTTTTGAACATGTACATTAAAATTTTTGACGTATCATTTCATCTGGCTTTAAGAATCCAAGGTTTAGTTTGATGTTGCTTTTGGTCTGTTTCCTTTTCCTCAATTTCAGCCTAAACCTTCCCCCTACAGGATTGTGGTCACTGTTGCAGTCTGCGCCTGGTAGTGTTTTGCTGACAGTAAAGAATTTCTAAATCTTTTGTTGATCAGGATGTAGTTAATTTGATTTTTGGTATTATCTCCTGGACTCATCCAAGTCCATTTTCTTCTGTTAGGCTGCTCAAACCAGGTGTTTCCTACTATTAACTCATTCATCTGTGCCCATTCTACAAGTCCCCCCCCCCCCTTTCATTTTGTGTACCAAGGTCATGAGATCCAACTATATCCTCCACCTTATCCTGTTCCACTTTAGCATTAAAATCTCCCATTATGACTGTAACTTCTTGTGATTTACATTGGACCTTGGCCATCTCTAAAACTTCGTAGAAGTTGTCGATGTCTTCCTGAGTACTTGCGGATGTTAGTGCATACACCTGTATGATGTTGATATCAAAAGGTTTGCCTCCCAATTTGACCAGTAAAACTCTGTCGGACACTGCCCAGTATCCCTTAACTGCTTTTGGTTTGTCTTTGTCCATTATAATGCCTACTCCTCTTTCATGTGAATTACCACCAGAGTATATCACTGTATATTCTCCTGATGTTATCATGCCTGCCCCCTTCCATCTCACTTCCCCCAGTCCCAAAATACTGATGTTAAGCCTTTCCATCTCCATTTTGATGTTGTCTAATTTACCTTTCTGCAACATTGTTCTGATGTTCCATGTTGCTATTTTGGTGTGTTTGAATTTAATTTTGGTTGCAGTAGCTGGCTGACGGTCTGGTGTCACCTGCGCCGCATGACAGTCCCTACCGGACGAAGGTGCTCCACAGGAGCACCTATTGACGTCGTTAACTTTCTTCTTTCTCTTTCTCCTGTCCATGGTTTTCCTGGGGAAAGCTACGATGGTGGTTTCCCCTTGCATTCCATCGTGTTTTTTTTTGTCAGGGTTAACTCCCTTAGCCTTACTCTCCCCCGAGATATCCACAAGGCAGTGGAGCTATTTACCCATAGCTTGGGGATCTGGTTCGTGGGCACCAGGGCGTGTCCACACGCCGGTGGGCCTGCATGCCTCACGTCTGGGGGCCAGACCTTCTCCGAGTCCTACGAGATTCAGTCTGAGTCCGTGAGGTGCTCAGTTATCGCCTGTCGCCACGAGGAGGCACAGCGTAGGGCTTGCTGATGGAGAGGCTATGTAGCCTACTGGCAGGAAGAGACTTACGCCTTCTGCTCTTCTTTTCGCACAACAGTGCTTGCCAGCGGTGCAGGCCGAAGCCGACACACTAGACGCATCACATCTGCCAATATGACAAGCTATCATATGAAAATGATTTCTAAGTGACAAAAATCAGCTTCTTTTGAGGAAAGGTGTGATCAGCGTTTTCTCAGGAGGATCTAACAGTATTCTTAATCTGGTTTTGTTGTTTCAATGTCTCAAGATTCCACGCTTGGAATGAACTCCATTTGGTATTCCAAAGAGATTTTTGAAAAGGGATTTCAAGAAAAGATGTTTCATATCTATATAGGTTTTTTTCACACTGAATGCAGTGGTATTTGAGCTATGTCTGTGTGTTGCTAAAGAAGTTAAGATGCTTTCATTATTGTTGGACTTATCTTTTTACGTTAGCAGTTTATCAACTTGTTTCACATTATGAATCGCGCAAAACAGAATTTTCAGGACTTTATACCAATTTATTATGAGCACAAAGTGCAGGTTGGATTCAGAGTCTTTCTTTCAAAGGAAATGTGTGCTTGAACACTGACAGAACGACGATTCGTTTAATTAAAAAGTTGGAAAGAGTAGGCTACTGAATTCACCTTCTTATGAATATTCGTAATTCAATTTCTAGAGACTTTTCACTGAAGAAAAAAAAAGCTTTTCCCTGGGCTAAAAAGTGGATACTAATTCAGCTTCTCTCTCTCTCTCTCTCTCTCTCTCTCTCTCTCAAGATTCTGAGAGATTATGAAAGTTTTGCTGTTGTACTTCAAAAGCTGTATATCATACATTTTGCATGTTCTTAGTCATTATTTCCATTTTGAGTCAATTTCTTGCTGTGATAAATTGTATAAATTTTCAAATTATAATGCTGAATGACATTAAAATGACAATCTATGTGCATTCTACCACTCCAGAACAAAAAAACTTTGCCATTGCATTTTAAGACGGCACTGAATATATATTTGAAAATACATAACTCTATCATTACAAAAATAAATAAATAAATATATCTATCTATACATACACACACACATACATATATATAAAACCACAAATGCACATGTATCAAATATTGAGCTGACATGAAAAAAATATCACTTAAGTCCTCTAGATGGGATAATTTCCTGGAATAAGAAGTGACATTACCTTCCTGTATCGTTAATTATATTGATGTCATCCATGTGTTTTTTTGTTGTTGTTTTTTTGTAATTTGTTTGTTTTGTTGGGTTTTTTTGCAGAGATCAGACATATCATTTATCTTGTATTGTTTTCCCTGTCAGTCACTGAAATGATGCCTGAACATCTGACAGCACATACATCTGCAATGGTGCGATATTTTATGAACCAATAATAGATTATGCAATCTGGCTCGGTAGGCACTGGACTAAGTGCAGTAAGAAGTCCTGTATCAGGCAAGTATAGCACAGGATTGTTCAAAAGTCTAATTATTAATTTTCTGATGATCTGTTTTATATGAGACCAGACTGGATTTGTAGTGGCTGGCCATATATACACAAGGTAGCACAGACTTTGACAGTACAACAGAACATGGAAATAACAAGGAAGGTCCCATGCCCATGCCATTACCGTTTAGTGAAGCCAGGTTTGTTTTTGTTTTTTAATTATTGAAAACTATTGTAAGCAAACTATTTAAAAAAAACTGCAGATTTTTTTTAAAACCGTGCATCCAACATATGAGTAGACATGCTGGTTTTTTTATCAGTTGGTGTAGATCTTCATGTCAGATACAAGGCAGAATGCAGTGTCAATATTATATCCTTCATGTCAGTATTATATCCTTCAATGTCCCATGTTTCCAGAACAGCTGATGTGTTTCATTCTGAGTGGAATTCAGCACACCTGCTGCCCAAGATGATAAGAGGAAAGGAGAATCTACACATTTGTAGTGCAAACCAAGCAAACCTTAAGTAGCAGAACTCTACAAAGTGTAGAGATATCACCCAAAAGTATTCAAAAGAAGGAATTTGGAAGAGGAGCATTAGGAAAATATATTCTTTTAATCTTGAGTAGTACTCTTGTGTGGATCAATACATACACAAAGAGAATGGGGGCTGCAACAGTACACACACATTTACTTTATTTGACAATACGGTCTCTGGCAGTCATTCCCTTGCTATAAATATTTAACCATTTTAGAGAAAATATGACCATCTCAAAATTTCCATCTTTAGACGGGATGTTGTGATTCTTTAATTTGCTATTTCTTCATGTATGGTGCTTCTGTTCTCTTATGCAATCAAGACCCATCCACATTTATTCTTGGTGACTGAGCATCAATGTATTATGATAACATCTTTGGGGTTGCTGTGTCTTACATTCTGGCCACTCCAGCAGTGTCTTCCTAGATTTTTTTCTATAATTGTTTTGAACAGATCTTTGACATGGTTTGGACATTTTCGCCATCCTTTTGTCCTTACGAGTTCAGTCAGCCAGATTCTTCTGCCTGTCTCATCTATGACTTCCATGTTGGTGTCAATTGCCATTTGGTTGTTTTTCTTCTGTAGTGGATTTTGTGAGTTTTCCAATGCTCTGAAGTATATACCTTTCCTTGTTTTACTTTGTCTTGACTGCATTGAAGGAAGGTCAAGCAGGTACTGCAAAGTATCCATAGACGTTTTTGTGGTTCTGATGATCACACTTATTGCTTCGTTTTGTATTCTGTCTCGTTCCAAAATGTTGGCTTGTGACATTGTTGCAGACCAAGTCTATGGTTGATAACACTCACTGTTAACACCTCGATAAATCTCGAAGAGATGGCTTTTGGTTGTCATGATTTAAGGACAGATAGGCCTTTTTTAACTCTTGACTGGAGTGGTCTAAACATGTTTTCTTAAGGTCAGAATTCTGTCAAATCTGATTCCAAGGTAGCGCAGATTGTCTTAGTATTTCAACATTGGTTCCTATAAATGTAACTGATGGAATGTGTTTACCAGCTGCTTTGTTATCAGAGAGCAGAACAGTACCTGTGCTTTGGCAGGGTTGATTGAAGATCCAGTTTCTTGGAACCACTGAGCTATACTATTCAACAGTTCTTGGACTTCTTTCTTTCTTTCTAGTGGGTGTTTACCTGTCTTATAAATAAACACATCATCAGCACAAGTGAGCACACGACTTGGTCCATTGTTATTTAGATCAACAAGTCCTTTTGTGTAAATATTGTACATGACTAGACAGAAAGTGATCCTTGACAGAGAGTTTGTGCATGTGGGATGTTGAACACCAGTTTCTAAACTGTAGAAATGTCACACTAATGGAATAAATTCTTTGAGATTGTTCTTGGTTATGTACCGGAACAATTTTACTTTTTAAAATAAAATTATTAATGTTTACATCGCTTGAACACTTCTTTGAATATTTTTTTCTCAATCTTGTGTGCAAGATAAAGCAAAAGAAAATCCCAGTCAGAAGTGTCTCCTGAGTATACATATCATATAATGAGGTACAATGTGTACTATATGCATGTGAAAATAAAAACACGGCAGAACAGGAGCAGGCCCCTGCAAAATTCTGTAGAAAATCCACTTTGATGGATAGATACAAAATACACACAACAGTAATGATCATCATCATCATCAGGTGCCCTGCCACAAGGCGTTGGCGATCATGGACTTCCATCTCTCTCTATCTCTTGTTGCCTTCAGCATCCCCTCCACCCTCCTCGTCTTCAGCCACTCTAAAAGTCCATCTAGTATTTTCTCCCTGGGTCTACCCATTGCTCTCTTTCCCTCCAGCTTTCCCAATGTGACCAGGTGCTCCAAATCCCACTTCCTCATAAAATGGCCTATAAATGTTGCCTATCTTTTCCTAATCTTCCTTATGAATGATCTACTTGTGTCTGCCTCCATCACCACTGTCTCGTTTGCTTTCTTTGCTGTCCATGGAACTCTCAACATTCTTCTTAGAAACTATATCTCGGCTGCCTCAATCTTGTTCTGGCTTTGCTTGTTGATTGTCCACGCCTCACAACTGTACACCAGTATTGGTTCTATATAACATTCAAGACCTCTTTTCCTGATGTTAATTGATAGGCATTTGTTGGTAAGAATGCTTGTCATTTTCTTGAATGCTGTTTTGGATTGGCCGATTCTGCTGGCTATTTCTGATGTGCATCTGCCGTCTGATGAAATGATCGTTCCCAGGTATTTAAACTTATCAACCTGTCTCAAGGTTGTGCCGTTTGCTGTTATTTTGCATGAGGGGATTTCATGTTTTTTATTGATCACCATGCCTTCAGTCTTCCTGCTGTTTAGTTCCAACTCCTTACCTTTGCTTTCTATTTCTAGTATATTCACAAGGTTTTGTAGGTCCTTTTCATTTTCTGCAATTAGCACGGTGTCATTTGCGTATCGAATGTTGTTTATCATTTTCCCTCCAACCTTTAATCAAGGGCCTTCTTCTAGGTTTCTGATGGTGTTTTCGCTGTAAAGTGAAAACAAATCTGATGACAAAACACAACCCTGTCTGACTCCTCTTTTGATGTTTTGAAAAGAGCTTATATTGTTTTCTAATCTCATTGCAGCTGTTTGTTCCCAGTACATATTCCTGATTATTCGTAGATCTTTTCCATCAATATTGAGTCTCTCCAGTTGGTTGATCAATTCTTCATGTCGTACCCGATCGAAAGCCTTGGTATAGTCAACAAAGCATAAATACAAATCCTTATTCATCTCAATTGACCTCTCTATGATAGTTCTACAAAACCTTGTGAATATACTAGAAACAGAAAGCAAAGGTAAGGGGTTGGAACTAAACAGCAGGAAGACTGAAGTCATGGTGATCAGTAAAAAACATGAAATCCCCTCATGCAAAATAAAAACAAATGGCACAACCTTGACACAGGTTAATAAGTTCAAATACCTGGGAACGGTCATTTCATCAGACGGCAGAAGCACATCGGAAATAGCTGGTAGAATCGGCCAAGCCAAAACAGCATTCAAGAAGATGACAAGCATTCTTACCAACAAATGCCTATCAATTAACATCAGAAAGAGAGTCCTTGAATGTTATATATGGATGCGAGGCGTGGACAGTCAGCAAGCAAAGCCAGAGCAGGATCGAGGCAGCCGAGATGTGGTTTCTCAGAAGAATGTTGAGAGTTCCATGGACAGCAAAGAAAACAACAGTCTTGATGGAGGCAGACACAAATAGATCACTCATAAGGAAGATTAGGAAAAGACAAGCAACATTTATAGGCCAATTTATGAGGAAGGGGGATTTGCAGCACCTGGTCACAACGGGAAAGCTGGAGGGAAAGAGAGCACCAGGTAGACCCAGGGAGAGAATGCTGGACGGACTTGCAGAGTGGCTGGGGAGAATGCTGGGGGCAACGAGAGATAGAGATGGTTGGAAGTCCATGGTCGCCAACGCCATGCGGCAGGGCACCTGATGATGATGATGATGATAGTTCTTAGGATGTATATGACATTGATAGTTCCTTTCCCTTCTACAAATCCACACTGTTCTTTTGCTATTTCTTCTTTGATTCTATTCCTTGTCCTCATCATTATTCTTAATTAACAGGATTTTTGTTACGTGACTCATCAAACTGATTGTGCGATGGACTTCGCATTCTATAGCCCCTGTCTTCTTTGGAAGTGCAATGAAAACTGATTTTGACATACCTTTGGGGATTTTTCCAGTGTCGTAAATTTCATTTAAGAGGACTGTTGTTTTTTCTATATCAAATTCCTCCTGGGCTTCAATCATCTCTGTGGTAATGTTGTCTGGTCCTGGGGCTTTTCCTGGTTTCATCTTTTTCAGTGCTGCTCTAACTTCATCTTTCATTATGGGTGGTCCTTCAAAGTTTTTTTTATTATTATGTGCTCTTCGTTTTTGTCAACCTCAAAAAGGTCTTTAATGCACTCTCCCCACCTGTCTAATATTTTGTCTTTTTCCATGATAAGCATGCCATCTTTCGATTTTAAGCAACCAATTGATGTGCATGTATTTTTCCTGTGGACAATTTTTTTCGATTCGTCTGAACATACTCTGAGGATCCGTTTTGTGTTGGTCTTCTATTTCTTTGCATTTTGTTTTCAGCCAAGCTTCCTTAGCTTCATTGCACCTATTCCTGATTTCTTTATTTATCTTCCTGTATATCTCCTCGTTTCTCTTTGCCTTCCTCCTTTCCTCCATCAAGCCCAAAATTACTTTAGTCATCCAGCTCTTTTTTGCTTTTCTATCTGCCTCAGGGATTTCTTCACAAGCTTCATTTATCGAATTTCTCAACTTTGTCCATTGTTCCTCACTGTCACCAACGTCTTCCAGAGCACTGAATTTGTTTTGAACATTACATTAAATTTTCTACGTATCACTTCATCTGTCTTTAAGAGTCCAAGATTTAGTTTGATGTTGCTTTTGGTCCGTTTCCTTTTCCTTAATTTCAGCCTAAATCTTCCCACTACAGGATTGTGGTCACTGTTGCAGTCTGCGCCTGGTAGTGTTTTTGCTGACAGTAAATAATAAACAACATTTGATATGCAGATGACACTGTGCTAATTGCAAAAAGTGAAAGGGACCTACAAAACCTTGTGAATATACTTGAAATAGAAAGCAAAGGTAAGGGGTTGGAACTAAACAGCAGGAAGACTGAAGTCATGGAGATCAGTAAAATACATGAAATCCCCTCATGCAAAATAACAGCAAATGCATAACCTTGAGACAGGTTGATAAGTTAAATACCTGGGAACGATCATTTCACCAGACGGTAGATGCACATCAGAAATAGCCAGCAGAATCGGCCAAGCCAAAATAACATTCAAGAAAATGACAAGCATTCTTACCAACAAATGCCTATCAATTAACATCAGGAAGATAGGTCTTGAATGTTATATAGTACCAATACTGTTAACGGTTGCGAGGAGTGAACAGTCAACAAGCAAAACCAGAACAAGATCGAGGCAGCCAAGATGTGGTTTCTAAGAAGGATGTTGAGAGTTCCATGGACAGCAAAGAAAACAAACAAGACAGTCTTGATGGAGGCAGACACAAGTAGATCATTCATAAGGAAGATTAGGAAAAGACAGGCAACATTTATAGGCCATTTTATGAGGAAAGGGGAATTGGAACACCTGGTCACATCGGGAAAGCTGGAGGGAAAGAGAGCAATGGGTAGACCCAGGGAGAAGATACTAGACGGACTTGCAAAATGGCTGGGGACAAGGAGGGTGGAAGAAATGCTTGAGGCAACAAGAGACAGAGACAGATGAAAGTCCACAATCGCCAATGCCATGTAGCAAGGCACCTGATGATGACGATGATGATGAAACAATTTCCATTTTTTTTTATTAATCAGGATGTAGTCAATCTGATTTTTGGTATTATCTCCTGGATTCACCCAAGTCCATTTTCTTCTATTAGGCTGCTCAAACCAGGTGTTTCCTACTATTAACTCATTCATCTGTGCCCATTCTACAAGTTTTCCTCCCTTTCATTTTGTGTACCAAGGCCATGAGGTCAAACTATATCCTCCACCCTATCCTGTCCCACTTTAGCATTAAAATCTCCCATTATTACTGTAACTCCTTGTGATTTACATTGGACCTTGGCCATCTCTAATACTTCGTAGAAGTTGTCGATGTTTCCTGAGTACTTGTGGATGTTGGTGCATACACCTGAATATGATGTTGATATCAAATGGTTTGCCTCCCAATTTGACCAACAAAAGTCTGTCGGACACAGCCCAGTATCCCTTAACTGCTTTTGATTTGTCTTTGTCCATTATGATGCCTACTCCTCTTTCATGTGAATTACCACCAGAGTATATCACTGTGTATTCACCTGATGTTATCATGCCTGCCCCCTTCCATCTCACTTCCCCTAGTCCTAAAATACTAATGTTAAGCTTTTCCATCTCCATTTTGATGTTGTCTAATTTTCCCTTCTGCAACAGTGTTCCGATGTTCCATGTTGCTCTTTCGTTGTTTTTGAGTCTGAATTTGGGTTTGGGTTTGGTCTCAGTAGCTGGCTGATGGTCTGGTGTCACCTGCGCCGCATGACGGTCCCTACCAGACGAAGGTGCTCTACAGGAGCACCTATTTACGTCGTTATCTTCATTTTCCTTCTGTCTGTCCATCCATGAATATCCTGGGGAAAATACGATGGTGGTTTCCCGTTGCCTTCCATCAGTTTCTTTACAGTCTCTCTGCTAGCCTTTGTCATTCCCACGACAACCTACAAGGCAGATTTTTTTCAGGGTTAACTCCCTTAGCCTTATTCTCTCCCAAGATGTCCACAAGGCAGTGGAGCTATTTACCCAAAGCTTGGGGATCTGGTTCGTGGGCACCAGGGCATATCCACATGCCGGTGGGCCTGCGTGCTGCACGTCTGGGGGCCAGACCTCCTCAGAGTCCCTCGAGATTTAGCCCGAGTCCATGAGGTGCTCAGTTACCGCATGTCGCCAATGAGGAGGCATAACGTAGGGCTTGCTGATGGAGAGGCTATATACTGACAGGAAGAGACTCACGCATTCTGCTCTTCTTTACGCATAGCTGCAAGCAGCAGTGCTAGCCAGCGGTGCAGGCTGAAAGTGAGATGTGACAAGCACGCAGTCATTAGCGACACACTAGACACATCACATCTGCCATTGACATGTAATGATAATAATACAACAAATCCTTCATCATGGTTGATTACATTCACTATCCACTGAAGACAAGAGTACACAGACTGTGCAGCAATATAAGCCAAAACAGTGTGGGTCAAAACACACATTCATACACACCTTCAGACACACCGCTTGAATGCAGAACAACAAAACCTGGAACTTTCTTGCTTCACAGAAAGGCATCTTAAGTATTTTACCACTGAGCCAACACTCCTCTCATTGACATCCGAAAGTTTTCTCCGAGATGAGGATGTTTGGCCACATGTTTTTGGGCGTGATGTGTTTTTGCAGAAATCGTGAGACTGATCCGTCACTTTATATTGGTATCTTTGGTTTGACATTGCCACCTTTAGTATGACAGTTCCAATACCACCACTACCGTTGGCTAGACTTTTAGCATAAACTGATTCAAACTGATACAAACACCCAAAACACACCAAAAACACACACACACACACACACACACACACACACACACACACACACACACACACACACACACACACACACACATATATATATATATATATATATAATATATATATATATATATATATATATACACAAATTACTGAAATTGCTTTTTCTTCATTAGTTTACACATACAATCCACAAGCAAAGAAGCAGAAAACAATGTACAAGAAAAATATCAACTTCCCTATCAGAAAAGGAATCTACCATGTGAACAATGACAAGAAAATTAGAACATACAAAGACGACATCATCCATCTCCCTCTCACATACACAAATACACTTCAATGACAATTATCAAATTGCAAAAAGGGTTTATTTCATGGATGAAAATATTTTCTTACATCATGTATATCATTTAATAAACATTCTCTGATCCAGAACAAACACTTCCTTCCTAACATTACTGCAGGTGTGACAATGGCATATAAACTGAAAACTGGTTACTTTGAAAAAAAAACATTAATGGAACATCACAAATAACGAGAGATCCATAAGACTACAACAGACACATCCATCTTCAAAACAATCAATGAAAACAACAACAAAACCCAAAAGCCTATACAGGCAAGAGTCTGAATTAAAACAAGATCCACAATCTCTGTGTGAATGATTGATACCTTAAAAAATCAATCACTTCTGTTTATACAAAGTGACATTGGCTGAAAAATACTGTTATCGACTACATTTGGTTTTAATTTGTAACTGGTATTTCCATAGATACCACCATACCCTCAGTTCTAAAACATGTTTCAGTATTTGAGTATGCTGAACCAATATTACCCTGAATATAAGTATATCTGCAGATTATCTCATGAATGTTTTTGTTTGTTACTTCAACTTCATTACTAGAATAAAATAATCATAATACATCAATCTCTTATATTTCCAAGTCTGTACTGTAACTGATCGAGTTATATAGGCTATATAAAAAATAAATAGTAAAGAAGAAAAGCACACACATTGAGACACTCTATTTCTGTAAAAAAAAATTCCATTCTAATATATGATCAATAATAATTAATTCACATACTCATCATTAAATACCACTACATCACTACCCATCAAAACAGTACATCACAGACTTAACAAACACAAAGCAACACAACAGAATGATAACAAATGTAAAAACAGACTGATTATAAATGTAACAACCATAAAACAATCAAAAATGTTTTTCAATTTACAAAATTAAAACAAGCATAGACCTTTCAACTACTCATAGATACTGACAAATACAAAGTGAAGTGACTAAACTGACATAAGAAGTTTTATGTTAAGAAACAGTAGTATTAATTAAAACTGTAAGCACTATTCACACATACTTACAAACCCTCAGTCAACTGTGTTTCAAGAGCTGCAAGCAGAACAAATTTTTAACCAATACACACATGCACAAATGGTCAGAATTTCAATGCAGTGCGCACTTGTTTAGAAATGTAACACACTAACTATACTTTTGCTGTATGTTCGCATTTTACAAAGCATCAGAATTTTGTTTCCCAGTTTTCTCACAAAAATGTAAACATTTAATCCTGAATTTCTCTAAGTCATTAGTACAGCAATTTATCATCATTCATACTGCAGTCTCACTTGGTGACCTCATGCATGGCCTGAGCAAGATAATTCACATTCTTGCTGGACAGTCCTGCCACTGAGATACGGCCATCCTTCGTTAAGTACACCGAGAACTCCTTCGTCAGCCTCTCCACCTGACATAAACAAAAGAAAATTAGAGTTCTGGGGAAACAAGACACAAACATTCCTTATTCCAAATAAAAACAGAAAAGCAGATAAACAGATACAAAAAATGACCAAAACATTGATTTAGGTTTTTGTTTGTTTGTTGTTGTTTTTTCCTGCAATTTGTGAAATAAAATAAATGCAAATGAGAAAATCTATGTCATGTCCATAAGATTTTAAGCATTCCATGTATGAGGGTACTTTCCAGTAGAATGAGACCAAAGAACTTATACGTCAAAGACTCACCAGCAAAAAAAATGATTCATTTCATCTGTTCGAAATATTCACCTTCTGCATTCACTCGATCCACTGTAGAAATGCCACTC
Organism: Monoplex corrugatus; assembly: GCA_030674185.1. Classification (NCBI taxonomy): domain Eukaryota; kingdom Metazoa; phylum Mollusca; class Gastropoda; order Littorinimorpha; family Ranellidae; genus Monoplex; species Monoplex corrugatus. Next base: position 77,841,239 of record JAPXFY010000014.1, read on the forward strand.
TGTAGGCTTCTTTGGGTATATGTGACAGACACTGGAAAACTGCCGTTCCCAAGGCTGCTCAGCTCTTGAAACTTCTTCCTGCCAGTGATTTCTTCAGATGTGGAAACAGGTAAAAGTCACAGGGTGCAAGGTCTGGAGAATAAGCAGCATGTGGCAAAGTAAGGATGTTTCTTTTGCAAACGATGACGACGAGCGATTTGAGGAGGAATCCCACCTTTTAGGAATCCAGGCCTTGTTCTGCGACTTTCTCCGAGGTTCATACATGTACACTCAGGTTTCGTCACCTGTCACAATTTCATCCAGCCGCTTAGGGTCGCAGTTCTTGTAAATTTTCAGCATATCTTGGCAGAAACATAACCTACCCGCCTTATTTTCTGGCGTCAAAATATGAGGGATCCATTTTGATGACACCTTCCTGTAGCCAAGCTGATTTCTTAGGATCCTCGATGCAGTCGATGAATGAACGTCGAGACAATCAGCGATCTCTTCAAGGCTGACTCTTGAATCAGCATCAACCATTGCCTTCACACTATCCACTAACTTTTCATCGCACTTTTTGCTTTTTCGCATTTTCTCCCTGTTGTCTTCAGTGCTGGCCTGGCCATTTGTAAAATGTTTTACCCATCTGAACACAGTTGCTTTCAAAGGAGCAGAAGGTTGTCCCCAAGCTCTCATGTCCGCAAGTATTTCTGATGCATTCTTTCTGAGGGCGACACATACCTTGATGTAGCTGCGATAATCCACTGTTGAAAACACCATTTTCTTTGCCATTTTTCAAATCAGTGTCTGACAGGGCCTTGACATACACTGTCAGAACCATAAGACGGATCAAAGATGAATAACGAAATTTGGCACAGTTACATCAACAAAAGACAAAATGGCACATCAGGTATCTTCAAACAGTGAACACACAGTGGAGTACTGCAAGAAAGATGACTAGTGACCATGCATGCTGGGATGCTTTATTATAACATTCATTTCAAAATATGGAAGCTTCTTAGGAATTAAATTTCAGACAAATAGCTAGCTTTGTAGTTCAAAGTAGGCTACATCATAAAATTAGCTTTGTGGATTTCCAGCTACTTTCTTCCAAATAAAAAAGTTGTATGGCTCATTACAGTGCTCAAGTAGTCATCATTGGCAAATGTGAAAAAAAAACTACATAAGCATGTCTAATAGTATTTTGTTTGAACATATTTCAACGTAATAATATTTCAGCATTATGTAGCCTTTTATATTTTTGGAAAGTTGCACAAAAAAAGTGAAAGCAACATTACTGTATCTCCAGTTATTGATAATCAAATCAAAGAGTGAAGTCATACCTGGTCAGGCTTTAGCCCAGTGAAGCAAAACATGCCGATCTGGTCAGTGATGTGGTTCCAGTTCTTGTTAGAACCTTCCTTTTTCAATCCTTCCTTTAGCTGTGAACGCATACTAATAATGCGGTCAGCCATTTTTTCACTTCCTGCAACCTGACGACAGATTTTCTTTGTGTGAAATGTGTACATTTTCAAGAGTAGTCAGGTGGTCATGCAATAATGTCTTTTTCCCCCCAGAATATTTGCTCACTTTCTGTATGACCTATCGTACTAATGATTTTTAATATTAACATTGGTCATGCCTGTTTTGAAGGGTGTCTGCCTAAATCTGTTATCATTTAAACTGCACATCTGCAGAACAGCAATTCTCAACTTTCAAAGCAGTATATAAAATGTCTCATTCTACCATTATAGTCATATTTATTGCTGTTAGAATGGGAAGCAAATTGTATGCAATGACATGAGTTCTTTCAAAATCCGTAATTTGCTATTTGTCTGGTTACCATTTCTGTAAGCAAGGCATACTTTGATGAAGTGATGAAAGGTGGTGAGTAGAAATGGACATCAAGCAAGCAGTTTGAAAGTGAGCGCTTGACATATTTCATCATGTGTACTTGGAGATGGATACCTACAGTGCAATGAACAAGCTATGATAAGATAACTGTTCATATCATCTTTGGTCAATGCACAAATTTATCAGCTGATCAGAGTTGGTCATGCATGATGCAGGAATGAAAGTAGTGCAAAATGTGACCCTCCACCACGGAATGAGTCGGATTGCACCTGACACACTTTTTTGCTAGCAGCGATAGTTCATGTAGGGGGGTCAGGGTACCAATTTTGAGATTTTCACTGAAAATGATTCAGTGGTCATTATTTTATGTCTTGCTAAAATACTTGTGCTTATTTGATTTTATAAACGGGTGAAAAGTGTAGCTCTATTATAAGTACCTGGTTGCTATGGGCATAAGTGTGAAATGTTCAAACTGCGATTTCTCAAATATGCATTTTTCCACATATCCAACTTTAAAAGGTCATAACTTGAAAAGGAATGCCCGATTTTAATAAAATTTGGATCTGTGAAAACTGCGTTTTTTGCTTATTCATTTCATTTAAAAACAAAAAAAATCACCCCAGGTGCATTGTGACTCATTCCGCGGTGGAGGGTCACAAATATGCTGTTCTTCAGTTACATAAGTAACAAGAAACTGCCAGACAGCAAATGATCCTTACAGGCAACCCCCCCCCCCCCCCCCATCAAGCAAGACACTAAGGGGTCAGCCCACATCCAGATCTTGACTCCTTGATGTCCTTCTCACCCAATCTCAAGGCCAAGCCACCCTTGCAACAGATGTCTATTAACCACTTAATTGTCTGACACTGGCAACATACATGTATACCAGAATATTAAGCCTTACAACATGGACCATTGCACTATATAAATGAAATTATTATCCTTATTAATTAGTTAAATTGGATTGCAAGCCATTTGATATCAACATCATCCAAGTATATGCACCAACATCCGCAAGTACCGAAGAAGAAATTGACAACTTCTATGAAGAATTAAAGACAGCCAAGGTTCAGTTTAAATCACAGGACATTACAATACTAATGCGAGATTTTAATGCTAAAGAGAGTGAATGACATAGTTGGACCTCACGGCCTTGGACACAAAATGAAAGGGGAAGGAAACTTGTTGAGAGGGCACAAGTAAATGAATTTATAACAGGAAACACCTGGTTTGAGCACTCCAACAGGAAAAAATGGATATGAATGAATCCGGGAGAGAGTAACAGAAAAAAACTGATTACACCCTCATAAATAAAAGATTTAGAAATTCTTCAGTGATAGGAAAAACATTACCAGATACAGACTGCAACAGTGACCACAATACTGTAATGGCAAGATTTAGGCTGAAACTAAAGAGAAGAAAACAAACCAAAAGCAACATCAAACTAAATCTTGGAACCTTCTTCGTGCATGCGTGTGTGCATATGTGTATGGTGTGTGTGAGAGTGTGTGTGTGTGTGTGTGTGTGAGAGTGTGGAGTGTGTGTGTGTGTGTTGTGTGTGTGTGTGTGTGTGTGTGTGTGTGTGTGTGTGTGTGTGTGTGTGTGTGTGTGTGTGTGTGTGTGTAGATGGGTATGTGTGTGCATATGCAGGTGAAAGGGAGGGTGGGGGCAGGTTGAAAGGGGAGGAACATGGACAGGGAAAGGAGCGGAGCAAACATGATGGAGATATCACCACAATACTATTACAGCCGTGATTTTGGTGAGCTGCATGCAACCGTATGCTGATTCACTGCCCTAATGGTTCTCTTTATACTGGATGAGACAAATGTGTGTGTTGCATGGTACACACAAATGTGTGAGTGAAATAACTTTATGGAAAAAAAAAAGTAGAAGAAAAAGAATGAAAGTGTGGAATAACTAAATAGTGGGTATATGCTGTAAAACATAATTGTACTGTTTCTAAATTTGTGTATCATTGCGTTCATATGAAAAAGCGATAGTGGGTTGACTTAGCTGAAGTCTTTTCTTTTCTTGATCTTACGTACATAGCTGATTTATTGTTGTGCACTTTTCTGTTGTGCTGTAATGTTCAAAAGTGGAAATGGACAGCAGCAAATGGATGGGTTGACAAATGGGTTCAAGGATGAGGATGATGTAGCTTTGGATAGAGGGAAGAGCATGGAGGTCTCCCATGTGGAGGGGAATGAGTTCACCATACAAAGGTTGCATGCGTGGGATCTGTGGATGGGAAAATGAGTGCTGCCGTTCACTGCTGCTTTATAGGGTTGATGTGAAGATAATGTCATGGTGTTCCACTTGGATGGCACAGGTTCGAATCTCGCTTGCCAGAGATTTCGCGCTAACAGCTTTCATTTTACTCAGCTGCAGGCACTGCTCAACCCTGTTATGGTCAATGATGGTAGAGCAGAGACGGAAAGCGATGGAAAGTGATCACCACCCTCGTGAAGGCACTGAGATCTTCTCCACCTACTCCTTACATCTTTATGGCCTTAGGGTTATGGGACAACTTGTGTCTTCCTCATGGGCCATGGAGGTAACATTTTCAGGCCTACCTCACCAATCCTTATACAAGTGTTACTGAACCTGATGTTTATCTGTACATCTTTGTGTAAGAAGATGGAATGTATACAAGTTTACCTTGGATAATGTTTATTCTTGTGAATGTGCAGGTTTGAAGGAAGTAATAATGTTTCAATGCGATGAAAATTGAATGAAGACAAAAAACTTTGTTACATTGTGCACTAATAGTAAAATCCATGCCTGTATCTTTTGAACACTACCTTCGAGTACAGTTTGTTTGTCTTTATGAAAAGTCAGTTCGAAAAATGATTGAATGAAAAAATATTGTGTATAAATATTTATACCTATAAGAATGTGTCTTAAGTGTATCTTTTGAACATGCCTTTAGGTATGTTCATCTTAGTGATATGCTGGTTTGAAAAAGGTCATGTATTAGTATTTATACCTATAAGGGCATGTCTTAAGTAAATGTTTTGAAAACTACCTTCGAATATGTTTATTCATATGATGTGTTGATTTGATAGAAGACAATGAAGAAAAACAATGTTTGCATTGTGTACTAATATTCATACCTGCAAAGTTGTGTCCAAGTGATAGTGGGCAAAGGGTAGGATATTTTTTTACACACTGTCTGCAAATATATAAAGTTTACTGTGCTGTCAGGCATGCAAGGAAAAAAGTATTTATATATCCCTCTTCGTCCTCCAACATATGGGAGCGTACGAGAAAAAAACTTCCGGTAGTCCTCGAACGTTCGGGAGCGTTTGGATTCCACGTGGTCCGAATAGGCGCATCCATTTTGTTCCTATCACATGGCACTCACGTGTACGATTTAGCCTCGTTTTCGCGATAGTTTGAGCTTCCGGTGGCCGCCATTTGCAATTTTCTTTATTAATACACACACACATTCATTCTCACTCACACAACATTACAAAGATTCACACATTATTAGTTCATATCCAACACAAATGGCAGCCACAACTTCAACATCAGACATCTATAGTTCAGAAACGTCTTCAGGAACTAGCATCAGGAATTATGAACTGGCACTGCTGACACTGAACATCACAAGTCAAAGGATGCACATAACAGTTTGTAGTCAGAAGATGTTCACAAAATGAAGTGTCAAATCCAACTTCAGCAGGGGTTCTGCTGATGAATGGCTGGCTTGCAGGAGTTCCGCTGGCAGTCAGTGGTGCTTCACAGCAACATTAGAAAAGAAGAGGAAGGGAAGCAATCTTCACATACCCACAAGGGTATATAACGACAACGGCGACAGTGCTGGCACTACAAATGAAACTACAACACTGAAGTACTTCCATTCCATACCATCCGGGGATGTTAAGATACCTCTTTGAAGTACAAAAAGCTGACATGGACCACACAGACAGTAGGGTTTTAAGGCATTAAACTAGTCTACAAGACCACACCAATTGATCCGTTCATGACAATGTCCATACGATGTACAGCAAAACAATGAGTAGCATTACATTATCTTGTCTCAATTGTCAAGGATTAGGAAATTTCAAGAAAAGAAGAGATCTTTTCCAACACTTAAGACAAAAACAGCATGTTGTTTACTTTATACAGGATACACACCTTACTCAAAACCTAGAGCGACAGATGAGAGCAGAATGGGGATATGAGTGCTTTTTCTAATCAAATAATACTAGATCAAGAGGTGCTGTAATTTTGCTTAATAATAACTCCCAATGTAAAAGAGCAAAAAAGTAAAAGATAGTCAAGGTAACTATTTCTGACAATAAAAGCAATGGGAAAACAAATACTGTAAATTAACATATATATACCAAACAGAGATGATCCCATGTTTTTTTTAACAGATTCAAAAAGGAATAGAAAAACTTAGTATTCCAAACGTCATCACAGCTGGTGACTGGAATTTAGTGTCTATTCCAAATCTAGATTACTACAATTATAAAAATGTAAACAACCCTAGAGCACAGGAAACAGTACTTGAAATGATGTCAAAATTGGAACTGATGTATATTTGAAGGCAATTCAACCAAGAAATTACTCAAGTCACTTGGAGGAGACAAAATCCACTTCAACAAAGCCGATTGGATTTCTGTTTAATTTCTGATATACTTATGACAAGCATGAAAAGCGCAGATATTTGTTATGGATATCGAACCAACCATTCTTTAATAACTGTAGAAATAGTGGGGGGGGGGGGGGGGAATTAAGAAATTTCTGGAAATTTAATTCTTTTTTACTTAAAGATCATACTTATGTACAGTTTATCAATGAAATTATTGAAAAGGTAAAAGAACAATACTCAGCACTCCCCTGTGAAAGAAAGAATGTAAAAATGATAATGACCAGGTCCACTTCATTATATCTTATCAATTGTTTTTAGATACCCAGATTATGGAAATACGAGCTAAAACAATTTCATTAGTATACGAAAGAAAAGAGATTTAACTAACAATGAACACAGATTAGAAGTTGAAGTACAAAGATTGGAAGAAAATGCCTAAGAAAAGAAAGAACAGCTAACAGAAATTAGAAAAAACAAAAGGATAGAATAATTCTCAGATCTAAAGCTAGATGGGCATTACATGGAGAAACGATAAATATTTTTGTTCCCTTGAAAAAGACATTAGTAAGCAAGCAAATGTTGAAATTAGTAACTAAAGACAGCAAAACTTTGTCTAAAACTGAAGAAATGTTACAAGAAACAAATGTTTTATGAAGAATTATATAAAGAGAGAACACCAAAAAATACTGATATCACCAGCTATGTTACAAAATTACCCAAGTTAGAATGAAGTAGAATCTGATCAATTAGGATTTAAAACAAAAGAAGAAGCATTAAAGAACATGCAAAATGGCAGAAGTCCAGGAACTGATGAAATGACTGAATTTTTTCAAATTTTTTGGAGACTTCACTGTTCATTCCATAAATGAAAGTATCCTCAAAGGTGAAATGTCAGTTTCACAAAAGGAATGATTCATAATATGCTTACCTAAAAAGGACAAAGAAAGGGAGTACTTAAAAAACTGGAGATCAATCATGCTTTTAAATGTATGTTAAAAAATAGGATCCGCTTGCATAGCTAAAAGACTTAGTGTTGCCAAAATTAATAAATGAAGACCAAATTGGATTTACACCAAGAAACTATACAGGTGATAAGGTTATTATACAACAGATTCACTATATAGAAAAAAACAAACTTACCTGTACTACTTGTATCAACAGATTTTGAAAGGGCTTTTGAATCTGTGAATTGGAGTTTCATGACAAAAGTTTTAAAAGCATATGAATCTGGAATTGATATATCTCCATATTCGTTTTATGTTATGTGCAGAAATCCTCGCATGTAAAATTTGAGAAGACAAAAACATTTAGGGTATAAAGATATCGGGTACAGAGTTTAAAATAAAGTCAGATTGCAGATGACAATTCGTTCACTTTAGGAGATGGAAAATCAATTGAACAACTTTTTTGAAATATTCAGAGATGGGAATGGCACATTGTCAAAAAGACTGAAAAGTGGGCAGGGGTGCAGAAATCCTCGCATGTAAAATTTGAGAAGACAAAACCATTTAGGGTATAAAGATATCGGGTACAGAGTTTAAAATAAAGTCAGATTGCAGATGACAATTCGTTCACTTTAGGAGATGGAAAATCATTTGAACAACTTTTTGAAATATTCAGAGATGGGAATGGCACATTGTCAAAAAGACTGAAAAGTGGGCAGGGGTGCAGGGGCAAGGCCCCTCTTAGGATAAGAGGAGATTTTTTATTTTTAAGAGCCAAATTGTGATCTCTCCTTGCATTTGACAATAGTACATATGTATGAAAAGGATTAGTTTATGCAAGTCTCAAATATCAACTGTGTAATCATAGTCATCTCTCAACTCATCCTCACAGCCTGATGTGCAGTCTTACTCTTTACAGCCCTGTCAGCCACACAGCCTGCATATCAGCCTGCTCCGTTTACATAAACACGTTTCATCCACTGTGGTCTAATATATATGTGGAAGATCTTTCCAAATGTTTCACTTCATTTTTAAAGCAATGGACAAAAAGGTAACTAGCAGAATTTTTTCACAACTGAAAGACAGCCAAGGAAGAAAAGTGAGTAACTACAGTCGTGAAAACTTACACAGCTCCAAGCCTCTGTAATCTCTAAAGCTTAAAACATCACATGACAATAGTTTTTTAAAGAAAAATATTTAATTCTCTTATCAAAGTTAAAATACAAAATGTAGTGGTTTGTGTTCATTCTGCAGTTAATTCACACAAATATTCCATCCAAGAAGAGCTGAAGATCCAAGAGCAACAGAGGGTTTTTCCCTGTACAGATGACACATTCAGTGCCTCACAGTTCTCTTTGTTAGGGAAGAACTTGCTCTCCATTGCTTCTTTTCAGTCTTGATGCGATTTATCAGCACCTTTACGCCATTTGAGGCGTAGTACAGAAAAACACCACACATGGAACACAACGCTTTGCCCGCTTTGTTGATTTTTGTGATAGTGTCTCGAAGTTGTACTTCTGTTTTCGTTTCTTTTTGGTCTTCCTTCCAAAGAATACTGATTTTTTTCTTTAAGCTAGTTAACATTCCAATAGTTTGTTGTTTTTTACACCATAACCTTTATCAGTATCACGAACAAGCATCTTTTCACCATCAGCAAGCTTCTGAAACATGATTCCCTTCACATTAACGCATGGTCGCCCAGTTCAAGAGAGAACTTTAAGTGAAGGAAATCCTCAAACAGAACAGAAACCAAGCCTGTATTCTCAGTCGGGTAAATTCAACCAAAGGAAATTATTTCGTTTGAAGACAGAAACCATTTTGGAACCGAATGTTGATTGATGGTAAAGCGAGTCTTGACATTCATGCACTAATATACACGCCCTCACATTTTCTTGATGGATTTGCACGATTCATGAGAAAGACCTGTAGCACTCTCAAAAATACGGAATTCTGTATATAGATGGAAAATTCCCTTCTCTGAATATCAAATGATTTTGAAAAATGTTCTGATCTGAGGTTCAACTTTGAAAAGACCTGTAACATCTGGTTAGGACAAAAACGAAATTCAAACATAGAATATATGGCTCATAAAGAAACGAAACAGAATCCAAATAAATACAAAATATTAGGTATTTGGTTCAAAAATAATATGTCTGATGTGACAGCCATTAACATGGCAGACAAACTTATGGAAGTGAGGAACTTATTCAAGATCTGGTCAAAAAGAAATTGCGCCCTCTAGGGAGAATAGCAGTGTTAAAATTTCTGATACTTTCAAAAGTAGTGTACCTGTGGATTTTGATTCCAAACCCACCTGACAATGAAATGAAACAATTACAGAATATGTGCTCTGATTCTGTATGGGATAAAAGAAATAGACAAGATAAAAAGGAAAACTTCAGTACATAATACTGAAAATGGAGGAATAGGAATATCAAATCTACAAACTTTTGTGCAGGCACTTAAGTTATCATGGATAAGAAAACTAAGTAAGCACTCCAAAATGGAAAATTATATTACAAACATTTCACCCAGAAACAGACCATTTAAGCTGCTGTGGAACAAAGAAATTTTGCGAATGGAACAAATTTTGCAAAGATGTTTTCTTAGCTTATGATGATTTAAACAATAACTTAGACAATAGTAAAGAGGTTACATCAGAACCTATTTTCTTCAAAAACAAATTTAAAATCTCCAATAATGACTTAAGTTTCAAATGTTGGACTGTTAAGAAAGTGTTCTTTGTAAGAGATCTATTGGATGAAAATTGCAGATTTCTGAACAATGAAAATTTCACAAGGAAATGGAGAATAAAAGCAAATTATCTAAACTATTTAAGCTGTATAAAGCAATTGAAGCTTATATACCAAAAAGAAACTTATGTCTTGAGAGCATGAATTGAGCAAAACATTGCAAATAGCAACTGTCAGCAAAAAGGGTCAAAAGTATACTATGAATTACTACTTGATAAAGTGGAGATATTTAACATTAAATATTTTATCAAATGGGAATGGAAAACGAATGTAATAGTGGACTGGGAGACAGTATTAAAACTAATAAGAAAAGTAAAGAAAAAAAAAACCTAAATGGCTTCAGTTGAGACTTTGATGTGGACTTTTAGTTTTAAACAGTATCTTAAATAGAATGGGAGTGGTAGAAAATGACAGGTGTAATTTTTGTAATACCGAGAAAGATACAGTCCACCACTACCTATGGTACTGTCAACACTCACAACAATTTAGGGAAGAACTTGAAAAACGTTTGACAGTAAAATGTGAGAATTGTGCAAGACTATCTTTCAATACAGAATTAGTTCTAATTGGTACGAACAAAAGGACGAAAACAGATCAGATACTTGACTATATAGTGCTGTGTGCAAAATTTTGCATAAGTTAAGTGTAGAATGCACAAAACTAAGCCTAAAATAAACATGTTTATTTGGGAACTAAAATACAAATACATATTAACAGAAAAGCATATTCACTGCCAGCAAAAGAAATACCAAGAATTCCTGAGGAAATGGCTACCATATGATCCTCTTTTGGAAGGATATACATTAGAACTACTATAATATTCAAACAACAGTCAAAAACCATGCTCACTGTTAACCTTCCTTCCTTCCTGTCCCTTAACCCTATCCAGGGTCGTGGGGGCTCCACATGGATGAACGTCGCACCGTCTGTCTCCACCTCTTTCTGTCATGAGCAAGGGTCTGGGTCATGGCAAAGCTTTTTCCTGTCCATTCGTCAATATTGTCCATCCACCTTTTTCTCTGTCTGCCTCTTTTTCTTCCTCCCTGAACTGTTCCTTGGAGTATTGTTTTTGATAGTCCGTTAGTTCTTGTCACGTGACCATACCACCGAAGTTTCCTTTTTCTTACTGTTGTCAGAAGGTTTTCATAGTTTTTGACATGCTGTGAAATTGTTCTTCGCACTTCCTCATTGGTAATGTGGTCTTTGTATGAGATGCCAAGCACTCTTCTAAAGCATCTCATTTCTACTGCCAGGATCTTCTTTTGCAGTTCTGCTGTTAGTGTCCATGACTCGCACGCGATAGAGAAAGATTGACAGGACCAATGCGTGCATTAGCTTCAGTTTGGAAGTGAGGGCGATATTTTTGTCCCTCCAGATGGGCTTCAGCTTGGCTAGTGCTGCTGTTGTCTGTGCTGCTCTTGCAAGAACTTCGTTTTTCAATCCCTGTTCACTGATAATGGCTCCGAGATATTTGAACTGAGCCATGGTTTCCAGCTCACTCCCGCTGACTGTAATCTTCTTTTCTATTGGTTTTGTGCTGTTTGTCATCAACTTTGTCTTTTCGGCACTGATCTCCACGCCATATCTGGATGATGTCTCGTCCAGGTGTTTCACCAGGTTGGCAAGTTCGTCTTCATTTCCAGCCAACCCATCGATGTCGTCGGCAAATCTCAAGTTGGTGATTGTCCTTCCTCCAATACTGACTGAGCCGTGATGGTTTTCAAGGGCATCCATCATAATGCGCTCAAGGAAGATGTTGAACAAGGTTGGAGAGAGGAGACAGCCCTGGCGAACTCCAACTGATGTGTGAAACCAGTCACCCACTGTGCCCTCAACAAGCACTGCGCTGCTCGCTTTTGCATATAGCTGTGTGATGGTGTCAATAAGCTTCCTTCCGATGTTGTACTTCCTCATGGTGGCCCACAGTGCTTCATGCCATACTCTGTCAAATGCCTTTTTGAAGTCGATAAAAACGTGGTAGATGTCCTGTTGGTGTTGGCTGTATTTTTCGCATAGGACTCTGAGATTGAATATTTGTTCTGTTGTGCTTCTACCACTGCGAAATCCCGCTTGTTCTTCAGCAATGATCTCCTCTGCCTGTGGTTTCAGTCTGTTCAAAATTACTTTCAGCATCACTTTGCTAGCATGGCTGATAAGGCTGATCGTTCTGTAATTCTGGCATAGTTGTAAATTGCCTTTCTTGGAAAGTGTGATGATTAGTGACTGGGTCCAAGGTGTCGGCCATTCTCCCGTCTGCCAGATTTTGTTGCAGATTTTCCAGAGGATGTCAGTCACTGCCTCCCCTCCATGCTTGATCAGTTCTGCTGGGATGTTGTCCACTCCAGCAGCTTTTCCATCTTTCAGCGATCGTATTGCTGTTTCGACTTCTTCGCGTAGAATAGGGTGGTCATCGTCATTTGTTGATTCCTGGCATGTAAGGACAGTTGAGTCACCCTGTGTCTGGTGGTTGTAGAGTTCAGAGCAGTATTCTGTCCATCTATGGATGATTTCTTTATCTTCTGTCAGGCACTTTCCTTGTTTGTCTTGAATGGTACTGATCCTTGCCTGTCTCTGTGTGGTGAGTTCTTTCACCACTTTGTATGCCTTTATGCTGTTGTTCTTGTTTAGGCTGTTTTGTATTTCTGTGCATTTATTTTGTATCCATCCTTCTTTGGCCTCCCTCATGCCTTTTCTGATTTCTTTGTTGGTGTTTCTGTAGGCTAGGGCTCCGTCTGTTGTATTTTTGACTTTCTTGATTTCTCTTCTTTTGTTACACATTTCAAGGATTTCGTCTGTAATCCAGGGTTGGGTTTTCCGGCGTTGTTGTCCTAAGAGGTCATTTGCAGTCTCTGTCATCACTGTGTTAAACTTGGTCATTTCCTCCGCAGTTTCTTCTTGTGTGCTCAATGCTGCAAACTTTCCGCCTATTGTTGCTTGGAAGGACTCTGCAATGGAGGGGTCCTTGAGTCTGTCCAAGTTAAACTTCAGTCGGGTGTTCTTGGGCTTCTTGATCTTCTTCAGCCTGACCTTGAAGTTCATTATCACCAGGTCATGGTCACTACCCACATCTGCACCTGGAAATGTTCGCGTCTTGGCTCTGCAGATTCCAGATCTAAAACGGATTGGGACCAAGATGTAGTCGATCTGGTGGTTGGTCCCATTTGGTGCATGCCAAGTCCAGCATCGTGACGCCTTGTGTTCACCAAGGGTGTTAGCCAGTGTCATGTTGTTGTCAAGTAGGCGCAGTCCTCGCTCGTTGGAAATTGCATTACAGGAGGGCCCACAATGGTTCTTCCAGTCTTTTAATGCATCAGCGCCCACCTTAGCATTCCAGTCTCCCTGAATGATAAGAATGTCTTTTTTGTCAACCTCGTCAATGATTTCTTGAAGTTGTGTGTAGAATTCCTCCACATCCTCATCATCATAGTCTGTTGTTAACCTTACAAAATGCAATTAAAGAAATCCAGACATAAAATCATATCAAGTGAAATCTATTGATCTCTTGTAAAAACTGGAAAATTGCATCAGATCAGGAGGGATGTCTCCAAAGAGGTTCTTTAAGGAGTCCGCCATGTAGTGCTTTTGTCTCACATCGTACAAGCCCAAGCAATCAAGGAGGAGGTGCCTGATGCTCAACGGCTTGTCACATGACAAACACCATGGTGCTTCTTCACTCTTTTAAAAGATACGAATGAGTGTAGGATGTGTGACCCGTGTGTAACCTACATAACACTGTCTCTTTCTTACGGTTTCCTGCAGCAGATGGGAGAATTTCTTTTATGCTAGGGCGGTTTGGAAAAGTTGGTTATCTGTCTGTTCATTCCAATCCTCCTGCCACAGATTTCTCACATAACTTTGTACTTTCAATTTGACATCTGTATACGGAATCAAGAGTTCAGACATCTTTTCCCTTGTGGCCTTTCTTGGCCAGGCAGTCAGTCTTTTCATTGCTTCCAATACCAACATGGCCAGGAATCAAGGTAAAAACAATCCCGTAACTTCATTTGTAAGAGTAGAAAACAGTTTGAAGAACTTCACAAGTTTAGGGGGACTCATGTTTTGGCCAGCAATTGCCTGCAGAGCGGAAAGGGAGTCTGAAAAAATGAGACAATTTTTATGCTTGGATTTGGACACCAAAAAAGTGCCAAAACCAGAGCAGTCACTTAAGAGTTAAACAGTATAAACAGAATTGTCAAACAGAATATGTTTTCAAAATGCTCGTTTGGGAACTGCCAAGCAGAAGGCAGTGGCAGTGGCAGCAACACCTTCATCAAACTTGGATCTATCAGTGAAGATCGAGTTGGATGACAGAAATTTCTGACACAGTTCTGCATAACAAGACTTGTACGCCAGTGAACTGGTACTGTCTTAATGGAAGAAGCAAGATCAAAACAAACCTTCAGTGTTTTCAAAGTCCATGGTGGGCTGTCTGGAAATTTCGAGAAGTTGTTAACAACTGCTAAACTTATGTCTGCTTTTTCCGTTTGAGGACGGGTATGGATTCCTAAAGGAGGAGTGACTTTTGGATGTTTTTCAAATTCACTTTGAAATCTGGGGTTGAAGACACAAGTGTAGGCTGGGTTTTACAGTTCAGAGAACAATTTCAAACAGAAATTTAAGGTTAGTTTCAGTCCACAATTGGTCAGGGAGGGCTCCCCTGCCTCCGCATACAAGCTATAGACAGGAATTGTTCTAAATGCACCAAGACAGAGGCGAAGCCCTTGATGATGAATGGGATCCAGTGCTTTTAGGTACGATGGTCTCACAGAGCCATATACTACGCAGCCAAAGTCCACTTTAGAGCGAATTAAAGCTCTGTACAAGTGATGCAGTGTTTTCTTGTCAAAACCCCAGTCTGTATGAGCTACAACTTGAAGGATATCCAGAGTTTTCTGGCCAAAGATTTTAAGATGTTGGATATGACTGAGAAAATTCAACTTTCTATCAAAGATCAAGCCCAGAAATTTAGCTTCTTTTACAGCTGGAACGATGGACTTTCCATGATGAATTTCTGGATCGGCAAAGAATTGACGCAGGTTATCAAAGTGGATACACTGTGTTTTAGTTGCGGAAAAAGTAAAGCCGTTTGTCCCTGCCCAATGCTGGATCCTATCTATACACAGCTGCAGCCGCCGCTGAATGCCTGCATAGAAGCTTCCACTTGAGTAAACTGCAAAACTGTCCACAAACAGGGAACAGACAGAGCCCTGCTGCATACACCTGACTACATTGTTGATCTTGATACTGGACAGCGCAGGACAGAATGCTCCCTTGCGGTACACCCAGCTCTTGCTCATGGATCTTGGACAGAGTAGTACCAACACGCACTTGAAACTGTTGCTCAGCCAAAAACTTTTTGATAAACAGAGGCAGATGACCCTGAAAACCCAGTTCTTGTATATCCATAAGAATTCCTTATTTCCAACACCAGTTGTCGGAAATGCCGTCGGAACTTTTACAAACGATACACACAGTGGTGATTTTGGTATCAAATTAAAGGGGACAGCCTGAAGAATCCAGTGTAACAAATTTCGTCACAATTCCTTTAACTGAATACTGTTTTTCAGTGACGAAATACAAACGTATTTTTAAAAGGCACAGTAAAGTCAACAATTCTACATGCTCAGTCTAGTCAGTGTTGTATTACCATTCATTTCGAGTAGAATTCATCGGTTCTTAAG
This sequence comes from Monoplex corrugatus, assembly GCA_030674185.1. Taxonomy (NCBI): domain Eukaryota; kingdom Metazoa; phylum Mollusca; class Gastropoda; order Littorinimorpha; family Ranellidae; genus Monoplex; species Monoplex corrugatus. Next base: position 77,857,050 of record JAPXFY010000014.1, read on the forward strand.
ATCATGCAAATAATATAACACAGGCTGCTGCTTGTAAAAGTTCCCGAAGCCAATACGACAGGTACTGGTACAGCGAAGCCAATACGACAGGTACTGGTACAGCGAAGCCAATACGACAGGTACTGGTACAGCGGACCGTGTTCAACGACGTCGTCCGAAACCGAGGAACTTCGACTTGATAGATCTAAAAATCTTGAACGTGATCTTGGTACGTATGTAAGCGACTGTTAGTCTAATCTTTTGGCTATTTTTTTTTTCAATGGAACTGATGTTTCATAATTAATTAATACAAATTGTAATATATTTTCTTACCAGGCATGTGCTCGGTCTAGAACAATTTGTTATCTCCCTTGATAGAGAGAAAAATAAATAAAAGAATAGATCTATATCTTTCTGATACCAATCAGAAAAAAGAAAATTGCTTGTATTTTTCTAAAACAAAATCTTTTAAAAGTTCATGATTTTTTTCAATAAAGAATATGATGAATAAGCATAAGAAATTTGGCAAAAAAGCTTTAACAAGGACGATAACTCATGTATGAGAACTGCATACAAGCGAAAGTAGAAATGTTTTTTAACACTTTTCAGGACCAAATATACATAAACAAATAAATTTTGGGGGAAAAACATTAAAAATGTTTTAATCTAAATGTTGTCATCAGGACACAGTATAGTTATCATTTCAATCAGTGCATATTAACAAATTTATTGCTCTGCTAAGGGGTACAGTACAGTCTTGACACATGTTTTGTCAACACATCAGATGTAACTAGTGATTGTTTCAAATATGGTAGATTTCCGTGTGCTAGAGGTTTGATTGAACACTGTGTGTGTGTTGTGTGTGTTGTGTGTGTGTGTGTGTGTAGATGGGAATGTGTGTGCATATGCAGGTGTTTTAATCTAAATGTTGTCATCAGGACACAGTATAGTTATCATTTTAATCAGTGCATATTAACACATATACAAGCAACAGCCGACCCCCCCACCCACCCACACACACCCGCACGCACACACACATGCATGTGCGCGGAGTCAACACACACACATACACATGCACACGCACGCACCCACACATCCTCTATATGCCCCCACATACTCTCTCTCACATACAACCCCACAATGCAATGCACACAATGTTTGCTCCAACATAAGCCAATTGTACACATCTGCACGCTCTCTCCTCTGCTCATCCTTAATTAGCTCCAAAGCCCCGGCACATCTCACGTGAACAAGTCTAAGTAGGGACAGTGTCACGGGCCGCCTTCACATAGAAGCTGTTGCTTAACGGGCTTGTCCTGGCCTTAAAGGACCTGAATCGTTTACCGGAAGGGAGGGGGGAGAAGAAAATCTTAGCTGGATGGCCCTCGTCGGCCACAATGGATTTGACCTTTTTCATTCTTCTAACATAAATGGTCTCAAGGGGCTCCAAAGAAGGCGGTCCGGACAACTCTATTGAGCCTCTCCCTCTCGGCTGCGGGGAGGGCGCCGTACCAGGCAGTGATCGAAAAGGTCAGTACGCTCTCTATCACCGCCCGGTAGAACTGCACGAGTATATTTTGACCAACACCAAACTTTTTGAGTTGGCGGAGGCAGAACAGTCTTTGTTGGGATTTAGATACACTATTGCTGGTGTTTTCCTTCCACTTCAATGAGCTTGATATCGTCGAACCTAGAATCTTGAATGTGTCTACAGCTTCTACGTCTCTCCCTTAATCACAAGGGGAGTGACAGGGGTCTTGGATCTTCTGGTGTCCACAATCATTTCCTTTGTTTTCACAGCATTGAGTTCCAGATTGTTACTGTCACACCATCTAACAAGTTTCTGTACTTCGTTGAAGTATGCAGACTCGTCGCCGTTGTTGATCAGGCCCTCTACCGTGGTATCATCGGAGAACTTAAAGTACTTGATCGTGTCACTTGATGAGCGGCAATCGTTAGTGAACAAAAGGGGCGACAAGACACAGCCCTGAGGAGCACCAGTGCTCAGAGTGAGGGGGGAGGAATGGATGCCGTTCACTTTCACGACCTGTTTCCTGTTGGATAGAAAGTCTGTGATCCACATGCACATTTGGGGTCTGATGTTGAGGTCTGAGAGTTTTGTGTGTAGTTTAGCTGGGATGATTGTGTTAAAAGCTGAGCTAAAATCGACAAAGAGAATGCATGCGTATGTTTTGGGAGAGTCAAGGTGTTGGAGGTAGTGCATGAGAAGAGAGACCGCATCATCCACTGATCTGTTTGCCCTGTATGCGAACTGAAGGGGATCAAGAAGATGGTCAGTTGCTGATTTAAGGTGTTGCAGGACAATTCTTTCGAAGACCTTCATCACGATGGAGGTCAGCGCAACAGGCCTAAAGTTATTGAGTGTCGACGCTTTTGGCTTTTTGGGGACTGGGATAATGTTAGCCGCTTTGAAGCAAGAGGGAACATGACAGAGCTCTAGCAACCTGTTGAAGATGTCGCAGAAAACAGGTGCTAATTGGTCAGCGCAGGTCTTGATCACTGAAGGGGAGACGTTGTCTGGGCCCAATGCTTTCCTCGTGTTTTGTTTTTTGAAGAAGGATCTGACTGTGTGTTCGCTAACCACAAGAGGTGGGGGGGGGGGGGGGGGGGCACGGCTGTTTAAGGGTGATCACTTAGTTTCGTCCCGCAGCGGCAGCTGTAGCAGCGCGAAGCCCACTGAGTGCTGCCCTGACCTAGAAATACGAGCTCGTAGCTCCGCCTTGTTACCGGCGATCTCGCTACGCCGTATAAGCGCAGTAGTAACTATTACAAACAAGTAACTTCAGTTTTCCACTAATTTTCTCAAGAGCTTTGTTTGTATTGGTCTGTAATGTGCATCATTAAAAAGCTGAGATTTTTCTCAATAAAATGATATGTAACTCAACACGTTACGTGCATGTAAGTGTCCAACTAAACGCACAGAGAAGAAAGAGAATGAAAGACGGTGTTGACATGATTTTCAATCTTCGACCGTGAAATGATCAATGTTCCAACGCCGGTAAAATCCAAATGCCAGTTCTCGAATAAAAGTAAAGGCACACATTAGAAGAATGTTGTCTGTAGAGGACAGCTGTTTTTCATTTTTCATGTTTCGCGGCTTAGGGGCCACGTATAGCGTATCGTAATAACACATGTGACAGCTAAGGTAAACAGGGATGCCGGCGAGGCGGTTGGTGGTTACTGGTTCTGGCAGCTCATTAATCTTTAGAGTCTTCAGTGAATGTTGGTATCATTTCAGTCCTCTGGATAACGCTTACCACGTACTCACTGTGGCAGAATTCCTTTGTGCTTGATAATTGTGTATAGTGTTGCCTTGGACATTTTCGTTTGAAATATAAGTGTACTGAGACGACCAGAGTCAGGTTTTGCATGTTGTAGTCGTTGATTATCTCTGTTTATTTTCTTTTGTGTTGTGTGTGTGTGTGTGTGTGTGTGTGTGTGTGTGTGTGTGTGTGTGTTGTGTGTGTTGTGTGTGTGTGTGTGTGTGTGTGTGTTGTGTGTGTGTGTGTGGTGTTGTGTGTGTGTGTGTGTGGTGTGTGTGTGTGTGTGTGTGTGTGTGTGTGTGTGTGTGTGTGTGTGTGTGTGGTGTGTGTGTGTGTGTGTGTGTGTGTGTGTGTGTGTGTGTGTGTGTGTGTGTGTGTGTGTGTGTGTGTGTGTGTGTGTGTGTGTGTGTGTGTGTGTGTGTGTGTGTGTGTGTGTGTGTGTGTGTGTGTGTGTGTGTGTGTGTGTGTGTGTGTGTGTGTGTGTGTGTGTGTGTGTGTGTGTGTGTGTGTGTGTGTGTGTGTGTGTGTGTGTGTGTGTGTGTGTGTGTGTGTGTGTGTGTGTGTGTGTGTGTTGTGTGTGTGTGTGTGTTGTGTGTGTGTGTGTGTGTGTGTGTGTGTGTGTGTGTGTGTGTGTGTGTGTGTGTGTGTGTGTGTGTGTGTGGTGTGTGTGTGTGTGTGTGTGTGTGTGTGTGTGGTGTGTGTGTGTGTGTGTGTGTGTGTGTGTGTGTGTTGTGTGTGTGTGTGTGTGTGTGTGTGTGTGTGTGTGTGTGTGTGTGTGTGTGTGTGTGTGTGTGTTTCTGTGTGTGTGTGTGTGTGTGTGTGTGTGTGTGTGTGTGTGTGTGTGTGTGTGTCTGTTATTTCTTGTGTGTGTGTGTGTGTGTGTGTGTGTGTGTGTGTGTGTGTGTGTGTGTGTGTGTTTATTTTCTTGTGTGTGTGTGTGTGTGTGTGTGTGTGTGTCTGTTTATTTTCTTGTGTGTGTGTGTGTGTTGTGTGTGTGTGTGTGTGTGTTGTGTGTGTTGTGTGTGTTGTGTGTCTGTTTATTTTCTTGTGTGTGTGTGTGTGTGTGTGTGTGTGTGTGTGTGTGTGTGTGTGTGTGTGAGAGAGAGAGAGAAGATGAAACACACACACACATACATGCATACAAACACAAGCACATGCACATGTGCACACACACACACACACACACACACACACACACACACACACACACACACACACACACACGCACACGCACACACACTTTTCTTTTTTAAATAGTCCATTAGCTCAGTTGTTAGAGTGCCATGCTCTTAACACAGAAGTTGTGTTCAGCCCTTGGGCGGGCCACACTTGATACCCTTAGCCTTACAGGCATGTATGGCTTATGTGCAGGTATAGATCTAATCCATCACATCGCATCTGTTTCATCAGTGTATGTCACAATTCATTATTGAGAAACTGAAACTGAAATTGTACTGACTCAGTAACCCCCCTTCTCCCTTCTAATGTATGAATGTATGAGTACATGTGAGTGTATTTATGTTTTCCAAAACAAGTGCGACTACCAGCGTCTAAGCAAACAGGAACCAGAAGAACAAGCAAACCAAAAAAGACGCGTATTCAATACAACAAGACAAGACAAGCGCAAATTTTTGGCCAACCGGACTTTGTCAAGTATGGAGTTGTAGCTTATTTGCTTGCTAAGTAGTCTGATTTCTTATCAGTTTGATTTCTGAAAATACATCACAAGAATGATTTATAATCATTACTATTATTACTGTAAAAAAAAACTGAAACCCCATAATCAAACACACTTCACCCACCCATTAAAAGGTAAACTTCTTTCACTGATGCATGCTGCCTTTTACTAGTTTTAGCAATAAATAAAGAAATGAGTGAATAATTTTCACTGACAAAACATTTCAAAGCCCACTCTCCCCTATGTATTGGTACTGACCACTGAGTGCGGAGTTCAGGTGTGTTCATGATACATGATGCAATACGAGCACCATGGACAGGAGGATTGGAGTACATGGGGCGAATAAGAATCTTGATTTGAGACATGACACGGCTCACTTCTTCTGCTGAGTCACAGGTGATCGTGAAAGCACCCACACGTTCACCTGAAATAATAATCATCAACATCATCATCACACAGATCTGGTTAGTGAAGCATGGGTGTGCGATCACATTCTACAGAGCTCTACATTTTTCAAATTTACCGAACTATCTTGTTCAGTGTGTTCAATACTATCTCTAATTGTTTGCCTAGCTACTAAGCATAAACAATGGTGGACTGAGTGACACCTGTTTTCATGAACAGATATTCGAGATATCCCTCTGTGTCGGCAATATGTCCAAAGAATATCTGGATCTGTTAACAATAATTAGCACACAACAAATATACAACCTCTGAAAGGTTTATCCAGCTATGGTTGGGGCTCCTAAGGCACTCCTACTGAAAGGCATGCAAAGGCTAGATATTACGTTCCATGCAGATGATACAAAACCCTACCTTCTTCAAGATAACTTGGTTATGTAACAAGACATAAACTGTCCCTTGTATTTCAAGTGAGATAATTGTGTGGATCTCACATCACCATACCTAGTTTTACCCAAGGAATGGTATCAAAGAGTTCAACTGTCCTGAACACTCTACAGGCTATCATCAGTAGGAACAGTGGCGGCTGGAATGAGAATCAAGATACTGGGAACCATGGTACTGGTTAACTGATGCTGGATGCTTGCTAACTGAAGCCAGAATTTATACAACTTAGTCCAAAAATTTCAGGCAGGCAGGAGCCTGATTACCTTACCACCCATAAGGTAATGGGCAATTGGAGAGATTCGAAATATGATACACAATCTGTTGAAAACACTTCCATCAGAATACACAAAGAGCTGAACAGAACACATTTGTACACCTCATGTTTCAACAGAACTCTCCCCATTCTATCTTATTTGTAGACAAGAACCCCATCTCCCCATTGATCTCCTCCTTGCAAATGGAAAACCACAGAGGAAAGTTCATTACCCCGGGGATATGGTCAGATGGCTACCTGAAACGACTGCAGATAGCCCATGACAAAGCAGGGGAGCATCTCCAGAAGGCTGCTGCTGCGCATAAAGACCATCACGAGAGAGGAAACCCCCACCCCACCCATCTCTTGAACAGGAGATCCTGACAACGTCACCAACCCATATGGGTGCAAGGCAAGGAGACACAGAGAGCACCATTGATATAGCACTCATCTCTCCTGAATTATCTCTCCTAAATTAACACCATTAATGAGTGCAGACACACTGAAAGCGCATGGCAGCGACCATCTTCCAGTAGTTTTCAGTATAATGAAACATTTATCACCTAGAAACTCCACATCTCAACAAAGAAATCCACTTCAATATGACAGTACACAATCTCATATTGTTTCTTAACTGAGAACTATGAAATCAAAATAGAAAACAAGAAACAACCAAACATCTAGAAAATAACCTCCCTGGTGGAATCATGACACAGACACTGCCTGGAAAGAAAAATGAACTGCTGTAAAAGCCCGGCAAAAACACAGAAAAAGACATTGCTCAAACCATGATAGCATTATACAAAAGGACGAGTATAAAAGAAAGATGGATGAAACAAACAGAGCAGTTCAAAACAATAGCCCTGGAAGCAAAAAACAATGAATGGACACAATTCTGTGAAAGACTCAGTGCTGATAAAACACAGTCACAATTCTGGCAGTTCTATCAACAAATGAAAGGGAAAAACCACAAACACCATGATACCAGATATTACCTACACAGATGGAACCATATTGAGAACAAACAAAGAGGAAGCACAAGCCCTACTACAGCGTTTCATACAACAGAGTGACCAGAAAAATCTCGAAGAGAAAAGAAAATTCATTGTGGACCTAAATTTAAAAAATGGTGCAGACTGGACCAGATGATGAGATAACAGTACAAAAAGTGCATGAAAGCACTTGCACGGTGCAGAAAAGACACAGCCCCTGGTCCAGACATTCGATACTTTGACATTAAACATTGTCTGAACACAACAAAACTGAATTGTACACCCTCTATCAAGACAGGTTTGAGAAAGGTCAGATTCCTGAGGACTGAACACACAGCTTCCTAAAAGTCTTACCTAAACCAGGTAAAGATCATCACAGACTAAATGGATATCGCACCCTGACTAGGCAAAACGTGATTGGGAAACTGATGGAAAACATAATAGCAAAGAAATTAGCTAGAGACCTAGAAGACAGGAAAATATTGTCACTTAATCAAGGAGGCTTCAGAACAGGAAAAAGTAAATAGGAAAACACAGATGCCTTTGCACACAAAATCTACAAAGGTTTTCAAAACAAAGAAGAAACCCTAACTGTAACCATTGACCAACAGGATGCATACAATAAAGTACAATTCACATTATTCATGGAACTATTTCAGTGATATCGTGTCAGCATGACAGTCACAAGATGGATTGCTGCTAAACTCCAAGAATGGACAGCAGTCCTACAATTTGGAAACTTGGTGTTCAGCAAGACAAAAACTCCCATGGGACTCCCTCAAGGATCACTACTTTCTCATGTTCTCTACAACATATATACAAAAGGGCTTGCTGACCTAAAGAACAATGGACCAGCCCATATTCTCACTTTTGCTGATGATGGACTGATCTACAAGACAGGTAAAAATGCATCAGAAAGAAACAAAGCAGTCCAAGAACAGTTAAACAATACCGATCAGTGGTGTCCAGAAACCAAATCAGCAATCAACCCCACTAAAGCACAGTACAGGTAGCCTACTGTTCTGCACCCTTGACAACACAGCAGCGAGTGAAAAATGTCCATCAGTTACGTTCAGAGGAACCAATATCAAGCAAACAAACAACTTATGCTACCTTGGCATCAGTTTTGATAGAATGCTAACCTTCAAAAACCATATGGAAACCACAACACTCAAATGTAAAGGAGGCCTTTCAATCCTGAAAGCAATAGCAGCAAAAGGCACTGAACAACATCATCTCTTTCAACTATACCAAGCTGTTATATCGAGTGTCATCGATTATGGATTGGGCCTCACGTTGTCACAGACAAACCTGCTAAAACTAGAAAATATACAAAATAAAGCAATGAGAGTGATCCTCGGAACCACAAAAGACACACCACGAAGACTATGCGAGACTTGCTTGACCTTCCTTCAATACAGTCGAGACACAAAATTGAACAAGTAAAGGCATATTTCAGGGCACTGGAGAACCCAGAAAACCCACTCTACCTGATGGTCGGTACAGCAAAAGGCAACAGACTCTAACGTGGAAAGTCACGGCTCCATTCAGCATGTACGTCAACTGACAGAACTCAAAGGGACAAAGGAATGGGAAAAACATCCAAACCATTTCAAAATTCTGTACAAAACTATCATACCCAAAAATCTAGGGACACACTGTCGTGAATGGCCAGAAGGGAAAAAAGATGCAGAAATTCAGCTACTCATGGAGCAAGTAAGTTGTAACCCGAAAGATGTAATCATATACACCAATGGGTCAGTCACTAATAACAAATCTCGATGGGGCTTCACTGTCAAACAGAATGGAAACACTAAACATGAAGAAAATACTACATACGATATCATAACCTAAAGTGTAGCAATGGAAATTGAGGCAGTCACACATGGTTGACCTCACTGGATGATGACATGAAAGAAAACCAAGCCTTCATCCTGACTGACACGATGAATCTACTTCAGAAAATGCAAAATGGAGTAGGGACCCCAGAATGGCACAAAGCAATGAACAGTACCAACCTACAAAATCTCATGTGCATCTACTGCCCTGGAACGCTGGTGTTAAGGGAAATGAATGGGCCGATAAACTTGCAGGCAATGCCACCACAACAAAAATTCTGAATCTGGGAATGTCTGAGGTCCTTAGACGCTTTAAATCATACCTTTGCAAACAAAATGTGAGTCATCATCCCATCAAACATCTTTCCCAAAAAGAAATACATAGAGGAAGTGGCCTGAAATCTACTAGGACAGGAACAATGTACAACAAGACCTATCAATAATCAGACCAACATTGGTATCATCTCAAAAGTAACAATGCACAGACTCTTAGTGTGAAATGGAAAGTGTTTGGACTTTTCCTGTATTCCTGAAACAGAGATACAGGAGAAGTGAAGAAAACGAACAGACAACTGGAGAACAAGCAAGTTTTCAAAACCCTCTGTGTGTGTGTTTAATGGCTGTTTGTTGATTGTTATCCAGATATGTCTGGATAACAATCAACAAACAGCCATGATAGGGCATGATATGTATATGCGTGTATTTCTTCTTGCTGTCATGATATGTATATATGTGTGATTCCTCTTTGCTGCTGCTGCTGCTGCTGCTTCTGCTGCTGTTGTTGTTGTTGTTGTTATTGCTGCTGTTGTTGTTGTTGTTGTCGCCGTTGTTGTTGTCACTAACGTTGTCATCCATCATGCTGTGTGGATATGTGCGTTTACGTATGAATGTATGTGTATGCCTGTGTGCAGGCATGTGGGTATATGCATGTATTTACTGTTATTTCTTATTGTTACATACTTTCTTTATTTTACATTTATTCACTCACCTATTTACATACACACTTACTTACTTCTTAGTTACTTACTTCCTTCCTTACTTCCTTCCTTCCTTCCATACATACCTATCTATTTCCTCTTTTCTTTCCTTGGAAATAAACAACAGACTGGCAAGGGTATGATTAAGAAAATATTGTCTTCAGCTTATATTTAAAGTATGTGCTGATGGTCCTTCAATTCTTCAAACAATGTCCTCGCCAACTCAAATCAGTTCAGGCCAATATCACTTCTGAACGTCGAGGGGAAAATCTTCTTCTCTGTTATGGCAGCAAGATTGACAAAATACCTGACTGAAAACAAGTATCTGGATATGTCAGTCCAAAAGGGAGGCATACCAGGAATGCCTGGATGCTTGGAACATGCCACGTTGATTTGGGATGCCATCCAAAAAGCAAGAACAGAGAAGAGAGACATTGACGTAGTTTGGCTTGATCTGGCGAATGCATATGGATCAGTTCCACACGATATGATCCAGCTGGCTCTTGAAATGTATCACATCCCAGAAAACATCCGAACAATGCTGAGGAAGTATTTCCAAGGGTTCTCAATGCGGTTCTCTACCAAAGAATACACCACGGACTGGATAGACTAGAGGTGGGCATTGCAATGGGCTGTGCAATCTCTCCCATACTGTTCGTGTTGGCAATGGAAGTCATCTTGAAAGCTGCAATGAAGAGTTCAGGTCCAGTGAATCTGGGAGATGGATACCAGATGCCTCCTCTGAAAGCTTTCATGGATGACACAACAGTCTTGTCCACGGATGAGGAAGAGACACACCAAATCTTAAAGCAGCTGGATGAGCTGGTGGCCTCTTCAAGAATGAGGTTCAAACCTAAGAAATCCCGAAGTCTCTCACTGCGAAAAGGAAAAGTGGCAGATTCAGTCAAATTCATGGTAGCCAACCAAGCCATCCCCACTGTCACAGAAGAGCCAGTAAAAAGTCTCGGAAGATGGTATGATGACTCCCTGAAAGACACACAAAGGGGATGTGAAACCAAGCAAACAGCAGAAGAAGGCCTGAAGAAAATAGATAACTGCGGACTGCCAGGCAAATACAAAGTCTGGTGTCTACAGTTCATGCTGATACCAAAGCTGCTGTGGCCACTGCTAATCTATGACATTTGCACCAGCACAGTCGAAGCAATGGAAGCCAAAATCAACAAATACACAAGAAAATGGCTCGGTGTCCCACCTGGTCTCACTGATGTTGCATTCTACTGTCGTCAAGCAATGCTGAAGCTACCTCTCAAATCCATAGTGGAGGAATACAAAGTTGGAAAAGCAAGACTGTTGAGCATGCTGGAGGAATCGGAAGACAATATCGTGAGATCAGTTCATCCAAAGCTGAGAACTGGCAGAAAGTGGAAAGTCCAAGAGGCTGTAAACAATGCCAAGAGAAACCTCAGCATCAAAGAAATAATTGGACACACGCAAACCAACAGACAGGGACTGGGAGCAACAAAAATGCAGTGGTGGTCCAAAGCCAAAGGGAAGGAAAAAAGAGACATGATCATACAGGAGTTGAAGGAAGAAGAAGATGTCAAAAGAGTGCAGAAGGCAGTCCAGCAAGGTCAACAGGGGCAATGGACAACATGGGACAGTGCACTCCAAAGAAGTCTCAGCTGGAACAATATGTGGCACATGGCTCCTCTAAGGATAAGCTTCCTCCTCAGATCTGTATATGACCTGCTCCCCTCGAATGCAAACTTAGTGAAATGGGGGAAATCAGACGACCCAGCATGTCCGCTCTGTCAGAAGAAACAAACAGTGGAACATGTCCTAAGCTCTTGCAAAGTAGCGCTAGCCCAAGGAAGGTATACATGGAGGCACAACCAAGTTCTGAAAGTGATCACAGATGCGGTTAGCGAAAAAACCATGACCCCAAACGCACCAATTGCTATGACAACGTTCTACAAAGCAGGAGGGAAACAGGTCTGGCCCGAAAGTGCTATGACAACCAGCACATTGCCAAAGGGTCTTCTGGATGGAGCAGTCGACTGGGAGTGTACAGCAGACCTCCCAGAGTGGAGAAATTACCCAGATGTCATCAGCAAGACAGGCATGAGACCAGACATCGCTCTCCACTCTGACTCCTCGAAACAAGTGATTCTGATAGAACTTACTGTGCCATACGAAAGCAGAATGGAAGAAGCACATATCTACAAGACCGAAAAATACGCCGGTCTTGCCAGCACCCTGAAGAAAGCAGGTCTGCGGGTCAAAATCTTCGCCATAGAGGTCGGGGCAAGAGGGTTTGTGGGCACCTCCGCTTATGATCTCATGAAACAACTCGCCATTTCTGGGAAGAAGAGGACTAGAGCCCTTAAAGCGATGGCAGAGGCAGCAGAAAGGAGCTCAAGCTGGATCTGGGCAAGGAGGAACCAAAAAAGTGAACTTCATAAGGATTAAATTCCCTACAGATGATGTGTGCCCCGTTAGCACATTGGTAAAACCGCGTACCGCAGTTCTGAAGCGCAGAATCGCCCAGGTTCGATCCCCGGCGTGGGAAAAAAAAAAAAAAAAATAGACAACAGCAGAAGGGCATCCAGGAGTCATGACCTGGATGTGGCCCGGCCCCCCGAGAGTGTAAGGAATTCAGGGCCGAAACACTTGTCTAAAGGGGGTTACTTCTCTGAAGACCTTCTGTTGTCTAGCTCTCCCTAGAGTTTCTTTCTACCATACCTATCTATTTCCTCTTTTCTTTCCTTGGAAATAAACAACAGACTGGCAAGGGTATGATTAAGAAAATATTGTCTTCAGCTTATATTTAAAGTATGTGCTGATGGTCCTTCAATTATTCAAACAATGTCCTCGCCAACTCAAAAGTACCGCTCTTGCCAGCTGGCGAGATAGAAGGGATTATGCCAAGATTGATAATAATAATAACACATTAACAGGTAATGTGACTGATTATTTGCTTGTTCTTTTGGTCATTTGATTATTTGACTGTAAAAGTATATGGTTATTTCATTATTTAAATGATCACACAGCTACTTATCTGTCTGCTTCTTTGATATGTTATTTGTTAGTTTACTATTTGAACATATGCTATTTCTTAACATAGTTAAATCTGTGGGTCCCCTTGCAGGCTGAAAATGACAGCCACGGCCTGGCCAAAGTAACAGGCATGAGGAGCTGTGGTGTATAACACCAATGTCCTGAGGTGGGTCAGGAGGTTACTTCCTACATAGGAAGATTAGATTAGTGATGGATGCTGACTAGTGCCATGTGCCCTCCTAAATTCATTGTCAGCGCATGATACCATGCAGTGACACTGTCATTCAGTAGATTGGATGTTAGATTGAAAAATCATTAAAAGGTACTGACCACGATCTTAATTTTTACATTGTTTATACAATTTCTTACTATTCAGTGGATGACTCGCGTACAAACATAATTTTCATAAACGAATGATCTAATGACAGCAAGTAAACAAGAACAAAACAAAAGAAAACATTCACTCAGTAAAGAAAACACAGTGTCACACATTACAAGATAAATAAAGTTTCTTGTACAGTGTAACGAAGAGAAACAAGAGAACTGAAAGTATACAAACGATATACTTGTCAGTAAACTTACCGTAAAGACCCATGTTTTTGGCAAAGGACTGTGCAAGTGCCACCTGGTGCCTATCTTTGACAAATTGGCGCAAAGCAAAAGCATCATTGTCTATGTTGCCAGTGGCAAAACCTTGGTAGGCCATGTCAAAGAAAGGAAACAGTTTTCGCTTTTTCATCACTTGACTGATTTCCTTCCACTGTTCTTGCTGAAAGACAAAGGAGAATGACATTTACTGCTATATTTTTTTTTCATCTAGTGTCAGAAATGTACACAAATAATACACCTTGGTGTTGGTTTCTAATAAACTCATCCACACACACACACGCACACACGCACACGCGCGCACAAACACGCACGCACGCACGCACCCACGCCTGTTCCCTGCCAGATATTAAGTTGTTTGACCCAGCAAACGCGACCTGGAGGTCAGGCGCTAGGCAGCAAGGGGAAAGGCAGCTGTGAAAAGATAAACACACCGCCTGCTCACTAACACTATAACGCACGGCTGGAAGAGCTTCCCGTGCAAAACTTAGATGTGCTCTTCCAGCTCGCTCTGCAGCAGCGATCAGCCCCTACCCTTTCTTTTTTACTTACTGTCGGTCAGCCGAGGCTTGTGGAATACGCGGAGTACATTTATTTTTTAATAAATTCTGTTATAACGTTAAAATGCTTCTCTACAATCTTTTGAAACCACAGTAGCGTTAAAGTCAAGAAGCTGAGGTTTCCATGATACCAAACACTAGTAGTACTTTAACGGCACAGCCACGTGTGCAACACATTGAAAGTTAATGAAAAAAACAATAAGTGAAGAAACTGACTGTCACGATGCAAAACACATGCATTTTTAACTCGTGGTGTAATAAGCAGTTTCTTTTTCTTGCCGTTAATCTGTACATGTGATGAAAGGTGCATAAATGCATGATGCCATGCTGAAAGAAACATCGCAAGGACGCTTTCCTGTAAATAGCAAGAGGCGGTGCCGTAATGTAGGTGTACAGGGCACAGAACAGCACTGAGTTTTCACATATTCCACACAACAAACACTTTTTTCTCACTAGCTCTCATTTTTTATCCACCATATACATAACTAACGTTTCAATAAATGCGCTATGTTTCAATGACTTAAAGTTTATCAACATCAACAACAATAGTAACAACATACACATACACACACACACACACACACACACACACGGAGAGAGAGAGAGAGAGAGAGAGAGAGAGAGAGAGAGAGAGAGAGAGAGAGAGAGATAGAGAGAGAGATGTACACCAAGTGAGCAAATACAAACGACGGCAAAATATAAAAAAAAGAAAAGACAAAGAAGCGGGGGAGGAGAGGGGTAAAATAGGAGTGGGGATGGAGGGGATATCAGTACTTCATGAAATCTTTACTGGTTTTCTGCAAGCAGAGGGCAGCCACCATGATATGCAGGTGACACCACCAGCATGAGTTCAGAGAGCAGAAAACGAAGTTTGTGTGTTTCACTCTTCATTCCCCAAATTCTACATTTCAATTTGTTAACTGTTGCATGCGTTTCTTCACCCCCCTGTTCTCCGTGCTGAGCCAGTCTAAATCTGTGTGTCTGAATAAAGGGGATGCAGTGGCATTCCAACAGGTGTATTGGAATGACTCTTTTTCTGTCTAAAGTGTGTATGAAAGAAAGACATGTAGGCAGTGATACGAGCTGATTTCTAGCTCATCTATGTCTGTCTGGGGCATTGGCCGTTGGTGTAAAATTTTGTCATGTAGGCCTACTTGTGAGAAAAGTGTATCCAGCTGTCTATATTTCTCACAAACGTCCCTGCTCTCTGATATCAGCACTTTGGTGGCATCATTTTCAGTAATGTTCTCTAACATTTCTTCTGATCTTTTCGGCTGCATTTTGTAAAACAGCATTTTTTCAAGCTTCGGAATATTTTTTAGAGTGAGTCAATGTATGATGGCAATTACTGCACATACCTTTCGGATGCTTGCTTTCCAAATCCCGGCTGACGTCTATGTCATGAAGTAGAGATAAATCCCCAGCGTCATTGGCACACAGTTTCACCTTAAATTGTTTGTCTTTCACTTGTCTTTTCACTCTTTCACCACACAGTCGACACAAACAATTCAAACGGTCGATATGCTCGTTGTAAGAATGAGTGAGCATCGTCTCCATGATAACAAAATCAAAGAAAACACTTAGCACAGAAATACAAACAAATCACACGGTACAAATTCTGTCCCTTTCAAATAATGACCACAGAACTGATCTACACACTTTTCCCTACAAGCTATGCTTAACAGTCATTCAGACAGAAAGAGCGCAATTGAAACAAGAGCAGTTAAAGTGGTGGGAAAAATTCTGGCACCGAGCTCAATTCTAGTGAGAACAAAGAAGGAATGCGGAAGGCCTGCAGGGGCTAGGGAACGTGAGAAATGGGGTCAGAGGCCAAGCAGGTTTCAGCCAGTGCTATCAAGATGCTGGCGGCGCACCTTACTAAATAGGAGGAAAAAGGGCCGATTCGCCTGCCGTGACGCACGCACGCACGCACCGCGCACACACACACACACACACCACACACACACACACACACACACACACACACAAATTTACATGCAGTATTCCCCCTTCTGTTCTGAGCTGTTTTCTCAGATGCATTCAGTACACATGAAGTTCTGATGATTCTGCCTACACTGTGGAGCATTATATTGCTGCACAATCTGTTTGTCTCACCAGGAAAGAACTCATACACCTTTTTTGAAGGTGTGCATGCCAGGTATGTCACTGAACAATAACATGACTTACAGGATCTTTCACAGGCATATATCATCATCATCATCAGGTGCCTTGCCGCATGGCGTTGGCGATTATGGACTTCCATCTGTCTCTATCTCTTGTTGCCTCAAGCATCTCTTCCACCCTCCTTGTCTTCAGCCACTCTGCAAGTCTGTCTAGCATCTTCTCCCTGGGTCTACCCGGTGCTCTCCTTCCCTCCAGCTTCCCGTTGTGACCAGGTGTTCCAATTCCCCTTTCCTCATAAAATGGCCTATGAATGTTGCCTGCCTTTTCCTAATCTTCCTTAAGAATGATCTACTTGTGTCTGCCTCCATCAAGATTGTCTCGTTTGTTTTCTTTGCTGTCCATGGAACTCTCATCATCCTTCTTAGAAACCACATCTCGGCTGCCTCAATCTTGTTCTGGCTTTGCTTGTTAACTGTCCACTCCTCGCAACTGTACAACAGTATTGGTTTTATATAACATTCAAGAACACTCTTCCTGATGTTAATTGATAGACATTTGTTGGTAAGAATGCTTTTCATCTTCTTGAATGTTGTTTTGGCTTGGCGATTCTGCTGGCTATTTCTGATGTGCATCTGCCGTCTGGTGAAATGATCGTTCCCAGGTATTTAAACTTATCAACCTGTCTCAAGGTTGTGCCGTTTGCTGTTATTCTGCATGAGGGGATTTCATGTTTTTTATTCATCACCATGACTTCAGTCTTCCTGTTGTTTAGTTCCAACCCCTTACCTTTGCTTTCTATTTAAAGTATATTCACAAGGTTTTGTAGGTCCCTTTCACTTCCTGCAATTAGCACGGTGTCATCTGCATATCGAATGTTGTTTTTCATTTTTCCTCCACCCTTTAATCCAGGGTCTTCCTCTAGGTTTCTCATGATGTTTTTGCTGTAAAAAGAAAACAGATCTGGTGACAAAACACAACCCTGTCTGACTCCTCTTTTGATGTTTTGGAAACAGCTTATATTGTCTTCAGCTGTTCGTTCCCAATACATATTTCTGATTATTCATAGATCTTTTCCATCAATATTGAGTCATTCTAGTTGGTTGATCAATTCTTCATGTCTTACCCGATCGAAAGCCTTGGTATAATCAACAAAGCATAAATATAAATCCTTGTTCAACTCGATTGACCTCTCTATGATAGTTCTTAGGATGAATATGGCATTAATAGTTCCTTTCCCTTCCACATATCCACACTGTTCATCTGCTATTTCTCTTTTGATTTTATTCCTTGTCCTCATCATGATTATTCTTAAAGGACCTTGGTTACATGACTCATCAAACTGATTGTGCGATGGAGTTCACATTCTATAGCCCCAGTCTTCTTTGGAAGTGCAATGAAAATTGATTTTGACATATCTTTGGAAATTTTTCCAATGTCGTAAATTTCATTTAGGAGGACTGTTATTTTTTCTATACCGAATTCCTCCAGGGCTTCAATCATCTCTGTGGTAATGTCTGGTCCTGGGGCTTTTCCTGGTTTCATCTTTTACAATGCTGCTCTAACTTCATCTTTCATTATGGGTGGTCCTTCAAAGTTCTTTCCATCAACAGCAAAGAAAACAAACGATACAGTCTTGATGGAGGCAGACACAAGATGATCACTCATAGGGAAGATTAGGAAAAGACGGGCAACATTTATAGGCCATTTTATGCGGAAAGGGGAATTACAGCACCTGGTCACAACAGGAAAGCTAGAGGGAAAGAGAGCACCAGGTAGATCCAAGGAAAAAATAGTGGACAGACTTGCAGAGTGGCTGAGGACAGACAGGGTGAAAGATGTGCTTGCTGCATTAAGGGATAGATGCATATGGAGGGCCATGATCGCCAACACCATGTGGCAGGGCACTTGAAGATGATGATGATACTAAAATACATAGCAGCACACTGTTCTCTAGGAGAGCAGCCTGACTTTAAAAATGGAAAAAATTCCTGTGATGAGAAATAAGCACAAACTTAACACATTACCAAACTCATTCAAAAACTTATATATCAATATTTTTCTAGGAAGCGGGAAAGGAAGAACTGATATTTTTTTCCTACTAATCATCTTGCAAACAACAGAACTCACCTTAGGATCCACTCCGGTGGGATTGTGGGCACAGGCATGTAACACTATCACTGTCCCCTCTGGAGCTTTCTACAAAACATGGACAACACCACAACCTGATCAGCAACCTTACATTACATGAACAGACAATTAGATTCAATTAAAAACAAATCACTTAACGAAACCAACAGTTGACAGCCACGTGTGCACAAGTGTGTGTGTACGTGTGTATGTGCGTGCATGCGTATGTGTGTGAGAGAAACAGAAACAGAGAGTGTGTGTATATGCATGCATGTGTATGTGCACACATGCGTACATATGTGTGTGTGTGTGTGTGTGTGCATGCGTGTGAGTCAGTGAGTGTGCGTGTGTGTGTCCATTTGCATCTGATCATTCACTGTACATGCCTGGTCATGCACATGTACAGCAGCATGCTGGAATCCGTAAGGTCATGCATGCCAATGGATGCAAGTACTTGGGAGTGCCTGTGCATGCCAACATGTGGCCTGTTTACAAGTGTGCAATTCATTTGGACTCACTGAGCATTACATAGGTTACAATAAAGTATATAAGTACTAATATACCACACAAACACAAATCTGAATACCCACGTCAATAAACATGCACTGATGAATCAAATTATTACATGCTAAAAATGTTTAGCCATACACACATACAAATTTATGGTACATATCATCTCTTCTAAACCAACACAAAAGCATTGTATTTTGTAAGCATTTATTTCTACCACAGACCTACATGAAAGTACTGTTATTACTCCCCCCCCCCCCCCCCACAAATCTCTCCTCAAAAAAAGTGTTGTGTATCATATTTCAATATAGCTCATCTTTGTTTAGGGCACATCCTGAATCATTTAGATTCAAAATTCAATGAAATAAAAACATCAAATACATAAAAACTACTCAAACACATTTTTCCAATGATAGTGTGGTTGGTCATAGCCTCACTGACTGCTACGCTATATCAGAGCTGTCATTATGCCCACTTACAGTGGTCAAGATTAAAACATCACCTTTTAAAACTGCATGTCTACATTTCACATGTTAATAAAAAAAAAAGAGTGATTTATGAGATCTTTGTCAAGACAGCTGGCTAAAGCAATATGGCCGTAGAGGTAGTTGGAGTGATATATGAGATCTTTACCATGGCAGCTGGTGAAAACAATATGGTGGTAAAGATAACTAGAGGAATTATTAAATCTTTGCCAGGACAGCTGGCAAAAGCAATATGGTGGTGGAGGTAATTAGAGTGATTTATGAGATCTTTGCCAGAATAGCTGGTTAAAGCAATATGGCAGTAAAGGTAGTTCGAGTGATTTATGAGATCTTTGCTAGGACAGCTGGCAAAAGCAATATGGTGGTAGAGGTAGTTCGAGTGATTTATATCTTTGCCAGGACAGCTGGATAAAGCAATATGGTGGTAGAGGTAGAGTGAATATGAGATCTTTGCCAGAACAGCTGGCTAAGGCAATATGGTGGTAGAGGTAGTTAGAAGTATTTGTCAGATCTTTGCCAGGACAGTTGGCTAAAGCAATATGGCGGTAGAGGTAGTTAGAGGTATTTGTCAGATCATTGCCAGGATAGTTGGCCAAAGCAACATGGCGGCAGAGGTAATTAGAGGCTTTCAGATCTCTGTCAGGACAGTCAGCTAAAGCAATAGGCGGTACTGTGAGTTAGAGGTATATATGAAATCTTTGCCAGGTTTGGGTACAGGTATGATGAGGACCTTTCACTGAGAAGGGGAGAAGGACTTTTTTAACATTTTTTATTTCTTTTATTGTTGTTTAAAGCCCAGCCGACTGCGCAGAGCCATATCAGGGCTATAACCGCTTCAAAACACACAAAACTTCAACAGGAAAAAAAAAAGAAAAAAAATTAAGTACACATATCAATGCATTTGCGCACATAATCTGAGGACATGCCCCCGGTGTAGGACCATTCCATCCGATTTATCGCACTAGGGAGATTTAAAAAACACACCTGAATACAAATATAAGCATACATAAGAACATCAAAACATATATAAAAACAGGCATAAATTACCTAAAATTGCTTCCGCATATATCTCACCTCCTTAGAGCCAAAAATGCACTTAATACATGTACCCAATTATCAATCCGAAGAAAAAGTATGTAAGACTTTACTGAAAAAATACAGGTGAATGGACCATTAAGGCAGAAAATAAGTAGAAATGACAGAAAGCAAGGCAACAAGACAGAAACAAAGTGAGCGACTTGATGTCCTCAGATTAAACACTTTCAGACAGACACCCAAACAGGTCTCTGGGAGATGTTTGCAGAGGTTACAGTAAATGTCAGTGTCATCAGAGCTAGCAGAAGTCATCGCAGGACTAAACTCCTGTAAAGAAAATACTATGGTGTAATTTTCCAAATCATCTGATGAAAATTACAAGGTGTTCTTTTTTAGTTCTAATTTTTCACAATCCTGAAATTGGTAAGCAAACACGGATTTGTTTTGTGTAGTGGAGATCAACAAATGTGTGACTGTTTGGGGTTTTTTGTTTGTTTTGTTTTTGTTTTTTAACAACAAAAAAAAGGTTAAGTTTCAGATGATGTATGGTGGGGTTAGTGTTGTTCCCTGACTTTTTTTAATCACCTCCCAGATCTTTTATTTCACAGATGAATTGAGCATGGCACAAAACTGTTTCCAAGAACAGTACTGACTAATTCAGAAATGTGCTCTCAGTTATTGGTGAGCTCAAACTATGTTAACTTATGTGTTGGACATTGAAAGACATTTACCCTTTTCTTTTCTTTATCAATCTGTTTGCAGTCTATGTAAAACCTGGGACTTTTGGGAAGATGAGTATGACCTGTCTGTTATGAAGCTCAGGTATGAATAGAGTGCTAGGACCTCCTGGGTGCGTGCCAGCAACAATCAGTAATCCAGGAGCTGGATGGAGTTGGACCTCATTATTACTGGTAATTCTTGGTGATGTACACAAAGGGAAGGCTCTAAACTGGAAGACCCTGTCATTCCATGTGAACCTCAAGTACCATCGGTGGTGGGGAAGAATCAGCATGTGAATGTATGCATCCTTAATGGAGGTAGTCTAGTTGTCCTGTCTGAAAGAGTCTCTAATCAGGAAAGAGGAATCCATCTTTAAGTATATTCTTCATTGAAAGAGTTCTTGGGATAGAGACTGAGTGTCCACATTGAAGCCTCGGTCAAAAAGATGGGGGGGTGGGGGGGGGTAAAAGTTCTGCAATGGCTTCTTTCTAGAATAGTTTAAGTACCTAGGTCTCTAGGGACTTCTCCTGCTTCACACAGTGTGTGGAATATGGAGGCAAGGAAAGTCACTGGGGAGGGGGAAGCAGGTCCCTTCCAGATTAGCTTGTACCCGAATTCCAGCACCTGAATGACCCAAGAGCTGAGACCCATCTCACTCCAGGCATGGGAGTGATGGGCCAGGCTCCTGGCCGGCTGGCTGGGAAGGGCCAGTAGAGCTAGAATGGGGATGAGTCACTGAGGTTGCTGCTTCTTGGGTGTCCCTGATTTTGCGTGGAGGTGGGCGCCAGGACAATGGTGGGTTTGCTCGCCTGGGAGGCAGTGGTGGTCTCCTTGTGTCTCGTCCTAAGAGGCTGCATCCTTGGCCGGGCCAAGATTGGCTGATATCCCAAAAAGGGTGCCTGGTGGTGATGGATGGTACTCTCCTTGGGATGCCAGAACTGCAGAATCTCACTGGAGGACAGCTTGATGAGCTGACAAGATGAGTTGAGTGTAATCACCAAAGAACAATGGGCCTGAGGAGGGATGGTTCTGACCTGTTCTATCATCCTCCAAGAGAACCAAAACTCCTGAGGATTTCATCCTGATGGGCCAACTTAGTGTTGAGGCACAGCCGTGTCAAAAAGTCAGCAGTATATGCCAAAGCGTCAACAATACATAAGCGTTACATTGGCTGTCTTGCAGTAGTTTGTAGCTCCGGGACAAAGTAGCACAGGCCTTGTAGGAAGGTGTTGGCCGTGTACAAGTGGTGAGGGTGTAGTCGACACGCTTCTCTCATTCTGCCAAGGAAAAGAATCTTAGGCTGGTAGAGGTAGGGCATGTGCTGGAAGTAAGCAAGAGGTGGTCCTCAGCCAACAGTTTAGCCCAGAAATGCCTGCCTTCAGGTCTGAGGCACGTTAGGTGCATAGAGGGGATAGGGCTCAAAAAGTTACCCAGAGCTAGAGCCAGGGCAGTGAATGACAAGTTTGGGCCAGAAGCAGGCAGGTCCCTGAAGCGTCACACCATTATGGCTGCCCTTAGCTGGGTGTTCTGGAGCACAGAGGAAAATGCCAGCTGTGGACCAGTACATACAAAAATGTACATCCCCTGCCAAATATACTGGTACATCTTCAGTTCCAGGGCATCCATGTGGCGGAATTGGGAGGCTGGGCTCCGTAGAATGGGAATGCTCAAAGTTCTAGATCATCCAACCCCACACAGGGGGAGGCCCCACATTCCAATCACATGGGGTCACCAAGGCCATCTCCTGCACTTGCGGTCTGCAGTTCCCCTGACCTTGAGTGTCATAGCAAGATCCTGAAGTGGGAAAATCCCAGGAACCTTGCAGCAATGGCTTTGTGCCCCTGCCTAAACACGGTCAAAAGGGCTTGTGGCCATGTCCTCAATTCACAGGCACAGCTAGCTGCATCCTGCTCAGATTCATCAGATGACTGAAGAGTATGAAGCTGCCCACTTCTGAGCAGTACAATGGGAAAATATGCCAGAATGCCATTGATGAGTTGCCAATTCCTCACTCATGTGTTCTGTGAATGCCAAAACTGGGTGAGACAGCCCCACCAGGGAGCAGTCAACTTGTTACTGTTTGTGAGGATCAAGGGGCGGAGATCGAGACACCATTATCGGAGCTCAACCTGTGCTCGGAAAACTGGCTGACACCTGT
Source organism: Monoplex corrugatus (assembly GCA_030674185.1). NCBI lineage: Eukaryota > Metazoa > Mollusca > Gastropoda > Littorinimorpha > Ranellidae > Monoplex > Monoplex corrugatus. Next base: position 77,880,243 of record JAPXFY010000014.1, read on the forward strand.
GGAAAGTGTGCTTTTCCAGCTGTTTGCTTCTGGGGATCGAAAGGGTTAAATCCGAAGTACAATCGTCAAGGAGGCACAAGTTTCATGACAGATCAAGCTGATATGGTGGAGACTGCCAGGTTCATTTTAAAATCGGAGGGTGTGAAATCAATGCAAATGCCACCTCGAATCGCTCATGATAAACAAAGTATCAATGAAAAGATGGAAAGGAGGGTGGAAACATGAAGGCAAAGACAAATTCAGCCACCGTAAAATGCAGAGAAAAAGAAAACCAAGTCAGTGTTAACTTGTGTAAGTCCATTCCTTCATAACCAGAAATGAATAGGGACTAATGGGAACTATTCAGTACTCGATGAGTGAGTTTACCACTGATTGGTCAAGGAGGATCACATGCAGATCACATAACAGCCATTATTCTTTTTCATACTATTCAAAAAAGCCTAGCAAGCTGTACAAAGCAATTTTAGGGCTATAACCACTTAAAAATGTATGCAACACTTTGTTGAAAAACAAGAAACATCATGACAGTACGGATGAGACCTGGAGCACCAATGCCTCGCCATTCTCCAGACAACCACCTCCCCAAGTTCCTGATGTGATAGTCATTTCATCAAGCCAATAGGGACTGTCCACGCTTTGCATAAACCATTCGGACCCAGTCATCAGTTACCTAGTTTACAAAGCAAACGGCAAGGTCGTCGGCAGCCTCGTTACATCTCAGGAGATGATAGTCTGCACCAGGAGGCGTTGTGGTCATGACGTGCACTTTCTGCTGTGGCTGTGCAGGCCGATTCTTGAGTGGCAATCTCTGTCACATCTGCCACATACAAATTGAGTCGCTGTTGTCTGGTTTCTGGAACGTTGCTTGCGAAGAGCCCTTTTCTCATCTGCGCTTTCTGCTCTCCTCCTCTCTGCATTCACAACGCCTTGCTGAACGGCTGTCCGCCACACTGCCCTGTCATATATATATATAAGTGCACGTCATGACCACAACGCCTCCTGGTGCAGACTATCATCTCCTGAGATGTAAGGAGGCCGATGAATGATAATTATATTATATATATATATATATATATATATATATGTTGTTCGTCCGTCGTGATCGACGATGACCAAGGATCATCACGATTCATGTGTCCGGCTGTGACTGATGAGGCCGATTCGTGCGCGGAAGGCTCGGTCGCACATGAGACACGTTTTCTGCTGGATTGTGGACTTCGGAGTTGGCTCGGGATTTACGCAGCTCTCGTTTCTTTTGTGCTCCACTGATCCTGCTTTGTTCGTAGGAGGCAGCATCTTCGCCAACGCAGCTTCTCCATGATGAGCGGTCTTGTGTAAGGGCCTCCCATGTCTTGGTGTCGATAACGAAGTTTTTCAGGGACGCTTTAAGCGTATCCTTGAAGTGCAGCTTTGGCCTTCCTCGCGAGAGCATATGCTGTGTGCTAGCTCATCATAGAGCAGTCTCTTCGGGAGACGCGTGTCTTGCATACGCACGATGTGTCTGGCCCATCTGAGCTGGGCTCTTCTGAGCAGGGTGTGAATGCTAGTCATTCCGGCCTGATCGAGGACATCTGTGTCAGATATTCTATCCTTCCAGGTGATCTTCAGGAGCTGTCTGAGGCAGTTGATGTGGAATCGGTTGAGTTTCTTGGCATGGCGTTCGTATACGGTCCATGTCTCAGAGGCATACAGAAGGGTTGGCAAAACGGCTGCCTTGTATACCTTCAGCTTGGTGGACAGTTTGATACCTCTCCTGTCCCATACCAATACCCTGAGGCTTCCGAAAGCTGAACTTGCTTTGGCAATGCGTGTGTCTACCTCAGTGTCTATGTTCACTGACCTTGAGATCGTGCTTCCGAGGTACGTAAAATTGTCCACAGCTTTCAGGGTTTCTCCCTTGACAGTGATGCTTGATTCTGAGTACCGCTGTTGTGGTGCAGGCTGAAACATGACTTCGATCTTCTTTGTACTGATGGTGAGTCCGAAGTTTGTGCAGGATGATGCGAATCGATCCATGCTCTGCTGCATTTTTGCTTCAGTGGTGGCGTTCAGAGCACAGTCATCGGCGAACAGGAGGTCGCGGACCCAATCTTTTTCAACCTTGGTCTTTGCCTGAAGCCTGAGGGCATTGAGGAGCCTTCTGTCTGTCCTGTATCTGAAGCCAATGCATGTGTCATGGTCGTCATAGAATGCGTCTGAGAGCATGGCCGTAAACATCATACTGAACAGTGTTGGCGCCAGTACACAACCCTGCTTGATACCATTCGTGACTGAGAAAGTCTCGGAGCAATCTCCATTGTCCAACACACGTGCCTGCATGCCGTCATGAAATTGGCGTACCATGTTGATGAACTTTGATGGGCATCTGAACTTCTCCATAATTCTCCATAGTCCTTCACGGCTGACCATGTCGAAGGCCTTTGTCAGATCAACGAATGTAATGTACAGGTCTTGGTGTTGTTCCTGACACCTTTCTTGCAGTTGTCGTGCTGCGAATATCATGTCGATTGTCCCCGTGGTTTTCTGAAGCCGCACTGTGTTTCTGGTATGTGGCCATTTTCCAGGTGAACAATAAGGCGGTTGAGGAGGACTCTTGCGAGGATCTTACCAGCAGTGGCGAGCAGAGAGATTCCCCTGTGGTTGTCACAGGACTGCCTGTTGCCCTTCTTCTTGTAGAGATGGACAATGGCCATGTCCTTCAGTTCCTGGGGGATGGATTCTTGTTCCCACATGCTCTTGAACAACTCTGTTAGCTTTCGGGTCATGATTGGTCCATCTGCTTTGTATATTTCTGCTGGAATGGAGTCAGAGCCTGGAGCTTTGCCATTTGAAAGGTGCCTGATTACTGCCGTGATCTCCGATTCCGTTGGAGGCGCTGCCAGTTCGGTGTTTATTGGCACTTGCGGCATGCGGTCAATGGCTTCGCTGTTGCTAGTAGATGCACGATTGAGGACGCTGTCGAAGTGCTCGACCCAGTGTTGTAGGATGGCATTTTTGTCAGTGAGAAGTGTTGATCCGTCGGCCCATATAAAGTTTTTAGGGCGTCATAGAAGCACTTGTAGTTGTTGGTATCAGCATGCTTCTGTATTTCGTCGGCTTTTCTGCTAAGCCAGGAGTCTTGCATTTCTCTGAGCTTTGTCTGCACTTTGTTTCTGATTGATTTATAGGCAGCTTCCTTGGAGGTAGACTTTGGGTCTTGCTGGTGTGCTCTGAAGACTTTTCGCTTTTCTTCCAACAATATCTGAATGTCGGCGTCGTTTTCATCAAACCAGTCCTGGTGTTTACGCTGGTTGATATCAGTTGCTTCCTCGCTGAGTTGTAGACGACGTCTCGGAAGGCTGCCCAGTCCTTATCCACACTTTTGGAGCCCAGATTTAGGCCTCCCAGCAGTGCATCAAGGTCATTTCTGAAGTTTTGATACACAGAGGGTCGTTCCAGCTTTGTGACGTTCAGTCTTTTGTTGAACCTCTTTCCTTGTGGACGTCGCCTCGGCTGAATAGAGATGTTGAGTCTAGAGATGATGAGCCTATGGTCAGTCCAACATTCTACGCCGCACACGGCTTTCGTTACTCTGATGTCCTGCCTCTTTTTTCCTAACGATGACGTAGTCGATGAGATGCCAGTGCTTCGAGCGAGGATGCATCCATGACGTCTTGTTGCGGTTTGGCAGGCGGAAGATTGTATTGGTGATGAGCAAGTCATGTGCCGCACAGGTCCTCAGGAGTAGGTGCCCATTGCTGTTGCTCTTTCCAACTCCATTTCGTCCGATAATCCCTTCCCACGTTTTGTGATCTGTCCCAACTCTGGCACTGAAGTCGCCGAGAATCAACAACTTGTCTTCTTTGGGTACAGTCGCGAGTAAGGATTCCAGGTCTTCATAGAACTTGGCCTTTGCTTCCTCTGTGTTGGTCATTGTAGGGGCATAGGCGCTGATGAGGGTGGCATGACGTTTTCCTCTTAGTGGAAGGCGCAAAGACATGAGTCGGTCGTTAGTTCCTTTCGGGAGACTGGTTAGTTTACCGACCAGATTTGATTTGATGGCAAAGCCCACTCCCGCCTCACGACGTTCGTCGCTACCGCGACCACTCCAGAAGAAGGTATAGCCAGCTTTCATTTCTGACAATTGGCCTTCGTTTGCGAGCCTGGTCTCGCATAGAGCTGAGATGTGGATGCTGTACCTATCGAGTTCTCTTGCAATCAGTGTTGTTTGTCGTTCAGGTCGGTTTGCACTTGGGTTGTCCAAGAGCGTGCGCACATTCCATGTGCCGATAGTGAGCAGAGTCACCGAGAGTTTTTTGTTTTTGTTTTTCGATCGCATGAGTGGGATCCCCATCTGCCGCGGTAAGCAAACCAGGTTATCTAGACCTGCCACTTCGCCACTCACAAATCGCCTTAGGACTCCAGTTTTACAGTAGTAATGCCTTGACTTGCGCGTGAATTGGATTATAGTGAGGGAGAGTTGTACAAATCGTCAACCTCACTCTCTCGTCCCGAACCATCATGATTCAGTGGCAAGACATGATCAACACAACTGGCGATGGGTAGAGATGCAGTGGATGGCCAGAGTGTCCTATTGTGCCTCACAATGCCCTGTTGATGCTCCACAGCGCAATTGCTACAAGTGCCTTCCTGCTCGTTGAACCACAGGAGTAGTTTCTTCCGCGCAGTCCGCCAGATGTAGACTTTGAAGAGACTAGGTAGGCAAGCCCTAGTGAATCATAACAAGGGTCATATATTCACCCCATAGAATGTAAAAGAACTTACACTGTATGCCCCACCCCCACTCCATTCACATCTACCCCCCCCCCCCTTTTTTTTTTTCCTTTTTTGTTCCAAATGGGAGACGTTTTCTAAAAGTGTTATGATGTTCGACTTTACGTCATTGTATGATGACGTCCCTTATCTCCGTTATGATTCCTGCCTGCTGGAACTCTCTGACAGCTTCTTTCATCACGATAACGTCAGGTCTTGGAACTATGGTGCCAGAAACAAAACTTCCTATTAGACACGAACTCACTGAAGATTTTCACATGAAAAATGTACACAATGGTGAAGTGATTTCATTTCTCTCGGGGGCTGTTGATGAAACGCGAACTATATCTTAATAAACGTTATCTTTAAACGTGACACTTCCAGTTCGATACAAGGCAGTTTGTGTGTCTTCATCTTACACAGGTACAAAACTGCTAGCACAGGAAAGCTAGAAAGGCGAAAAGAAACTTGGAGCCTGCAAAACTACGAGCCGCCATGCGATAGAACTAACAACTATACGTGGTAAGCAGGTCAGAAGGAAAAAGTACTCCTTGTATATATATATATATATATATATATAATATATAAAAACAAAACAAAACAGACAAATGAAAACTTTACTTACTGCAATATCTTCTAGAGCTCCAGCAAAGTCAAAACCACATGTCTTTGGGTCATAATAGCGGTATGATCTGACTTCTAGACCAGCATGTCTGAGGAAAAAAATTCACTGCTATTAGTCTGTAACACAATTGTGCCCCAAAACTTAATCAACATATTTTTTTTGTTTTTGTTTTCTTTCTTCAACATATAAAATCAGTTAAAATTACACATGCACACACAAAAAAAGTACACAAATCACTTGAAAATATATATACAAAGTAATGGATAAGAAACAGCCAAAACACCTCATTCCCCATGAAATGTGTTGTACATGACAAATACAGCCTCTCCTCTCTCTCTCCTCTCTCTCTCTCTCTCTCTCTACTGTGTTTCTTACTCCCTCTTTTGTTCCTCTCTCTCCCCCTCTCCCTCACGGTTATGTGTGCACTCTTTTGCTCCTCTCTCTCTCTCTCTCTTCTCCCTCAAGGTTATGTGTGTACTAACACAAAAAAAGAGAATGGAAACGATCTGTACTAGGTAACATGTCAGTCAAGTTGCCACTGTACTGTGAGGTAATTATCTCATGTTTCCCTCCTTCCTTGCTGAGGTAGATTTTTTTGATTTTTTTTTTATTATAAAGTGAAGATGCCTGCTGAGGCATTAAAGTTTGTGTGACATATTTTTGTTAGTACATGAAAACCTTAGAATCCTGGCTAATGTGGTTGAAAGTTACGGGGAAAAAAATCGAGATCCTGACAAAACTGCTATACATGAAATTAAGCCTGTCTTGTACAAGGTGTGGTAGTGTAGCATACTGGACCAATCTGTTTCTGTTTGGTATCATTTTAAAGCGATTTGTATCAGCGATATGGTCATTTACTATCAGACAGACTGTTAACCCTTTCAGTGCCAGAGAAAAATGTAAACATGTGCTTCCCCATTGCCGGGGAATTTTGAGGATTCGAGGGTAATAATTAACAAAAAATTCTAGTGCAAAAACTATAAGAGATACAACAAAGAAACATAGTGTTTTTTGAAGGAAAATGAACGAGGATTCTGAATCTGGGCTTATTTTTCTCTTAGCTTGATTGCAAAGACCTGTCCAGGCATTCCAAAGTGGAAATAATTTTTTTGTGTTGTCTAAAAAGTAAGTTTCCATCTCTACAGATTGATACCCAACACACTCACAAACAAAAAAAACAGCTGAAAATGACTTGTTTGTTGTCAGTTTACATACATAAATGAAAACAAAACATATGACATCATAAAATGTTCATGAAACGATACTAAACCCATGCAGACAAATAAGTAAATAACCATCCCATCAATGATAGACCTGGTTTTGGTAAACATAAAAGTGATTGTACTAGACACTGAACAGTCAAACTACATGACAGTCAATGTACTCAGCCACTGAACAGTCAAACTACATGACACTCATGAATTGGTTCTCTCTGTTCTTCAGGTTCTGCAATCAAAACAAGAGAAAATAAGCCCAGAATCAGAATCCTTATTCAAATAAGTCAATCAGCTCATGCTCATCAGTCAGAAACAGCTTGAAAAAGCATAGCACACGTCCCCAGTTCCCACTTTCAATCCTGGATTTCATAAAAATTGAGGAATGTCTGACTGTTGTCCATTTGGAGGCCAACAGATTTTCAGTGAGCGAAACACTTCGCTGATCGCCACGCCCCCTGCCATGCCGTCTAACTGGGGCACAGCTCCTCTGCACCTCTCCTGTCCCTCTCCCCCTTCTCATCTTCCCCCCTTCCCACACCACGAACACGTGCGTGACCCATCTCACCATGTACCATCACGTTCACTGCTGTTGGGTCCAAAGTCCGAAGTGTCACGGCCTGCGCGCTCGCCACTCGCACTGACCACGGCAGTCGCGGTCTGACTCGTACTTGTTATCGTCTGCTTGCATTGATTCAGCCAGCAAGCGTTGAATGTCGGCGTGGTCATTGTTACTTTCTCCACCCTCATATTGAAGCGAATCATCAGATAACAAATTCTCTCAATCGTCATCATGCTGTAAAATCATTTGAACGGCCTCTAGAGTCGTGGAAGTCCGCTGACGTGAGCCACCGTTCGGCGTGTCGAAGGTTGTGTCGCCATTGTGCTCCACTTCACGTGGTCCAGTTACCAAATCATTAGCGACAATAAAGGTGTCTTCCCTATGACGTATCCTAATTTACATCCTATTTTTATATTGTAGACACATATAGCTCAGTGTGCAGCGTTCCTGTGTGCTGACTGGCTCACACAGTTGTGAACGAAAAATCGGAAAACTCCTGCGACGTCAACGGACGGCTCTTAGGCAATATAGCAACACCTTTTGTGCAACGTCAGCTGACGGCTTATAGGCACTGAACTGGTTAAAAGGCACTGTGAAAACAAACTATTTAGCAACTGAGTTTTGTTCCCTCCACTGCCCTACCGCTATCTGCAGGCATAATGCACATGGCCGGCCAACTCAGACCGAAATAAGGTCAGGTTACAGCTAAGGGCTTCTGCAACTAAAGAATAGCCATGTATCTCTATAAACCTTTAAAGAGTAGTCAACTGCTGTGTCAAGACATTTCACTACATGGCCTACACTTGCTTTCTTTTCTTTTTCTCTCCAACTTTACATAATGATGTTCTCATCAGCAGTCATCTTACAAATGTCATTTTGCCATCTCTTGAACTATTAATTCATGGTCATGTGAGCACTCTATAGCAACTCATCACTGATAACATCACAATTTTCAGTTGACAGGCCAGAACCAAAATATACACTGACTACTCTGAAACAAAATCAAAATAATTTTTTTCTTCTTCTAATCAAATAAAAAGTTTAGCATATCTGAAACAGTGATTTTCAGTGTAGTAAAGTGTTCAGTGTTAATTTAGGTTTGACTTTACCTTTTCAGTTTTCTAAAATTAACCCCTAAAGTGCCAAATACATTGTTTTGCCAGTGTATGCCATTTGCCATGTGATGTTTGCATGAGTAGAGTAATAAATAATAAGTTCTAGCAAGCAAATTATTGCATAAAAGTAATCGTAACCTTTTTTTCTAAAAGAGAAAGGAACAGACTATCCATTTATGATAGTTTAAACTTTGATCACTGAAGAATGGGATGTAAAATTGACATAAATAATTTTCACACATTTTATTGTTACACATTACGGATCAGTAATATACAAACAAAATTCTATGAAAACACACACACACACACACACACACACATACACATACACACACACACACACACACACACACACACATATATATATATATTATACACACACACACACACACACACACACACACACACACACACACACACACACACATATATATGTATATGTGTATATATATATGTGTGTGTATATATATATTGTGTGTATATGTGCACATCTACAATACTGGAATCACCCAATAGAATGATAGGGCCCTCACTTCAGCTTCAGTTATAGCTGCCTTTGCATATGTTGGTGGAGTTTTTTTCATTTCAGTCGGTTTGGCGACATGTTTCTTCAACAAAATAAAGCATTGTTCATCACCATTTGTGTTTGCCTGATTTTTTATTGTTTTTATTTTGTCTGTGGTTATGACAAAAAAGAAGCCAGAAAGTGGGACATGGCTTGTGTTAAAACTTGTACAACAGTGTAACTTAATCAGAACAAGCAACACACAAATGAATTGTGTGTGTCCTGCTAGTAAATAAAACATTAATCCCACTCACAATGAGCCATTGCGAAACTTCATGCAATAAGTTGCATTTGGTGCATCCAAAAATATGGCGATCGTGCGTTTCATTAGTTTCCACTGATAACGCTTGCATTCCGTTCTACCCACACAACACAGTTGTGCTTCAACTGATTCAAAATTACTCCAAAATGCATCTTTGGGGATCGTTCTTCCTGCTCACGATTCAGTTTGTTGAAATATGAAGCTGAATGCAAGTTTCTCAGAAGGTGTTTACAGCACGGCACGTTTTGCTTCCTAGTGTAACGCACACAACCTATCCTTCTTGCTCATCATCAAAGTCAATTATCTTGGCCCCATCCTCTGAATCTAAAGTGTCTGAGAACAAAGAAAATGTGTACGTGACAAGCGGCACATGGCCCGTTTATGCTCAAGCACAAGCTGGACATTGGTTGACTCGTCTCCACCCGACGCTTTGAAACGCACATCACATCTACTCGACGTTACAAGTGTCAGCATCTATTGTTTGGTGTGTGTGTGTGGCAAATAGATAAGATTTTCTGGATAAAACTCAGTAAAAGAGTAAATAATGATCGATTCTCTCTAAATGCGAATCAAAAGTGGGCATTTGCAATTGTTTCTGTAGTAACACACAAACGTTTCAATACGATATCAACTGTGTATGAAAATGTGGAAACTTTCTTAAGTTTACAGTGTACAGGCAAGTCTCTTTTATTTCCCAAAACTCAGCATGCATTCATGATGTTACGTGTACAACGAATCATAGTCATGGGATTCTGCAGAAACGAAAGCGGTAATTTCTCGTTTCTCTTGTAGCTCAGGTAACGAACGTTATATGGAGCATTTTCGTTGACACTTTTTGTTTATACAAGCTTTACTGCGTGTGTTGTGGCTCTTAAAAATATTGTGAGCCCTACTGTTTATGTTTCGGAAAGGAACGCTCTCAGCAAAATGGAAATTTCATGGAATAGTTTTAAGTGCCACTGGTTTTAGATTCCATGGCAAAGCAGGCTTGCTGAATCATTATCAATTTCCGTTTCGCAACAAATTGATGTCTTTGGACAGAAAGCAAACGATTATGGTATTCCAATTACATGGTCCAGTTAAAGACATACAGCTGTTGAAATCTACAGAGAATTTTTAAAAGTCGGCACTTTGTGAGGGCGAGTTACTGCAGAGACGAAACATTGTTGCAGATTTTGTTTCAAGGTATGCACATCACAGTCTTTACTTATTTTGTTTCTTTTCCCCCAGCCACTGAACTGTAGATCTAGATCTATGATCTATTCTTTCTTTGAAGACGAATACTCCAACTGCGAATTAAGGGAGAAGGAAAGCCAGCCATATTAGCTATCTTGCCAAAAGAAAAGTTCATTGGTTACAGTGGAAGCGATTCAGATCTATTGAGATGACAGTTGTGCATCTTCCTAAGGCACATTTTTGATCGGACTTACCTGAAACGGGCTCATCATACAGATCTCCATTGTGCTTTTTATGCCTTACTTTTCAGTGGCAATTAAAAGATTACTTGTTAAAACAATGGATTGGATTATACTTCTTGTTTGTGCGCTACAGAGAAACCACTCTCACTCCTTGTCTTGTTATTATCATTACTATTATCATTACAAAAATTAATATCAGTATTATTGTTGCTAGTCATTATTCTGCAATGGACTGGTAAGGATACATTGTTTTGAAGGCAGTGACATGGTCATAATTTTGTCCAATAGGACAGTTAGTTAAAAAAAAATTAACCTGCTGTAGGTTTTAAAAATGTACATAGGCATAAGATCTGATCAATACAGTGTCGCTTACACTTCTTAATGTTGAAGCTCGCGCGTTAGAGAGAGAGAGTGTGTGTGTGTGTGTGTGTGTGTGTGTGTGTGTGTGTGTGTGTGTGTGTGTGTGTGTGTGTGTGTGTGTTTGTGTGTTGTGTGTGTTGTGTGTGTGTGTGTGTGTGGTGTGTGTGTGTGTGTGTGTGTGTGTGTGTGGTGTCTGTGTCTGTGCATGTGTGCGTGCGTGCGTGCGTGCGTGCGTGCGTCGTGCGTGTGCGTGCGTGTGTGTGCGTGCGTGTGTCTGTGTCTGTGTGTGTCTGTGTGTGTGTGTTGTGTGTGTCTGTGTGTGTGTCTGTGTCTGTGTGTGTGTGTGTGTGTGTGTGTGTGTGTGTGTGTGTGTGTGTGTGTGTGTGTGTGTGTGTGTCTGTCTGTTGTCTGTGTGTGTCTGTGTGTGTTGTGTGTGTCTGTGTGTTGTCTGTGTGTGTGTGTCTGTGTGTGTGTGTCTGTGTGTGTCTGTGTGTGTCTGTGTGTGGGGGGGGGGTGTGTGTGTGGGGGTGGGGGTGTGTGTGTGCGGGGGTATGTGTGTGGGTGTGTGTGTGGTGTGGTGTGGTGTGTGTGGGGGATGTGTGTGGGTGTGTGTGGGTGTGTGTGAGGGGGGGGGTGTATGTGTGTGCATGTGTGTGTTCTTGAAATGCACATGGGGTGAGGAGATATATTTCCATTACTATTATGTTTTCTTGAGATATTTTGATTTCTTTGAGGCCTACTACTACGCCAGACAATAAAACAAGAAACTGTAAAATTTCACAAATTGTGTAAAATTTGTTTGTCAATTTTATGGGCCAATCTTCCCTAACCAAACTGTCAAATACATTTTAAACTATCATAAATGGACAGTCAGTTCATTTTCCTTTGAGAAAAAAAAGTTATGAATATTATTATGCAATAGTTTGCATGCTAGGTTCTCTTTTTAATTATCACCCTATCCACTCAAAAATCATTTAACACATAACAAACACAAGCAAAACAGTATACTTGGCACCCAAGGGGTTAATTACAACTTTCAGTACCCAAGGGATTAATTACTATTGTGTCAGTAAGATAAGAATTAAAAGGCAGCATTATTCATATTCACATTCATTTCTTATGTCACAGAGGATTTACCATATGAAACTCAGGCTGCTCACCCCTTTGAGTCAGTGTGTAGTGCAGCGTCACCCTTTCTTTTTTATAATTTTCTTTTAATACTTTACAAAGGCAAGAAGGCTAATTGGCCTTCAACAGGAGGGACATAGGCAATCAATCTATCTCTCTAATGGTTTATACTAGTGCAGCCAAGGAGGGACATAGGCAATCAATCTATCTCTCTAATGGTTTATACTAGAGCAGCCAGGCGAAAGCCTTGCTCTTCATGATTTTAAACTGCTGTGGGATCTTTAGCATGCGCAGGCCAGAAGGCACATGGGTCTTACTCAGTTTTCGTCCACTTCCAAAGAACTAGACATATAGTTCAATTTTCCGGTCAAACTGAGGAGAAAAGTCAAGGCCTCAACGGGGAACAAACTCCTGAACCCTTGAACCCTTTCAGTTATTGGCAGGTGAACATCTGAACTATTCTGCCAGTCTTCTCCCATTACAATACGACTTCCTATTCATTCTTAATCAATAGCACATGCAGAAACCATGGGCTCACTATGCTCTCTTGTTTCTTCATATGCACGAGACATACGTGTCCTATGGCCCTGAACAGAAAGATTTGACACAGTAACATCACTACAACAGAGACAACGAAGTTTGGCAGTAGTCACTTATGCCATAGTTTGGCAAAAACTATGGTCAGCAGCTGCTGGAATGGTCAGAAAGTGAGGCATGTTGGTATGGGTCATTGATCTATGGTGCATGTTAAACTATCATCAGGCAACTTAATTAGGACATCAGACTTCCAATCAGCAGGTCCAACTTCGACCCTTTCTGGTGGAAGACAGATTTTTCCAATCTCCAAGATCAATATATAGAATTTTCCAATCTCCAAGGTCAATATATGCACACACCTGCTAGTGTGTAAAAGCCCTTCGTGTGTAATACATGAATAAAGCATAAAATATGCATGTCAAAGATGCTGTAAGCCATGTTAGAGTTTGGTGGCTTGTGGAAATATGAAAATAACCAGCGTGCATACCAATGGAACAGAAGAACTGTCTATATGACGGGGTTACCCACTGATACAAAGTTTGCAGATTGCGCAGCAACACTCTTACCATATGGGCCAAAACAACTAGAACAACCCACATATAAACATATCCAAGAAAACAAACACTGCATAGAACACTTCATGAAGTCAGTTTGACATATTATCTCTGACACTGTAACTTTCACATGAGAATATGTAAAATGCATTTGTCTGACACGAGTGACAGATATTTATTTTTCTATTGTGTCCCAACACCCACTGAAAGGAATTAATCCTGTTCCTGGGACCCTCACACAGTTTTATAACAGTTCATTCCTTCTGATTCTTTATTCTTTCATTTAATAGCACTTTTATAGGAAATTTGAGGTACTCACTGCAACTGAACTCCCAGTATAATGCCTTTCAACACGGTGACTTACAGGCGAGTTTCACAATCTAGTGTGGATCTGTGGCTGTTACTGTTTTTATCCCATAACTCAAATTCCCAGTGGAGCTGGAATACTGATTATATGTGGTACTGAACCTGTGTGGAAGGATGAAGTATGTTATGGAAGTAAAATACAATATGCTAAGAAAGTGTTTTTTGGCCTATGCATACCCTTCAGAAAACTGCCAGAAATATTCATTTCAAATAAGATTATATAAAAAGTTAATTTCTTCTATTTTCCAGAAGTGTTTGTCACATGAAATGCTGTTTGTGTTTCGTTTATGGTAATTTTGTATACTTAGGTCAAAATTGTGCCAATTTAAGGGAAAAGTTGCACTCCTCTAACTGCGACTCCACTGAATGTAGGCACCTGTCCAGAACGGTCTTCCTACATTTTACTGTACAATGTATGCAGACATGGCCATCTCTGACACAAAATAAACACAGCTACATGCAATATCACAAGCATTGTATTTACTTGAAAATAGGTGTGTGGTTTCCCCAAGAAGGTGCTGGAATCCAGAACTCCTTGCTATGTGTGAACCACTTGGCCTGAAAAGATAAAAACATACATCTACAGAGATCTAAAAGAAAAACGAAGAGGACATTCTCTTAACCAACATCTTAACCAACAAATGAAGGATACTGAAGTGACAAGGGACGGCTGTCTGGCACTAGTACTTTAATATTTTAGTTTGATACTGTCCTGCAACTGAACAAGATAAAGAGGAAACATACTGGCCATCTAAAAACATCAGTTCAAGTACGGCACAGCCACAGACCTCGTGGGCACAGCTGGAAATGGAGATGGAAGAGTGGGCAGTATAAAACAAGTGTGTGCTCTTCTAGCCTGTGCTGTCAGTACCAGTCAGGTTTTACCTTCCCTCTCTGCTGCAGCAGCTGTGCTACACGGCTACTGTGATGCTGCCAGCTGACAGAAAAAATCTCAATATATATTGTTTGGTATATCATTTCAATACACCAGTATTTACTCATTAGTATATCACTGATAAAGTGGAGAGAAAGAAGTTTCCAAAGACATCAAACAAGATCAGTATTTAGTTAGCAGTCAATCATGCCATATGTCCAATGTAAGAGAGATAAAACTGTAACAAAAACTGACTGTCAGCAAATTTATTGCATTTTCAGCTGGCCGTGCTGCATGCATTTAAGTTCTCAATACAATCTAAAAAGGTTGAAAGGTGCATGCATGCCTAGCACTACTGTACAGTCAAAACTGTATTCGAGCTTACATGAAACTCGTGAAACGCATTTGCCATAATGGAAACAATTCAACATCAGCATGGGGGGGTAAAGACAAGACAGTCAGGGATGACAGAGTTGAGACTCCCTATCTCTTGTTTCACATCTACTCAATACTCACATGGTTCACGAACACATCCTTTTTTTTGGGGGGGGGGGGGGGGGGGGGGGAGACACAAAGCTTAACTCTGGTTCATTTTGTCCAGAATACATTTAAAATCAATGTTTCGATTGACATAATCTTATGTTTGCAATGACTCATCATCATCTTCTTCTTCTGTTAAGCACTCATAATCATCAGGTTTAATACATTACTTGATGCTGTACAGTTTCGGCTTGAATAATATATTGCAGGCTGGAATTTCAGAAAAGGACAGAGCGTGCACACGCGCGCACATGCGCACGCGCGCACGCATGTGCGCACGCACGCACGCACGCACACGCACACACACACACACACACACACACACACACGCGAGACAGTAGAGATCCAGCCAGCCAGGGTCCGTTCAGCGGCCCCAGCCCACTGCTGAATCCAGCAAGAAAAAATCATCATCATTCATCATGTTGAGTTTGCTCGGCTATCCATGACATGTTTCTTCCATCCCTCTCTGTCAGACATTGCCGTAGGTAGTTCATTGTACTGACAGCCCGTATCATCCATCAGTTGTCGATGAAGGTCTTCTTTGGACGTCCTGGTCTTTGTTTGCCATGGCTGGGTCTCCATAGAAGAACATCCCCCACCAGTTCTTCTTTGCTATGCCAGCAGTGTCCCGTGAAGCGCAGTCTTTGTTGATGTATTGATTTACTGATTGGTGGAATCTTACCATATAATTCTTTGTTAGTTGGATGTTCTCTCCAGGATTTGTTCAGGGCTGCACACAGCATTTGTGTATATGCTCCATCAATCTTCTTCTCCAATGTCGTTGTTAGGGTCCAAGAGATTAAGCCATATGTAAGAACGGACTCTACTGCTGCTCAGAAGAAGTTCCTTTTCAGGTTGTCTGGTAGATTGGATTTCCAGATTTTCCTGATTTTGTCCAGTTGATTTAGAGCGCCCCAGGCATTTCCGAGTCTGGTGTTGACATCTTGTTCTGTGGAGTCAATGTAGCTGCCCAGGTATTTAAAGTCTTGAACTTGTTTGATTGTATCTCCATTGAGACTTCTCATGCCTTCTGATGCATCTTGGTTCAGACAAACTCTGTTTTGTTTGCATTGAGGTGGAGCCCGACCTCCGTTGCTGTTCTTTCGACACTGTGAAGGAGAGATGTTGCATCCTTTAGAAGGTCTGCAAGAACAGCCAGGTCATCAGCGTAATCTGCATCTGTTATCTTTACCGCAGGGTAGCGTCTGCTCTTCTGTTCTGTGAGGTTAAAGCCGAGTTTTTTGTTCTTATCCACTGCTTTCCTCAGCACATAATTGAGACAGATGATGAAAATGTAGGGGCAAGCGTATCTCCTTGAAGGACTCCAACAGTGATGTTGAAGAAGTCTGTGTCTCCATCGGGAGAGCGAACCATACAGCGGGTATTCTGATACAGCATCATGATGGCGTCTACTGTTTCCTTGGGTTTGTCAATATGCAGTTAGAATCTCCTTCATCTTTCCTGGGTGGATCGAATCAAAAGCTTTGGAAAAGTCTATAAATAGGAGAACAGCTGGGAGGTTTTTGGTTTTTATGCCTTCCAATATACGTCTGATAGTGAGTATTTGTCCTGATGTCGATCTGTTTTGAAAAAATAACCCTAACCTAAACCTAGAAAAAAGAGATGGGGGAGGGGAGAGGGGGAATTCTTTCATCACAATAATATCCAGAGGGAATACATGGCATCATAGAAAAACTGATTGAAATACACATAATAAAAGTTCTGCTCCCCCTCCCCCTCAAATCCACTCTAACATACATGCAACTAATTGTAGGAAATCTAGAAGCCAGCTGACAGCCAGGTTCACCCATTCCGTCTCACCCCCCACCATCATTCCTTCAGGTCTTAAATCACCACCACTTCATTCTCTTACCTAACCACTCATCTGCACACAGAGACTGGCCTTTACTATCTGATGATAGCTGAGCTCAACATCTGTTGATGATAGCCTGGCCCACCCAATCTTCCTCTCTTCTTGTCTCTTCTTGCCCCCTCTTCTTGTCTCTTCTTGCCCCCTCTTCCCCCAATCCATTCCATTGCCCTTACAAGCAACAGCTGAATAAGTGAGAGATTTTTGTTTAACATTGTTAGTTCCATTAGTTATGTTGTCTTCTAAACTCACTTTTTCCAAGCAGATGGCAGCAAACTATGAAAAACAGATGATACCATTAACACATGTTCTTCAATAAGAAAATTTCTGTTCTTCATTCCCTGATACGACATTTCAACAGATTGACATTTGCATGGCTCTCCTCTCCTCCTTGCTCTCCATACATTGCCAGTCCAAATCATGTTCGTTCAATGAACAGAATGCAATGACATTCTAATGAATACTGTTTTGGAATGATTTTGGTTTGTTTCAACAGTGTGTGAAAACAGACATGTAGGCATCAATGCTTTTCTCTGACTCTTCTATGTCTGTCTAGTCCATTGGCTGTTGCTTCGAAATGTTGTTGTGCACATCAGAGAAAAAATACGTCTGTATTTGTCACATATGCTCTTGCACAATGATTTCAAGTGACTAATAGCATCATTGTCAGTCATGTTTTCTAACACTTCCCCTGTTTTGATGACAACACTGTCACAGTGATGATCAAAAGTGTGTGTTTTTAAGTACTTCTGACAGGGAATGCATGACCATGGTGTGCCTGCTTTGCATATTTCATAAGAAGCAAAGATAAGAGTCGAGTTGGATGCAATGGGCTCTGACAGTTGAGGAAGATCTTCATGCTTTTACTCCAGACCTTTTGTCACTGATAATTTTGATGCGTGAATGAAGTTCAATTGTACTTGACTAAAGTTTGTCTGTTCTTGCTAATAACGACGATATAGTTTCTAAAAATTTATCAATGTAGCAGGTTGTGAATCTTAATCAACTCTCCTTTTCCCTTCGTTTCATCCCGATTCGAACTATTGTTAGATCTGGTTTTAGTTTGTCTTCTGAATTTCGACTGGTTCTTCGTCCACTGTTTTACCTGTGACAATAGCCGGAATAAATGGTTCCATGTAACCAGACGCTATTAGAACGACCATTCACTGCAAAGCAGTATATGAGACTGTAGACAGCCAATGAGACTATGCAAGTAGCCAATGAGACTACAAAAGTAGCCAATAGGGATACATTTTTTCGTAGCCAACAATACTTAAAAAGTCCAGTTTGAGCGACCGGAAGTTACATTTTGTCACAATGGGGTCGCTCAATCAGTTCGAAATTACACCTGCCTGCAACAGTATAAAAGAAATAATATTAATTCATCTAGCTTACTGGAAAGTCATGAAACGTAAGACCACAAATCATAGTCACTAAACACAACAAAACAACTGCCTAAAGGCGACTTAACTCAATGGCGTCTTGTCAGACGTCTGGCGGCCGACGCTGTGTGGGTGTCAGATGGACGTAGCGGCCGCCTGGTGACTGACGATTTTGGCGAATTTTGGTACTACAGCAGTTGGTTGAAGGGAAACAACTTTGATACGCTTATAAAGCTGAGTCCTTCCTCTATTTGATAATTGTTTCCCTTCTTTCGACCCCCTTTTCAATCACGTGTAATTCTACTTCTTGCACATATTATGGGATGGTGTGAAATTCGGCCAATGCCGATGTTTACACAATGGTGTCTGCTCCATAGCGTCGTCATGTTTTGGCAAGAAATATACCTTTATAAGAAGTTATTGAAAGAGTGATGGAAGAAGGATCAGATGAGGAGCTAGAATTATGTTCTGAACTGGCTGAAACAGATGAGGAAGGTGAAAGTGACAAAGGAGAGTTGTACATACCAGGTGACAATGAGGGGTGATGAAAGTAGCGACACTGACACTAGTGACAGTGGGAGTGATTCCGAAAGTACGACTGCTGTGGTGAATGACAACGAATATAGTGTAGATACAGACACTGATAGTGATACAGACCGTGAAGAAGAAGAAGAAAATGTGTGGGTGAAGAATTTCAGGTACTATCCACGAGTGCCAGCATTGAGGGTGACCCAGGAATTCACGTCGATCTTGGTGACAATCCAACTCCACTAGATGTGTACAAACTTTTTATGGCTGATGATTTCATCAAGTTGATGAAGTCACAAACAAATCTGTATGCCAGATGTGCAACTGAAACAAAGGAGAGATCTGGTGTTCGACTGTCTCCATGTTCACTATTCAAGAAGTGGACTCCTGTGACCCTGGATGAAATCAGGAAATTTCTGGCAATTTTGATCCACATGGGACTTATCAAGAAACCAAAAATTCCTGACTACTGGTCGAAGGACAGCAGTCTTTGCACAGACTTTGCCAGAAAACTGATGAAACGTGATCGATTCAAGGCTATCCTTGCATTTTGGCATCTGAATGACAACAATGAGTACATACCCAAAGGTCAAGAGGGACACGACCCCATCCACAAAGTGCGGCCTTTGTTCAATCACATGAATGAGGTAAGTGTAAACTCTCTTGTGCTCTCTCTCTCTCCCTCCCTGTCTCTCTCTCTCCCTCTCTGCCCATCTTTCTTTGTGTGCCTCTTTCTAAAAAAAAATGTTTGTATGCTTATACTAGTCATAGGTGTGTGTGTGTGTGTGTGTGTGTGTGTGTGTGTGTGTGTGTTGTGTGGTGCGTGCGTGGTGCGTGTGGTGGTGTGTGCGTGCGTGCGTGCGTGGTGTGTGTGTGTGTGTGGTGCGCACGCGCGAGAGTATGTGTGTGTGTATGCATGAGAGTATGCGCGTGCGCGCGCGCATGCGTCATGTGTGTGTGTGTGTGTGAGAGTGTACACATGTATGTGTGTATGCGTGAGAGTACATGTGTGTGTGTGTGCGTGTGTGGTGTGTGTGTGTGTTGTGTGGTGTGTGTTGTGTGCGTGTGTGCGGTGCGTGTGCGTGTGGGTGTGTGTATGTGTGTGTGTTATAGACTTGTATTAGCTCGGTTTGTCAAACGCGCAGTGAGTCTAAATTGATTTTGAAAACCAGCGCTATATAAGAATGATTTAGTATTATAACTGTCATTATTATTATTATTATTATTTCTATTATTATTATTACTATTATTATTATTATTATTATTTATTATGTTATTATTCAAGTTTCTCTCTCTCTCAATTTTTTTTATATTTATTCAAGTTTCTCTCTCTCTCTCTCTACACATTTCAGTACTTCTTGAAGTTCTTGTTGTAAATTCATGGACGTCTGTCAGTGTAAAATGTGGATTTGAATAATTATTGTATGTTTAGTGCAGGAACCAGTTTCCAAAATATGATGGTTTTTGACATTCAGTCTGATAAGCCTTTTACTATATTTTTCAGAAGATCAAGGAGGTCTACACTCCCACCAGAAACATCTGTATCGATGAAGCGATCTGTCCTTGGAGGGGGAGAGTGGCTTTCCGTGTCTACATGTGCAACAAACCGACAAAGTGGGGCATCAAGCTCTATGAGCTCTGTGAGAGCAAGTCAGGCTACATCCGCAACTTTTGAGGTGATGTGTCACGAACCACACGTGAGTAACAAACCTGTTGATGTCTGTCTTTGCCTCACTGCACCATTTCATAACAAGGGCTATGTGCTGTTTGTTGACAACTATTACTGTTGTCCACAACTGTGCAGCAGCATGCTGGAGAAGAAGACAATGGTGGTTGAGACAGTCAGAGCTAACCGAGTTGGAATGCCCAAGGACTTACCAATGCAGGAAATGGCCCCAGGAGCAGTATAGGCGCAAAGGCCAGACAGTGGCACTTCGTTGGAAAGATAAACGTGATTTGCTTGCTCTTTCTGACACCATAGTTCATACCAGGTCTCAGTCAGGGAATGAAAAGGACAAACCAAAAGTAATGGCTGAATACAATGGCAATACGGCTGGTGTCGATGAATCTGATCAATTGATTTCTTACCTGCCATTACACAGGAAGACAGTCAAATGGTGGAAGAAGTTGGCGCTACACTTCATCACATGACAATGATTCAGGCACACATCATCTTCAACAAGCATAGAAATGTACAGCGCAGAAAGCAATGGGAGCTAGACAAATTTGTCAAGTCTGTGTATAACAGTTTGGTTTTGGTTGCTGGTGCAGATCTAGAAGATCACAGAGCAGTGGCTGATGACAATGGAGCATATATGGCAGACGATGCCAACCAGGCCAGAAATGGAGCTGCTGCACCTCCACCACCACCCTGTCCAGCGGCAAGAAAAGCAGCAGCAGAAGTGTCAGAGCTGAGCAGGCTGACCGGTCGCCACTTTCTCAAGTACACTGGAGTCGATGCCAGAGGACACAAGAGACGCTCTGAGTGTCATGTCTGCTACACCAGGGCAAGAGCCAGAGGAATAGACAGGAAAACTCTCCGAAACACTAGGATCACCACCACCAACTTTGAGTGCAGTGTCTGTGACAAGGAACTGTTTAGATTGCTTTCAAATCTATCACACTGTCTTGGATTATGGAAAAGTGTGAACACTGAACGTTCTTTTCTTGGCGTGCTGTGAAACTAGATTTTTTTACTATATTCTTTATGACTTTATTCACCCAATTGGCTGTAGCTGCTCTCAGAAACATTTCTTGACAGTGTACAGCAGCTGTAGATGTGAAAAAACACTTTATTTTAGTTTTGTACTGTTAGAACTGGTGTTTATCAAGCTCGCCCCAGGAAAAAAAAAAATTTCCGGAAAGCTATTTTCTTACATTTTTCAAACCCATTGTAAGTAAATTGAGTATTTAGCACAAGATTATAGTATTTTTTCTCTAAACTAGCATGGATTGAAGTTTTCAAAAACATACAATTTGTTACTGTACTCGGTTTGGTTCCATCTGTGGATTTTTTTTAAAATGCCCAAAATAAGTGCATCTGAGCATGTCGCAGCAGTGGCAGAAACCCGCGGTTCCAATGAGTTAATCAATGGCAAATAAAATTGGGAAAGAAAGAAAGATAGCGCCACACATCTGCCTCCGATGAAAGCTCTTGCATGAATGATGAACTCTCATGTTCTCTCGCATGATCCAGGTTCATGATGGAATTCTGGGAAGCAAAACTAAAGTTTTGCGATTCAACACAGCTCTACATTTACAAAATGTCATCCTAAGACCATTCAAGCGAAGAAACTTGACACCAGATGCCTACATAAAATCCTGGGCATCAAAAGGAATGATTTTAAGTCAAACGAAGAGGTCAGGGACACTTCACAACAGCTCCCCATGTCAACCACTATTTGCAGATAGCGCCTCCGCTGGTTGAGGCATGTCTAGAGGCTCCCCACAAAAAGACCTTCAAGTTAAGCCATTAAATGGACACCAACAGGTCAAAGAAAGAGAGGAAGGTGCAAGATGAGCTTGTGACAGATAGTGGAAAGGGACCTTCACTGGTTACCAAAAGATGGAACAAGACCAGCTGACTGGCTAAGGAACACGTATGTTGGAATGGGTGACTGCCACATGTCATGCAACACAGGAGGAGGTAAGTGTTGCATACTGTACTCAGAAACTTTGGGGCTAATACAGTAGGAAGAAGAGGACCAGCAATATTACACAGGTTGCTACATGATGAACTCAGGAAAATTGGAACGGAACTAATCAGATGAACTGTTTAGAGAAGAAAATCACTGAATAACTACACACACACACACACACACACACACACACACACACACACACACACACACACACACACACGCACACACACGCACACACACACACACAGAATCTCAGACACATGTAAATAAACATATGGGAACAAAGAAAGCAACACACTCACAAAGAAAGCAGCTCCAATGCGAAGAGAGCCAGTACCAGATATACCTTGTGTTGTGCAGTTCTGAAAAAGGCAACAAATATTTTCAATGACTAACACTAGAAACAAAACACATACACACAAAAAAAAAAACAATCACAAGCAAACTAGATTACTTATTTCCAGAACTTTTTAAACAATGTCACAAAGAAAAAAAATCATGATCAAAGATTAATAAATCCCTCACCCACCCACCCACCAAAAATATTAACAAACAGCCAAGTGATGGATGAATGAATGACTATGCTTCACCTATTCTAAGTTCAGAGCAATCAATACTGTCTGATCACAAGTTTTGACATTCCCAGTAACTTTCTACAACTCAGCCATAAGGGACTTTACAGTTATCCAACTTGACACATCTTAACTTGAAAAATGCTTCGAAAGAAGAAGAGTGGTAAACAACAGAAGAGTGGTGAGTAACTGTTTATAACTGCAAACAAAAGACTAATACTATAAAACACAACTCACAGAATAAATACCAGGAATTTTCATTTCCACAGGCTCTATAAATAAAAATGTCAGTGGCCTGAACTGACACCCTATTTGGAGTAAAGCGTGTGTCCCAAAAATGGGCTTCAATCCTCTGGGATGGAAACAAACTTGTTCATCCAGATCATGCAGGACTGCATGCATCTCAGTCTCCTGCAGTCAAGTTACAACATGCTCCTAGTCCCCAAGTGCTGTGGACAGTCCCCCGTGGAGGGGTCAAAGCTGAGAACCAGGCCGGTAGGAAAGGGAGCATGGGGGCCCTCAAATTGCTGCGGAGCTCTAATAGACTCTCTATCAACTAGGGTGGTCAGGTGGTCAAGTAGGATTGACCATGATAGAGAGGGTCCTCATAACCCCTCCTGTGGTTATCCCTTGCCAAAGGATGCGCATGCTGGCTGCCAGACAGGAATGAAGAACGGCAATATCTCTCATTAGGGAGCCATGAATCAAACTGAGACCCAAGGTCCTATACCTATGTGACTGGTACACATGCCCTGCTCATTAGCGGGAGCCTTACTTCGAGCTAGATCGGACACCCTGATACCCCTTTCATATGGGATACCATGGGAAGGTTTCATGGTCTGCACATTACAATCCCTTTCCCAGGGATCAGGGTAGCCCTGGTAAGACTGTTGTTTGGTGAAGATGTTTCCCTCCCCACTCCCCTTGAAGAGATAGCACCTGAAGGTAGCTCTATCCAATGGTGCGACAGCATCCAGAGATATTCCAAGGGAGAGGCAAGGGGAATGGCCTTCACTCCTTTGGGGTGGAAATAAAACTCGTTTGTCCAGACCATGCAGGATCATATGTCTCTGTCTCCTGCATTCATGGTACCAAGTGGTCCTAGTCCCAAGTAACGTGGGCATCCCCCAAAGGAGAAGACCCTGAGAACTAGGCTGGGGATTACCTGATGGGCCAGACGATCCAGTTATCTGATCCATCTTAAATTTATTAGAAAGTAAAGTGAAAGGTTCATCTACAAGGAAATGGGACTATCTCCCTGTAGGCAGCTGGCAGGGTCATCTGGGTAGATCTCTCCAGAAGAAGAAAAAACAGGCAGGCCTCTGGAAACATAAGTCCTTGGTGTGGGTTGAAGTGATGTACAAGGTAGAGATATATGTTCGTTTTTGGGCAGCTGGTGGTTATGTGATCCCTACAATTGTCTGATCACGATGTGATGGGATCAGATTGGCAAGTGATTTCAGCTAAACTGATCCTATCCAAATGTTTCTGAATTTCTGAAGTTTCAACTTTTTGAGAAGCTGGAGTTCAGGACCAGGCCAAACAGTCCTTCCACAATTTCAAAGAATGGGAAATTGGACGGCTCATTTGCAGGGAAGAGGTGATGAATGAGTCAATCAATCTGGAATTGTACCAGTTTTTTCAGTGCCAACATGATAATGTCAGAAACCAGTCATTAGTAAGACTGGATATCATGTTCTGAGAGTTATCATTCCACATCAAGGAATACTTGCATCACCATTCCAGCTGCTCATACCTGAGGGAGGATGAAAGTCAAACAGTGAAATTTAAATATTTAATCAAAAACAAACAAACAAACAAACACACAAACAAAAATGAACAGAGACAGCCAAGACAGAGTGAAAACCTGAGAAGTTTCGCACAGGGAAAAGCGTGGCCAAGGAATACAACAAAGGAAGTTGACTGTGGGTTAATCAGGTGGGATGGGCACTGATTGGCTTTGCCAAAATTATATCCAGGAACATCATCCTGACTGAAATTTTGGACAGGACAGAAAAATGAGCTAGCTAATATGGCATAAAGGTGCAAAAGCTAAAACTACAGTTATTTGTTATCATCTTCATACACCACAATCTCCTTATTCAAAAGTAGATTAATTCACAAGATCTTGCTACCATGAGAGAGACAGATGAATAAAAAGTCAT
>JAPXFY010000014.1:77910272-78090272 GCA_030674185.1 Monoplex corrugatus
ATTATCACCATATACCCCCCCCCCCCTTAACCACGCGACCTATCACATATATATACACACATATATATATATATGTGTGTGTGTAAGTGAGTGTGTATATATATGTATATATATATATATATATATATATTATATATATATATATATATATATATATACACACACACATACACACACACACACACACACACACACACACACACACACACACACACACACACACACACACACACCACACACACATACATATATAGATAGATAGTCATAGATAGATATAGATATCTCGCCCAGTCGCCCGAGGTGAGTAAAAAACCTGTCGGGCAAGACAAAATCGAAAACTACTCGTCCGTCGGGCAAGTGACAATTCTCAAATGAATTTTGACCCCTACAGTTATAATTTATTTTGATTTTTCAAACATTCTGATCTGCCAACTGATTTCGTCTGCAATGATTGAGCCCTCCAACGTTCACGCGAAACATGGCAATCTAGGAAAAGGCAACTCTTGCTTCCCGTAGGCACGTCAGTGAAGGGAATCGGTGCGATACAATCGAGTGTTTACAGATCAGCGACCTTTCGCCCAATCTGTCAAGTTTTGGTCGCACGATTAGAAGCTTCTAATTATGTACGGAAACCAGAGAAAATAATATTTAGATCAAGAGATGGAGAGGGGAAGAGAATGTGTGTGCTATTCGCAAGGAATTTGAGAGACAAGAGCAAATTTGATGCACCACTTGGAAAGTTGATACATCAAAGAAACTAGTTTAAAAGGCATTGACGATTTTTCTCTCATTGCCTTCACTTGTCCTTCAGAACATACATTTCAATTAGGATGGATTAAATATCTGCAGTGTTTTCCCTTCAAAATGAACTGCTGAAGTCAAGAAAATGCACACACACACACACACACACACACACACACACACACACACCACACACACACACACACACACACACACACACACACACACACTCACACACACACCACACACACACACCACCACACACACCACCACACACACACACACACACACACACACACACAACACACAACACACACATATCAACCAATCAACAAAAGCCAACAGATATGTAGTTCATTATCACTACAGACCTAGCAAACAGATAAGGTGTGACTGGTGATCCAATGGAAGCAAAATGATTTTCTTTAAAAAGCTGCAAACTGAAACCATCTCTGTGTATAAAACTGCCATTTGTTCTGCTAGACTTGCTTTTAATGAACGTACTTATCAAGTTTCACCAATGCCATCATTTCTCACTATGTGTGTTACGCATGTGTTACACACACATATGTATACTCTCTCTCTCTCTCTCTCATTCTCAGTGGTTTCATACTCTGTCTCTTACCCTCCCTCACACACACTTACACTTTAAAAGTAAGTGATTGAAATTATGAAAGGAGAAAAATATTGCAGGATGTCAAAAGAGAAATTTACAAAACATAACAAACGACCAGTTGGATTAAACTAAATTTTGACTGACTATGTAAGCAAAAAATAATGATTATCGATATATATTAAACTAAGAAACTATTAAACTAAAGAACTCTCTAACTTACACAGAGAATCCATGTAAATTTTGAGATGAATCATTTGCCTTTTACATTTTCATGTCATCACTAGTCTTCCAGTGTTCACCCCCCCCCCCCCCCCAACCCTGATGAAAGCTCCAGAAGAAAGCTTGACCACATTTGTTATAACAATGCCATATTCTTCTAAATGTTTTGGGTCATCATCATAAAGAGGATTTTACTATTTTTCTGGGCAACATGCCGGGCTAGTGAAAATATCTGCAGGCTAGTAATCTCAAACACACACACATATTATAGATAGATAGATAGATAGATAGATAGATAGATAGATAGATAGATAGATAGATAGATAGATAGATAGATAAACAGATTGATCAATCAATCGATCGATATAAACTTTATTTTTCTTTTTTTTTTTTATAACAATAAACAGACATCAACATACAATGGGTAACTATAACATACAAAATATACATCATGATATTATAATATACACTGGAGGTTTAAAAGTAAACATCAAGATCCAAGCACATGTCAACATTTTTCTAATGATGCTGTACGATAAACATCAATAAACAATGTGGCAACAGAAATTATATCAATTCATACAAACAGGACAAATATTGTTGACATACAAACAACCTATAACATGCAAAACATTTCTGACAATATTCTAAACAATGAAAGTTTGTGTACATCAAAATTTAAGAACATGTCATAAAGAAAATCGGTTTTCTATGGGAAAAACACTGGCATATATATTTGTTCCATTAAGCATTAAAAATGGACAAATATAAGTATATTCTGGCATTAGACTGTTCAATTTTGAAATTCAGATTTAACATTCTTTGGAAAGTATGAACATTCAGAACACATTTGTCAATTTTGCATTTATAGATAAATGATTCTGCAATCATGATTATATGATAAATATTCTGTCCGTTTTTATATTTTGATCAACACCAAACAAAAGAAGGTTTCGTGTGATTCTGATGTTGATGATATTTCGTATTTTATGTTGATAAAGGATCAATAATGCTTACTCGTCTGTTGCATCAATAGGAGAGTCAATCACAAAATATGAACCCCTGCCAGGTCTCTTTCTCTCAAGCATATAGAAAAAAATCACTGAATGAGTAGTGAAGCAATGGCCAAATAATCAAAAGACTTACTGGGGATGCAAGCGATCATGGTTCCAAATCCCAGTCAGACAGGGAATTTTCTACCCTTTCCACTAAATCTACAGCTGTGGCTTGGGTGTAATTCTTTTAGATTAAACGATAAACTGAGATCTTGTGTGCAGTATACACTAGCATACATTATATATTAAAAGAACCCACGGCAAAAACAGTCTGTAGTAAAATTTCATAGACGCTTTATGTCCCCTTTTCACTAAGAGATCAGCCATAGACTCTAATATCACATATAAAAATGTGTAGAACTGGACGACAAAAGAAATTTTACACTTGATGGAAGAGTGGAAAAAGGCAAAAGGAAAGGAGGAAGAATACAAAAAGATACACAAGGAATCGAGAATAGGTGCAATGAAGCTAAGGAAGCTAGGCTGGAAACAAAGTTCGGCTGGAAACAAAGTGCAAAGAATTAGAAGACAGACACAAAATAGATCATCAGTTTGTGTACAGAAACAAAGAAGAAATTGTCCACAGGAAAAAGATGTGCACATCAACTGGTTGCTTAAAAGCTAAAGATGATACGATTACTATGAAAAAAGACAAAATATTAGATAGAAGGGGACAGTACATTAAAGTCCTTTTCGATGATGATAGAAATGAAGAACACATAAGAAAGATGAAGTTTGAGCATCATTGAAAATAACTAAAAGCAGGAAAAGCCCCAGGACCAGACAATATTACTACAGAAATGATTCAGCCCTCGATGAATTTGGTATTGAACAAATAACAGTCCTCCTAAGTGAAATTTATGATACTGGAAAAATCCCTAAAGATATGTCAAAATCAATTTTCATTCCACTTCCAAAAAAATCAGAGGCTATAGAATGCGAATTCCTTTGCACAACCAGCTTGATGAGTCATGTAATGAAAACTCGCTTAAAAATAATCATGATGAGGACAAGGAACAGAATCAAAAGAGAAATTACAGAAGAACAATGTGGATTTGTTGAAGGAAAACGAACTATTAACACATCAGTGATAGGACGCGACTACAGTCGTGAACGCCGAGCTTCACCTACTGCCGGGCCGCGCTAAAAGTCGTTTCGGTGATACATGGTACAGAACTGGATGGCGGCTAAAAACTATTTAACTATTTTAAGTACCAGCTTTATAAACAGCACAGCTAAACCCAGCATCCTTTTTTTTTGTTAAGTACACACATTTTGGTAACAATTGGACTTCATTCAGGCCTGCCAGAGAGGTTTTTTTTTTTTACAACTACTGATTCTTTATTGGAGGCAGGCTCAGGCTGGCTGGAAGTTCAGGCAGAGGCAGGGCCAGTCACAATAGTGTTAATGCCATACATCCTAACTACCACCATAAAGAGGTCAGTCGAGCTGAATAAGGATTCATATTTATGCTTTGTTGATTATACCAAGGCTTTTGATTGGGTAAGACAAGAAGAATTGATCAATCAACTAGAAAGGCTCAATGTTGATGGAAAAGATCTAAAAATAATCAGAAATATGTATTGGGAACAAACAGCAGCAAGGAGAATAGAAAATGATATAAGCTCTTTCCAAAATATCAAAAGTGGGGTTAGGCAGGATGTTCTGTTACCAATTTTTGTTTTCACTTTACAGCCAAACCATCATAAGGAATCTAGAAGAATGCCTTGAGATAAACGTTGGAGGAAAAATGATAAACAATCTTCGTTACGCAAATGACACCGTTCTAATTGCAGAAAATGAAAAGGACCTGCAAAACCTTGTGAATATAATAGAAATAGAAGGCAAAAATAAAGGGCTGGGGCTAAATAGCAAGAAAACTGAAGTCATGGTGATCAGTACAAAGCAAGAAATCCCCTCAAGCAAAATAACAGTAAATGGCTCAACATTAGATAGGTAGATAAGTTCAAATATCTGGGAACGGTCATCTCACCAGATGGCAGATACAAATCGGGAAGAGCCAGCAGAATGAGCCAAGCCAAAACAGCATTCAAGAAGATGAAAAGCATTCTTACCAACAAATGCCTATCAATTAACATCAGGAAGAGACTTCTCGAGTGTTATATAGAACCGATACTGTTGCACGGTTGTAAGGCATGGACAGTCAACACGCACAGGCAGAACAAGATTGAGGCAATTGAAATGTGGTTGCTAAGAAGAATGTTGAGAGTTCTATGGACAGCAAAGAAAACAAACGAGACAGTCTTGATGGAGGCAGACACACAAAGATCATTGATAAAGAAGATTAGGAAAAGACAAGCAATATTTATAGGACATTTTATGAGACAAGAGAAATCAGAGCACCTAGTCATTACAGGAAAGCTGAAGGAAAAGAGAGCACCAGGTAGACCCACGGAGAAAATATTGGACGGACTTGCAAAGTGGCTGAGGACAGAGAGGGAGGGAGTGACAAGGGATAGATTCATATGAAGGGTCATGACTGCCAATGCCATGCGGCAGAGCACATCATGATGATGATGATATAACAAAATATGTGTATGACATAGAAGAGTGTGTGTGTGCGTGCGTGCATGTGTGTGTGTGTGACCTCCCACCACGAAATCAGTCTTAACTCGCAGTCAGTCAAACAGCACTAGGAGCTGAAAAGGTGACTGAGGGTCTATCTGGGGTGTTTTGACTTTTTCTCAAAGTTGATTTCTGTAGACTATAATCTATCCCTCACTGAAATTTTTTTCTTGAAAAAATATTATTAATCAATTTAAAATGGTATTTTAATGCACTGATCGCAGCAGAAAGAACGCAATTTCCTACCAAAAGTACCTATTTTTGTCTCTTATTATGAACCGTAACCTGTACAGTACCCGCACATGTAATATACTGATGGAAAGCTCTTTGGTGCACCTTTCAGATAATGACAGCGAAAATTAGAAACAAACTTGGTCAAAGCCACCAAATAAAGAAATTTAAGGAAAATGTGTAGGAGAGCACACAAAAACTTTAGAGGCTGTTTTCTCAAAATGGCCGTCATACAACTTGATGACTTTAAACATACATAACTTCTATCTACATTTTTTTGAGTACAAGCTTTATTCAAGTACCAAAATAAGCAGCAGAATGTACACTTTCCAGTGATATGTATATCTCAAAATGCCCAAAATGCTAGTTAAGACTGATTTCATGGTGGGAGGTCACACACACACACACACACACACACACACACACACACACACCACACACACACACATATATATATATGTATGTATGTATATGTATATATGCTATCCAAAAAAAAATGCTATTCTAGATCTGTTTCAGTTTCTCATCTGTATAGAGATTTGTGATGAGAAACGTTTTTGTCACAAACAAATATTTCTTTAGTTTTTAATTTTTTTTTTTTCATAAAAAAGTAGAATATAGAATGGCTTCAGTGTCTTGCTTTGTTTTTGTTATGTAAAATGCAACATGCATGTTTTGATATGAACTGTTTGTGCAAAAAAAAATGAAATTATGACATATTATCCTGTGTACACTGATTCTGTCGAAAAAAAAATTACTGAATTATAAAAGGATGAGAAGTTTCCACTTGAAATTTTAACTGCTTAAGAGAACATTTCAGATTTTGTACTTTTCAAGATCACTATGACACATTTCTGTTATAAATGGAGACATATACATACACTGACACATCTCCTTCTCTGGTCAAAATGAAAAAAAAACAACCATAAGCTGCATTATTACAAACTGTGACCTGTGTCCTCCATACCACAACCTGTGACTACTGACCTGGAAAAGCATGGCAGAACTGTTCAAACCAGATGTAGAGTCACAAATAGGATACAAATCCAGTAGTCATACTATGACCTTTGAACTGTTGTGACCCATGATCTCTGAACATGCACTCTACCTAGAAAATCAAGGCTTCACATACACAATAAGACTAAATCACTGCCCTCATAGCAGTAAGTGATTAAAGTATGTGATAAAAATATTTTGAGAAATTCCTGAATGGAGATTAGAAAATGGCACAAAGTTAGAAAATGTGTGTGTGTGAATGAGATAGAGAGAAGACATCCTGTACAAAATGTTACAAAAACAAGCAGAAATTTAATAATTTCCTGACATGGATTTTCAGAGAAATTCCTATTATAAAAAGCAAACAAACAAAAAACATCCAGACATTTCATGTCATTGACTGAATCAGTAATAATATGAAATCTGGAAAATGGTCAGGGATTTCATGAAATCCATGGTTATGCACTTTTCAGTCTTCACTTCTTTTTTTTTTTTAAAAATCTGAAATTCTGCAGTGTGGAGATGTGGAAAAGCTGTTCAAGAAACTCTTGTCCAGATTACATTGGAAGATTACATTACAATGTCATCAAACATGCACACTTTCCAACTGGTAACTCTGGGTGAGAACCAATGCCAACAGAGCTGCGGAACATGAATGCAAACGTCACGACAAAGGCTCAACTTTTCAAATCCTTATACAAAGAGTACCAGAACGAAATTGACAAAGCCTACGACAAAGCAGGTTAAGTGCATTGCATACTGTCAAAAGAATTTGCTTTAAAGGCATATCTCAACTCAGTCAATGCCCTATGGAGGACACCAATGGATCATGGTGTATCAAGACCACGTGGCAAAGTCTGTGATTTTCTCTGTCTTGAAAACCAAAAGAGCTTCAGAAGTTGCATACCACCTCACAAATATATTCCTCATGTTCAGTGTTCCTGTCATTTTACAAAGTGGCTCTGAATTCACTGCTCACTTTATCAAAGACATGAAAGAAATGTGGCCAGAACTGATGATGATACATGGAAATCCACCTCATCCACTCAGTCAAGGGTCCATGCAGCATGCCAACAGGGATATTTAAGACATGTCTGTTAGTTGCTTGACTTTCTGACAACGACAGAGATGAGTGGGTTTGTGGAATAAAATTTGTTCAGTTTCACAGGAACTCGGCATATCATTCGGGCATAAAATGTTCACTGAATTCTATGATGCTTGGATCAGAAGCTCAAGTAGGTCTCACTTCATCATCCCTTCCCAACAGTCATTTCCAGGATGGAGTACACAGAGGATTTCAGAGATGCTGCTGAAGAACATACAGCTTACTCTGCCTCTACAGAGCTGACAGATGATGGGGAAATGTCTATCAGAGACAGCAAATCTACCAGAGTAAGGACATCTATCATTTAGTATCAGGACACAAACTCTAGGACCTTGTACATGTCAACCAGGAACACAATACATGCCAGGGAAATAAGTATGAACTATTGTATTTCTCTTGATGTACTACTGACTGTAGTATGTTGTATTGCTCTTATCAGGAAATGAAGAGCTGAGAGTGCACTGGTCAGAAGAACTGAGCAAAATAAATGATAGAACGGATTACAACAGAGCTCAAAGCAATGCACTACCAGTGCTGACTGTAAACCACATTCAGAAAGACACCCCCTTCCCTCCTGAAACATTTTTGCAATGAGAACTGACAAACCCCCATGAAACAGACCAGTACAAATTGCCCTGACAGGCATTCTCAAAGGACAGCACTCAAGAAAATTTGACTTTTGCACAGACTCCTGACAGAAAATGATATCATCATTATGTGCCCTGCGGATGGTGCTAGCGATCATGGCTCTCCAAAAGAATCTATCCCTTGTCGCTGCAAGTACATCTCCCACCCTCTCTGTCATAAGCCACTCCGCAAGTCCATCCCATCTTTTCTCCCTGAGTCTACCAGGTGCTCTCTTTCCCTGACCTGAAATACCTGAGTTTCTCTGAGATCCATACTTATCACACAGTCTGTATCCACTGGGGAAGGCTTCACCAAATGTAATGTCATACAGGCCAAAAGAAATGCATCACCAGAATATGCAAATGTTTTAAATCAAAGATGCTGTACAATTCTAAGTGTCACTTCAGTCTGTCTTCTTCAAATAAGTCAGAGGGATGCACCTCTGTACGTTGTTTTCAAATGGCTCTTCAGCCTTGCAAAGGCCTCCTCAGTCAACTATGCTATAAATAACATGAACTAAACTGAATTCTTATCTGCTGACACGTAATCAAAAGTTTGGTGTACAATGTTCTGCTGGGCACCGATTTTACAATGCAGATATTATGTTATGGTTTTGTTGTTCATGCTGCTTTAATCTTGTTTTATTTTTCATGTTACAGAGACATATACACAGAAACAAAGTGGACATAAACAAGCATATGCATACATAAATGCACATACAAATGTATATACACAGCATGTATCCATGCTTATGCATATCCATACACATATGCACATATTAAGTATACATCATCATCATGCACCTTGCCACATGGGGTGGGGATCAAGGTCCTCTATATGAATCTATCTTTTGTTGCTGCAAGTATATCTCCTACCCTTTCTGTCTTCATCCACTCTGCAAACCGTCCAATATTTCCTCTCTGGGTCTGCCTAGTATTCTTTTTTCCTCTAGCTTTCCTGTTGCGACTAGATGCTCAAATTTCTCTGGCCTAGTAAAACATCCTATAAATGTTGCTTGTCTTTCCTTATCTTCTTCATTAATGTTCTTTTTGTTTTTGCCTCCTTCAAGTCACTCATGTTGTTGTTTTTTGTTTTGTTTTTTGGGGGGGTTCTTTTTTTGTGCTATCCATGGAATTCTTAACATTCTTCTTAGAAACCACATTTCAGCTGCCTCAATCTTGTTCTGACTGCATGTTGATTCTCCACACTTAGCATGTTCAAGTTCATATTGC
The DNA here is from genome assembly GCA_030674185.1 of Monoplex corrugatus. NCBI lineage: Eukaryota > Metazoa > Mollusca > Gastropoda > Littorinimorpha > Ranellidae > Monoplex > Monoplex corrugatus. The sequence continues at coordinate 77,919,681 of JAPXFY010000014.1, forward strand.
TTAAAGCCCAGCCGACTACTAGAGCCATATCAGGGCTAACACCACGTCAACAATGACAACCCAGTTAAGATAAAAGACAACAGTTAAAAAACCATGCTCCACACTTTGCATCCATCCAACAGTATTGGTTCTATCTAACAATGAAGAACTCTCTTCCTGATGTTAATTGACAGGCATTTGTTGTTAAGAACACTTTTAATTTTCTTGAATGCCGTTTCAGCTTGGCCAATTCTGCTGGCTATTTGTAATGTATATCCGCCGTCTGGTGAAATGCCTGTTTCCAGATATTTGAGCATCAGTTTGTCTCAATGTTGAGCAATATGACTTCAGTCTTCTTGCTACCTAGTTCTAGCCTTTTATTTCTGCTTTTCATTTCTATCATATTCACAATATTTTGTATGTCTTTTTCGTTTTCTGCAATCAGAATAGTGTCAGCTGCATAATGAATATTATCATTTTTTGTTCAACCCTTATCCTCAGGCATTCTCCTATGTTTCTCATGATGGTTTTGTTGTAAAGTGAAAACAAATCTGGTGATAAAACACATACTTGCCCACCCCTCTTTTGATATTTTGGTAAGAGCTAATATAATTTTCTACTTTCACTGCTGCTTTTGTTCCCAATACATGTTCCTTATTATTATATCTTTGATCTTCTCCATCAATATTTAGCTATTCAACTTATCTTACCTGATCAAAAGCCTTAATATAATCATCCAAACATAAATATAAATTCTTGTTCAACTCAACTGCTCTTTCTATAGGTTCTTAGGATGTATACAGCACTAATACATGTAGTTCCTTTCCCTTCAACAAATCCAGATTGTTCTTCTGCTATTTCTCTTTTGACTCTGTTCTTTGTTCTCATCATGAATATTCTTAATAGAAACTTTGTCACATGACCTATCAAGCTGATGGAGTTTGTATTTTATGACCCCTGCTTTCTTTGGAAGTGCAATGGAAATTGATTTTATACATCTTTTGGGGGCTTTCCAGTGTCATAAATTTCATTTTAGGAGGACTGTTACTTTTTCAATACCAAATTCATCTACAGTTTGAATGAGGACTGTTACTTTTTCAATACCAAATTCATCTACAGTTTGAATCATTTCTATAGTATATTGTCCGGTCCTGGGGCTTTTCCCTGTGTCATCTTTTTTCAATGCTGCTCTAATTTCATTTTCATTACTGGTGGTCATTCAGTGTTCTTTCGTATGATGTGTTTCTCCTTTCTTTCATCATCAAAAAGGTCATTTATGTACCTTCCCCATCTACCTAGTATTTTTTTCCCATGATAAATTGTACCAGCTTTAGATTTTAAGCAATCAGTTGATGTGGATATATTTTTCCTGAAGGCAATTTCTTCAATATTTCTGTGCATAAACTTAGGGTCTGTTTTGTTTCTGTCTTCTATTTCTTTGTACTTTGTTCTTAGCCAAGCTTCCTTAGCTTTCTTCACAAGCTTCATTTATCAACTTTCTCAAATTTGTCCATTCTTACTGTCCCCAATATCCTGCAGAGCACTGAATTTGTTCTTTAACATATACGCTAAATTTTGCACAAGCTGACTTCATCTGTACTTAACAGAAGTCTAAGATATAGCTTGATGTTATTCTTAGTTTGGGTTTTTTGGGGGGTTTTTTGTGGGTTTTTTTTCTCTTCAGTTTCAGCCTTAAATCTTCCCATTACAGAATTGTGATCATTGTCGCAATCTGCACCTGGTAATGTTTCTGCTATCAGTAAAGACAAAATATTGAACAGACTTACAGGGTGGCTGAGGACGGAGAGGGTGGGAGATGTACTTTCAGCGCCAAGGGATAGATTCGTATGGAGGGCCATGATCACCACCGCCATGCGACAAAAGCACATGATGATGATGATCAGTACAGAATTTCTAAATATTTCATTTATCAGAATGTAATCAATTTGATTTCTTGTGCTGTCTCCTGGATTTATCCATGTCCGTTTTCTTCTGTTTGGTTGCTCAACCAAGTGCTTCCTATTATGCATTCACTTACTTGTGCCCACTCAACAAATTTCTCTCCCCTTTCATTTCGCATGCCAAGGCCATGAGGTCCTACTATGTCACCTGCTTTTTCCTGTCCCACTTTAGCATTAAAATCTCCCATTATTATTGTAATGTCCTATGGTTTACACTGAGCCTTGGCCGTCTCTAATTCTACGCAAGATTTGTCAATTTCTTCCCTAGTACTTGCAGAAGTTGGTAGGCCTACATATAGTTGGACGATGTTGATATCAAATGGTTTGCCCACCAACCTAACTAGTAAAACTCGGTCAAAAAAATATCAGTATCCTTTGATAGACTTTGATGTCATTATGATGCCTACCCTTTTTCATGTGTCCCCACCAGAATACATAATTTTATATTTGCCTGATATTATCATGCCTGCTCCCTTCCATCTCACCTCCCATGGTCCTAAAATACTGACGTTTAAACCTTTCCATTTCTATCTTGACATTTTCAAATTTTCCCTTCTGGAGCAATGTTCTAACATTCCAAGCCACAATTTTTATATTTTTAACCCTTTCACTGTCTTGACTTAAAATTTTAAAAAAATTCATACCTCTTCATCCAGCCCAAAAACCCCACAATACTATATATTTTCTTGTTCAGTATACTTTAGAACACAACAGGAGCAGCAGTACTTTCGCTTTTACGATCGCCAGTGCTAGTAATCTCTCTCTGACTCTTACCTGGGTCGAGTCCTCCTTCGGATATCAACACCGAAATATTGCCTGCATGCGCCAAATTATTGTAATTTTCACTCTTTATCGACAGACTGCAAATCAGAATCAGCTCCACAAGTAATGATTTCTACAACTTCTTTTGCTGCATAAGTTGTTTTTTGGGTCCGATCGATGCTCGGTGTTGAAGCGCGTTAGTCCGCCATTGTTTACAGTCGCAGAATAGTAATCAGCTGAAGGGGGTCACCTTTTCAACCGCACGAGCAGAAAAGACTGTAAAATGTCACACATAAACGTCACACATACATAATTAGCATCTATTTATAGAGGGAATCCTGAAGTTTCCATTGATATCACTGAAAGTGTTGGGGTTTTCTGATCAAAAATAGGAAAAGTCGCCAACCGAATATTCGGTCCGTGGCACTGCAGGTGTGTGTTTCTTCCGACGGAATATCGACCGAATACTCGGTTGGAAGCAGTGAACAGGTTATATTTTATTGCAGTAATTTGATGACAATCTGGTATCAGTCCCCAGTATGACATCCCTGCCAGATGAAGAAGCCCCAGTGCAGCCCCTATTTATGTCATTTATGTGGATTTTTGTGTATCTGGCCATGATTTACTTGGGATGATATGATGGTGGTTTCCAGTTGCTTTCCACTGGTTTTTACACACACACACACACACACAAACACACGCACACACACACACACGCATATATATAAAAGTAATTCCGCACATCACATTCCCTTAAAGTCAACAATGCAATACGTATATGTACTCAATCAATAGAAAATATGTAAGGTTTTATAAAATACATACAGGTAACTGGATCAGCAAGGCAGAAAATGATATGAACAGAACACAGAAAACAAAGGAACAGGGAAAAATGACAAAAAAGAGGAAATTTTAAGCACATAATTTCCAGAAGGTGAAGATACTATCAATACTGGAAAAAAAAAACTGGCACCCCCAGTAGGGAATCTGTCAGAAGTGAAAGATGCTAAAATGACACTTTTGTATACTTTTGCTGCCAAGGTCAAACCACTACACACCAAAACACATACTAAGAAAAATTTGATACAAGTACTGAAAAAAATTACTGAAAAAATCTTCTGTTCTTAAGCTCATAGTTACATAGAAAATCAATTCCTTGAATTTTGACAATCTTCGTTTCAGACAGAGTAATCAGAAGATACAGATGATTTGAAATATCAGTCACAATCAGTCACTTTGACCTTGAAGACACTTTAAACAAAATGACATTCATTGGCAGACAGTCGTAACAGTGAAAACAGATTTTAACCCTTACTGTGCTCTTCATAACAGAAGTTACATACAGAAATCATGCTTAAAACAAAGGATAACTAGCCATCACTACCTGTGCCCTGGTTTAGGGCTTTTATAAGCTTATTAGTAACACCAGATAGGTAAAACTATACACTAACACCAGATAGGTAAAACTATACATTTTTGGAAAATTGAGATAATGTACAATGTGATAAAGATAATAAAAAAGAGAAAAGATTGTTCCATAAAATGTATCGAACAAGCTTGGCACACAGATACTCCAGAAAGTCTACCACAATCTTTGAAAGGTATGGTTCATCTTTCGCGGTGTCTAAATCACTCAAAAATGGCACAAAACTATACACAGTTATCTTCTTCTTGTGGTAAAGACTAAATTTTGTGGCATGCAGCAAAGCAGTCTGGGTAGAGTCCCACATCACAGCTGTGACACTCCCAGTTAGAGCGAGCACAAGTTATGTCCAGTTACACAGCTCCTTTTCTTTCCAACTGACAGATTCTGAAAATCAATCAATCAATCCATCAATCAATCAATCAATAAATAAACAAATAAACAAAATGACAACCCCACTAATTATTTTTGCTTCAGCTGTATCAGTATTTCTTTTTTGAAGATCAAAAGTTTCTAAACCGCTCGTTTCAGTCTGACAAATTTTACTCTGGGTTTGCAGCTAGCTGACAGCAGTATTTCAAAGAATCAGCAGCACTGCCTGAGCTTACAATAAATTTAGTACGATAAACCAACCAGTACATTATGACATTAAACTACTTTACTGAAATCTTAACCCCTTCACTGTCACGGTATATAGCCTTTTTTGATTTGCTGTGTGCCAGAGAAAATGTCTGCATTTTATGGTTGATTCACTAAACTGCCCAGTATTCAGCCATTTATTGAGATTTCTCTAAGATTTTTTGCACGTTTTTTGGTTATACCCCTGGCTATGATGTGGTGTAAGTAGAACTTGATTTTGTTGGCAATCATTTTGGGAGAGGTGGATATGATGTACATTTTGTATTAAAAAAAGACAAATTCGGAACATAAACAGTCTTCACAACACATAAAACCACACAAAACACTGGAAACTGGCGCAGTTGTTTACTGAAAAACAGGACAAACATCTGGGATTCACATAACAGCCAGTAAATGTTTTTCTGAAAACGGGACGCCTGGTCAAATCGCAACTTGTTCGTCACTTCACAGAGTACTCTGTGGTCGCTTGACTGGTCAAAGAGATATAACTGTCTTTAGTGTGTCTACAATGGCCAGGAACCATTATCAGTGTTCCCTCACTTTGTAGACCGTCAAAATCTGATGACGAAAAAGATATGGGATGCTCTCGTATGTAGGCACACAGAACACTGGAAATAGGTACGAGGCTATCTCGTAGCAGGCAGGAAATGGGTTAAGCATTCTTAGCTTGAGATATACCCACTCAAATCTTCTTCAACAATTATTTGAAGTAACCAAAGGCAAAAATTAACAAATGTTTCTCAGTCTAAAGCTTTATTTCACTTTATAGCACTTTCAGAAGCAGCAAGAAATGGTCTAAATTATAAATTCACAGTCTCCTAGCTTGACTCTGGCCAGAAACATCAATCGATCCATGCCTAATCCACTCCACCCCCTACTACACCCCTGTCGTCCATCCCCTTCTTTTGTGGCAGAGGACATAAACACACAATGAACAACAGACAAAGCCAACACCCAGATATAGTGACATTTACAAAACTATTTCACTCACCTTGATCGCTTTCATCGCAGTCACATCAACAACAGTCTCCTCACTGGTGACATGTTCACTCGCCTCTTCATTCCTGTCAGCTTTGGGACTGCTCATTATTTTGCAAAATAACGGACACCAAAACCAAAACTTTCACAGAGAAATCAAGATAAACACGTGAAGGAAGTATACAAATGAAAACGAGGCAGTATTCCGGATGCTGCCGGCAACAGTTGAATCAATGAATGACTTTGGACACCTAATGTAAATATGAGCCACGATCGTGGCTTATTGCAAACTACTGTAAAGCAACTGGCCCATCGTGCTTCTCTCTCTCTCCTCTCACTCACACACACACACACACACGCACGCACGCACGCACGCACGCGCGCGCGCGCGCACGAAATAATCTCCCATTTTTTTAGAGGGAGATTGAAAAAAGAAACCTTTCCACCCACAATCTGATTTTTCAAGTCTTACCTTTAACACTGAGGGTAAGACAAATGGTTTTCCGTTATCATCACGGTAAGCACCCACCCCCAGATTGATTTTGTTGGGATTTGTGTCACGTTTAAATGCTTCAGTCACACCAAGAATAGCGTCTGGTGGGCCCATCTCCACATTGGACCACAATGCCCTGAAACCAACATTGAAACATACAACATGCCTTTACTTGAAACAAGACTGGGATGTTTTAAACACAGTGGTCTGGGATCATGCCATCTATTTCCAGTTAATTTATTGTGAGCAAAAAGTTTTACACAGAACAAAATTGTCACCTGCTTACACTGGTAATTTTGTTTACTTGTTTTTCTGTTGCCATTAATTAATGTTGGTCTTTCCATAACCACAGAGACAACCCCGCTTTCCCTATCTGGGGTGAAGGACAAGAACCTTGTTATTTTTGTTAGTTTTGTTTAAAGCCCAGCCAACTGTGTAGAGCCACATCAGGGCTATAAGCTGTTTCAAAACATATGCAATACTTCAAGAGGGGGGGGGGGGGAGGGAAGAAAATAAAGCGCTCATATCAACGAATTTGCGCACATAATCTAAGATGCCCCTGGCACTGACAACTCCATCCAATTTATCAGAAAGGGGGTTTAAAAAACATACCTGAATACAAATTTAAACATAACTGTGGACACTAAGACATATATAAACATGGACCTAAATATATATATAAATCTCATATCCCGCCAAAAACGCACTCAATACATGTACCCAGTTACCAATCCTAAGACTAAGAGAAAGTATGTAAGACTTTATCGAACACATACACGTGAATGGACCAGCAAGACAGAAAATGATAGAAATGACAAAAAGGAAAGGAATATGGCAGAAACAAAAACAGTGTCAGAAAAGAGGAAACTTCTAGCACAGAATTTCCAGAAGGTGGGGAAACTATTTGTACTGAAAGACCCCCTAGCATCCCCACAAGGGTGGGGTGGAGGGACAAGAACCTGCATTTACTCTCCTACAACAAAAGAGAAAAAATGAACATGAAATTGCCAGTTCTATGGTGAGGAATTCGTCTGTTTTGAGTGTGTTTTTGTTTTGTTTCATTGTTGGTTCCCATTTGATTCTCTAAATTAAACACCAACATAATTCATAACCTTGCAATCTTGGCAAGTTTGTGTTTACATAATTATGCTTTGACAACATATTTGGAAAAGGACATTCCTGTCAAGATTTCTAAACCATTTTCTGAAAAACGCTTCAGAAGTTTGTAACAAATTTCATCCAGGCCGGACTAAGAGTCTGAGCAAGTCAGAAGAGCAGCTTTTAATTCCGCTAACATCAGAGGAAGATTGTTCTCTTCTGTGTTATCAGAGACGTAATTATAGGCTGTCTTTTCTGTCAGGGATTTGTGTTTATAGAATTAGAAAAGTGCAGATTTGATGGCAGAGGCAGATTTGGTTTCAATGGAGGAAGCTAAGATTAGAAGTTGCTTTTTTGTCAGTAATCATTATTGTTATTGTTACTGTTGTAACAGCTGACTGCATAGAGCCATATCAGGGCTATAACCATTTCAAAAAATACACAATACTTCAACAGGAAAAAAAAAGAAAAGAAAATTAAGTACACATATCAATGCATTCATGCACATAATCTAAGGAGATACCCCTACAGTTGACCACTCCATCCAATTCATCACAAAGCGGATTTAAAAAACATACCTGAATACAAATTTAAACATAACTAAGGACATCGAAACATATGTAACAGGCCTGAATTACCTAAAATTGCTTCCGCATATCTCATTTGCCAAAAGCCAAAAATGCACTTAATTAGTTAATACATGTATCCAGTTACATATGTAACAGGCCTGAATTACCTAAAATTGCTTCCGCATACCTCATTTGCCAAAAGCCAAAAATGCACTTAATTAGTTAATACATGTATCCAGTTATCAATCCTAGAAGACAGTATATAAGACTTTATCAAACACATACACATGAATGGACCAGCAAGGCAGAAAATGATAGGAAGAAATGACAGAGAGCAAAGGAGGAAGAAAGAAACAAAGAGAGTGACAGAAAAGAGGAAATTTATAGCACAGAATTTCCTGAAGGTGCAAATACTATTTATACTGAAAGCGGCCCAAGCATCCCCATGAGGAGCTTGTCAGTCATCAGAGAATCTGACTGTTTCAGATGATTGACCATGGGATAGTGTTTTTCCCTTCAATTTTCAAACACAATTTTTCACACTTCCATCTTTTGAGTTCAGGACGTCCATTTGGAACAGAAGCCTCTCCAAGCCTGTCGTTTACTTGCTTCAAAGACATACCTCAACATTGCTCTCTGACTTTTGATGAGCTTGCACATTGTCCACTGATGTGTTTGGAAGACATGATGTTGAGCTCTCTTGCGGGTTTGTTTTATTTGTTTACATTCAGAAGTGTGTCAACGGCAGATGTGATGCATCTAGAGTGTCAGCTAGTGACTGCTTGCTTGTCACCTCTCACTTTCAGCCTGCATCACTGGCTAGCACTGCTGCTTGCAGCTATGCGAAAGAAGAGCAGAATGCCTAAGTCTCTTCCTGCCAGTACTTAGCATCTCCAGTAATAGGCATCACAATGGACGGGGACAAATCAAAAGCAGTTAAGGGATACTGGGCTCAACACAATAAGATCCATGTCGTTCAAAACCTGCGAACTGGATCCTCTTCCAGGTTCTCTCTACTCTGACTGTCTCCCTACGCTCCTCCCATTCATCACTGACATCATCAACACTTCTCTCCAAACTGGAACTGTCCCAGATTCTTTCAAGTCTGCTATTGTTCACCCTCTCCTCAAGAAATACAATTTAGACCCAAATAACTGAAAAATTACCGGCCTATCTCTAATCTCTCTTTCTTGTCAAAACTGCTTGAAAAAATTGTCCTCAACCAACTGAACTCTCACCTGTCTGCCAACAATCTCCTCAATCCTTTCCAGTCAGCCTACCGCCAATGCCTTGCTACACATTCTCAACAATCTCCTCCTTGCAACTGATACTGGCAAAGTCTCTCTCCTCACACTCCTTGATCTGTCTGCAGCCTTTGATACCATTGATCATGGTATTCTCCTTTCTAGACTTCATCATACTTTTGGCATCTCTGACATTGCTCTCTCCTGGTTCACTTCTTATCTATCAAACAGAAAACAAACTGTTCTCATCAATGGCACTTACTCTCAACCTGCATACCTGACCTGTGGTGTTCCACAAGGATCTGTCCTTGGCCCTGTTCTTTTCTCTCTTTACACCTCCCCCCTGTCCACCATCATCAACTCCCACTCTATAAAACACCACTTCTATGCTGATGACACCCAACTTCAAGACAGTGACTCACCTGACAATATACAGCGCCTCCTGACTCGCACTGCTGAGTGTTACTCGGACATCAAAAATTGGATGACATACAACAAACTTCAGCTAAATGATGACAAGACAGAAGCTATCCTCATTGGCACCTGTCAGAAACTTTCTCAGCTGCCTCCTCTTTCTCTCCCATTATGTAACACATCAGTCCCAATTTCTGATTCAGCTAAAAACCTTGGTGTCTGCATTGACTCTACCCTCTCCATGAACAACTTTGTTTCTCAAACTGCCAGATCTTGCTACTATCACCTCCATCATATAAGCCTGATCTGGAAGTATCTCTCTGTGGAAACAACTGCAAAACTCGTTCTCTCCTTCATAATGTCTCGCATTGACTATTGCAATTCACTCCTGTCCGGTCTTCCTGTCTCCACCACTCACATCCTACAGCGCATTCAAAACAATGCTGCACGCCTTGTACTCAAAAAGAAAAAAGCTGACCACATATCTCCTCTCCTGGCACAACTTCACTGGCTCCCTGTATCAAAGCGCATACAGTACAAACTAGACACCATGTGCTACAAAAGCCTCAATAACGCAGCCCCCAATTACCTGTCAAGCCTACTTGAGATCTATCTTCCCTCACGTACCCTCCGCTCTGCCTCCGATCCTCTGACTTTTCGCTTTCCACGCACTAAGCTCAATACCTATGGTCCACGAGCCTTCTCTGTTTCTGGTCCGCTCTCCTGGAACAAACTTCCTCTCTCAGTCCGTCAGCAACCTACTTTTGTCTCCTTCAAGTCCGCTCTCAAAACTCACCTTTTCTCCTCTGCATAAAATCCTGACCTCACTCAATCCCGTCTGCAGCCTGTCTCCGCTCGGAGGGAATCACATTGTAATATATAATTGTATATAATATGCTCTCTACAATTTTCCATTGCTTTTATTCTTTCTCCCCATTTATAGCCTTGTGTGTGTGTGTGTGTATGTGTGTGTGTGTGTGTGTGTGTGTGTGTGTGTTGTGTGTGTGTGTGTGTGTGTGTGTGTGTGTTGTGTGTGTGCGTGCGTGCGTGCGTGCGTGCGTGCGTGCGTGCGTGCGTGCGTGCGTGCGGTGTCTGTTTCAGCGCTTAGATTTGATTTTATCAAGATTTTGCGCTATATAAATATTGTAATTATTATTATTATTATAGTTTTGATGGTCAAATTGGGATGCAGACCATTTGATACCAACATCATCCAGGTATATGCACCAACATCCGCAAGTACTCAGGAAAACATCGACAACTTCTACGAAGCATTAGAGATGGCCAAGGCCCAATGTAAATCACAAGAAGTTACAGTAATAATGGGAGATTTTAATGCTAAAGTGGGACAGGATAGGGTGGAGGATATACTTGGACCTCATGGCCTTGGTACACAAAATGAAAGGGGAGGGAAACTTGTAGAATGGGCACAGATAAATGAGTTCATAGTAGGAAACACCTGGTTTGAGCAGCCTAATAGAAGAAAATGGACTAGGATGAGTCCAGGAGATAATAACAAAAATCAGATTGACTACATCCTGATCAACAAAAATTTAGAAATTCTTTACTGTCAGCAAAAACACTACCAGGCGCAGACTGCAACAGTGACCACAATCCTGTAGTGGGAAGATTTAGGCTGAAATTAAGGAAAAGGAAACAAACCAAAAGCAACATCAAACAAAATCTTGGACTCTTAAAGACAGATGAAGTGATATGTAAAAGGTTTAATGTACATGTTCAAAACAAATCCAGAGCTTTGGAAGATGTTGTGACAGTGACTGAGTGAGGAACAATGGACAAAGTTGAGAAATTCGATAAATGAAACTTGTGAAGAAATCCCTGAAGTAGATAGAAAAGCAAAAAAGAATTAGATCTATTTGTCTTTTTCCATGATAAGCTTGCCATCTTTCGATTTTAAGCAGCCAGTTATTTGTCTTTTTCCATAAGCTTGCCATCTTTCGATTTTAAGCAGCCAGTTGATGTATTATTTTGTCTCTTTCCATGATAAGCTTGCCATCTTTTGATTATAAGCAGCCAGCTGATGTGCATGTATTTTTCCTGTGGACAATTTTTTTTTGAAAATATTAGACAGATGGGGAGAGTACATTAAAGACCTTTTTGAAGATGACAGAAACGAAGTAGACAGATGGGGAGAGTACATTAAAGACCTTTTTGAAGATGACAGAAACGAAGAACATCATAAAAAAGAACTTCAAAGGACCGCCCATAATGAAAGATGAAGTTAGAGCAGCACTGAAAAAGATGAAACCAGGAAAAGCCCCATGACCACACAACATTACTAAAGAGATGATTGAAGCCCTTGTGGAATTTGGTATTGAAAAAAATAACAGTCCTCCTAAATGAAATTTACGACACTGGAAAAATCCCCAAAGGTATGTCAAAATCAATTTTCATTGCACTTCCAAAGAAGACAGGGGCTATAGAATGCGAACTCCATCGCACAATCAGTTTGATGAGCCACGTAACAAAAATCCTGTTAAGAATAATCATGAGGACAAGGAATAAAATCAATAGAGAAATATCATATGAACAGTGTGGATTTGTGGAAGGGAAAGGAACTATTAATGCCATATACATCCTAAGAACTATCATAGAGAGGTCAATCGAGATGAATAAGTATTTATATTTATGCTTTGTTGATTATACCAAGGCTTTCTATCAGGTAAAACATGAAGAATTGATCAACCAACTAGAAAGACTCAATATTGATGGAAAAGATCTACAAATAATCAGAAATATGTATTGGGAACAAACAGCTGCAATGAGAACAGAAAACAATATAAGCTCTTTCCAAAACATCAAAAGAGGAGTCAGACTGGGTTGTGTTTTGTCACCAGATCTGTTTTCACTTACAGCCAAAACATCATGAGAAACCAAGAGGAAGACCCTGAATTAAAGGCTGCAGGAAAAATGATAAACAACATTCAATACGCAGATGACACTGTGCTAATTGCAGAAAATGAAAGGGACCTACAAAACCTTGTCAATATAATAGAAATAGAAAGCAAAGGTAAGGGCTTGGAACTAAACAGCAGGAAGACTGAAGTCATGATGATCAGTAAAAAAAAAAAAACATGAAATCCCCTCATGCAAAATAACAGCAAACGGCACAACCTCCAGACAGGTTGATAAGTTTAACTCTTTGACTCCCGCACCCTATTCACCAACCGCAAAAACTCAACCCTTTGCCTCCTTCACTAGTCCACCAGCTTCCTGCATGAAGCTGGTTGATAGGGTGAGGAAGTCAAAGGGTGAAGTCTTTGCTTTCCTAGCATGGTTGACAATGCAGGATCCTGGTGGACAGGGTGTGGGAGTCAGAGGGTTAAATATCTGGGAATGATCATTTCACCAGACAGCAGATGCACATCAGAAAAAGCCAGCAGAATCGGCAAAGCCAAAACAGCATTCAAGAACATGAAAACGTAACTGTCACTACGTCAGTTGACTGACTCTAGAGATATCCTTTACAACAAACACAATGATATATCGGTAACTAAGCCAGATGATTCTCAGATCCCCTGTTGGCAGATTGTTATGAAGAGCTACTTAATTACATGTTATTATTTGACACTGTTACTAGTTAATTCATTGTTCTGAATTATTAATTTAACTGTTTCCCTTCATACTTAATTCAAACTCCCACTCCCCATCCCTCCCTCTTTTTTTTCCCCTCCTTTTCTGTTTTTTTCTTTGTGTGTGTGTGTGTGTGTGTGTGTGTGTTGTGTGTGTGTGTGTGTGTGTGTGTGTGTGTGTGTGTGTGTGTGTTGTGTGTGTGTGCTGTGTGTGTGTGTCTGTGTGTGTGTGTGTCTGTGTGTGTGTGTCTGTGTCTGTGTGTGTGTGTCTTAAATCACTATTGTGAACACACATTAAATAAAAGATTTTGTTTCTTTCTTACTATATCTAGGTACGTGAGAAAACCAGGCTCCGCGCAGCTGCGAGCGTTCGATAAAAAAACTGAGACGAGTTCTGGCGCTTTGACAGAGGGGTGTCCACGTATCGGACCCATGATTGGTCATTATCTACGGTCATTAATCGAAACAATACTTTTTAGGATGCTAAACATAGGTGGAGCTGTAGCCTCCGATTGCGAGTCTTTCATTTTGTGCTGTCACGCGAGAGCAGACGGACATTTGGCTGACCACTTGGTTGTAACCGCTGCAAACACCGAAGGTAAGAGACTGACTGTCTTAAAATTTGGGATGTCTGTAGACTAATCCCTCTTCTGTTGACATGCCAAATTTAAAACAGATCTGTGCATCATCTCATAGTTAGACCAGTCCCGCTAGGTGTATGGTATACCGAGTCGATGGTGCGCGTCATGCCGCCATTGTTGGTCGATCTTAGGCATAGACTGAACGACTAGATGTACATACTGCTGATAGCAGACTTGTTTGTATTGAAATGGTAATGTTTTGGATGCTGATGTAAAACGTGCTGATTTTATCAATGTGTGTGTGTGTGTGCGTGTGCGTGTGCGTGCGTGCGTGTGTGCGTGTGTGTGTGTGTGTGTGTGTGTGTGGTGTGTGTGTGATCCATGAGGACGACTTTTATCAGAATATCAGTAGGCAGAAGCTGGGCACACCCAGTCACACCACTTTATCAGTGTAACAGAGTGCCTTGCTCTGTTACGATCTTTCCCCATTTACCTACAACGCTCAAAGGCAACACCGTGTAGCTTGCTTGCCTAGATCAAAAACGCCTTGCGTTCTCTTGGTCAAATTGTACTATTATCTCACAGCCTCTGCCTACCCATAGCTATGCATTGAACATTCCAAGGATCTAGCCAGTACATGACGATTGTAGATAACACACTGCTAAACAATTAGCAGATCTACAATGTGTACATGTACTCGAAAGCGGGCCTACGACAAGATTTTGTCGTCATCTCCAGTCAGTATTACGTGGTAGTTTTACAGAACGTAGAGGGGGGGGGGGGCGTCACTAATGTATGCATGCTGCCTTCAGCATTATAGAACAATCGCCGTGTAATTGCCGGCGGGAACACTCAGACAATGACCGCAGGGCGCGTCTGTCTCAACCGCCTTAGGTATTTGTGGCTCGATAGCGAGGACATACCCACTCGCGAAACTGCCGGACAATGACCAGCGTTTCACTTGTGTGTACTGACGCGCTGCGTTAAAACTACACACTAAGTGTTGACTTATTAATTAGGTGAGAACAACCAATCAGACCTTGGCATCTGGTTGATTGATTAATTTGGTGAGAACAACCAATCAGACCTTGCCATCTGAAAGGTTTGAGATTTGAAAATATGACCATCATGCTCTGTTCCCAGAGTACAAATTAACAAGGCGCATCATAGCGTGTGCTTTTCCACCGCCACTCTCAGTATTACCAGAGGTGCCCTTTCCTGCCACCACTCTTGATCTCACAGCAGGTGATCATCTTCACGGCGTTACTGTAGCACTGTCTTCTTTGGCATCTTCCTTCCTGTCTTCTTCTTCGTATTCTTTTGTCTCCTTCCATATCCCAGTACGGTCCTTTTCCCTTATTGTCATTTTCCCATTTTCCCTGTTTTCCTTCCCTACCTATCCTCATCAAGAGATAATAAAGAGTCAAGTAACACAACGAGGACTTGTGTTTTGATTGAGAGACTTCCCTTTCTGCTCTGGATTATAGGACCACCACAGCAATCATCACCAAACCCCTTAACCCACTCATCCATCTCACCTGGCGCTGCGATATCATCATCCATATCATCATCCCCCTCCTTGCCCCCCTTAACCACGCGACCTATCACACTTGGCGCTGCGAGCAGGATCCAGATTCGGAAAGGGAACAGAAACAAGAAGACAGTGCTACAAGTATCAAGTTGCCAAACCATGTCGACACCACAACTGTACCGACTTCCAAAACTGTCCGGAGATGAAAGCAGTGCAGAAATCGACGACTTCATTCAGGAGGCCAGACTGATCCTACAGCTCCAGCCCTGGATGACAAAGCAGCTGCCCTCTGGCTCATATCATCGTTAGAGGGCCCAGCTCGTCGGGAGGTGCTATGGCAACCAACGGCAAGAGTGGACACTCCAGACAAGATCCTGAAGATCATCCAGGACAACTGGGGTGACCAGAGGGACTCCACAACTCTTGCTGCCACCTTCTACAACAGGCAGCAGAGAAAGGGGGAGACTGTCACTGACTACGCGACCCACCTACGCGTACTCTGGATGAAGGCCAACCAAGCTGAAGAGGGGACATTGTCACCAACGCAGCTTCGGGACGCCTTCGTCTGTGGTCTCTCCCCAGGCGCTCTCAGGAGGGATGTCCGGCGATACATAAGAGATCATCCGGACACCACCTTCGAGGGAGCCAAGATGGAGGCCCTGCAGTGGATGAGAGAGGACAGCTGTGCAGAACACCACCTGGCACAGCTGATAGTGGCCAACTCCAGCCCAGTCATCGCCCGTATGGACGCACAGCTGGCAGAAATCAGTGCCAATGTAGACCAGCAACTCCTGCGGTGCAACACTGCGGCTAAACCTCAACCACCACGGCAACCACCTCTCCACAGCAGACAGCAACCTTCACCACGGCAACGGCAGCCACCAGAACACTGTCTTTGGTGTGACCGGGCCGGCCACACTGAAGACAAATGCTGGAACCGGCACCGGTACGAAAAGAGGGCCAAGCGGCGACGGCAGCCTGCACCCAAGAGGGCTGCAAAGCAAAGTGCAGACCCTGCAGTCACCCACAGACAAGCTGCAGGACACAAAAGGAAGAAGCAACATCCAGGCAAGTCCAAGCCTGCCAATACTCCTCCCTTGCCCAATTCTCCCTCTCTTCTTCATCAGCCCTCCAAATCTGCTGCTGCCCCCAATCTCCGCTGTGCCAGCCAGAACCTCAGTGCGGTCAGCACCTCTAGAGCTGCCGGTGCACGTCCTGTTCCAGTGCCCCGCAGATACCATCGATCCAGAGGCCACCCAAGCCATGATGGTCAACAACAGGACCCAGCAGCACTGGAGCAGGTGACGTCTACACCAGCAGCTGACGACGACCTGCAGGTAGGCATGTATGTTTACCTGCGGGACATGATTCCTGGTTCCAGCACAGCATGGACCAACACCTGGTCGCCGGACCTGTATTGTGTGACGGCACGCCATCCCCAGCACCGTCACATCTACACAATCCAGTCACTGGCAGGTGGCCCTTACCAGGCCATTTCCAGAATCCACCTCCTGCCAGCACTTGGGTCCATGCCAGACATGAAGCCACCACCAGACCCGGAGTCATCTGACTCCGAAGATGAGCAGTGGCTAGTGTGCCCACAGCCACGGCACAGAACAACGCAGCCCACGGTGACAACAACACCTGAGCCCGCTGTACCAGAGCAGATGACAACTCCAATCCCTCTAAGACGGTCAACAAGACTGTTGAATAGGACACTGTGAGAAGTCCTACATACAAAGGGACAATGTGAAAATATTGTTTGTCTCTTTCAGGTTCTACAGACCATAACATGGACAGATAATGTAGCCTACAACCAAAATTAACATTTTTGTAGGCCTATGTGTTTAAATTGATAATCTGCCAAAGCTATGAACATTATATTTAGTCATTCTTTTCACTTAGCATGTAATAACCATGCCATTGAAAACCCGGATTGTCACATTGATGCGATGCTTTTGATATTTACATATATTTTTATACATTTGTCATTTTGTTTCCCGTAATGAATGTTTTGATGCATAGGTATGGCAAAGAGGCTTTAGTGAACTTATTAAATGCTACTTTATTTAATGCTACTTTCTCTAGCTTATTATGTTAAGGCATTTGCCATTTCAGTGTTTCATACTTTCGTACTGCCAGTTATGTTGACCAATTCAGAGTCCTAACTTGACCAAGCAGTGTAACTGTCCTTTCGGAACTGAAATTGCTGCAACTCTCCAGTGTGCCCATGCATACCCTAGCTAATATGCAAGTGGATTGCATACTCCACCATATCCCCACAGCAGTTCAAAATTTTGTGAATTCTTGAGGTGGCCCTCAAATTTCAGCCTTCAAGAATTTACCCAATGTTCGCGCACCATCGCGGACGATGGTTTTCAAATTGGTGGGGGGAGGTGTAACAGAGTGCCTTGCTCTGTTACGATCTTTCCCCATTTACCTACAACGCTCAAAGGCAACACCGTGTAGCTTGCTTGCCTAGATCAAAAACGCCTTGCGTTCTCTTGGTCAAATTGTACTATTATCTCACAGCCTCTGCCTACCCATAGCTATGCATTGAACATTCCAAGGATCTAGCCAGTACATGACGATTGTAGATAACACACTGCTAAACAATTAGCAGATCTACAATGTGTACATGTACTCGAAAGCGGGCCTACGACAAGATTTTGTCGTCATCTCCAGTCAGTATTACGTGGTAGTTTTACAGAACGTAGAGGGGGGGGGGGGCGTCACTAATGTATGCATGCTGCCTTCAGCATTATAGAACAATCGCCGTGTAATTGCCGGCGGGAACACTCAGACAATGACCGCAGGGCGCGTCTGTCTCAACCGCCTTAGGTACTTGTGGCTCGATAGCGAGGACATACCCACTCGCGAAACTGCCGGACAATGACCAGCGTTTCACTTGTGTGTACTGACGCGCTGCGTTAAAACTACACACTAAGTGTTGACTTATTAATTAGGTGAGAACAACCAATCAGACCTTGGCATCTGGTTGATTGATTAATTTGGTGAGAACAACCAATCAGACCTTGCCATCTGAAAGGTTTGAGATTTGAAAATATGACCATCATGCTCTGTTCCCAGAGTACAAATTAACAAGGCGCATCATAGCGTGTGCTTTTCCACCGCCACTCTCAGTATTACCAGAGGTGCCCTTTCCTGCCACCACTCTTGATCTCACAGCAGGTGATCATCTTCACGGCGTTACTGTAGCACTGTCTTCTTTGGCATCTTCCTTCCTGTCTTCTTCTTCATATTCTTTTGTCTCCTTCCATATCCCAGTACGGTCCTTTTCCCTTATTGTCATTTTCCCATTTTCCCTGTTTTCCTTCCCTACCTATCCTCATCAAGAGATAATAAAGAGTCAAGTAACACAACGAGGACTTGTGTTTTGATTGAGAGACTTCCCTTTCTGCTCTGGATTATAGGACCACCACAGCAATCATCACCAAACCCCTTAACCCACTCATCCATCTCACCTGGCGCTGCGATATCATCTATATCATAATCACCCTCATTACCCCCCCCCCCCCCCCCTTAACCACACGACCTATCACATCAGCATCAGATCACCTAGTTGCATGGATTGTTGTTTATTGAAATCATTAGTCTGGTTGTTATGACATTATTTTTTTGTATGAAAATATCGGTCCCAGTAGCTTGGCACAACCAGTCTGGCCATCTCATTATATGATCATGATGACTCATCTAAATAGATCTAGATAGATCTATTTGCATGGATTCTTTGCTTAGCCCTGCTGAAATAATTCATCTGCTTTGTATGACATTGATTGTTACTTTTGAGATTTTTCAGGTAATTATACACAACATGAAAACTTAATGGGCCATTTGTTGTTGTTTTTCCTTTAATTCAACACTTGATTCAAACAGTAAAAGAAAAACATTTAAGCCTATTTATGTAGGCTTTTATTAGTTTTAAGCAAAATTGTTTAGGTTTGTTAAGTTTTAGTTTATTAAACTTTTTTCTTCACATGTTTAGTCCACCTAATGCATTATATCACGTTTCTTTGAATAGTTGGTTTGGGATTTTTTAAAGGCACAAATGGTAATGATTACGATAATGGGGCACTACTATTTAATGCATTAGGCCTAAGCATGCTAAATGAGCTGCTGCATTTGTGTGTGTGTGTGTGTGTGTGTGTGTGTGTGTGTGTGTGTGTGTGTGTGTGTGTGTGTTGTGTGTGGTGTGTGGTGTGTGGTGTGTGTGTGTGTGTGTGTGGTGTGTGTGTGTGTGTGTGTGTGTGTGTGTGTGTGTGTGTGTGTGTGTGTGTGTGTGTGCATGCATGCACATTCCACTGTGCGTGTATGTGCATGTGCATGTGTGTGTTCCTATAGATCTATAAAAATCTGAAGTGATGAGTTAGTCAAGCACTTTTTTTTTTTGCAGCTATTCATCTTGATCAGCTGATTTTGGCTGATGCCCTGTAACAAGAGCACAAGTGACCTGAGCATGGTTCAGACTTTTGGTTTTTCCTCTTGTTAATCCTATACTATTCCATGATGCACAAAATACATTTATTTTCACAATATAAGTAACATAACACTGTGTATCCATAAGATGACTGAGTGCTTCACTGGGCTTGCAGATAATAATGGTGTTACATTTTATGTTTGCATGTTTTGAGTACTTGTAATGATGATACATTTTATGTTTGCTTGTTTGTTTTCTTTAAAATAATGGACAAAAACAAAGAAAAGAAGAAAAAAATTAAAGAAAGAATATGACTGTGGTTTTTGTGTGTGTGTGTGTTTGTGTGTATGTGTGAGTCCTCGCAGTGTGTGCTGATTAACGTGTGTATTTTGATTTGTATGAGTGATATATTGATGCCTCTAAACATGATAAGCTGTGTCACGTAAAAAATTGCATTGGCGTAGTGCAGCTAAGCCTTTTTTCTTCCAAGTGTATCATTTTCTTTAGACTGGATTTTCCATGGAATTTTGCCATGGACAAATCTTTGTTGCCATGGATTCTTTACTTTCATTGAAGTGAATGTATGCTAAGACTCGGGTAATAAGGTGTTCTGAAATATGAGGGACTCTGTTTTTCATCCAAAAGACCTGCACTCACACTGTCTGTCAGGATTTGGGGAGGTGGTGAGAATCCAAGTTCAACTGAAACCTGCATGACTGAATCAAACAATTTTATAGAGCTGCAGGCTTCTGTCTAAAGGTGAAATTATAGGGATTTTTAAAAGCAAGATAGGAGTTTTCTTATCAAAGTTCTTTAAATAATGAATACTTGGGCATATTATCACTTTTTTTTTTATCATGATTTGATTTTGCTGAAAATTAGTTGGAGCCTTTGTGTGTCAAACTCCAAGCCAAAATTACTGTAATTGTAGAAGATATAGCAACTTTTAACAGAAATCTCCAAGTCATAAGACATCTTGATTAAAAACCCCATTTAAGTAATTATTTACTGTGTAAATTAACACAGTTACTATGATTCATCATCCTTTGCACGAGTATTATCTGGAGTGAGTCTGTGGTAAAATCAAGACAAGAATTCAACAATTGGGAAAGTGAAGTTGTTTTGGAAGTCTCAGGCAGATATGTTTAAAGATTTTCAAGATAATTAATTCCTGGATTAGTCACAGTAGGTATTACAACCATTCATATTTTTTCATGATGATAATACTTGCAGTCTGTGGTAAATGACAAACCAGAATTCCAACTATAATGGTAGAAGTTAAAATGGTTTTATGGCTGTTATGTGTTGGTTTTTTTTAGATCATTTGATTATTAGTTTAATAATTAAAACTATTATCATTGATCATATTTTCCGTGATAATACTTAGAATTGTGTTGTGGCAGATTACAAGCCAGAATTCCAGCTATTATGCAACTTACAATGTTTTAAGATGCTAACATAGGGTTTTTCTTTAGCTCATTTATTTAAGGTAGGTAGTTAATTACTGGGTTAATTAGTGGACTAATTACCAAAGCTATATGGCTAATCATAGTTTTTCATGATGAGTAATACCTGGAGTCTACAAGTGGCAAATTATAAGCCAGAATTCCAACTATGATGGAAGTTAAAAAGGTTAAAGGACTTTTATATACTATTTTCATGCTTGTTAAATTGATTGATCAATTACTGGATTAATTACCACAGCTATTACGACCAATCATATTTGCCATGATGAATGATACCTAGAGTCTGTTTGTAGCAAATTACATGCCACAATTACAGCTATTGTAGAAGTTCTGCAGCAGTAACAGTGCGTGAACAGTATGCTACAGGCCTCCACAAGCCGTTGTTTTCTTGGAGGAGAACTACTCCCAGTCCATAACGACTTGCGTCTGAGCTCACAGTAGTAGGTTTCTCAGGGTCATAGAAAGCCAAGGTTGGTGTTGTTGTGACGAGCTCCTTGACATGAGCGAAAGCACTGGCTTGAACTGGACCCTATATCCAGGCTTTGTCCTTTTCTAAAAGTTCAGTCATGGGGTGAAGTACATTGGAGAGGTGCGGTATGTGTTTTCCCAGGAAGTTAATCATTCCCAGAATCCTGCGCAGCTCTGTCGTATTGGTTGGTTCAGCCATCTTCAAGATCGCTTCAACCTTGCCCGGATCAGTTCTTATGCCATCTTTACTGATCCTGTAGCCCAGAAACACGATCTCTTTCTTCTGCAGTTCACACTTTGATCTGTTTCATTTGAGTCCTGCATTATTGAGCTTTGTCAAAGTTTCCTGCAAGAGTCGCTTGTGCTCCTCATCACTGCTACTGTGTATCAGTATGTCATCGAAGTAACACAGGATGTTGCTCTGGTCTTGCAAGATGGACTCCATGGTGCGCTGGAAAATCTCTGGTGCTGAGGAAATTCCAAAAGGTAGACGTCGGTAGAAGTACCTGCCATATGGTGTTATGAAGGTTGTTAGTTCTGCCGTCGTCTCATCCAATGGAATTTGCCAAAATCCGCTGGTTGCATCAAGTTTGCTGTACACCTTTGATCCTTTCAACTTATGTAAAAGATCCTCCAGTGTAGGAAGCATATATCTCTCTCTCTCTTCAGAGACTGATTGAGTTTCTTGTAATCAGTAGGCCTACATATTCTCACGGCTCCTGATTTCTTCAAAACAGGAACCATTCCTGTGCACCAATCTGTTGGTTCTTTAATCTCCTGGATAATGCCTGAATGTTGCATTCGTTGTAGCTCCTCCTCGACTTTGGTCAGTAGTGGAATGGCAACTCTTCTTGGTGTGTTGAGGCTATAGGGCTCACAGTTGTCCTTCAACACAATCTTCGCTGGTTCACAGCTAATACTGTAAATAGGTTGATCAATCTCACCGAACACACACTCTAAGGCATTGATGCATTGGACCAATCCTAGTCTTGTTATAGCGACTTGACTCAATAAATTGTCAGTGTCTGAATCAATTACGAAAATCCGAAGTGTTGTGGTCTTGCTTTTGTGACTAACTCGACAAGAGAACTCTCCCACACACTTAAGTGGACCCCCTGGACTTTGCAAAAGAGCAGTTGACTTCTTCAGAACTGGCTTCGGATTGAAGAGGTCATATTCTGTCTGTCTTTCGGAGAATAGATACATCAGCTCCTGTATCTAGTCTAAGGAAACTGGATGCCTCCTGAGAGTCAGTGTCTCTCTCCATGGGGGCTCGCTGTCATTGTTGGGTTTTGGTTGCTTGTCAATGGAGCCCAAATAAAAAGCTGACTTTGTAGCCTTTGTAGTTCTAAGCTGGCATCTCATCACCTTTCACTTCATTGACACGGCCAGCCCCTCTGCATACTGCAGCAAAATGGTTACGTTTGTTACAGTTCCTGCATACTTTCCCCTTAGCTGGACAGTCTGAAGGCCCGTGTTTCCTTCCACATTTCAAGGACTGCGCGATGACATCTCCTCTTCCTCTACCACCTGTGCCATCCCTGGGCTGATGGGAGAAAGATTGGTGCTGCTTCACTGACACATGGTGAACTTCCTCTACAGTCAAACCAGGCTGGTCAGTCACCTGGCCTTTCACAATTCATAATGATGGGCAGTATCTACAGCAATCTTCAGTGTTAGTTCAGACTCCAGTTCAAGCTTTTGTGATTTATAACTCTTTGTCATTGCGACCAAGTACCAGGCGGTCACGAATAGTTTCATCCTGATTACGGAAATTGCAATGGGCAGAAAGTTCATACAGCGAACGTACATATTGTTCTACTGTCTCCCCTTCTTTCTGCTGGCATGTATGAAACTTTGCGCGTTCATGAATCATGTTTGTTCTGGGTACGAAGTGTGTTGAATAGTTCCATCACAACATCAAAATTATCTACGGGGTCAGGTTGCCCTTCTTCTCGGTCTGGAATGTGAAAGAAGCAAATATTTTCTCTGCCTCTCGTCCCATTGCATAAATCAAACTGCTAACCTGAATTTCTCCTGTTTCCTGATTAAGTTTTGTAGCAATTCAAAAAAAAAGAAAACGTTCTCTCCATTCAGGCCAGGCTGTTGGTCTTGTGAAGTCAAAGACCGGGAGGATTGAATTTCGGCATAATTCTTGTCACTTACTTGATTCAGTAGTGTCTCTAATATGATTCTGACTAATTCAGCAATAGAAGTTAGAACTTCACTTCTGACACCATGTTGTGTCGGATGGGCCGGAGTATTGGACGTTCTTAAGATATCTGTGGCAGGACGACAGAGGCGAGCTTCGATCAGCCTTTATTTATTTTAGCAACTGTTGACTCTCATTGCGCATGCGTGTTACGTAACATTTCAGTCACAGTCCTGAATACTGATACCATACCATACCATACCATACCGCTGCAGACTGGTTTAGGCTATTCAGCCTTTAGTCTGGTCTTTTTCACGAAAAAAAAACCTTGGTTATTCATACTGTTGAAAAACTTCTTGCGTGGGTATTGATGGCGCAACAGTCTGAAAGTCTACCTAATCAGATACATGCGGTCTGCCCAATGGCGATCCAGACTGGCCTTGAAGCTGTCAAGACCACTATTTCTGGGAGCGCGTTCCAGGGATTCACCACTCGATTGAAGAAAAAGTGCTGGCGCAGCGAACTATTGCAACTCCCTTTCTTGAGCTTTAGACTATGCCCACGGGTCTGCTTAGCACCGTTTTCAAGGACAAGAGGACTCTTCACGTTGTACAACTCGTGTGTGAACTTATAGGTTTCAATCATGTCGCTCCTGTCCCTTCGGTTCTGCATGCTGGGTATTTTCATTCTGGCAAGTCGCTCTTCATAGGGATAGTCAACCGAACCAGGAACCAACTTTGTTGCTCGCCTGAGAACGCCTTCGATGATGTCCTTATCTTTCTGACACCTTGGTGACCACACACTGTTGGCAAACTCCAGGTGAGGGCGTATCAGTGCGATGAACAGCTGTCGCATGGTCTCAGTGTCGAGGTACTGGTAAGTGCGCCTGATCAGCCCTAGAATTCTATTAGCTTTGTTGACCTGTGTCTCGACATGCCAGCTGAATTTGAGCTCCTGATCTACCAATACTCCCAGATCTTTCTCTCCCCTTGATGACTCCAGCAGCACTCTCTCTTCGCTGTTGTGTAGTCTCATGCTATACACTGCCTTGGGGTTCCTGCGTCCGAGGTGTAGAACCTTACATTTTGTCCATTGAACCGCAGCTGCCAACAATCTGCCCAGTCAACGAGTTTATCTAATTCCTGTTGAATCCTATCCCTCTTGTTTTGCTCCTCTACTGTGTCAAACATTTTTGTATCATCTGCGTACATCTGACAGATGCAGTTCACCACCTCTGGCATGTCATTGATGAACACAACAAACAGCATTGGCCCCAAGACACTACCTTGAGGGACTCCACTTAACACCGGCTCCCAACTGGAGAAACTCCCAGTGATCCCAATTCTTTGTCTTCTGCCTGTCAGAAAGTCTGTAATCCAGTATAACACCTGTGAAGTGACTCCATAGGATTCAAGCTTGGAGATTAACCGCTGGTGGGGCACAGAATCAAATGCCTTAGCGAAATCCAAGTAGACTACATCTACGGGCTTCCCCTCATCTAATGATTCAGTCCATGCATCCAGTACACTCAGAGGGTTCGTAACACAGGATCTCTGTCTGATGAAACCATGCTGGCATGGTGCGAGAAAGTTGTTGACTTCCATATGGGTTATCACTTTGTCCCTAATGATGGATTCCATAACTTTGCAGACTGTGCTTGTCAAACTCACTGGTCTGTAGTTGCAGGGCTGGCTCCGATCTCCTTTTTTGAACAAGGGAGTGACATTCGCCTCCTTCCATTCTTCTGGCAACTTTCCTTCTTCTTCTGACTTAGTGAAAATAATAGAAAATGGCTCTGCCAACTCTTCGGCAAGTTCCTTCAGAACACGTGAATGAACACCATCAGGGCCGGGAGACTTCCCAGGGTTCAGGCACTTAAGTTTCTTCAGTACCTCATTTTTGGAAAAGCTAATCCTTTCTAACTTTTCTGAACACTCTCTTTTCTTACATGATGGTATCTGATTTAGTCTCTCCTGTGTAAAAACACTACAGAAAAATCTGTTCAAGGTTTCAGCCTTATCCGCATTACTGGTTACTGTCCTACCTCTTTCGTCTACAAGATCTGCTACACCTTGCTTTGTCTTCAATTTGCTGTTAGTGTAAGCGTAGAAAGATTTAGGATTTTTCTTTGCATCCTTGGCCACAGATCTTTCAAAGTTCCAAACAGCCTTTCTACATGCTCCTTTGGCCTGGTTCCTTGCTTTTGCATAGGCCTGGTAATCTTTGCCTTCTCTAGTCTCCATGTACCTCTTGAAGCATTCCCTTTTCTTCTTGAGCTTAACAAGTGCGTTCTCATCCCACCACAGTGGTTTTCTTTTTTTCGCATTTCCATTATATCTTCCCCCAATGTTGATCTTAGGAATACATTTGTCCTTTTCCCCCACTAGCGTTTTTTTGAAACAGTTCCATGCCTCACCAATGCTAAGATCCTTAACTTTCTCAGACAGGTTTACCTCTCTCAAACCCTCCCCCAGTTTCTTGTAGTCTCCTTTAGCATAATTGTACTTTGTCTGTTGCTCCTTAGAAATGTTCTCTGTGTAAACTAGAAACTCGAAGTGAAGGACATGATGATGGCTCATTCCAAGTGGAGGATTGTGGATGACGTTTCTGACCATACTTTCTTCACTGCAAAAATCAGGTCAATCAACGAAGGTGCGTGGTTTGGATGAGTATGAGTGGGAAGCTTGACATGTTGAGTCAAAAATGTCTCCCTCACAAATGTCTCCAAGAACACTGT
The DNA here is from genome assembly GCA_030674185.1 of Monoplex corrugatus. Classification (NCBI taxonomy): domain Eukaryota; kingdom Metazoa; phylum Mollusca; class Gastropoda; order Littorinimorpha; family Ranellidae; genus Monoplex; species Monoplex corrugatus. The sequence goes on from JAPXFY010000014.1 coordinate 77,946,207, forward strand.
AGCTTTATGGTTTGGACTAGGTGGGGAGGTCTCATTACTCCAGTCAATTTCCTTAAGATTAAAATCTCCTGTTATTAACACATGGGATCTGCCAAAAATCATATTCTTCATAAAACTGTACAATGTTGCATTGTCCTCTGCAGAATTGCTATCAGATCTGTACACACAGCCTACAAGGAGTTTGTCTCCCTTTTTCAACTTGATCTCTACCCACACAGTATCTTTAGATCCTGGCTGATCAGAGACTTTCACTTCCTGCGCTGAGAGATACTTCTTTACATAAATCAAAACTCCTCTCTCTACATTGTCTTCACCGACATTGCAGAAACAGTCATAACCTTCTATGTTCAATTCTACTGTCTGAACATCAAAATGAAAGTTCTTTGGCACCACTTCAGTTATACAAATGATATCTGGATTCTCATTTTCCACTATAAATAAAAGCTCTGTGCGTTTGTTTAAGAGGCTATCTACATTTGAGTATGTACATTTCAACGTTTTGTCATCTATCACTGTTGGTCTCGCTCGACCTCCATGGTACGAGCATCCTGTTTCCTTGCTACATTGACTACACTGTTCCCTCTGATCATCCAGTGTACTGTTTCTCCCTTGGCTTTTGCCTCCTCTCGCTTCTCATTTCTTACAGATACCAGGTTTCTCATTCGGTCTCTGATGTTACAAGTAGGCTATCAGGCTAACTATTGTAGAAAACCAGCTCCTTTCCCTTCATTCAACCACACACACACTCCTCTCGCCGCGCGCGCGCACACACGCACACCCACGCGCGCGCGCGTACGTGACAGCAAAAAAATAAACTGATCCACTCAGGACAAACTCTGAAACTCTGAAACTGTGAAATCACAAGACTTACAAACGTACCAACGAACAAAAGCGCTCTACAAACACGACATGATCCCCGGTTTCGTGCAACAAACGTTCCTATCTCTACGAATTTGAATATATCCCTTACGAACTGTCGTGACCCCGACTAAACACAATGACAATCCACTGAATGAGTGAATCAGTTCATCACTCAGATCAACAGATGTCTTCTAAAAATGAATGACAATTATGCGCGTATCAGATTAAAAAAAAACACACCAAAGAGGCAGAGAGAGAGAGAAGGATTTCAAACATACACATTTCGGCTGTGAACAGAAGCAGCAGCAACGTTATTCGTCAATCGACGAGCGAAAGCTCTGGGAAAACGGAATGCTTGAACGGCCATGTTGTCGGCTTCAAGGTGACGGGCAAGTTTCAGGGGAAACGACTCTCGAACGACGGTTTATGTAATCATGCTCTTCGCATAATTATGCTCATGTGTCGTTCAAGGTAGGGGTCACGCCCTCAAGGAAAGGTCGAGGTCAAACATTTTGTGCGTGTCAAGGCTATACTAATTGAATGCAACAGCTTCCAATTATCATCTTCATGTTCTTTTGGCGTTTGCCTCTTTGAAAACTATCTTTTTATTGTTATTGTTGTTTAATTAAAGCCCGATCGACCTCGAAGAGCTACATCAGGACTATAAACAATTCAAAACAAACACAATACTTCAACAGGAAGAAAAGGAAAAGAAAATTACACATAGTGTATTCGCGCACATAATCTAAGGAGATGCCCCTGGCAATGACCATTCTGTCCTATTTATTGCACATGGGGATTTTAAAAAATACCAGAATACAAATTTAAACATAACTAAGGACACTATGATATATCTAAAAACGGGCATAAAGTACCTAAAATAGCTTCTGCATATCTCATATCCCTAGAGCCAAAAATGCACTTAACACATGTACCCAATTATCAGTCCTAAGAGAAAGTACATAAGACTTTATCGAATACAGACAGGTGGAATGGATCAGCAAGACAGAAAATATTTAGAAGAAATGACAGAAAACAAAGGAGGAAGAAAGAAACAAAGAGAGTGACAGAAAAGAGGAAATTTCTAGCACAGAATTTCCAGAAGGTGCAATACTATTTATATTGAAAGAGCCCCCGGCATCCCCATGGGGGGGGGGGGGGTAAACTATCTTGTTTGTTTTCTTTGCTGTGCATGGAACTCTTAACATTCTTCTTTAAACTCACATTTCAGCTGCCTCAATCGTGTTCTGACTTTGCGTGTTGACTGTCCACACTTCACATCCATACAAACTAGAACACTATCGGGGGTATGATGTTTTACCGAAAACCCCCGGTTCTTTCCAACACTGAAGAACTCTCTTCTTGATGTTAAATTAATTGATAAGCATATGTTCGTAAGGACTCTTTAATTTTCTTGAATGCTGTTTTAGCTTTCTGGCTATTTCTGATGTGCATCTACCATCTGGTGAAATAACTGTACCCAGATATTTAAACTTATCAACTTGTCTCATTGTTGTGCCATTTACTGTTATTTTGCTTGAGGGAATTTCTTGCCATTTAGATCCAACCCTTTGTTTCTGTTTTCTGTTTCTATTACATTCACAAGATTTTGTAGGTCTTTTTCATTCTCTGCAATCAAAATGGTGACATCTGCATAACGAAGATTGTTTATAAGTTTTTCATTCAACTTTTATCCCAGGGCATTCTTCTTGCTTTCTCGTGATGGTTTCGCTGTAAAGTGAAAACAAATCTGGTTACAGAACAAATCCCTGCGTTACCCTTGTGTGTGTGTGTGTGTGTGTGTGTGTGTGTGTGTGTGTGTGTGTGTGTGTGTGTGTGTGTGTGTGTGTGTGTGTGTTGTGTGTTTTGTTTGTTTATTTGTTTTGGGTTTTTGTTTTTTGTTTGTTGTTGATATTTTGAAAAGAGCTTAAATTCACTTCCCGCAGTCCTAAGATATTCATATTAAACCTTTCCATCTCTGTCTTCATGTTTTTTAATCTTACATTTTGCAGTTATATTTTTACATTCCAGGTTACAATTTTTATATTTTTGAACAAATTTCAGTTGTTTGATGACAATCAAAGTAAACATGGAAATCCAGATGAGAATGACAATCGGGTGTTCCTGTGCAGCATGTCATTCCCCACTGGATAAAAGTGCTCCAACATCATCATCATGTGCCCTGCCACGTGGCGTTGGCAATCATGGCCCTCGATAAAAAAAAAAAATTTGAAAAAAATACCCATTGTCGCTACAACCACATCTCTCACCCTGTCTGTCCTGAGCCACTCTGCAAGTCCATTCAATATTTTCTCCCTGGGTCTACCTCGTGCTTTCTCTACCTGGGCCAATTGCTGTTATTTTGCATGAAGGGATTTCTTGTTTTTGACTGATTACCATTACTTCAGTCTTCTTGCTGTTTAGCACCATCCCCTTGTTTTTGCTTTCTATCTCTATTATATTCACAAAGGTTTATAAGGTTTTTTAGTTGTTTTTTTCTTTGTTTGTTTATTTGTTTGTTTATTTGTTTCTTTCTTTGTTTCTTTGTTTCATTTTCTGCAATTAGCACGGTGTCATCTGCGTAATGAAGGTTGTTTATTATTTTTCGTCCAAAGTTCATTCCAGAGCATTCTTCTAGGTTCTTTATGATAGTTTCACTGTAAAAAAGAAAACAAATCTGGTGACAGAACACATCCCTCGATAACCTCTCTTTTGATATTTTGGAAAGAGCTGATATCGTTTTCAATTCTCATTGCTGCTGTTTCTTCCCATACATATTTCTGATTATTCCTAGTTCTTTTCGATCAGTATTGAGCCTATCTAGTTGGTTGATCAATTCTTCGTGTCTTTCCTGATCAAAAGCCTTGTCCCGATCAAAAGCCTCGGTATAATCAACAAAGCATAAATAAAAATACTTATTCAATTCGACTGGTCTCTCTATGATAGTTCTCATGATGTATATGGCATTAATATATCCTTTCCCTTCAACAAATCCGCATTGTTCTTCCACTATTTCTCTTTTGATTCTGTTCCTTGTCCTTATCATGATTATTCTCAATAGAATTTATGTTACCTGACTCATCAATCTGATTGTGCAACGGAGTTCACATTCTGTAGCCCCTGCTTTCTTTGAAAGTGCAATGAAAATTGACTTTGACATATCTTTAGGGATTTCTTCTGTGTCATAAACTTCATTTAGGAGGACTGTTATTTGTTCAATGCCAAATTCATCTAGGGTGTCTATTATTTCTGTAGTAATATTGTCTGGTCCTGGGGCTTTTCCTACTTTCATCTTTTTCAGTGCTGCTCGAACTTCGTGGATGGTCCTTCAACATTCTTTCTTATAATGTGTTCTTCATTTCTGTCATTGTAAGAAAGGTATTTAATGTATTCTGCCCATCTACATCATATTTTGTCTTTTTTCGTAATAATCATACCATTTTCAGATTTTAAGCAACCAGTCGATGTGCATTGTCTTTTTCCTATGGGCAATTTTTTCAGTGTTTCTGTACATACCGTGAGAATCTGTTTTGTGTCGGTCTTCTATTTCCTTGCACTTTGTTTCCAGCCAAGCTTCCTTAGCTTCACTGCACCTATTCCTGGTTTCCCTGTTTATCTATTTATATTCTTCCTCTTTTCCCCTTGCCTTCCTCCATTCTTCCATCAAGCCTAACATTTCTTTGGTCATCCAGTTTTTCTTTGCTTTTCTTTCAACCTAAAGAATTTCTTCACATGCTTCATTTATCGAGTTTCTAAACTTTGTCCATTATTCCTCCGTTGTCACTGACGTCCTCCAGAGCACTGAATTTCTTTTGACCATGTATGTAAAAATGTTCACGAGTTGATTCATCTAACTTTAAGAGTCCAATATTCAGTTTGATATTACTTTTGGTCTGTTTTGGTTTCTGTAGTTTCAGCATAGATCTTCCCATTACAGGACTGTGGTCGCTGTGGCAGTCTGCGCCTGGTAATGTCTTTACAATCAGTGAAGAATTTCTAGATCTGTTATTTATCAGGATGTAATCAATTTGACTTTTTGTTCTATCCTCTGGATCCATTTTCTTCTATTAGGCTGTTCAAACCAGGTGTTTCCTATTATGAATTCATTTGTTTGTGCTCACTCAACAATTTTCTCTCCCTTTCCTTCTCCATAGGAGCCCCTATTTACGTTGTTTGATTTTCCTTTCTTTTGGCTGACCATAACTGTCGTGGGAATAAACAATTATGATTTCCTGTTGCCTTCCTTTCTTTTTTGCATGGACTCTCTGCTAGCCTTTGTCATTCCCATGACTACCCACTAGGCAGTGGGGGTGGTTTTCTGTCAGGGTTAACTCTCTTAGCCTTGGTTTCTCCTGCGTGCTGCACATCTGGGGGTCAGACCTCCTCCAAGTCGCCTGAGTTTATCCTGAGTCCGCGAGGTGCTCAGGAGGCACAACATGGGGCTTGCTGATGGAGGGGCTATGTTAGTATGTACTGACAAAGACTTTCGCATTCTGCTCTATTTTTTGCAAAGCTGTAAACAGCAGTGCTAGCCAGCGGTGTGGGCTGAAAGCAAGAGGTGAGAAGCACACAGTCACTTGGCTAGTGACACTAGGCACGTCACATCAGCCAATAGGACATGTTTCCAGTCACAGAGCATAAAAGGAGTGGGAGTGGCTATCTCATGCCACACTGTGTGCTATAGCGCCGCCATCTTGGGGAAACCACCTTTCGGAAGCTGGAAGCAGTGTATGTAGGTTAGGGCTCAGCTGAGCATTGCATGTGGGACACCCCACCCCACCCCCACCTATATGCATCTAAAATATATTGATATTTCTGGCATTTGATTGTTTTTCTTATACTAGTTTATGTTTCAGGCATTTGATTTTTTTTTTCTCGAATGCTGCTTTCTGTTCTACTGTAAATGTACCCAATCGTTCATTTTCAAAACATATTCCGTCTGACAGTTCTGTTTATACTGCTGAACTGACTGACCTAGTTTTGGCTCTAAAAATGGTGTCCCAATGCAAGCATAAAGATTTTCTCATTTTGTTCTTACTTCCTTTTTGCTTTGATGGCCGAAACATTAGTTACCCAGAGCTTCTGAAATTCTTTGAACTGTTTTCTACTCTTACAAGTGAAGGTTACGGGATTGTTTTTGCTTGGATTACTGGCCATGTTGGTATTAGAGGCAATGAAAAGGCTGACTGCCCTGCCAAAAATGCAACAAAGGAAAATATGTCTAAATCCTTCGTTCCTGACACAGATTTCAAATCCAAAGTACACAGTTATATGAGAAATCTCTGGCAGGAGGATTGGAATAAGCAGGCAAATAAACATTTCTAAATCTGCCTCAGCTTGAAATAAACCCCCCATCTGCTGCTGGGAACCACAAGAAAGAGACAGTGTTCTGTAGATTACATGCAGGTCACACATCCTACACTCATTCGTAGCTTTTGAAAAATGAAGAAGCACCATGGTCTATACCATGCGACGAGCCGTTGAGCCTGAGTGACCTTCTTGATTGCTGGGACTAAAAACAGCGAAAGTGCCAAAACAACAAGCTTGTGTTGAAAAAAATTCAAATGTACCTTTCTAAAATCAGTGGAAGTACCAAAACAATAAGCTTGCATTTGTACAATAAAATTACAGCCTGCTCATCATCAACATGTGCCTTGCTGCATGGTGTTGGTAACCTACAACCCACTACATTTGGAAATATTTCCTCTGTCTGTCTGTCAGTCTGTCTCTGTCTGTCTGTCTCTCTTCTCTCTTTCGTGTGTGTCTCTCTCTGTGTCTCTTTGCACTGTTATCTTTCTGTCTCTGTATGACTCCCTCTCCCCCCCCCCCCCCACCTCTCTGTCTCTCTGTTTCCTCTCTCTCTCTCTCTCTGAGTCTCTCTGTTTTCTCTGTTTCTCTTTCTGTATATGTATCTCTCTCTGAGTCTCCAATTTCCTTCTCACTCTGTCTGTCTGTCTCTTTATCTCTCACTCTCTGTCTCTCTTTGTCTCTGTGTATCCCTCTTAGTTTATTTTATAACTTGTCGCACATTTTAATGTGTGTGTTTGTGTGTGTATTCGTGTGTGTGTTTTAATGCTCATATTTCGTGTTTGTGGGTGGGTGTGTTTACATGCTCATATTTCGTGTGTAGAGTAGCAAGGACAAGTGGTAATAAAGTATTCTGAAGTCTAAAATCTCTCTGTGTCTCACTCTGTGTGTGTGTCTCTCTCTCTGTGTCTCCTACTCTCTCTTGAAAGTATAAAAACGATAAGCATGCATTTCTACAATAAAATTAGAATCTGATACTGCTTGGAAACAGTCTGTGTCAGTCTGTCTGTCTGTCTGTCTGTCGTCTCTCTTTCTCTCTCTATGCCCCCCTCCCCCTCTCTCTCTCGCATTCTTTGTGTGCTTCTCCGTGTCCATATCAGTTCTGTGTGCGTATGTCTCTCTGTCTCGTCTCTGTGCTTTTTTCTTTGTCGTTATCATCTAAGGCTGTGTACCAAAAGTAAGATATAAAACATGAACGTTTCTGTCATTATACGCTAATTGATACCAGAATGGATGACAAGTTTGGTTATTAATGGACAAATCATATTATTTAAAATGAATAATGGAAGAAAACCAGTGATAACAAAAACAAGAATTAAACAGGATTTTTGAAGGTAAAGACTACAATAAAGGAAGGGTACACTTTCTTTTCTGTTTTTGCGTGATAAAGTTGGCAGCATTAGCTCTTCCAGCCCAGCTTTTGGACTTGACACAATATTTTTAAAGCAGTGCTATCAATCCAAAAAAGTTCAGAGAAAGTGGGAAAATATCATCAAAACTTGATATGTAAACAACACAATGATGTAAATGTAGTGACAAAATCTCATCTTTTCTTTGCTGTGTGGAAAATTGTTGTTTGATGTAATATCTATCTAACAATGGAAGCTGATTCTTAAGATCATTCAAGTGGATGACAGTTTCACATAATATTGCAGAATCACCTTCCATTGTCTTCCATATGGAGTCGAAAATAACAATTGCAGAAATAGTGCATTATGTTTGTTTATATGAAATAAATATTACTCGATCTTCTTTAATAATGATCTTCTTGTGTTTGCCTCCTTCGAGAATGTCTCGTTTGTTTCCTTTGCTGTCCCTAGAATTCTCCATATTCTTCTTAGAAACCACATTTCAGTTGCCTCAGTTTTGTTCTGACTTTGCGTCATGACTGTTCACGCCACACAATTGTACGATAGAATCGGTTCTACATGACATTCAAGAAGACTCGTCCTGATGTTAATTGATAGGCATTTGTTGGTAAGAATGCTTTTCATTTTCTTGAATGCTTTTTTGGCTTGGCCGATTCAGCTGTGTTGTGAGATGACTGTTCCCAGATATTTAAATTTATCAACCTGTCTCAAAGTTGTGCCATTTGCTGTTATTTTGCATGAGGGGATTTCATGTTTCTTTAAACTGAATACCATGACTTCAGTCTTCTTGCTATTTAGCTCCAACCCTTTATTTTTGCATTCTATTTCTATTATATTCACAAGGTTTTATAGGACTTTTTTACTTTCTGCAATTAGCACAGTGTCACCTGCGTAATTCTTCCTCCAGCCTTTATCCCAGAGCATTTTCCTAGGTTTCTCATGATGTTTTCGCTGTAAAGTGAAAACAGATCAGGTGACAGAACACAACCTTGCCTGACCTCTCTTTGGATATTTTGGAAAGAGCTTATATCATTTTCTATTCCCATTGCAGCTGTTTGTTCCCAATATATATTTGTGATTATTCTTAGATCTTTCCCATCAACATTGAGCCTGTCTAGTTGATTGATTAATTATTCGTGTCTTACCTGATCAAAAGCCCAGGTATAATCAACTAAGCATAAATATAAATCCTTATTCAACTTGACTGACCTCTCTGTGATAGTTCTTAGAATGTAAATGGCATTAATAATTCCTTTCCTTTCGACAAATCCACGCTGTTATTCTGTTGTTTCTCTTTTGATTCTGTTCTTTGTCCTCATCATGATCATTCTTAATAAGATTTTTGTTACGTGACTCATCAAACTGATTGTGTATGGAGTTCACATTCTATATTCTATTGTTTTCTTTGGAAGTGCAATGAAAATTGATTTTGACATATCTTTAGGGATTTTTCTAGTGTCGTAAATTTCATTTAGGTGAATTGTGATTTTTTCAATACCGAAATCTCTTAGGGCCTCAATCTTTTCTGTTGTAATAATGTCTGGCTGGGGCTTTTCCTGGTTTCATCTTTTCAATGCTGCTCAGACTTCATCCTTCATTATGGGTGATCATTCAGTGTTCTTTCTCATAAAGTGTTCTTCGGTTCTGTCTTAGTTAAAAAGGTCTCCAAATCTGTAAAATTTTGTCTTTTTCCATGATAAGCGTACCATCTTTTGACTTGAAGCAAACAGTTGATGTGCATGTCTTTTATGTGGGCAATTTTTTCAATGTTTCTGTACATGCTTTGAGGATCTGTTTTGTGTCGGTCTTCTGTTTCTTTGCACTTTGTTTCCAGTCAAGCTTCCTTAGCTTCATTGCACCTTTCCTGTTTGTCCTCTGGTATTTTTCCTCTTTTCTCTTTCCGTTCCTCTGTTCTTCTATCAAGCCTAAATTTTCTTTTGTCATCCGATTCTTCTTTGTTTTTCTTTCAACTCCAAGGATTTCTTCACAGGCTTCATTTATCGAATTTCTTAACTTTGTCTATTGTACTTCACTGTCACAAATGTCCCCCAGAGCACTGAATTTATTTTGAATATGTACATTCATTTTTTTACAGGTCACTTCATCTGTCTTTACGAGTCCAATATTTAGTTGGTCTTAGTTTTGAATTTCATTTCTTTAGTTTTTGCCTGGATTTTCCCATTACAGGATTGTGGTCACTGTTGCAGTTTGCACCCGATAGTGTTTTTGCTATCAGTAAAGAATTTCTAGATTTTTTATTTGTCAGGTTTAATCAATTTGATTTTTAGTATTATTTCTTGGACTCAACCATGTCCATTTTCTTCTGTTTGGTTCTCATACCAGGTGTTTCCTATTATGACCTCATTTATTTGTATTTGTGCCCATTCCACAAGTTTCTCTCCCCTTTCATTTTGTGTGCCAAGACCATGAGATCCAGCTATGTCATGCACCCTTTCCACAGTGTCTCTAATGACTTTATTTCTGATCTTGTCTCAACATGTAGCATTCATTGTGTTTATGAGACACCTCATCTCGCAAGCTGTGGGGATATTTCAAATACTGCCACTCAAATGATATTACTTTTTTCAGTTGTAAGTGTGCGTCTGCACAGTTTATGTTTGTTGTAGGACCAAAACATAATCTTCAGTCACAAACACTGACAGCTGTGGAAACAAATGTAAACACACACACACACACACACACACACACACACACACACACACACACACACACACGCACACACACACACACACACACGCACACACACACAGATGCATGCACACACATACACTCACATGCCTAGGTATCTGGTCATATCAACAAATCTCTCTTTCTGCTTCTTGTGATTATAGTCTTTTTGTAGAGCACAATCTGGGCAAAACCATGAACCCATGGAGTTGTTTTCACTTCAACACAAGCAAAATGAAACAACTCCAAAGGGCAGTACGAGTAAGCCCATATTCACCTAGTCTGCCAAACCAAAACAGACAAAAATACACTCTGAATTCATCCTCATTGTTACATGGCACCAGTATTACAAAAGTCACACCGGTGCCATTTCTTTTTATGAAACATTGGGACACATGTTAAGAACAGCACATGACACTATCATAATCAACTGCTGTTACAATGATTGTAAGCGCTCATCTCGCAAAGAAAATTCAGGACGCGGATGTATTTTAGTCTACATCAGGAAGATTGCTCGGGTGTGCAGACCACAATCATTCAACAATTTCATATGGATAAACTCCATCATATCCACAATTGTTCAGTAGTATCTTTATTTCTCCTTTGGATTGAGCTTTTCTGCATTTTTTTTAATGCCAAAGATCGGACGGTCATGATGCTTGAGTTCGAATTGTCGCGTCCATAGCTACGGCGTAGCGTATCGTAGCCAAGGAACGCAACTCTCGATTACTTGTCGATCTGCACACAGCCCATTGATGGCCGGTGAAAAAAGTGTTTGTATGTGAGTACGTCTGTGTGTTTGTGTATGTGTTTCATGGGGTCGTATAGTGGAAGTTGTCATCTGTTTTAACAACTGACGAAAATTCGTACTCGACAGAACCCCGTTTCAAAGGTGGGTATGCCAAAATTAGTGATTGGTCCAGCTACAATTTCCGGAAATTTTTGCGGGAAATCGAAGTAGGGAAGGTACCGAAAGGACTACACGAATAAGGACTGCACGAGACGAAAAATGGAAATGTAGAAAACCATCGGCCGAATCGTGATTCTGGGTAAGACGCGGATAACGGTTAGACGCTAAAGAATGTAAACGTCGAACGTAAGATAGCATGTTTAAGTTAACCAATGGTTTGTCAGCAAAGTGCTCTAGATAGCAAATTCTCTAGCCTAGGTTAGTAGGTAGATCTAGTAGGTCACCAGGTGTGGTTTAACGAAGAAACCTGCGACTAGTCAGTCTAGTGTCCGCGCAAGGCCAGTTGAGTTTGGTAAGAATAACTGAGTCACTCAGCCAGCATTTATAAACTAAAGCCTAGATAGTGACTATAGATAGTTGTTTGAGCCAAACATACATGTACGTACTCACTAGTAACTCAGTGACATTGAAATGATTGATATTCATACAGACACTGACTCATGTTTGACACACACTTGTGTTCTGTCTTTACACCAAAGAGTACCTACAGAAAGAGCGGTCACTGCTTCTTCGTGCCTACTAAGCAAAATGGCCCTCTCTTGCTGGCCGCAGCAGGCGGCCACACCCTTACAAGTGTAGAAAGCCCTCAGTCTGTGTGTGAAGCACGATTGGGCAGAAGAAGGATGTAGCATATATCATTATATGTGTTGTATGTTCATGGGTCTGCACGTTTTTCTCATCAACATACGTGCGTGTGGACACACATGCATTGCCTGCATGCATGCACACACACACATGCACGTGCGCGCACATGCACACACACAGAGACGCACAGAGATGTACACACATACACAAGGACAAATCCATTCCTACAGTGAAACTTCTTTTACAGATGAACACAGACAAGTCAGTTTTATGTAGAAGTCAGTTTATTTTGCTGGTAAAATCACACATCAGCTGTGCAAGTGTCTCAGGGTTCACAGCTGTATTTAATCAAGGACTGATCTCAGGTAAACTCCAGTTTGAATCACTGATTCGAAAACTCGCTCTGTCTCTCTGTCTCAGTGTCTGTCTGTCTCTCTTTTTCTGTCTCACATCCTCTTTCTCTCACACCCTCTTTCTCTGTGTGCGAGTCTCTGTGTGTGTGTGAATGAACAAGTGTACGAGTGAATGTGTGTGTATGTTTATGTGTTGTGTGGTGTGTGTGTGTGGTGGTGTTCTTTGATTTAATGTCTATTCACTAAAGTGATTTTAGACCAAAAAAAAAAAATTGGCTAACCAAAACATTGAACATGACAAATAACGGAACGTTAAACTTAAAGATAATTCGCTATAGGACTTTTTGACAGGCTAACAAAAAATTCATATGTTAAGGATGATGAGGCAAATATGTCAGAAATTGTCTTCGTTAATAGCGTAGGTATATGTCGTTTTACCCGAACACATGAAAGAATATGACTAGATCATGTGTTATCTTCTTTCCACACAGACATACTACATTCCTAGTGTATTTTGTTTTGAATGCATCAAGTTTCCACCTATACATAAGGGATTGTATACTTCTGCTGGCAGGAAACTGCTTTGGTGTTTTGCTAATTTCAAAGTTCATTGTAACATTTTTCATACTTTTTCTGTTTATCTTGAAACTGCTTCCATACATAGGTGTCCACTAAGGTATAACACTCATGCAATGAGAGGGAAAGTTGTATATGATTTGAATCTGGTGAGCTCTTTGCCCCCCGTTTGGCAGCCCTATCAACCATTTCATTGTAATGAAAAGACCTATGAGATGGTATCCAGCAGAAAGTAATGTCAGTGCCTCTTAAGGATAAACTATTAATCAAGTGAGTAATTTCCAATATCATTTCAGATCTTGTTTGTAATTTTGATAATTCAAGAGCTTGAAGTACAGATTTTGAATCAACGCAAAAAAGTATCTGGGGAATCGTCCTAGAAAGATTTATCATATAATTCAAAGCCATTAAGATTGCAAAGAGAATACAAGTACTGCTGGAAAGTTTCCTTTTTGAGCTTGCTGTACTTTGGCTTATAATACAAATGGTGTCCTTAGATAATCCTTTCGCCATGGACCCACAGAGACAGTGTGTGTGTGTGTGTGTGTATGTGTGTGTGTGTGTGTGTGTGTGTGTGTGTGTGTGTGTGTGTGTGCGTGCACGCACGCACGCACGCGTGCATGTGCACATTGTGTGTGTGTGTGTGTTACATTTCCTATTTCTGTCTGTGGGTCCATGGCGAAAGGATTATCTAAGGACACCATTTGTATTATAAGCCAAAGTACAGCAAGCTCAAAAAGGAAACTTTCCAGCAGTACTTGTATTCTCAGTTTATAAATGGTTAAACGTCAAAACCTTTTCTGTTTTGTCTATTGCTGTTGTGCAATCAGAAATCAAGTCTCATGTTCAAAAACAGACCAGCTACCAGCCTTGAGCTGTTTGTCCTTGTTCTTTGACTTCATCAGGCAACAGTAATGACACTTTGTAGACTTCAGATCTGTTTTCAGTTTTTCCTTGTGTGAAGATTCTCTTTGGCGGCCTGTGGGGATGACAACACTGATGTACTGACAGGCTGTCTTGGGCACTGAAACCCTCTTTTGTTCCAGCAAAGCACATGATTTAAATACATTTCGGAGTGTCCTTCCTTGTTTATACTTGTTCGTGTCTTTGTTGCCTTTCTGTTCTGAGAAAGAAAACATACTAACCAGCCCCCCTTTCTCTCTGGATCTTTCACTTTCAGCCAATCTCCTCTTTTGTCTTTCTCCTCTCTCTCCTGGTCTGTCCCTCCCCCTCTCTGTCTCTGCCTTTCTCTGTCCCATATCTCCTCATCTTTTTGTTGATGAAATATTGTGTTCCTCCTTTCTGCTGTTTTTGTTTTTACCTTTCATGTCTTTCCTTTCTTTTTCGGCATCCTGTTACCTTTTGTTCTGTTGTCATTCTAAGTCATGTTTCCTGTCTTTCTTACTTATTCTCTTGTTTACCCGCTTACTTACTTGAATATATTGTTTGTCTAAGCTTGTTTAAGGCTTGCTGTATGATGTTTTATAGCTGTACTTAGTCCCCCACCCCCGCAAAAAAAGAAAGTTCTTCAAGTCTCTCTCTGTCTCTCTCTCTGAGTCTCTCTCTTAGACTTGGGTTGTTGTTGTTTTTCCCCGGCGTTCGTAAAAGTCCTTGGTGTAGACAGCGATCATGGCTCAACACAGGTTTACAACACCAGATGCCAGTATAATGCAGCTGATAGACTGGAGATTTACACAAATCCAGCAAGGGCTACATTCGCATGCAGCCACAATCAAGAGACTCGTCGACGATAAGTTAAGTGTTTTAGAGGATAACTTATCACAGTTTTTTGAGGATGTTCGTAAACTAAAAGAATGTGTCCAAACAAATAAAGAAGAAATAGATGACCTCAGAGAATTCAAGTTCAACACAACAATGACGGACAGAATTGATAATCTGGATAGAAAGCTAGCGTCTACGGAGCAAGATGTCAAGAGGTGCAACGTGTTGTTCATCAATGTGGAAGAGTATTCTTGGGAGGACAGTTACTCTGCTACTGAGATAATCAGACATCTTGAATAACCATGCAACCAAACCCAATTGGCATCAAGAAGACATTGTAAGTGCTGGCAGACTTGGAAAACCTCGTACCTCTGGTAGCAATCCCTGTCCCATTTTAGTTCAGTTCTGCCGGTGGACGGACACAATGGCTGTTTTAGGAAACAGAGAACTCAGAGATAACCTCAGGGAAAGCGGGATCAAAGTTGCGTCTGACCTCACCTCGCGGCAGAGGCAAATGGTCGAGTTTCATCGTGGGCGTGGTAAAATCGCATACATATACAACGGAAAACTGCGTGTGAGGGACAGACAAAAATCATATTACGACTATGACAACGGTCATGACTACCCTTCAGCTGCCCCCCACCTTGACGAACATTGGCGACATGTTCAGGACAACAGACAGTCTATGCATGATGGCAAAAGAAATGAACATCTCCACCACGGATATCCTTCAAAGAACAAATTTGGACGTCACCACAGAAACCAGAGCATAAGGCGTCACACAGTTTCTATGCATGAAGACAACCTGGACCACTGGGAGACAGGACAATCCTACACAAAAGACCAACAATACCACTATGAGACCACCAGGAATCTGCACAGATCCAGCAGAGATCATGCTGATGTAGGAGCTGTCCATGTCGTCAGGGCGCACACAGAGGAGACCAGAGGAAGAACTCATAAAAGCTCTGAACGCCTGGATTGTGACAGGAGTAATTTCAGACCACTAGTCCCTGGTCCATACACATATAGCGAAGTGACCAGACGACCAACGTCAAACCACAGAAGGTTTGTCTTCCTGAAAGAAAACACTGGCAGGGATCATTCAGTTCCATCTAAATCAAACAGAGTCAGTGCCAAACGGATGTATGGACATCAGCGGGATATAGAGCAGACGGTTGCCCCTTCCCCACACCCGACACCAGACGTAGCAGGATAGACTCGGTGAACCCTTCCCCAAACTCTTGACTCTTGTCCTCACGTTGAACGAAGCAGGAAAAACCCAGTGGCCCCTTCCGCATGTGATGGCCCATGTACTTATGACATTTGCAAAAGCATGGACTCAGTGGCCCCTCCCCCACATGATGACCCTTGTGAGGAAGTCAGCCATGACACAAACAGTGACGTCCACGAAATCCAGCCTAGTGATCAAAGTGACGATCACACCGATGTCAGTGACAAAGACACCTGTAACAGTGGTGCGGAAATGGAAAATATGGGTGAGGTCCTAGCTGAAGATGTATGTGAAGCGACCAAAGAATCGGGTAAAATTAATACTGAGAATGTGAGTACCGATGAGGTCACTGTGCTCAGTGTCAGAACAAAGTCAGCTGATCACACTAACGTTGTGGCACACACCTCAGATCAAGCATTAAACGATACACACAATAACACAAAACGCGAACGCCAAAATCTTGTCAGACTGCTGCGACAATCTAGTTCTAGGTTCTGATGATCTAGACACAAACCAGAGCATACAGACACCTTCTGTCACCCATGCTCTGCGACCTAGACGTGCTGCCTCCCACACACGGATAGATGGTAAGAGCAGTGGCCATGCTCCACCAAGGTCTAGCAGTCAGAAGCAAAATTATTGATTCGTTTAAGAAAACGCAGGCTAAAGATCTGCCAAAAACAAGAATCAGGTCCCAATCTTCTTAAGACCAAACCCAGTGTGAGTGAGGCCTCAGGTACTAACAGATAGGATATCGGTCGGGCCACAATATCAGGTAGACCTGTACGATTTGCCACAGGCGACGACAGTTATATTTGGAATCAGAACACAACACCACCATCGGAATCAAAATGTACTTTGCATGTAAATACTGCAAATAAATTACATGTTAGTTTCCTTAATTATAATGTAAATGGCCTTTTGGAAAAACTAGAAAATAATGATTTTGCCAATTTTCTTCTCACTTATGACTTTATATATTTGACAGAAACATTTATTGCAACTGACTTTGAATCACCACTTTTCAGTGACTTTGTAGTGTTCACGTCTAAAGCCAAGAAGCTGTCTCATCAAGGGAGATATTCTGGGGGTATTATCGCAATGGTAAGGAAATCATATTCTCGTTTTGTTGAGCAAATCCCAATAGAAACTGAAAACACTTTAGCTATAAAAATCCACAAAGACCTGTTTTCTGTAGACAGAAACATACTGTGGATTTGTACATATCTTCCTCCGTGTGATTCTGTCTATTGGAATAGCCAGGAAGGTGCATATGGTATTGAAGTGCTGGAGCAATGCATTTTAGATCTATATGACTTGTGTGGTGATTCTTTTCTATTGGTAAATGGGGATCTAAACGCGAGAACAACGAATACTAATTACAGTTTTAGTGGAGAGGTCGATGATTTCGATGTGAATGTTTATACTGAGAACAGATTTCCCAGAATTTCACAGGACAAAAACAAATAAATTTGGTTGTCAGCTGATTGAGTTATGTAATATGTTTGAATGTATGATTTTAAACGGATTGCGTGAAACGGATTTTGACGATGGATGTACATATATTGCGTCCTCTGGGACTAGCACAGTAGACTATTTCATTACTTCCATTGATTTGTTTTCATCTATACACATCAAATCAATTGTTGTTGAGAACATGATGGATTCTGATCACCTACCAGTTGTTATGATGGTTGAAATTAAAAATGATATCGTTGAGGCTGGTCATGGTAAAATAAGTCAACCCAAAAACGAGGTTTGTGTAAAATTTATTTGGAAACATGAACTGGAAGCCGAGTTCCACAAAACTTTGAAAAGCAGTGATATTCAAGACAGACTTATTTTGGCCACAAATACTCTACATTGCGATGTGGATAGTGGTTTGAATACTTTTGTACAATGTCTGAAAGATGCCAGTGCCTGTATGTATAAAACGTATAAAGTTTACTGGAACAAAAGATCAGAATGGTTTGACAAGGACTGTCAGCAAGCAAAAAAGAAACAAGGCGTAAACTAAATTATTTTAGGAAAACTAGGAAGGAAGAAGATAGAATTTCATATGTGGAAGAGAGGAAAACGTACAGACGTTTACTAAAGACAAAGAGACAAGCATTTAGGAAACAGAAAGCAGATTCGCTAACCATGGAAATGACTAATTCATCACAGTTCTGGAAACTGCTGAGAAGTATGGGTTGTGGAAACAAAGACAAAGTCTCAAATGATATTGATATAAATGTCTGGTTCGAGCACTTCAAGAATATTTTTCAAAATTATGGGGGACATGTTAGTGAACATTGTGATATTGAGGTAGATCTATCTGAGGAAAGGGAGCATACTCTAAATAGAGATATATCTGAAGAAGAGGTTAAACGAGCAGTTGGTAAACTTAAGACTGGTAAAGCAAGCGGAATTAACAGCGTTTCAGCTGAAATGTTAAAAAATGGGGGAAACGATGTCATAGCTTTTCTAACAAAACTGTTCAAAATAATTTTTGACTCGGGGATTTATCCAAAAGAGTGTCCAAAGCCATTATCATCCCCATTTTCAAGAAAGGGGATCCTGAAAATGCAGTTAATTATAGAGGTATATCTTTATTAAGCATGATATCTAAATGTAACACAACAATACTGAACAAGAGATTATACACCTGGTTAGAAGCTAATAATTTGATCTCAGAGAGCCAGGCAGGTTTTCGTAATAGATACTCAACTGTTGATCATATATTCACACTACATGCTATCATTCAGAAATGCATGCACAAGAAAGGGATGAAATTATATGTTGCTTTTGTTGACTTTAAAAAGGCTTTCGATTCGGTCAGACATGATAAACTCCTACATTGTATTAGAAAGGAGGGTGTTAAAGGGAAATTTCTCGCATCATTAATGGCAATGTACAAGTCATTGGTGTCATGTATCCGAGTTAACGATAAATTTTCAGAGATGTTTCAATGTCCGGTTGAAGTAAGACAAGGTTGTGTCTTGAGTCCTACATTGTTTTCGATATTTATAAATCAGTTAGCAAATTGTATGGGTGATAAAGGAAAACATGGCATCCAATTACTACCTGGGATGTTGGAAATATTTGTTTTACTCTTTGCAGATGATGTGGTACTTTTCTCAACTACACCAAATGGTTTACAGAATCAGCTGAACGTTTTAAGTACGTGTTGTAACAACATGAAATTAAAAGTAAATATTGACAAAACGAAGGTCATGGTGTTTAGAAACGGAGGGTTCCTCGGAAAACGTGAAAAATGGTCATATGAAGAAAATAAGTTGGAAGTTGTGAATAATTATTGCTATTTAGGTTTTAATTTCACGACAATGATAAGTGTCAAAAAAGGTACTGCACATTTAGCAACTAAGGGGAAGAAAGCTGTCATACAGCTAAATAGGGTTCTCCAAAAATTCAAGGAAATGACAATGGATACTTTCTTTAAAATATTTGACGCAAAGGTACAACCCATTCTGTTGTACGCATCAGAAGTATGGGGATTAAAACGAATGGAACACATAGAAAAGGTACATATGATGGCGTGCAAAAGATTTTTAGGCATGCCTGTTAAGACACCAAACAAGATGGTGTATGCTGATCTGGGAAGATATCCATTATTCGTTAACTCTGTGGTCGCGTGCTTAAGATATTGGTTTAAATTGCTACAAATGAGTGCCGAAAGATTTCCGCATAAAGCTTACCAAATGCTTCTGGAATTAGATAGAAATGGAAAGGATTGTTGGGCATCAGAGGTAAGAAAAATCCTGTGTGATACAGGTTTCAACATTATTGTATGGCTGCAACAAGGAGTTGGGGATGTAAAACTTTTTAAACATATTTAGACAAAGACTTGTCGATCTGTTTATCCAAGAATACACTAGTATTATTAGAGATGGTGACAGATATGAGTGCTATAGATCATTCAAAACAATTTTTGAAAAAGAAAAATATATTTCTGACATGGATACATACTGTCTCAGAGTGGCAATCACACAACTAAGATTTGATGTACTACCGCTGAATAACAATTCACATCGTTATAGTGAGAGTATTCACAAAAGGGCATGCCCTTTTTGCAAAACTCATATCGAAAATGAATATCACCTTATATATGACTGTCCCACTTATATACAGATATTAGAATAAAATTCCTCAAAGATTCAGCTAGAATGCCACTTTATCTACTGCTCAAAGCAGAAAATTGTCATCATAGATACAATGTGTCCAGATTTGTTTTTCATGCCATCAACAGACGCAAAAAAATCATGGGTGAATAGGCTGGCAAAAATAAGTCATCACCAGTACTATATTACTGTATTACATTAGTAATTATACAATGCTGTATAGTTATAATAAATGGTAAAACTATTAACGCTTGTTCCATTATATTTTTGTAGTCATTTCGATTTAAACTGTGTACAGACTGTAAATTATGCACAAAAACGCGGGGGTAAAGATAATTTTGAAAAATCAAATTGTTTATTGATACTTGTTTTACAAATATTTGGTAAATTGATGATTCATTGATTGACTGCTTAACTGATTGTTTGATTAATTCATTGATTGATTGATTGATGGATGCACTGACTGAATGATTGATCCATTGATTAGCTGCTGACTAAGTACTGATCGGGAAAATGATTTATATGAAACTGATCAAATTGTTCGGTGACTCGCTAACCAGTTTGGTTTATAGATGAGTAATTGTATTAGGCGACAAACTTAACTGGTAGAGAAACGGTTCAGTATTTTAACTGATCGGATTCAGATGGCTAATTAAATGATAGAATGGCAGTTGATTGATTGATTGATTACTGTTGCCACGGTACACTGAATGTACTAAGTATTTGTTTGATTAGATGGATAAAGTGAAGTATGTTTCGCAAGCAAGGTGATTTACCAATTATTTGTTGATTGTGTGATGATTGTATTACTTGACCGGCTGTTGGCTATACAGAGAGATTAATTGCTTGACCAGTAGATGGAGGAATGGAACGATATATGTATATGTATTAAATATCTTTATGACTTGTTTGATGCCTTAATGCACTGATGAAGCTTAATTATAATCAAGTACTATTTAGTGTATTACTTCATTAAATGTTAGATTTAGTCAGCAAAAGAAAGATCTGTTGACTGTTACACCAACGAAGTATTCAACTGAGGAAAGCGTGGAAAGTGTCAATGTTCGACGATGCAATCATACGCATTGCAATATTGGTGTAATCCACAAAAACCCTACCCCCCCCCCCCCCTCCCACCGACTATTGTATTGTGGCCTAAGGCCGATGTACATTAAAAAATTCTGAGTTCTGAGTTCTGAGTTCTCTTAGACTTGCAAGTTTAACTGTGGTCAATTATCTTAACCAGGTTGTTTTTGATGTGGTGTTAGCCCTGATACGGCTCTAGTAGTCGGCTGGCCTATAAGCAATATGAACTTGTTATTAGTTCTTTAACCTGCCTCTGATCCCATGTAACTCGCTGATTTCTTTGTTGTATTCTCTGGTGGTCCAGCCACTTCATGGGTAATTTTTGGAGATGACAAGAAACAAGAAATTACGCAGGGCAGCAAACCAACTCAGACTCTGCTTTGAAGAATTCATGAACTGGTTAACCTCAAAGTGATCTGAACACAGGCAGCAGTTCTTGTGGATAAATTCTGTTGTTTTTCTAGAGCTGGAAATCTACTTGTGTTTATTGTCCACTTCTTGCGCCTGTTGGAATTAAGGACAATCAGTAAGTAGCAAGTTGGGGGTGGAGTTCTTCACCGGTATCATTCCTGTCCCCTCAGCTTTCTCTTTCTCTGTCATGAGCATACACATACGTGCACACTTAATACACACACGTACGCGCACACACACACACTACATTATTCAGGGCTCCCTCTTTTCTGTGAATTCGCAGATTTCTGCTAAAACCGAGAGCGAGAATCCGCAAAAAACCCCACTTTTTCCACGAAAAACAAAAAACAAACAAACTATAAATTAAGCTCAGATATGTGTCAGATTGCGCCATTTTAAACATAAATTAAAAAAAATTTCCAGGTGGGCAAATCCCCCCCCTCCCCCTGGAACCCCCTGATTTTCAGGGATTTTTGCTTTTCCTCAGTGGGAGCCCTGATTATTAGGCCTATTGTCACTATTACACAGATGCATGTACACACACATATATACACACACACACATGCACCCGCACACATATTATGTGTTAGTGGGTGCACACAGATTCACAAACATGGACACACACTCACACACACACACACACACACACACACACACACACACACACACACAAAAGCAAGCATGCAATGGAACCAGTGTCAACATGTAATTGACCTCAGCGTGAATTGCAAAATAGGTGTTTATGCACCAACGTATGCATGTTATTTCTTTTGATTTTGATACAGACCGGCACTTACCTCTCATCATCTTTGGGATATCGAAACACTTTCCCATCCCTTTTTCCCGTGAAATTGAGCAGTTCTTTGCAGTACACCAAGTTCTGCCACCTTTAGCTGCAATCATTTTCCTACAGGGTAGAGAAGCTGGCAGTTGGCCAGCTTTACACACAAAGGATGGGAGGGACTGGTGGGCGTATGGAGCCACTTTCTCAACTGGAGTGGCTGCTCTTTTCATAAGTACTATTCTCTTTATTTACACTTTGAACTAGTCAAATTCACGGGGACCCTTGTTGGGATGCTGGGGGCTCTTTCAGTATAAATAGTATCCCACCTTCTGGAACTTCTGTGCTAGAAAATTCCTCTTTTTTGTCACTGTCTTTGTGTCTTTTTTTCCTCCTTAGCTTTCTGTCATCTGTTCCTATCATATCTGCCTTGCTGGTCCATTCACCTGTATTCTATTAATTCTCATATACTTTCTCATAGGAATGATAATTAGGTACATGTATTGACTGCATGTTTGGCTCTAGGGAAATGTGCTGTTCAGGAGAAGTTTTAGGTAACTTAGCTCATATTTTATGTATGCTTCAGTGTCCTTAGTTACGTTCACATTTGTTTTCAGATTTGTGTTTTTGAAATCTTCTAGTGATAAATTGGATGGAATGTCCTTGGATTATGTGCACACATGCAGTAATATATCTTAATTTTCTTTTCTAGCTTTTTTTTTTCTAACGAAATGTGTATGTTTTGAAATGGTTATAGCCCTGATATATGGCTTTGTACAGTCGGCTGGGCTTTAAACAAGAAGAATATGACTCATGATGTGACAGTACATGTATCTGTATGTGTGTGTGTATGTGCATGTAAGTTTGTGCATGATGAGATAAACCATAAAATCACTTATTTTGATCTGTAGGTTGATTGCACTCCTGTGCACATCAAGGTGTGTACATTCACTTCACTCACACACTGCAGAGTGAAAACATCTGGTTAGTGCTGTTAATTTCAAGTCCATTAACAGATCTTGGCTGCGCCTTTGACTGTAAATGGATTGGCAGCTCTGTAAACTTCTGGCTTATGGTAGCCATGATATTGATTCCTACTTTTTTGGTCATATTAATACATGAAAATGGTGTTGAGACAGTTAAAATATTCTTGCTTTGTGTATAATGTATAAATCTTGTACCGGTAGTGATAGAAACATGTTTCTTTGCTTGTATTTTTTTTTTAATAACTCCTATTATGGAGAGATAAATACTACAATATCAGGTAGATATGTTGGATTGTGTTGTAAACAGAAAAGGTCAAAATCAGCATGCCAAAACTGGACATACACTGACATGCCACAAAGTCTGCACAGCTGTTGCAAAGTCAGGAGGCAAATTGGAATGTGTGAAACAATTAAACCGTATGTTTTCCAACATTTCAGTTCTGAGAGCATGCCCACAGCTTCTTTGGTTAAGTGTGAGTCAAATTCGAAAGTAAACTTGGTTGAATGTGGTTTGACATTTTCAGGAGACAAACTTAAACACCACTGTTTTCTGCGTTTTTCAAAATGATCCGATGTTTTATTTTCATTAAATCAAAGAGTCACTGACGAAATAACCACATTGATTGAGAAATTAGGTAAACTTATTTTTCATAACTGATCAAGACGTTTGGTAAACTTTTTAAAAAACTGAACAAATCTTCTGTGCACTGTGTTTATGTCCAGTCATCACAACTGACATTTTGATGGCAGAAATTTAAAGTGCTGTATACATCTCAGTTATTTGCACTTTATATCCCTCTGCCGGGTCACATGTTCTTACTCAGAAATAAAACTAAAAGCAGATGATGTCAGATAGGAGAAAAATAGCTAATGCTTTAATCAGTCCACCCAGATAAGGCCATCACAACTGATTCCTGGAATCACATTTATTCAAACTATAATGATAAACACTTTCGATTAACACTGCGTGAAGGATAATTGCCTTGAAGAGATGTCTGTAACATTGCTGAATTGATGCACTGGTCGTCATGTGGGTGCTTCGTAGTGATAGCTGGTGGGGCTTTTTTTCCATAACTTTAGTGGGATTTCTGTCAGTTCCACCATCACCACTTCCCTTTCTGATATATATGTCTGAAATCACATCTGATCCTTTTATTTTACATGAAGGAACGTAGCAAAGATCAGAAGATGATAAATGTTATCATTCCTTGTGAAGTAATCTTCGTGATGTTGTTGATGGTGGTATATTACTTTATTAGTATTATGTTTAAATATCAAGCAGTTGCAAGAGAAATTTAGTTTACGTCTTTTTTTTTGTGTGTGCTTTATTTTGGTTTTGATGATTTGCTGAGTTCAGAGACTTTAATATTTTATAACAACAGAACAAGACTTCAGCTATGATTAATCTTCTGCAGACATGATGGTGGATTATGGCTATTATCACAACTAGTGAGAGTACTTCACTACTTGCTTCTTTTTAGAAGAGCTTTCCTAGAGTTTTACCAATCTGTTTATATGATTTGAGCAAAGGTATTATGCTGTATGATGTGTAATAATGTGCTGGAATTTTTACTTTTTCTTGTGTAGCATAAACAAAAGAGTTTGACAGAATCTAAAATGTCAGAATGACTGATCAAATAGAAACATCATCATCATCATCAAGTGCCTTGCCACATGGCATTGGCAATCATGGCCTTCCATCTGTTTCTATCCCTTGTTGCCTCAAGCACCTCTTCCACCCTCTTTGTCTTCAGCCACTCTGGAAGTCTGTCCAATATCTTCTCCCTGGGTCTACCTGGTGCTCTCTTTCCCTCCAGCTTTCCTGTTAACTTGAAGCTGGTGGATAGGGTGAGGGAGTCAGAGGGTTAACTTTTTACAGTTGATGGATAGTGTACAGGAGGCAAAGGGTTAAATAATACAAGTGTGTGTTCAGTGGGCGGGTGGATGGGGAGAGGGAAGTGGATGGAATGAAATACACTAACAGTCCTGTGAGACATTAAATCTAAGTGCACAGAACACTTTGAATCTGATTGTAAAACTGTGTTTCTATTTGTTTATGGTCCCTCCACTAGCCTTTGTCGTTCCCACGACAACCTACAAGGCAATAGGGTGATTTCCCCCCCCCCAAGATATCATGGCCAGACAATCCAGTGAAAATAAGTGTAACGACATAAATAGGGGCTCCTATGGAGCACCTTCATCCAGTAGGGACCATCATGCTGCGCAGGTGACACCAGACCGTCAGCAAGCTACTGTGTTCAACTTCAGAAAAAATACCAAAACTGCAACATGGAACATTAGAACATTGTTGCAAAAAGGTAAATTAGACAACATCAAAATGGAAATGGAAAGGCTTAACATTAGTATTTTAGGACTACTGGAAGTGAGATGGAAGGCATGATAACATCAGGAGAGCATACAGTAATATATTCTGGTGGAAACTCACATGAAATAGGAATAGGCATCGTAATGGACAAGGACAAATCAAAAGCAGTTAGGGGATACTGGGCTGTGTCCGACAGAGTTTTGCTGGTTAAGTTGGGTGGTGGGCCATTTGATATCAACATCATTCAGGTGTATGCACCAACATCCGCAAGTACTCAGGAAAACATCGACAACTTCTACAAAGTACTAGAGATGGCCAAGGCCCAATGTAAATCACAAGAAGTTACAATAATAATGGGGGATTTTAATGCTAAAGTGGGACAGGATAGGGTGGAGGATATAGGTGGATCTCATGGCCTTGGAAACACCTGGTTTGAGCAGCTTAATAGAAGAAAATGGACTTGGATGAGTCCAGGAGATAATACCAAAAATCAGATTGACTACATCCTGATTAATAAAAGATTTAGAAATTCTTTGCTGTCAGTGAAAACACTACCAGGCGCAGACTGCAACAGTGACCACAATCCTGTAGTGGGAAGATTTAGGCTGAAATTAAGGAAAAGGAAATAGACCAAAAGCAACATCAAACTAAATCTTGGACTCTTAAACTAAAGACAGATGAAGTGATACGTAAAAGGTTTAATGTACTCGTTCAAAACAAATTCAGTGCTCTGAAGACATTGGTGACAGTGAGGAACAATGGACAAAGTTAAGAAATTCGATAAATGAAACTTGTGAAGAAATCCCTGAAGTAGATAGAAAAGCAAAAAAGAACTGGATGACTACAGAAATTCTAGGCTTGATGGAGAAACGGAGGAAGGCAAAGAGAAATGAGGACATCTACAGGAAGATAAACAAAGAAATCAAGAATAGGTGCAAAGAAGCTAAGGAAGCTTGGCTGAAAACAAACTGCAAAGAAATAGAAGACCAACACAAAACGGATTCTCAGGGCATGTACAGACGAATTGAAGAAATTATCCACAGGAAAAATGCATGCACATCAACTGGTTGCTTAAAATCGAAAGATGGTACGCTTATCATGGAAAAAGACAAAATATTAGACAGATGGGGAGAGTACATTAAAAACCTTTTTGAAGATGACAGAAACGAAGAACACATTATAACAAAAGAACGTTGAAGGACCACCCATAATGAAAGATGAAGTTAGAGCAGCACTGAAATAGATGAAACCCTGGAGGAATTTGGTATTGAAAAAATAACAGTCCTCCTAAATGAAATCCACTGGAAAAATCCCCAAAGATATGTCAAAATCAGTTTTCATTACACTTCCAAAGAAGACAGGGGCTATAGAATGTGAACTCCAGTGCACAATCAGCTTGATGAGTCATGTAATAAAAATCTTAAGAATAATCATGATGAGGACAAGGAATAGAATCAAAAGAAAGATAGCAGAAGAACAGTGTGGATTTGTGGAAGGGAAAGGAACTATTAATGCCATATACATCCTAAGAACTATCATAGAGGTCAACCGAGATGAATATGAATATATATTTATGTTTTGTTGATTATACCAAGGCTTTTGATCGGGTAAGACATGAAGAATTGATCAACCAACTAGAAAGACTCAATATTGATGGAAAAGGTCTACTAATAATCAGAAATGTGTATTGGGAACAGCTGCAATGAGAATAGAAAATGATATAAGCTGTTTCCAAAACATCAAAAGAGGAGTCAGACAAGGTTGTGTTTTGTCACCAGATCTGTTTTCACTTTACAGTGAAAACATCATGAGAAACCTAGAAGACGACTCTGGATTAAAGGTTGGAGGAAAAATGATAACATTTGATATGCAGATGACACTGTGCTAATTGCAGAAAATGAAAGGGACCTACAAAACCTTGTGAATATACTAGACATAGAAAGCAAAGGTAAGGGGTTGGAACAAAACAGCAGGAAGATTGAAGTCAAGGTGATCAGTAAAACACATGAAATCCCCTCATGCAAAATAACATTAACAGTAAACAGCACAACCTTGAGTCAGGTTGATAAGTTTAAATACCTGGGAACAATCATTTCACTGGATGGCAGATGCACATCAGAAATAGCCAGCAGAACCAGCCAAGCCAAAACGGCATTCAAGAAGATGAAAAGCGTTCTTGCCAACAAATGCCTATCAATTAACATCAGGAAGAGAGTTCTTGAATGTTAGATAGAACCAATACTGTTATGCGGTTGTGAGGCGTGGACAGTCAACAAACAAAGCCAGAACAATATTGAGGCAGCCGAGATGTGATTTCTAAGAAGAATGTTGAGAGTTCCATGGACAGGAAAGAAAACAAATGAAACAGTCTTGATGGAGGCAGGCACAAATAGATCATTCATAAGGAAGATTAGGAAAAGACAGGCAACATTTATTGGCCATTTTATGAGGAAGGGGGATTTGGAGCACCTGGTTACAATGGGAAAGCTGGAGGGAAAGAGAGCACCGGGTAGACCCAGGGAGAAAATGCTGGACGGACTTGCAGAGTGGCTGGGGACGAGGAGGGTGGGAGAGATGCTAGGGGCAACAAGAGATAGAGGCAGATGGAAGTCCATGATCACCAACGCCATGCGGCAGGGCACCTGATGATGATAAGCAAATATGTCTGACTATAAAGGTGAAGGGTTGTAGTAGTTTGATTATGGCACCACACACACACACACACACACACACACACACACACACACACACACACACCCCACACACACACACACACACACACACACACACACACACACACACACACACACACACACACACACACACACACACACACACACACACACACCACACACACACACATATATATATAGCTAATGTGACACTAGTATATACTCTATATGTGTAATGGCACGGTCAAAGAAAAAGCATTTTGATATTTTAAAATAGACATAATCCTAAAGTAATCTGGCAAATGTGAAATGAAAGATTGTTCAGTCAGCAGTTCAGTTTCTTTAAGTATGAGCAGCATGATACAAAAATTAATAGTGAAATAGTTTAGTGAGGAGTGTGTTGTAATTCATCAGGATGAAGGATTCATATGTTTTTTCCAATTTCATATTTAAAGATTGGTCTTGTTCTGAATATGCTGAATAATGGGTGCTGGTTTTTAAGTTTATTTATAGGAAGTGTCTCACAAATAAAGTAATAGAAATGTCATCTGATTCATGCCTTGGGCATTGCCAAATGAACTAAATTCTTCATTTAGTTGAGAAGCATGAATGCTGTCACATGTTTCATTAGGACATTTTTTTTCAGAAACATTGTGTATTAATACTTACTCTGTCACATCTTTAAAACATTTGCTCCATAGTCTGTCACAAAAATCACATTTACTAGTGTTGTCAGTATGTTTCATCTGTTTCAAAGATGAATTTGTTGCATTAATCCTGTGTATAAGTCTTAATTGAAACCATTTTAGTTTTGCATTAGATATTTTCTGTATTTTATGAAATGTCACTTTCCAGTTCACATTGAACTGTAGTGTGTATTTCAATTTGATACAACATTTAAGAGCTTTTTTTTTAGTGTTGACCAATGTATCATAGTACAGTTTTTTTTTGTACAGAATGTCATTTGTGAAGATTTGCCTATGTGTTATTTCGTACTACTTTGAAGATATTAGAGCTTTTGATATACTCCTGAACTTTGAGTGTGCCATAGTGAATTTGCTCTCAATATGTAGTTTCTCTAAAAGTCTTCAGTGAAATGAATATATACCATTCTCATGTATGTAGAAGATGGGAGAAATTCCACGCACCCTTTTGAGGAAATTGAACACATATACACACACACATACACATTCACACACACGTATATGCACATACTTTATTAATGATATAAGTTTATCTTGAATGGGTGGTGTGAATGTTGATACAGTTTGTGAATGTAGTTGTGCTTCAGATGCCTGTTGGTCTGTCTTGTCTCTGTATGTGTTTGTGTATTTGTGTATTTGTGTGTGTGTGTGTGTGTGTGTGTGTATGTGTGTGTGTGTGTGTGTGTGTGTGTGTGTGTGTGTGTGTGTGTGTGTATTAAAGAGAGGAGAGAGAGAGAGAGAGAGAGAGAGAGAGAGAGAGAGAGAGAGAGCGCTCTGATTTGAACTGACATCTCAAATTTTGCAGGTGTACTCATTCTTTCATTTGACTGGCGCAGCAGACGTGCATGTGAATTTGCCTGCGTGAATTTGCTGTGAGTTCTGACCCAGTGGACGTTCCAAGCCACAACAAAAAATGACTGACCTAATAAAAATCAAGAAACAGTTAAAAGAATGGGAATCAGCCTTTTTTACAGTGCACCAGCGAAAACCTGAGAAGGTAAGGCTATATTAACCTGATAACAATGCTTTTTGTTTCAGTGTATATTGAGGTAAAATCTAGAAAACCTGAAAAATTGTTCACTCATATCTCCAGCACTATAAAAGTATGTCTAAAATGAATCATAAAGGAACAGAGATTCTTTTTGTAACAATGTAGTCCGTAAATATTGAACCAGATTGTCACACAGTATTCCTGAAATGCCCTGTTCCTTATGCACACACACTATGTCTAACACACAGACCAACAGTTGACAAGACAGACAAACAGGATGCAGAAAGAAAACTGGGCCAGAATGTTTCCATCCACTTTAAGTCACAGACACACACACACTCACACACACACACACACACACACACACACACAACACAACACACCACACACACAACACACACCACACACAACACACACACACACACACACACACACACACACACACACACACACACACACACACACCACCATCACACACACACACACCACGCACGCATGCACCCAACACCACCACCCACACACACACACACACACACACACACACACACACACACACACACACACACACACACACACACACACCACACACACCACCCCCAGCCCTGTACATACACACAAGTGACACACCACATGACTGACTTGCCATATTCAAAAAAGAGTGACAGGAATTAAATCTTGCAGCTTTGTGATGAACATTTCTGCAGTGCTAACAAAACATTTTTGCTACTTTATCTGATGACATCATGCGTGCAATATCCTGAGGACATGACGTTTTGTATATGTCAGTAGCGCACCAATGGGGTTAAGGAAAAATAACAGCAGTTACAGTTGGTATTTTCTTGCTTTAGTGTCATATTTCGGAAGTGAAACTATGCCTGTGTTGTATATATGTCAATAGCACAGCCAAGTGGTTAAGGAAAATTACAGCATTTACACTTGGTATTTTCTTGCTTTAGTGTCATATTTTGGAAGTAAAACTATGCCTGTGTTGTATATATGTCAATAGCACAGCCAAGTGGTTAAGGAAAATTACAGCATTTACACTTGGTATTTTCTTGCTTTAGTGTCATATTTTGGAAGTAAAACTATGCCTGTGTTGTATATTCAATAGCACAGCCAAGTGGTTAAGGAAAATAACAGCAGTTACACTTGGTATTTTCTTGCTTTAGTCATATTTTGGAAGTAAAACTAAGCCTCTGTGTGTGTGTGTGTGTGTGTGTGTGTGTGTGTGTGTGTGTGTGTGTGTGGTGTGTGTGTGTGTGTGTGTGTGAGAAAAGTGTCTTTTGTGGTTGTACTGTTTTTTAAAATTTGAAACAATGCCTAGTTCTGTTACTAATGATGATAAGAGCCCATGTGTTGGTGGACAGACAAGTACTTTACAGTAAATCTCAGTTACAAATGGATTTATGAAGACGGTACTTTTTCCATCCAAGTGAAATTAATTCTTGAAACCATTGTTGAACAGATGCTGTAAAATACTTTAGTCATTCAGCAGTTTTTAAGAACTTGACCTATGTTTCTTATTTCTTTTCTGTGTGACGGTTTTGGTTTAGTTGTACTAATAATGTAATACTTGAATATTTTTTGTTTAATTTTAGGATGACATCAACAATGCACCAGACAACATTAAAGGTATGAAATTTATTCATGATTACATTAATTCAATTTCATGTTTACATTGATACAATTTATGATATATTTCTGTAATTTCTCTATGAATAAAATTACAGTATTAAAAACAGCAGTTTTTTTCCCTTAAAAGACAACCCCAATAGTCTTATGTTGTAGATGTAATATGGTGATTTTTATTTAACTGGGTCAGTTTGGAGGGACAGAGGCAGGGAGCGAGGAAGAGGCAATGGCAGTGACATTGATGTTTTCCAGTGACAGAAGTTATAAACTAAAAGCCATTTTACAGACTGGTTGTTGCTATTCATCATATCTGCGTAGAACTAAATAACTGAAAAAGTGCATCAATAAATCAATGATTTAAAGCGTAATATGCAAGGAAATCAAAGAGCAGAGCATTTGTTGTCATTTGAGAGACATAGAAAAAGAGAAGTTTGTTTGAAAATAGTAATTTGTGTGTGTGTGTGTGTGTGTGTGTTTGTGTGTGCGTGTGTGCGTGCGTGCGTGTGTGCATGCATGCATGGAACATGCATGTTTGTATGTTTGTGGAAGAGGAAGGAAAGAGAGAGAAAGAACATAAAAGCTTTTCCTTCACCACTGTCATAAATTGTAAATTGAACAACAGGGTAAACAGGTTAGAAAATTGTGAACAAACACTATCAGATTAGAAATGAGTAGCAAACAGGAAATTAAGGGAAATAATCAACTATAAAAAACAAAACAAAACCAAAAAAACCCGACCCCAAATTAAACAATCGCACGTAACTAAATCAAACTGTGGATAGAGTAATAAAGCAAAGCAGTCAAATGAATCAAAAGTTAACAAAGTAAAAAGAGAAGAAAATGTATCGATATTATTTTATAAATCTACAGAAAATATTCATCATTTTATGATTGTAATAATTATAGTAGTGTAACTAAGACAATGTTTGCAGTAGCAACAGCATGCTTATACATACACACACAGACTCATACATGCTTATGCACATACCTAACTGAATTATATGTAATCAAATATGACATATTTTAAGTGTACTGCTATTTCTTGATGGATATTATATTGACTTGAGTTATTTAGATAAATTTTCCTTGAAGCTGTACGAATGGAGTGACTCATCATCATCATCAGGTGCGCTGCCGCATGGCGTTGGCGATCATGGACTTCCATCTGCCTCTATCTCTCGTTGCCCCTAGCATCTCCCCCACCCTCCTCGTCCCCAGCCGCTCTGCAAGTCCGTCCAGCTCTGGTTCTACCCGGTGCTCTCTTTCCCTCTTTCCCGTTGTGACCAGGTGCTCCAAATCCCCCTTCCTCATAAAATAGCCTATAAATGTTGCCTGTCTTTTCCTAATCTTCCTTATGAGTGATCTACTTGTGTCTGCCTCCATCAAGACTGTCTCGTTTGTTTTCTTTCCTGTCCATGGAACCTCAGCATTCTTCTTAGAAACCACATCTCGGCTGCCTCAATCTTGTTCTGGCTTTGTTTGTTGACTTTCCACGCCTCGCATCCGTACAACAGTATTGGTTCTATATAACATTCAAGAACTCTCTTTCTGATGTTAATTGATAGGCATTTGTTGGTAGGAATGCTTGTCATCTTCTTGAATGCTGTTTTGGCTTGGCCGATTCTGCCAGCTATTTCTGATGTGCATCTGCCGTCTGATGAAATGATCGTTCCCAGGTATTTGAATTTATCAACCTGTGTCAAGGTTGTGCCATTTCCTGTTATTTTGCATGAGGGGATTTCATGTTGTTTACTGATCACCATGACCTCAGTCTTCCTGCTGTTTAGTTCCAGCCCCTTACCGTTGCTTTCTATTTCTAGTATATTCACAAGGTTTTGTAGGTCTCTTTCACTTTCTGCAATTAGCACGGTGTCATCTGCATATCGAATGTTGTTTATCATTTTTCCTCCAACCTTTAATCCAGGGTCTTCTTCTAGGTGTCTCATGTTTTCGCTGTAAAGTGAAAACAGATCTGGTGACAAAACACAACCCTGTCTGACTCCTCTTTTGACATTTTGGAAAGAGCTTACATTGTTTTCTATTCTCATTGCAGCTGTTTGTTCCCAGTACATATTTCTGATTATTCATAGATCTTTTCCATCAACATTGAGTCTCTCCCGTTGGTTGATCAATTCATCATGTCTTACCCGATCGAAAGCCTTGGTGTAGTCAACAAAGCATAAATACAAATCCTTATTCATCTCATTTGACCTCTCTATGATAGTTCTTAGGATGTATATGGCATTAATAGTTCCTTTCCCTTCCACAAATCCACACTGTTCTTCTGCTATTTCTCTTTTGATTCTATTCCTTGTCCTCATCATGATTATTCCTAACAGAATTTTTGTTACATGGCTCATCAAACTGATTGTGCGATGGAGTTCGCATTCTATAGCCCCCGTCTTTGGAAGTGCAATGAAAATTGATTTTGACATGTCTTTGGGGATTTTTCCAGTGTTGTAAATTTCATTTAGGAGGACTGTTATTTTTTCTATGCCAAATTCATCCAGGGCTTCAATCATCTCTGTAGTAATGTTGTCTGGTCCTGGGGCTTTTCCCGGTTTCATCTTTTTCAGTGCCGTTCTAACTTCATCTTTCATTATGGGTGGTCCTTCAAAGTTCTTTTTCATAATGTGTTCTTCGTTTCTGTCACCCTCAAAAAGGTGTTTAATGTACTCTCCCCATCTGTCTAATATTTTGTCTTTTTCCATGATAAGCGTGCCATCTTTTGATTTCAAGTAACTAGTTGATGTGCATGTATTTTTTCTGTGGACAATTTCTTCAGTTCGTCTGTACATACCCTGAGGATCCGTTTTGTGTCGGTCTTCCATTTCTTTGCACTTTGATTTCAGCCAAGCTTCCTTAGCTTCATTGCACCTATTCCTGATCTCCTTGTTTATCTTCCTGTAGATCTCCTCATTTCTCTTTGCCTTCCTCCTTTCCTCAATCAAGCCCAAAATTTCATTAGTCATCCAGTTCTTTTTTGCTTTTCTATCTGCTTTAGGGATTTCCTCACAAGCTTCATTTGTCGAATTCCTCAACTTTATCCATTGTTCCTCACTGTCACCAGCGTCTTCCAGAGCACTGAATTTGTTTTGAACATGTACATTAAATTTTTTATGTATCACTTCATCTGTCTTTAAGAGTCCAAGATTTAATTTGATGTTGGTTTTGGTCTGTTTCCTTTTCCTCAATTTCAGTCTAAATCTTCCCACTACAGGATTGTGGTCACTGTTGCAGTCTATGCCTAGTAGTGTTTTTGCTGACAGTAAAGAATTTCTAAATCTTTTGTTGATCAGGATGTAGTCAATCTGATTTTTGGTTTTATCTCCTGGACCCATCCAAGTCCATTTTCTTTTATTAGGCTGCTCAAACCAGGTGTTTCCTACTATAAACTCATTCATCTGTGCCCATTCTACAAGTTTCTCACCCCTTTTCATCTTGCGTACCAAGCCATGAGGTCCAAGTATATCCTCCACCCTATCGTGTCCCACTTTAGCATTAAAATCTCCCATTATTACTGTAACTTCTTGTGATTTACATTGGACCTTGGCCATCTCTAATGCTTCGTAGAAGTTGTCGATGTCCTCCTGAGTACTTGCGGATGTTGGTGCATATACCTGAATGATGTTGATATCAAATGGTTTGCCTCCCATCTTGACCAGCAAAACTCTGTCGGACACAGCCCAGTATCCCTTAACTGCTTTTGATTTGTCTTTGTCCATCATGATGCCTACTCCTCTTTCATGTGAGTTACCACCAGAGTATATCATTGTGTATTCTGATGTTAATTGTTATCATGCCTGCCCCCTTCCATCTCACTTCCCCTAGTCCTAAAATACCAATGTTAAGTCTTTCCATCTCTGTCTTGATATTTTTTAATTTATCCTTTTGCAACAATGTCCTTATATTCCATGTTGCAACTTTGATGTTTTTAAATCTGAGTTTAGGGAGTGACTATGTTTGTAAAACTCAGGGACAGTGAGTTCCATACATACATTAGAGAATGATAGAATACATTCATACATATTCAGGAACAGGCAGCTTGGAAATGATCTTGTCTTGAATTGGAACAGGATATTACTGGTTGGTTTAAAAGATTAACAAGATTTTGTGGAGCATTCTTATTTGTCACTTAAGTCAACATTATGGTGCTTTTATTAGCCCTTTCACTGCTATTATGCTTTGCTAAGGCAGATGCTAAGAATTTTTTTAGAAACGGACAAAAAGCACGCTATTATTTTCAATTGCTTATACTTCAGAAGGTATTGAAGATAGATATGTAAACGTATATATCAAATGAAAGGAAATTGAATGAAAATTGTGTTTATGACAATTTCAAAATGAAATAATGTACTAGAATGTTACATGTACTCTTTGAAATGCAGTAAAAAAAAGATTTAAAGTCTAATGATGATGTAATCAAGTGATGCAGGGGCTCACAGCAGTTTATTGCACACTTTGATTTGAAGATATAGACTGTACAAAGGTCAGAAAGCAGTGTCCAGCCACAATATATGCACAGCCTAGCCACACATAAAATGAAAGGGTTTTATCTCCCAGTGTCTATTGCCAATAAAAACGCTTTTGAGTTTGGTAGTTCCGGAAGTAGTCTTCCAAACACAGTCCTGTCCTTCCCCCTCTTGCTCCCCTTCCCCTCTTGCTCCCCTTCCCCTCTTGCTCCCCTTCCCCTTCTTGCTCCCCTTCCCCTCTTGCTCCCCTTCCCCTCTTGCTCCCCTTCCCCTCTTGCTCCCCTTCCCCTTCTAGCAGTTCCAGCAACAGCATGTCCAGCAACAGCAGGTCCAGGCCGAACATCATCACCATGCTGCATTACCATACCTGTAGTGCAGTGAAAGCAAGGATTCAAATTTCCACAAATATTTTATGAAATAAAAAAAAAGTAACACACACACACACACACACACACACACACACACACACACACACACACACACACACACACACACAGCTTTCAGTTTCCTATAAAAAGTCACACCAACAGTCTCTCTCTCTCTCTCTCTCTCTCCACACACACACACCACACACACACACACACACACACACACACACACACACACACACACACACACACACACACACACACACACACACACACACCCCTCTGCTCCCACCCTATACCTCACATAAACATACACAGGTCAAGGAGACGGTACTCCTCACACAAACACACATAGGTCTGGGAGATAGCGCAGGGCAGATGTCGACCAGAAAAACAAATCATCAACAAGACGCACACAGCGTGACTGACCACGAACGAGTGATGAGTGACACGCCCCAACCACTTCAAAGTAGGTCGAACACACTGCCCACTCAATCACTGGCTTGCTCGCTGACCAAGCCCAAACAAAGGACTCGGCCACACAATACACACACTTAGCTGTTCTATTCATTATAAACATACTGAGAAGAAAAGCAATACAATCATGTTATAAAATGAATAAAGCTCTCAAATACACCTACCTGCATCTGGAACAATCGGATCTCCATAGGCCTACTCTGATTCAGACGATGAATCACCAAGAGCTTCTTCCACATCAAAATCTGGGTCGTTGGCACCAACTTGACAAAGTTTGATGCCAGCAGGCTTGAAGTCTTCATCTCCACTGTCTTGATCTCGAAAAATCTCTTCAATAACTTCTGCAACTGTTTAGGTTCGTTGTGGGGCAGCCATAGCTTCGAAAACTGAAAGCTCAACTTCGTAGCTTCTTGCCAATCGATCGTGATCAATTATGCAAATAACCTAAATAACTTGAACAAACGGCACTCAAAGAGTGAAGAATTGTCAAGGGACCTAATCAGATAATAAATAGAAGGGTTTTCAGCAATGATGGATGAAAGAGAGAGTGTTGAATCGTGACGAACAGCGTTCGTCAACAGAGCATTGCAGACAACGGTTTCTAGTATGAACGCCGTTCGTCAACAGCACAGTAAAGAGGTTAAACATGACCTACTAAACATGAAGCAAGAGGTTAGGTAGGGAGGGATAAGCATATTTCTGGAGATAGTCGTGCATATAAAATCATGTGATTTTGCCAGGTAAGGTTCTGATCAATGATGACTCCAAGTAGATGATGTTTAGACACATTTGTAACGGCATTGCCTACCACAGACAGCTATGGTGAGAGAGGGCCAAGCAGACATTTTTGATAAGTACTTGGAAGTACAGATCCAGTTTCTGATTTAATGTCATGGCATTGTTAGTACACCATGTGGAGAGTTCATTGAGGCTTTCTAGTAAGTGCAAGTTGATGTCACTATTATACTGTTTTCTTGTGTGTGGATTGTCCGGTCATCAGCAGAATGTTGCAGAAGATAGCAGCATTAGATGTATGAAATGGCAGGTTGTTTATGAATATAGAAAGAAGTTCTAAGATCAAGCCTGGGGTATACCGCAATCTACATGACTCAAAAGAGAATGATCCATTGAATAGTGTTTTGTTTTCATTCATTGATCTGATGAATGAAATTACTATATAGTTTGCAAGATAAGCCTTACTATAGCTTGGAGAATATTGGGGTTTACAAGATTGAACGCTTTCTTAAAATATAAAAATAAAGTATAATCAAGAGAATAACTTCTTTTTATGAATAGAGGGAACGTGTGTCCAATTTCAAGCAGCTTTCCTTGATCAAAGGAATACATTTTCATTATAGTTTTCTTCCAGATTTTTTATCTTACATTTGCTTGGTGCTCTCTTGGTTGTTTAGTTAATTTTTCTACACTTTGTGAAATTCTATCTTACATTTAGGTGGCTTGTTCTGCATATGTGTAGATGGTCCACTCTCTTTTGCTGTTCCAGGCAACAGGCCTTACAAGTTCTACACAGAATGAAATATGTCAACTGCTTTGGCAGCATAGGACCTTCCCATTGAAGGATCAAAATACACAATGCTGTGCAAGGGTCTGTCGGACTGTTCCAAGTCTTTTGCACTGCTATCTAGCCATCAGTAGTCTTCCTTTTTCTTTTCTTTTTTTTTTGGTTTTGTTTTGCATTTTCTTTCTCAGCAGTTTTTATTTCATATTGTATTTCACACCAGACACTTTATTCTGTCGAGTGAAAGGTCTGATTTGTCTCTTTTTGACTCGTTGTTTCCGTTTACCTTTGCAAGGAAACAACACTTCCCTCTCTTTGGATTATGACATTCTATCTACAATTATCTTACTTTGTTATGCATTTCTTGTTCTCTATAAAGCATTTCCTTTCCCAAGTTTGTCTCGTAATGCCATTACATTGATACTTATTTGTGATAACTGGGGAGGAATTAACTGATGTTTATCTCTTTTCAGTTGCATACTTATTTAAAGCAGTCATGAATAGGTTATTCTAAATGGTAAGGGCTTTGTTGGTGTCACTAGACACTAGACACTTTACCAAGATCAGCAAGGAATGCTCTTTCGTTGAAACATTTAAATGATCTATATGCGATAACCATGTTTTATTTTATCTGTGTTTGAGAGTTTGTTCACAAGGTTCAGCTTACAGGTTAATGATCGCTGATGTTTAAGTTGTCTTCAGCTGCTTTAGTGATTGCTTCTGGTCTGTTTGTATCATTAAAACATGAGGTAAATTCGAAAAATAAGGTAAAATATTTACTAATCAGATATGTTTATTACCTTACAAATAAAGCATTGTGGATGGATTACCAGCACCACTTTGCTGTACATAATTGCCATTGAGGTTGATGCACTTGTACCATCACTGCTCCAGTGCATAGTTACCCTCCTTGAAGAATGTGGTTTAAAGCCACTGGAGCCACCTTGCACCTCTGCAACATCAGCAAATCTGTGTTGAACTGTTTCCTGGATAAATGTCGTTTGAGTTGCCTAAACAGATGATAATCTGCAGGAGCCAGGACGGGACCATGTGTTAAATGCGGTAAACCATCCCATTCGTATCGTTGAAATCACTCTTTTATCATTTCAACTATGTGGGGTTGATTGAAGCATTCAGATGGGCTGGGAATAGGCCAGTTTTTATGTTGTGTCTTGAATCTGTTAATCAAGCCACATTACTCACACATGAGTCCCTTGTCTTTCATTCATGTAGTGCTGTATTTTCATACGCATGAATACCATTTGAGCCCACTGCAAAGATATATATCTATGGAAGCCCATGTCGAACAGTTATGCCGTACTCTGTACTATCAGCTACGCAGAATAGGTAAGATTCGGTCATTTCTTTCCACTGATGCTACCAACAAGCTTACTGTCTCTTTCATACTATCTAGACTGGACTATTGTAACTCTCTATTCGCAGGTCTCCATGACAGTCAACTATTTAAACTTCAGCGCATACAGAACCACGCGGCTCGCCTTGTTCTCCACAAGCCCAGGCATGAGAGTGCAAAATCTCTGCTTAGAACACTTCATTGGCTCCCGGTAAAGGCTAGGATTCAATATAAAGTTGCCTGTCTCTGCTTTCAGTGTATCTATCACGAGAACATGCCATCCTATCTTGCCAACCTCCTGCAGGGTTACAAACCTTCTCGAACGCTCCGCTCTTCTGACACCTGACTGTTGACTGTTCCTCGCTTCTCTCTAGACACCTTTGGTAAAAAGTCTTTCTCTGTCTTTGGCCCAAATGTATGGAACTCTCTACCACTGTCTCTCAGAAAAACTGAGTGTTTCTCAACCTTCAAAAGGCACCTGAAAACCCACCTCTTTCAAACTCATCTAACCTGAAGAGCCCTAGTTTGCAAGTCTGTCATCAGACTAATCTCTCCTGCCTGTATAACAGTATTTTGTATAGGGGCCTATAGAGCGAGGTGTGTGTGTGCGTGCATGTGTGTGTTGTGTGTGTGTGTGTGTGTGTGTGTGTGTGTGTGTGTGTGGTGTGTGTGTGTGTGTGTGTGTGTGTGGTTGTGTGTGTGTGTGTGTGTGTGTGTGTGCATGAGTGAGCATGTGTGTGTATCACTGTATGTGTACAGCTGAGGAGGGGATAGGGGAGAAATTGAGTGGGAAAGAGACTGAAATACTTTAAGAAACTTTTAAAAATTTTTGTTTGTATGTAAATTGTGATGTATGATATGCGAATAGTTTATAAGTTGTGAGATAGGCCTAATTTTGATTGTCAAGGTATTAATGCTGTAATACTGAAGTTATAATGTTTTTCCTGTATATGAATTAGAATTTTTCTGTTTTTATCTTCATTCAAAATATTGATTATACTTTTATGTACAACTATTGCATGCACAAACACACACACGCATGCAAACATAGCACACACACCACGCACGCACGCACGCACGCACGCACACACACAGAGAAATATATAAACACAGTATTCATATGAAAAATCTGTTAATCTTTCTTCATTACATAAGTCAGTGTTTAAATTTTAATATTCTGTGGTTTCTTATGTGTCTTCTTACTTGTATAGCTTTAATGTTAGTTGTTTATGTATTATTGTGTAATGTAATTGTGATTAATGTTTTTATACCTTTTGCCTTTCTTGCGAAATGTAAAGCCTGTGATATGTTTTTATATGGAATATGCGCTATACAAAGTGAACATTAATTATTTTATTATTATTATTTATTATATATATAGTAGAGAATAAATGCTTAGAAAGGCGGTTGTACGCGAAAATTTGGAATATTTTACGTCAGCTTGTTGTCTTTTTTTCACATGCTGCTTCATCTATATTATACTATATATATATATATATATATATATATATCACGGCAGGTGAATCGGCCCTCTTTCCTTCTATTTAATAAGGTGCGCCGCCAGCATCTTGATAGCACTGGCTGAACCCCGCTTGGCCTCTGACCCCATTTCTCATGTTTCGTAGCCCTGCAGGCCTTCTGCATTCCTTCTTTGTTCTCACTAGAATTGAGCTCGGTGCCAGAATTTTTCCCACCACTTTAACTGCTCTTGTTTCAATTGCGCTATTTCTGTCTGAGTGACCGTTAAGCATAGCTTGTAGGAAAAAGTGTGTAGATCATTTCTGTGGTTATTATTTGAAAGGGACAGAATTTGTACCGTGTGATTTGTTTGTATTTGTGTGCTAAGTGTTTTGTTTGATTTTGTTATCATGGAGACTATGCTCACTCATTCTTACAACGAGCATATCGACCATTTGAATTGTCTGTGTCGGACTGTGTGGTGAAAGAGTGAAAAGACAAGTGAAAGATAAATAATGTAAGGTGAAACTGTGTGCCTATTACGTTGGGGATTTATTTCTACTTTATGACATAAACGTCAGCCAGGACTTGGAAAGCAAGCATCTGAAAGGTATGTGCTGTAAGTGCTATCATACACTGACTCACTTCAAAAAATATTCCGAAGCTAGAAAAAATGCTCTTTTTACAAAATGCAGCCGAAAAGATCAGAAATCTGTTGCATATCTGGACTGAGTTCGTACACACTTTAGACAGACAAAAGTCATTCCAAAACAATACCTGTTGGAATGCCACTGCATCCCCTTTATTCAGACACACAAATATGGACTGGCTCTGCACGGAGAACAAGGGGGTGAAAAAATGCATGCAACAGTTAATAAACTGAAACGTAGAATTTGGGGAATGAAGAGTGAAACACACAAACTTCGTTTTCTGCTCTCTGAACTCATGCTGATGGCGTCACCTGCACATCATGCTGTACTGCCCTCTGCTTGCAGAAAACCAGTAAAAATTTAATAAAGTACTGATGTCCCCTCCATCCCCACTCCAATTTTACCCTTCTCCCCTGCTTCTTTGTCTTTTCTTTTCTTTTTTTTCAATTTTGCTGTCGTTTGTATTTGTTTACTTGGTGTACAATCTCTCTCTCTCTCTCCCCATCTCTCTTTCTCTCTCTCTCTCTGTTGTTACTATTGTTGTTGATGTTGATAAATTTTAAGTCATTTGAAACATAAGAGCGCATTTCTTGAAACTTCAGTTATGTATATGGTGGATAAAAATGAGTGCTAGTGAGAAAAAAAGTGTTGTGTGGAATATGTGAAAACTCAGTGCTGTTCTGTGCCCTGTACACCTACATTACGGCACCGCCTATTGCTATTTACAGGTAAGTGTCCCTGCGATGTTTCTTTCAGCATGACATCATGCATTTATGCACCTTTCATCATATGTATAGATTAACGGCAAGAAAAACAAAATGCTTATTTCATCATGAGTTGAAAATGCATGTATTCTGCATCGTGACAGTCAGTTTCTTAACTTACTGTTTTTTTCATTAACTTTCAATGTGTTGCATGCGTGGCTGTGCCGTAAAAGTACTATTAGTGTTTGGTATCAATGGAAACCTCAGCTTCTTGACTTAAATGCTACAGTGGTTTCAAAAGATTGTAGAGAAGCATTTTAACGTTATAACAGAATATATTTAAAAATGAATGTACTCCGCGTATTCCACAAGCCTCCAGCTCACCGACGGTTAGTAAAAAAGAAAGGGTAGGGACTGATAGCTGCTGCAGAGCAAGCTGGAAGAGCACATCTAAGTTTTGCGCTGGTAGCTCTTCCAGCCGTATGCTGTACTGTCAGTTGGCAGGCAGTGTGTTTATGTTTTCACAGATGCCTTTCCTCTTGCTGCCTAATGCCTGACCTCCGTGTCACGTTTACTGGGTCAAAAAACTTAATATCTGGCAGGGAGCAGGTGTGATATATATATATATATGTGTGTGTGTGTGTGTGTGTGTGTGTGTGTGTGTATGTGTGTGTGTGTGTGTGTGTGTGTGTGTGTGTGTGTGTGTGTGTGTGTGTGTGTGTGTGTGTGTGTGGTGCATGCACATGGATGACTAATGCACACACATACATGCATACACACGTGCCTGTGTGCACACAAACACACACAGACACACGCACGCACACATGCATGCGCGCACACATGCGCACACAAGCACACGCATTCACACGCTCGCATGCTCGCACGCACGCACGCATGCACGCACGCACGCACGCACCATACATACACCACACAGACACACAGACACAGACACACACACACACAACACACACACACACACACACACACACACACACACACACACACACACACACACACACACACACACACACACACACACACACACACACACACACACACACACACACACACACACAGAGTTTTGTTTTTTTGTACAGGTTTTAATGCTCTGTTTTATATCTTTATTTGAATTTTTCAGCACTGTATCGCACATACCATGCAGCGAGATGCCCAAGTCACAACACAACAGAGAAGAGAATGTCACAGGTGATACCATCAAAAACATTTGATAATTCTATTGTTGAATTATGATTTTTCTGTTGAATTGGTGGAACATGTGTCCAGTTTCTTTAGGATCTTCAAACCATGTTTCCTGTGTATATTTTCTTAACAACAAATGTGTATCAATTAATCTCAGGAAGAGAGTTCTTGAATGTTATATAGTACCAATACTGTTATATGATTGTGAGACTTGGACAGTCGGCAAGCAAAGCCAGAACAAGATTGAGGCAGCCAAGATGTGTTTTTTTAGAAGAATGTTGAGAGTTCCATGGACAGCAAAGAAAACAAACGAGATTGTCTTGATGGAGGCAGACACAAGAAGATCATTAATAAGGAAGATTAGGAAAAGACAGGCAACATTTATAGGCCATTTTATGAGGAAAGGGGAATTGGAGCACCTGGTCACAACAGAAAAGCTGGAGGGAGAGCATCAGTTAGACCCAGGGAGAAAATATTTGACGGACTTGCAGGATGGCTGAGGACAGAGAGAGTGGAAGATGTGTTTGGGGCAACAAGGGATAGATACATGCGGCAGGGCACTTGATGATGATGATGAATGTCAATATGCAGCATTAGATGATACACAACTACCTTAGTGTCAGAGTAACAAAATGAACTGTCCAA
This sequence comes from Monoplex corrugatus, assembly GCA_030674185.1. NCBI lineage: Eukaryota > Metazoa > Mollusca > Gastropoda > Littorinimorpha > Ranellidae > Monoplex > Monoplex corrugatus. The sequence goes on from JAPXFY010000014.1 coordinate 77,990,430, forward strand.
CATCAAAAGAAAACTTTGGTCCATCTGCCACAAAATCAGATTTGTCCAAAAGAACTTAACTGCAAAACAATGTCCTCTTTCAGAAGTCACACAAAACTCATTTAGCCTTGGGCATGAGACACATTTGTACACAGTCTGCCATAACACTTTCGCTCTCAGCCTCAACACACGTCCAACTTGAAGAGCTTGATCACATACTTGATGCAATAACACATGATGCAGACATGATGAAGGATTGTTTTCAGTGTGACGATGACAAGCAATAACACAGAAACAAAGACTTTGTCTTGGTGCATCAGAGCGACTGTCTATAGTATGATGCGGAGGCAGGGGAACCCTCTCTGATAACCGTAGACTGAAACTAACCTTAAATTTCTGTTTGAAACTGTTCTGTGAATCAGAAAACCCAGCCTATGACTGTGTCTTCAACGCCAGATTTCAAAGTGAATTTGAAAAACATCCGAAAGTCACTCGTCCTTTAGGAATCTGTAGCTGTCCTCATATGGAAAAGGCAGATATAAATCTAGCAATTGTTAACAACTTCTTGAAATTTCCAGACAGCCCTCCATGGACCTTGAAAACACCAATGGTTTGTTTTGACCTTGCTTCCTTCCGTAAAGACAGTACCAGTTCACTGGCATACAAGTCAGTTTGTTGAGTGAACACTGTGACTTGACATGATGGAGGCAAAAGAAAAGGTGAACAGCTGAACACAAGCAAAGACACACTCACACAGAGCAGCAGACGAACATGACCGTTACTGTTCATGCGGAAAGCAAGAGTGATCTCCCCTGCTTTAATCAAAAATTCATGAGGAAATATCAGTCTTTTTCTAACACGTGAATATCGTAAGATCACAATCTCAACACTCCCACTTGATCGAAACGATTTCACTCACTCATTCAATAACCATACAGTAATTAAGCAGATCAATACTAACTAAACATTGTCTAAGCAGATCAAAGCTGCAACATGAAACTGAAAGGAAATATACATTTTACATCTTAAGTAATACAACATTTTTCAGCACAACATTTGTTTTCACATTACAGCATCTGGTTTCACAAAAATCACTACTTTCCGAACGTAAGTGTTTTGAACTTGTTCAGCTGGGATTTGGTAGCAGGTTTTGTCATCAGATCTGCTAGCATTTCATCAGAGGGACAGTATTTCAGTTCGAATTTTCCCTTGTTCAGCTCAGAACGTTTGAAGTGGTATCGAACATCAATATGCTTTGATCTCTGACGGTTCACAGGGTTATTTGCTAGAGCAATCATGCCCTGGTTGTCCTCAAAGACCACAGCAAATGATCTTGATGACCAATGCCAATGTCACCCAGAAACTGACTGAGATACAAAGCCTCTTGAACCGCAGCTGTGAGAGCAGTGTATTCAGCCTCACAAGTTGACAATGCCACAACTGGCTGTTTCCTTGATTTCCAAGAAATCAGAGGACCTTCTTCTGTCAAACTAAAACAGTAGCCTGATGTGCTGCGTCTATCCTCAATACTGGATGCCCAATCAGAATCACTGTACCCTATGAGACTCAAGCCTTTTTCACACTTTCTGAAACAGCTCATAGTGTGCAGTTCCCTTTAGATACCTCAACACATGTTTCAGTGCTATCCAATGACACTGAAGTGTTTTGACAAGAACTGAGATAGCCTGGTAACAACCCAAGAGATATCAGGCCGAGTACCCATCATCAGATAGATCAGACTTCCAACAATCTCACAATATCTATGGGAGTCAGCTGGTTCACTTTCACTCCATTCTAGTTTCTGTTCACATGGAGTACCTCTAGCTTTACAATCAGACATCTCATATCTTTCAAGTATCTTTTCAGTGTACCTCTTTTGGTTCATCTTTACAAAGCCATGCCCTTGTTCAAAGTCAATACCCAGAAAGTTGACAGTTTTCCCATGTCTTTCATCTTGAATCTGTCTTTGAACATCTGTTTTGTTTCACACAAAAGACTGTCATTGTTTGCACCAACAATCAAATCATCAACCCAAACAAGGATCACAACCATCCCTTTCTCATTCTGTTTGGTATAAACACAAATTTCAAAAGGGGACTCTACAAAGTCATTCTGTTCCAAAAACTTGTGCAACATCTGGTTCCAATTCCTGCTAGACTGCTTCAAACCATACAAAGATTTGTTCAATCTGTACACCAGTTTCTGTCCACTTTCAGTCTTAGCTTTAAAACCTTCAGGCTCTTCCATGTAGATTTCACAATCAATGGGAGCATTTAAATATGCTGTTTTCACATCCATCTGATGCAAATTTAGATCATGCTGTGCAGCAAGTTGCATGAGAACACGGACAGAAGTCAAATTTGCAGTAGGTGCAAAAGTTTCATGGTAATCTAGTCCTCTTTGGCTATACCCTTTTGCCACATAGCGAGCCTTGTAGGATTTGGAAACATTTGCACTTTCTTTGATTGTATACACCCATTTCCACCCACTGCTTGCCTACCCTCAGGAAGAGTGGTCAGAGTGTAAGAACTGTTTTCTTTCAGGGAGTTGATTTCGTCATTCATCGCTTCTTTCCAACAATCTGATTCAGACGACTCAATGGCTTCTTTGTACGTCTTAGGAAAACCAGAAAATTTGTAACAGAAATCAACATTCGTCATAATTTTATCTTCTTCAAATTTTGTTTCATAGTCAGAAAGATATGAAGGGGGTTTTCTCTCTCTTTTGGGGTATCTCGTTTTGCTCACCAGAGGGTACATTTTCTCGTGGTTTACATTCTGATCGCTCTTCAGGAATCTTTTCAACAACAGGACGTTTTACTAAAACATCATTATCTGAAAAGTCATCGGTCTGAGTTTCCCTTTCAACACAATCATGCATTTTCCTTGAGACAAAATGTACCACTCTACATCTCATAACCTTGCTAGTGTCAGAGAAGTACACCAAGTATGCAGGACTGCATCTGTCATAGCCCACAAAAGTTCCCTTTTTGCATCTCTCATCCAGTTTCTGCTTCTGCTGAGAGTACACATAACAGTCGCAACCAAAAACTCGCATATTGGAAATATTTGGTCTGCGGCCTGTCAGTGCCTGGACAGGTGTTTGTTTTACCCTAGCACTGAAGCATCTGTTGTGATTGTATACAGCTGTGTGTACTGCATACGTCCGCAACTCTTTTGATGTTGCTGGTAGCATGTCTGGATGTCCTTTGTGCACTCTTCAGAAGACAATCACCAGATTGGACTCTTGAGCGTTCAGTCTCTTCAAAACGTCTCAGGGCGATTTTGAAGTCAGTGATCTTTTGCTTCTCGCTCTGAGTAATCACAGCAACAAATGACTGGAAAGTGTCCGGTAGACCTTTCAAAATCATTGCTATCAGGAGGCTGTCTGACACAGTTTCACCAGCATTTTTGAGTGCTGCTGTTGCTGTCTGTGCTCTAATAACATAGTCTGTAACACTTTCTTCGTTCTTCTTCACGAGTGAAGTCAGCTCCGTGTACAAGCTGATAACTCTTGGCGTGCTTGGGCTTGCATAGTGTTGATGTAAAATCTTGAGAGCGGCTCTTCCATCATCTACAGCATCTCGCATGACCAAAGACAAACTTTTATCGTCCAAAAACTAGATAAGTTCAGTGTATGCTTCTTCGTTTTTTGCTTGGTCAACATCAACGTCGTCACCTGCCAAAATAACGTCTTTCAATTTCTGCAGTCTCATGTACTCAAGAAACTTCACTTCTCATTGCTCATAACTGTTCTCATCCCCATCGAACAAAAGTCTATTGTACCTCGTACTGGGCCCATATCCTGTTGAGTGAACACTGTGACTTGACATGATGGAGGCAAAAGAAAAGGTGAACAGCTGAACACAAGCAAAGACACACTCGCACAGAGCAGCAGACGAACACGACCGTTACTGTTCATGCGGAAAGCGAGAGTGATCTCCCCTGCTTTAATAAAAAATTCATGAGGAAATATCAGTCTTTTTCTAACATGTGAATATTGTAAGATCACAATCTCAACACAATTTATGCAGAACTGTGTCAGAAATTTCCTTCATCCCTCAGAATTTTCACTGATGGATCCAAGTCTGATGAAGGTGTTGCTGCTGCCATTGTTCTTTGGTTTCCAATCGGGCATTTTCAAAACATAATCCATCTGACAGGTCTATTTTGCTGAACTGACTCCACTGGTTTTGGCACTAAAAATGATGTTCAAATCCAAGCATAAAGATTTTCTCATTTTTTATGACTCCGTTTCTGCTTTGCAGGCAATTGCTGGCCGAGACATTAGTCACCCTGAGCTTGTGAAGTTCTTCAAACTGTTTTCTACTCTTACAAATGAAGGTTATGGATTTGTTTTTTCCTGGATTCCTGGGCATGTTGGCACTGGAGGCAATGAAAAGGCTCACTGCCTGGCCAAGAGATGTCTAAACTCTGATGAGTGTTCACGCGCCGAATAGGCGTTGTTGCGCGAGCTCCTGTTTGTTTTTGTTAATTGAGTGATTAACCCGTGGTTGATTGACTTAAATCCGTGATAGTGTTGCTCGTAAGAATGTGGCCGTCCCGTTGGTACCATTTTTGTCTGGGTTTGTCCCTGCACGTCCGAGTCGTGGGAGTTGTTCTCTTTCTGCAAGTCTTGACTCTGCTATCAAGTGTTACGCTTTTTGCCCCCGCCATTATTTGAAAGCTGCGTGTGCTGCTGTGAAAACTGCCGACAACCTTCCCACGTAGGCCGATGTGAACGGGCCGTTCTGTGCCACGAAAGTGAAACTGAAGTGTGCTGTGCACGGGATTGTTGTGATCCTGTAATTCGACCGCGCTACTCGATGCATGAACTTTTGTCTGTGAACACTACCACCACTCTTCCCCTCTTCCCCCAAGTGATCGCGCGTGTGAAGGAACTTGGCATTGCCAGCAACCTGCGGAAGAAGCCACGCCGATCCAAGAGAGGAGGACGAAAGAGACAATTTGGCGATTCCAATCCTCTCTCCTTCTCCCCTGGTCAACCTGGCGACTTGGGTCCTGTCTCTACCCCCTGTCAACCTAATGGCTCTGGTCCTCTCTCCTCCCTGGTCAACCTGGCGACTTGGGTCTTGTCTCCACCTCTTGTCAACCTAATGGCTCTGGTCCTCTCTCCTTCTCCCCTGGTCAATCTGTCGACTTGGGTCCTGTCTCCACCTCTTGTCAACCTGGTGGCTCTGGTTCTTTCCCTGCCTCCCCTTGTCAATCTGTCGACTTGGGTCCTGTCACTGCCTCCTGTCAACCCAGTGACTCTGGTCTTCTCTCTGCCTCTCCCGGTCAACATGGCGATCTGGGTCTTCAGTCTTCTTCTACTGTTCGTCCTGCTGGTGACTGCATCCCTGCCTTCGTCCCTCCGTCTCCGTTCCAGCCTTCACCCGTCCGGCCCATCCGGCTTTCTTCTTCGACGGACAGCTGTATTATTGTGAATAAGAAGCCAATGCAAGTGGTGATGGGTGTGCTTAATGCTCGCTCAGTGGTGAACAAAGCGTTGGAAATCTGTGACCTGGTCGTTGAGAGTGATCTGGATGTTCTTGTGTGTGTGAATCCTGGTTGCGTGAGTGTGGTGATGAAGTTACAATCAGTGAAATGACACCTCCTGAATATGCCTGTGTCCACAGTCCGCGTACGAGTGGCAGAGGTGGTGGTGTAGCCATCCTGTACCGTAATTACTTAACGATTCGTGAGTGTAAGCGACGTTCTTTTATTACCTTTGATAACATTGAGGTGTGTATTTCGAGGGGCAAGAAGTCAGTACGACTTGTTTGTATTTACCGCCCTCCCTCCTCTAGTAAAAATGGCTGTACTGTATCTGACTTTCTCACGGAGTTTGAGACCTTCTTGACTTGTTGCTGGTCTACCTGCAGAGAATGCTGTGATTGTCGGTGACTTGAATTTCCATCTAGATAAGCCTGATAACAGTGACACAAAACGTTTTGTGGATTTGTTTACATCTCTTGGGTTCATCCAACTTGTTAATGTACCCACCCATACTAAGAGCCATACCTTGGATGTTGTCATGGTTAGAAATGATAGCTTTGTAACTTCCATTGTTGTCGAAGATGTCCATTTGTCTGATCATTTTCTCCTTAAACTGGAAACAAATTTTTCGAGACCAAGAGTCCCACGCCAAACTATTCACTGTAGAAATGTTAAGGGCATTGATAGAACACTGTTTAGAGATGATTTGTCTCATTCCCTCCTTCTTTCTGACACTCATCATAATGTTGATGAGCTAGTACATAGCTACAGCACAGTTCTGTCTAATCTGTTAGACAAACATGCTCCAGAGAAAGAAAAGACTGTCCCGCATCGTCCCTCATCCCCTTGGTTGAATGATGTGATTCTTTCAGCTAAGCAGGCTAAACGTAGGGCTGAACGAAAGATGCGCAAAACAGGACTAGTGATTCATAGAGATATCTATAAACAGACAAGGAATGCGCTTACTCAAGAAATCAAAAACGCTAAAGCAGCTCATTTTCACAACCAGCTCGGTAACGCATCATCTGACCCAAGGAAAATGTTTCAAGTATTAAATTCTGTTTTAAATAATACTGATAAGTCGACCACTTTTCCTGATCTACCTTCTGAAGAAGCTGCAAACGCATTCTCTCAGTTCTTTTTTGACAAGATTCAGAAAATCATGCAGACTTTCCCACAAGTTCATCACAATCTAACTGCTGCATCCTCTGCTTGTGGTCCTGATGCAATGTCTGATTTTGAGCCCATCTCACTTGAAACCATCCAGAAACTGTTGTGTAAGTCCAAACCAACCACTGCAGCTGTAGATCCAATTCTGACAACACTCCTTCTAGAATTTTCGGACATTCTGCTTCCTGTAATTCAGGAAATCATAAATCTCAGCCTTCAGTCGGGAACCGTACCCACACCTCTTAAGCAAGCTATTGTCAAACCACTACTCAAAAAGCCTGGTTTAGACCCTGAGATCCTAAATAATTACCGTCCAGTTTCGAACTTGCCATTTCTTTCAAAACTTATAGAGAGAGCCGTTGTGGATCAGTTGACAGCACATCTTGTCTCACACAATCTCGAAGTGAAGTTCCAGTCAGCGTACAAATGTGGACATAGTACTGAAACTGCACTTCTCCGCATATTAAATGACCTCCTTTCTTTTCTTGACCACGGTGACAATGCCATTCTTGTTCTGCTAGACTTGAGCGCTGCTTTTGATACCATGGATCACACCCTTCTCTTGCAGCGTCTTCACACTGAAATCGGCCTGAACAAAACTGTCTTGTTATGGTTCACTTCATATCTTTCTGAGAGATCTCAAAAAGTTCTTGTCCGGTCTTCATATTAAAAAAAAACACCTTCTTACAGGCGTTCTGCAAGGATCGGTCCTCGGACCTCTTCTCTTCTCTCTATACACAAGACCCCTAGCTTCTCTGATTGAACAGATCAGTGTTGACTTTCATTTCTTTGCGGATGATTCCCAACTCTATTCCCGCCTTCCCTCCGACAATACTCTCGCTCTTGAATCAAAGAAAAATGTTGAATTGTGCTGTCTGGAAATAAAACATTGGATGTCTGCAAACCGGTTGAAGTTGAATGAAGAGAAAACTGAAGTTCTGCTGGTCGGAACTGCTCCTAAAAGAGAAATTGTCCCTTTTTCTTCACTTTCGGTCTGTAGCGCAGACATCCCTTTCTCGAAGAAAGTAAAAACACTAGGAGTGTTTCTGGATGCTAATCTCTCGATGCGTGATCAGATCAATTCAATCATCAGAACTTGCTACTGCCATATCCGATCTCTTGGTAAAGCCCGCCAGTACTTGACTATTCAAGCTGCTAAGACTGTTGCTGTCACACTAGTACTCTCAAAATTAGACTACTGTAATAGTCTACTTGCTGGTCTCCCTCAGGTGAAAATACAGCGTCTGCAGGCTGTACAAAACGCAGCTGCCAGAGTAATCTCTAAATGCAGGAAGACTGAACACATAACTCCCATCTTACGGAATTTGCACTGGCTCCCAGTTCAACAACGCATCAATCACAAACTACTAACTATCACCTACCGTGCACTCAACTCTAGTAGTCCTTCTTATCTTAAATATCTTCTTTCTGAATATAAACCTGTTCGCAGTCTGAGATCTGCTTCCAAGTCTCTTCTTCATGTTCCTGGGACAAGGGATGTTAAAACCAAAAGATATGGTCAGCGAGAATTTAAATACCTTGCCCCTACCAAGTGGAACATGCTTCCCATGAGCATCAGGGAGAAAAAGACTCATTCATCCTTTAAATCTAGTCTCAAGACACACTTTTTTTAATGTTGTATGGGATTGCTTATTTGAATGTGAATACCTTGAATGCCTTTATGAATGTTGGTGCAAAGGCTGTGTGGATTTGTTTTTGTGTCCCCCCCTCCCCCCCCACCGTGTGCCGCGAGCATGCTTTTATAGCATGGAGATTTTTGTTGCGCGATATAAATTTTCATTTCATTTCATTTCATTCCTTGGGCATGTTGGCACTGGAGGCAATGAAAAGGCTCACTGCCTGGCCAAGAGATGTCTAAACTCTTCATTCCTTGGGCATGTTGGCACTGGAGGCAATGAAAAGGCTCACTGCCTGGCCAAGAGAGTATTATCCTTGGATGTTGGGATGGAGCAATAAAACTCTGCTCCAAATTATCTCATTCCTTGGGCATGTTGGCACTGGAGGCAATGAAAAGGCTCACTGCCTGGCCAAGAGATGTCTAAACTCTTCATTCCTTGGGCATGTTGGCACTGGAGGCAATGAAAGGTCAGCTGGCAAGGATTTAACTTTCATTCTTGGCTTTGCATGAGCAAAGGCAGCTGCAGAATGTCTAAACTCTTCATTCCTTGGGCATGTTGGCACTGGAGGCAATGAAAAGGCTCACTGCCTGGCCAAGAGATGTCTAAACTCTTCATTCCTTACACAGATGTAAAATCGAAAGTACACAGTTACATGAGAAATCTGTGGCAGGAGGATTGGAATGAACAGACAGATAACAAACTTTTCCAAATCGGCCCTAACCTGAGAGAAATTCTCCCATCTGCTGCAGGGAGCCATAAGAAAAAGTGTTATGGAGGTTACTTAGGGGTCACACATCCTACACTCATTTGTACCTTTTAAAAAATGAAGAAGCACTGTGGTTGTATACCATGTGATGAGCCGTTGAGCATCAGACACCTCCTTCTTGAATGCTGGGACTTGTACGGTGTGAGACAAAAGCACTCCATGGCGGACTCCTTAAAGAACCTCTTCCCTCCTGATGCAATTTTCTAGTTTTTACAAGAGATGAATAGATTTCACTTGATATGATTTTACGTCTGTTTTCCTTTAATTGCATTTTAGACTTCCAAGATTAACGGTGAGCATGGTTTTTAATTGTTGTCTTTTATCTTAACCGGGTTGTCATTTTTGATGTGGTGTTAGCCCTGATATGGTTCTATAGTCGGCTGGGCTATAAGCAGTATGAACTTGAACACTTGCAGGGCAGCTGTTGGCATTGAGAATCTGGCCGACAGCATCTTCAAATGATACTGTTGATACAAGGAAAAACAGAACAAACGAATATGCATGCACAAAGGATGATTTCTGTGGGGTTTTATAAGCAAAACTTGGCTACTTTGCTGACGTTGCAGATGATGTCATGACCAGAGGCTGACTTTCTAGTCAGAAACGAAGTAACAGTCTGTACGTACCAGTTTGCCTGTCAACTAAATTGATGACTTTTGAGTTAGTGTCTCATATTTAGATAGCATCTGTGTAAGGCAAGCTCCATACATAACACCCTTGGTTACCTGGGCAGGGAGGGACTGGATGGGTGTAGGAGTACAAGCTGCACATAAAGAAGCAATAATTTCTTTCTGTTCAACTTGTTTTGTAGAGCTTTTGTAAAAACAGACATATGTCAGATTGGATTTATTTCTTTTACAGTGAATGCAAATATAAGCATTGAAATTGAAAAACAACCAGCGCTCAGCTAACACACTTTACAGAACAACTGATTTTTTTATGTTGCAGTTTGTTTAACCCTTACAGTGCCAGATGATGTAATTAAAGTGTGCATCACCATTGCCAGGGCGCATTTTGCGAATTAGGGTAATAATTCATAAAAAATTCCTGAAGCTAAAGGAGACAAAATAGACAATAACATGTTGAATAAAGTTTGTATCAAAATGATTTCTCTTCAAAATGACACTCACAGAAAGATAAAAAATGAACATTGGAATTTTTGGTGAAATATTTTATTTGTACTCACCAAATTTGCAGAAATTTTGCACTAAGTGGCATGATACATTCCAAAGTGAAACAAAAAGCAATCCTAAATCCATGTTATTTTGAAGGCACACCAATTCAAAGAGAAGAGTTCCCATCACTGAAGAAATGAAGAAATAAAAAAAAGGCACAAAAAAGAATTATTTATAGGTTATGGATGTCCGACACAACTACTGTCAGTGTCTCCACAAACTAATCTTCAAGCCAGTATTTGAGTTTTGTGTGGTACTCCATGAAACAAGGAGAAGCACCTTCATGTCCCCTTTTTTGGTGACCTCAAGGTCAGTCATCTCTTTCACCAGTCTGTTGGCTTTGATGGTACCACAACAGCTGGTGTTCTGCCTGAAGAGGTATCTGAAATCATACATACAGATATACACAGCAATAAGTAATATGTGACAAAATATATAACTGCACCATAAGCAGGATGAACAAGCAAAATAAGTCACACACACAAAACACACACACACACACACACACACACACACACACACACACACACACACACACACACACACACACACACACACACACACCACCACCACCACCACCACCACCACACCCCACCACCACTATCACCACACACACACACACACACACACACACACACACACACACACACACACACACACACACCACACACACACACACCACACAGAGTTGGTAACAGTCTGTCCACTGTCTCAGTGAGCTATGTTTAGAAATTCCCCCTCCCCCTCCTTCTGAGTGGCAGCTGTGATCATCTGCTGTACGTATCTATTCGTCTTAGTCACAAGCCCCTGAAGGAGATCTTGTGTGAGAAACAACTTGAAATAATTTACAGCTCCAAAGCCCTCAGTTGATACTTTGATGCCTGCATCCCCTGTAAACTCACACTACACAGGTCTTGTGTTTGTCCCATCGACGAACTGACCGTCGAAACGTGCAGTTCCAGTCACTGTTCATCCTCTTCTCGCACCCTGGACCCGCCCCCTCTCCTGCCCCACCCCCCTTCCTGCTGTCCCTCTTCTTCGTCCTGCACCCCTGCTTCTCGAAGCTCTACGCCTTTTCCTGCTTAGTACTTGCACCCTCCCACCCTCCCCATCACTATCGCTTTCAGTCTCAGCACCACTCACCTCTGTCTCCGCCGTGAAAGCAGGATCAACAGTCGAGTCGTGACTGACGTCGAAGTCGGTCAAGGCACGCGTTGCACTTGTTCTGGCCACATCATTGCCATGAACATCACTGTCCTTGCTAAAATCATCCAAAGAATCAACTGATTCTATGTCAGAATCATTTTGGAACACAAGTTAAACGGCAAAGGAAAGTGGAATGGAAGCGCATCGTCTGCTTGAAGTGCTCGGCTCGGCGCTGTCGGCCATTTTCGCTGTCGGAGTGTTTACGTAAACGGGGTCCCCTACTAATTGCTTTGTTTGCAAAGTTTGGGAAGAACGTCACAGAAACTGCGTAGTATCTCATTATCGGGGAAGGATTGTAGATTGTGTATCTGTGTTCTGCGTCACTTCTGCTTGCCGTAATTCCCATGAAAAATGCTAAAAATAAACTCAGAATATTCGGTCGCTGGCAAAGAGGATGACACGGAGAGCCGACCGAATATTCGGTCGCCGGCACTGAATGGGTTAATGGTAGATCAAACTTTTAAAGATTTATCATTGACTAAGATTACACTTTTGAAAACTTTGGCTACATGTCAGACATTTCATGAAATTTTAACCACTGATCATTATTTTGTCATTCAAGATATATGTCATTGTGGCAATATTGTCATTAAGCATTAGTAATTAATACATATATTACACCCAGCATCTGTAACAATAACATATGCATATCATGATATTGGCAAATGAATTACTCTGAGCACCGGTTTATGATATAACATTTTACAACAGTGTTCGTCGTTAACGTATTCAGTAGTATGATTTAAACATCCATTAGGGGATAAAGTATTTTTCTGTTTTGATTTGAGTGACCTAATACCACAAGTTCCGGCTGCTTTAGAGTGAACTCAGTGAGACTGTATTTCAAAATTTCCTTTTGCAGGAGTCAAGCAAACAAGACAGTGCCAAAGTGGAGAACAAAAACTGCCCTCCATCTGGACACCAGCAAGTGGAGTGTTCACAGATGGCAGTATGGGGACCAGAATTCAACAAGAAACCCATCAAAAGCACTGGCAGTGACAGAAAACTGGGGGGAAGCACTCTACTCATCAAACTTGGAGATAAACTCTTTGCCAAATGCAGCACAGCATCTACATTGGTACCAAAGAAGGTAAAAGGGGGAGGGAGACAAGAATGAGATATAATAATAATAATAATAATAATTACAATATTTATATAGCGCAAAATCTTGATAAAATCAAATCTAAGCACTGAAGCAGACACGCACGCACGCACGCATGCACGCACGCACATGCACGCACACGCACACGCACCACGCACACGCACACGCACACGCACACGCACACGCACACACACACCACACACACACACACACACACACACACACACACACACATACGCATGGCTATAAATGGGGAGAAAGAATAAAAGCAATAAAAGCAAGAATAAAAGCAATGGAAAATTATAGAGAGCATAGCATATACAATTATATATTATAACCATGTGATTCCCCTCCGAGCGGAGACAGGCTGCAGAGGGGGGGGGGGGGGGGGGGGGGTTGAGTGAGGTTAGGATTTTATGCGGAGGAGAAAAGGTGAGTTTTGAGAGCGGACTTGAAGGAGACAAAAGTAGGTTGCTGACGGACTGAGAGAGGAAGTTTGTTCCAGGAGAGTGGACCAGAAACAGAGAAGGCTCGTGGACCATATATATATAGAGAGAGATATTCAGTGTTTGTTTGCTTTGGTGTGTGTGTGTGTGTGTGTGTGTGTGTGTGTGTGCGTGCGTGCGTGCGTGCGTGCGTGCGTGCGTGCGGCGTGCGTGCGTGTGTGTGTGTGCTGCGTGCGCATGCATGCTCGTGTGGTTAAACATTCCTAGCTTGGAAAGCTGAGTTGGTGAAAAGTGGCTTTGATCTGCTGGGAGGGTGGCCGAGAAGTTGCCAGACCCAACATAATTTTCACTTAGCATGATCCTTGAAATATGTCTCTATTTCAGGGATGTCTGCTCTGTTATCATAGTCTGCCGAGCAAGCCAAATATTTACTGCCATTGGATATAAGAAATACTATTTCTTTTAATCTATTTCAGAAACTGATATTTTGATGTGTGAAATATTTTGACCTCTGAAGTTTAATACCAATACCTGTTGTCATTTTTTTCAGAAATCATTTCTGGCAACAAGAGCAAAGAGTATGGAGACACCAGAACAGCATGTTGAAGTTGGTACCCCTTATTCACTTTCAAGCTCACACCCACAGGGAACAGATGCAAGCATAGGTAGTTCTGCTGTATCAGAAGATGATGAATTCAGAGTGACTGGGGAGATGTTTGAAAAGGCCATCCGACTGTCTACTGGCAAAAGACATGGCAGTTTGGATGATGTGAATGTGCCAAAGAAATTTCAACCAGGCAAGCAACGGAGACAGTTTTTACTAGACAGGAGTCAAGATCAAGAAGACAGCAGAAGTTCAGGGCTGGATGGTTTGAGTCAAACTCTGGATGAAAGTGTATCAGAGTTCTGCCAATTGGACAATGACCCAGCAGAATCTGATGATGTCTCTTGTGTCAGTAACAAAGGATTACAATCCCCTCTAGAAACTGGTACTACAAACAAACAAGGCTCAAATAAAGCAGTATCATCACCAGTACTTGAAACCACAGCTTATGTTTCTGATCTGACATCATCTTGCTATTCTCTTAACAATCTAGAAAGTAGAATAAACAGAACATCCACAAAAACACAGCAGGTCCTGAAAACCAAGGATACAGAGATGGACCTTTTCTCCAACACTTTTGAAGGAAGTAAACTTCAGATCAGGAAGATAAAGGGGAAAAGATCAAAAGCTACTGCTCAAACACCTCTCCCATGCAGGTCTTCATCTGTTGATTGTGAAAAGATAGAAGGGAACAGTGAACAGGAATCATCCAGTATTTATACTTTTTCGGATGATAAAGTTGACAGACATATTTCTGAGGACAGCTTTGTTTCCAAAAAAGTGGTACAACCTCCTTTATCTGCTGAGGAGGTTGATGGTGAAGGAGGAAGCATGAAAAGGAAAAGAGGAAGGAAAGCCATAGCTCCCACTAGAGGAAGGAAACGTGCCAAAAAAGATGATGACGCAGATCATATGGTATGTTCAATAAGCCTGTGATTATTTTCGAAAATGGGCGAAACGATGGAAACAAATTTAGCTTTTGTATCCTTTTCTACTTTTTATGTGTATATTAACATTGTGTGTGCATGCAGGGTATTTTTGTGTTTTTATACACTGTTGAACACTGCCTTGCAGGATATTTAACTCGCTCAGGACAGAGTTTTTCCCCTAGCTTTTCCCCACAGACGGCCCATTTTGAAGGGTTAGGTAAAAAATCACAAAAAATACGAAACAAAAGGGAACAGAATGAAATTTCAGATCAGAATATTTACATGCTGGATTAGTTCATTCCAAAATATTGAAGTTCTTCCTTGAATATTTCTTCTTCATGTGCCATGTTGAAAATACCCCAAATTTTGTGATCAGGATCACCATACAGTCACACACTTTGATCAGCTCCATGAATACACAGTTGAAGATGAGAAGGTCTTTGTATGCACAAAATAACATGAATAAAGTAGACTTTGCTCAGGGTAAAAAAAAATTATTAGTGACATTATTTAGATAAATGTTACAAATTGTTACACAGGGGAATTTGGAAAAAAAAAGGAGCACACCAGATGCTTCAGTCCCTATGCATTGTTTTCCTAATAATCAGTGTAGTTCTGCACTGAGTGATACAGTTGAAGCAGGTGATGGTCTTGTTGGGCTGACATAGTTTGTCACAGAGGGCAACCCCACACTTTTTACACCAGTTGGAGGTTTGACGCAGTTGAACCACATGCTTCCAGCACTACACACATGGCACTTCCTATATGCCGCTAGGGATGGGTGGCAGAGGGCAGGAGAAGTGCTCATTTTGCTTGCCATTCAGTTCTCTTATGCATATCTGTTTATGACAATAGAATTTAGAAAGTCTTCTGTCACAAACTGATTGAAGAAATCAATGGGGGTGTGGCGCTCAGCTGGGACACAAGAGCCAGAGAACGGAGGCAAAGTAGGGAAAAAACTAAAATCTTCGTGCCAGTCACACATAAGAAAGTCAATGAAATCTTCATCAGGCATGTGGCTCACTGTACTTGGCCCACTGACTGCTCTCCTCACGTGACGTGTACGCCCACCTCCCTCTCCCACTTCACTGTCGTCTGAAACTGGATCACTGTCAGAACCTTCTTGCTGGCAGCTTTCATCACTTGAAACACTTACACCATCATCTTCATCATACTTGTG
This sequence comes from Monoplex corrugatus, assembly GCA_030674185.1. NCBI lineage: Eukaryota > Metazoa > Mollusca > Gastropoda > Littorinimorpha > Ranellidae > Monoplex > Monoplex corrugatus. The sequence continues at coordinate 78,006,125 of JAPXFY010000014.1, forward strand.
GATGTCGGATCCTTCAGTCTGAAGCACTTCAATCACTTCAGCAGCAGTAAAACGCCGCTGTCGCGATCTACTTTACTCCAAAACTCGTACTCGCCTGCGACACCATTTTCGACACGAATGCAGATTAGCAAGTCAAGTGGGGTGCTGAAGTCAGTCGTTTTCCGACGAGTGTATTGCTACAGAATCTCTCGAAGTAACTTTCCACTTGACCCTTGACATGTTTGCAGTGACCAGTGTAGTTTCGGTTGGCATGCCACGTCAAGAGGGAAACGTCGAAAAATTTTTAATTATCGAAACCGCTATCGCGTTTTGTTGTACAAAACTGTGCCTTACGTCACTAACGCTATAGCGTTCCATCGTACGGAGAGAGTTAATGTGCACATTTAATGTTCTACATACTTATACACAGTAAAGTTTCAGGCATAATTGTACATATAGTGATCTGGGGAATCAGAAAAATGTCCATTTATTACCCACCAGGCACTATCCCAGCTGGATTAAACTCAAACCGGCAGGAAGTCTGATGTCTTGACTGCTTCGGCTGTTGTACACTTCAGTTTTAGAATGAAGATTGTTTCGTGACTTTGCATTAAAATGAAATCTCTTACTTGCAAGATGTACTACCAGCTCTCCACAAAGTATCAGCCATGATGCTTTACTCAGGTGGAGTGTGTAGTCTTTTGCATCCAGAAGTAGGGTTTATGTTCTGTATCTTGTGATGCAAGTATTGCTCAGTACATGGCTGAAAATTCATAGTAGCCTTAACTAGTAGACTTTGCAGTTGACAAGTTTCTACACCAACAGAAACAGTTGTAATACAGTTATTGCTGGTAGTAAATCATGTTTATACTAAATTGAACAGTTATGGCAAATAGACCTAGATGCACCTTGATGTAGTTATGAAGACTGAGGTCAAAGTGTTTAAGGATAAGGCAAACAGCATCAAGAGAAAAGAATAGAAAAAAAAAAAAGAAAACGGATTCAGTCCAACAGTCCAGTGTCTCCAGTAAAGTGAAGTGAAGTGAAATGTAAAATGCCAAACAGTAATTTGAACAATAAAGTAACAACCTTCTCAGAACACAAAAATACAACTCAATCCGAAAACAAACTACACCCCACTCCCACCGCGAAAAAAGTCAACAAAAGCAATTATAGTAAGCTCAAATATAAGGATGTAAAGCAGTTTGGTATCTCTTTGTTGTTTCTTGTCATTCAGGAATGAGCTAATTTTCCACTTTTGAATTTTAGGAGTCCCATAATCATAATGGCTGTTGGAGAGAGTGTTCTCAGGGCACAAGCAAAGTGTGGCTGCCACTATTCAGGCAGAAGCTACAGCGTCTGGCCTCATGGTTCCTGGACCATCCACTGCCCCTCCAATGCAGTCATTGCTTACACATCTGAATGGGAAGACAAATGAACATTTCTCTTGCCGTCTTTCTTTGTTCCACATGGGAAGAAAGCCTTTTGAAAATGACATGTATGCGCAACACAAATAGGCAATACCGTAATGTCAGGATAAGGAAGACCTCAAACTTGTGTAAAAATGTGGTAAGTCTTTGTGTGACAAACCTTTGCCGACCTCAAGAGATATCACGGTTCAAGTTATCACTCAGTTCAAAACTATGTTGATTATCAGTTCAGAAAACTAATGATCTGACTTTTGCTGTTGTTATGTTTGATTACCTTGACTTTCTATGAATGATAATACAGAGCACTCTATCAGATATAAATAAAAGTGGCTGCTGGCATTCATGCAAATAGGAATGAGAACACACAAAAATAGAATTAGAATGCACACTTGATATTACAAAACAAGATGGGTGTAAATTTTTGGCCAACTGGCCTTTGTCAAATGTATACAAAAGACAACGAAGATTAATTGCAAAATACTTTGTAGAAGGAACAGTAGATGATTTCCTTTCTTTAATATGTTTGATTATCTACCTTTCTATGTGTACATATCATATGCCTTTTGTGTGCATTATATCCAAATATGACCTCCCACCACCAATTCAGTTTTAACCCGCAATCAGTCGAACAGCGCTAGGAGCTGAAAAGGTGACTGAGGGTCTATCTGGGGTGTTTTGACTTTTTCTCAAAATTGATTTCTGTGGACTATAATCTATCCCCCACAGAAATATTTTTCTTGAAAAAATATTATTAGTCAATTTAAAATGGTATTTTAATGCACTGATCGCAGCAGAAAGAATGCATTTTCCTACCAAAAGTACCTCTTTTTATCTCTTATTATGAACCGTAACCTGTACAGTACCCCCACATATAATATACTGACAAAAAGCTCTTTGGTACATCTTCCAGATAATGACAGCTAAAATAAGAAACAAATCATGTCAAAGCCACCAAATAAAAGAATTTAAGGAAAATGTGTGGGAGAGTACATAAAAACTTTCGACGCCATTTTCTCAAAATGGCCATCATACAACTTAGTGACTTTAAACATACATAACTTCTACCTACATTTTTTTTTTTTGAGTACAAGCTTTATTCAAGTACCAAAATAAGCAGCAGAATGTACACTTTTTCCAGTGAGATGTATATCTCAAAATACCCAAAATGCCAGTTAAGACTGATTTCGTGCTGACAGGTCACAAATTGAAGTTCAGACTTCTGTTATTTTGTGCAGTTACAAACATTTCCCAGCCTCCCCTAAATAGGATTCCACCATTTGGAAATTCTGTTCTAGAAATTTCCTCGTTTTCTTTCACATTTCTTCCTATCATTTTCTGCCTTGCTGGTCCATAAACCAGTATGTGTTCTGTAAAGCCTTTCATACTTTTTTTTAGGATTGTTAATTGGGTACATATATTAAGTGCATTTTTTTGGCTCTAAGGAAATCGTGTAGAAGCAATTTTTAGGTAATTTAGGCCGGTTTTTATGTATGTTTTAGTTTCCTCAGTTATGTTGATATTTGAATTTCAGATAGGTTATTTTTAATCCTCTGGTGATAAATTGGATGGAGTAGTCAACACCAAGGGTAATGCCTTTAGATTATGTGTGTGAATGCATTGATACATATACTTAATTTTCTTTTCCAGGTTTTTTTTCCCCTCTCCAGTGAGGTATGATGTACTTGTTGAGATGGTTATATCCCTGATATGGCTCTGCACAGTAGGCTGGGCTTTGAACAACAATAACTGTAACAGGAATCTTTCCCAGACTACTGTGGTTTTTGAACTTGCTCAGGAAAAGTAAATGTGCTGTACTTCAGTACTAAACATGGATAATTTTTACTTGTCTCCAGAGTATATAATTTTCATTATTGTATTTTCATATTATGTCACAAACTAGTCCAGGGTGTTAGTTGATAAGTTTTTACAAATTCAGTACCTAACTTTTAGTTATTGCTTTTTGTGTGATTTTATTACTGATCCATACAAACACTACATACTGATGGTGACTTCCTCTGTTAGTGTGTTTGATTATGTGAACTTTTTATGAATATATGCACACAGTATGCTGTTTTTTTGTGTATGTACTGTATCCAAATTGAAGTTCAGACATTTCGTTGTCTCAGTTTTCTATGGTTCTTGGACTTGGTCAGAAAAAGTTAGCGTGCTTGTTTTGGAACTGAAAATATGTACCGTTTTTGTGTATGCCCAGAGCACATAGTTTTCAGTAGTAGTTTCATACTTCATCACAAACTTGTCTAATGTGTTATTGATCAGTTTTGAAAATTTTATCACTTTGAATTACTGATCATGTTGTTTTATTATTAACCATCCAAACGCTCAACATGTGGTGAAAAGTAGGGCAGAAAACTGTCAGCACTAAGTGAATTAGTTGTTTTCACTCATAAACTATAGGGTTTATTTATTGTTGTTTCTTTTTCTTCCTCACTGGTATTATCATCATCTTCTTCGTATATATTTTTGATATACAAAAATAAGACATTGATGAGTGTGGTAGTAAAGTGGGTAAATGTTGAACTTCCAGTTGGAAGGGCCATGGTTTACTTTATTTTAAGACGTCCTCCTGATGAATAAAGGGTGGGTCCCAACATGTGTGCAGACCTGCCAATGTCTAAACCCTCTTTGTGTGTATATGCATGGAGAATATTGAATATGCACATTGAAGATCCTTTAAGTCATAACAGTGGCTGGCTTATGGAAACATGAGAACACCCAGCAATGCATTCCCACCAAAGATGGAGGCTGTGCAACAACATGATTAAATATGGTTAGTTCATGTAACAGCTTATTGTTTCTTTTTACAGGTATGTTTTCAATCCACTGATTTCAATTTAAATTTCTGTTCTAGCTGGATGATGATGTTGATGATGACTTACCTTCACACCAGCCAGATTTATCCAAGAAATCTGCAAAGAAACAGACAATTTCAGGGTAACTTTTTGTTAAGTACAATGTATAATGTTTTTATTTTTAGTGTGCATAACCTTAGTGTTTGATACAAGAAAGTTTTTGTATTTATTTTCAGTGTGCACAACCTTACTGTTTGATACAAGAAAGTTTTTGTATTTATTTTTAGTGTGCACAACCTTAGTGTTTGATACAAGAGTTTTTCAATATTGATACAAGAAAGTTTTTCAGTATGATATTTAAAAAAAAAGGAAGAGGTTTTATTCAGTTTGAAAATTTAATGTGAAGCACGCACTAGAAACAAGAGTTTGTGCTGATATTTTGCCATTTTTATCGAAATCATTGTCTGAATTGAATCTGCCAGTATTTCTGCAACAGGTTCATCATATCTAAACTGACACTTTGTTGACGCGAGAAAATATCATGAACTTTGTGCAGCAGAGATTTACAGAACACTTATTATGGCCACCAAATGTTTTTGAACACAAAAAACCTCTGTGTTGCATACCAACAAGAAGAAAAAATAACTCTTGTTTATGGTGGTGCTTATTATTTGCATCTGATGCAAAGCAGGAATTTATTGACAGCAGATCAACAGTAGGGGTCAGTGACAAGCGGGTTCCTCAGCTGCACTACATTATAGGCTCCTTGCTGATCAGCATGTTCAGCAGACACAGTCAAGAGGTTAAAACTGATGTAAACAAGAAGATTGCAAAACACAACTCAGAAGCGAAAAAAACATTGTCAGGGCTTTATGTGACAGTTTCCTCAGTGGAGAATATGGGTATAGCGTCCCAATACATGAACTTTTGAAAACATGTTTTTCTTCCGGAAAATGCCCTATGAGACTACAGAAAAGTTTGGGGATAAAATGCAACCAGCAACTCCAGAGGAATATCCAACAGAGTCACAATTTTAGAGTATAGACATGGCAGAAAGTCTGTTGTTTATAAACATTGGGCAGTTTACATTTTATTAAGAGAACTGGTAAAATCGACAGTACTTGTACTTTATTAAGAAAACTTGATTAAAGCAGACATCACTTTTTGTCTTTTAAACGTTTTGAAACTTGAGACAGAATGAAAACAAATGTTGTTACATGTACTGGTGCCATGCAAGCAATGAAAAGGTATTTTAAAGTGAGACATTTATAAAATTTATGATTAAGAAATGCACAACTTAACCAGATTTGCTCTGTTGATAAAGGAACTCATGATATTTACAAAATATTTATTGAAGATAAAACTAGACCAGAGTAAAACATTTTATTAAGAAAATTAAGACAAAAGAAATATAACTTGTGGTTTCTTATAAGATTAATAAGGTGCATCTCTTGGCAACAAATATTGATTTGAATAGTTGCTAGAGAGCTGAAAATGCTTGTTCATTCTGTAGAAACAAACAGGACAGTTTGCAGCATGTTTTTGGAATGTAAAGTGGTGCAAACCTGTTGGCAATAACTCCAAAGAATATTTAATAATGTTTGACAGAATGTTATCCTATAAAATTTATTGAAACAGTTGTTTTGTTCAAATTTGACACTTTGAAGTTTTGGTTAAAAGACATGCTCCATGCAAAATTTTGTATTTTATAAATGCGAATACAAAAATAATGTGCCACAGATAAATTCATTCAGAAAATATTTGAAAACAATGTGTGACAATGAGACAGATGTAGCATTAATATGTCACATCTTTAATTTATGAAAGATGACTGATTTTCATACAAAGCTTTGTTATGAATATGTTCCTACCTGAGATGTATATCTACACACACATGTCTATTGAATGTAGTGTATATAAATGTGTGGTGTATGTATAGTTTTAGCCATCTGTTGTTGTCTAGTCCGTAACATGTAATGCAGTCGTAATATTTAGTCTGTAACAAGTAATGCAGTCATAATATGTACAAATGTTAGATGTTTAGTTATCAGTGATGATTGTTTTGTTGTCTTATTGTCATGTTGTCCATTCTGCTTCTAAAATATTTGTCTACAATTCGCTGATATAGATGTTCCACAGAGGTTGCTGTTCATTTTTGGCATTTTGATCCATACAGCTGGAATTAGCTTCCTCTGTCATTTCAACAGTGATAAACTGTTTTTCCATGCAAGCCCACCTTGAATATATACCTTTTTGTCCATCAGTGGTTTACCCTTTCTCCCCCCTCATCCCAGCCCACTGTATTGCCATTACCAGTATGCATTGGCTTTGTATCCTTAAGTTGTTTTTGCAGCTGTGAATCTGCTTCTTACTGGTTTAAATTTCATGTTGTCATCAGACATTTGCAAAACCATAACTTGCATCACTTTGGTAAGTTGGGTTCTTTGAAGTTCATTTTATCATATCTCGCCTGTCTTACCTGCCAGCATCACCGGGTTCAGTGTTGGCCACTGCATTCTTTGATACTGCTACTCTTCTCCAAACAGCTCTGTCTTGACTTTTGTGAACAACTTCTTGATGTTGGTTATGTTCTCAATGCATGAGACTGGAGAACTGCCTTTCTTTCTTTTTGCCCCTTTGTTTTTCCTTGAAAAATGGTTGTCTGTGTTCTTGCTATGTGACACATGGACAATGTATTTTAGTCTTCTCTTGTTGATGTGTGCTAGTTTTTCTGGTGGTATGAAAGTTATTCCAGAACACTTATTAGTTCTTCTGAATCTGTCCATTTGACGCGTACTAGTCTCAAAAACAAAACAAAACAAAACAAAACAAAACAAAACAAACAAAACAAAACAAAAACAAAAACAAACAAACAAAAATAACAACAAAAAACAACAACACATCTCTGTTGCCTCAATTCTTTTACAGTCAGCTTTTCTGAGCTTTTAAAAAATCTATTTCTCATGTGTGTTTCATAAAGAAGTCCTGCTTGATTTGAACTGTCATTTTCACCCATCAATTACTATGATAAAGAATTTGAAAAATAAAGGCTGACATGCAGTATTTTGATAGTCTCAGAAACAACTTTGCAGGCTTTTAGTTGTCCACAGTGAGAAAAATTATCTTTGTTCATATATAGAAATATGTATATTATAAATTTGCAAGTCATTGTAGTGAAAGTGGGTTTTTCTTTTCAGACGTCCCACCTTATCCACCACCCGTCAAACAGACAATTTTGTGAGACTTAACATGAAAGCCAAGAGGTTTGTACGCAAAGGGTCCCGAATGACAGGTGGCCAATGGAAACGGAAGCAATGGAAGCTGAAAATGGCAGCTCGTGCTAAGAGCTATGGCGACAGATGCTTCAAGTGTGGAGAGTCAGGTCATTGGGCCAACAAGTGTCCAGGTATTCAGTGCACTTCTCTTACGAAATTTTGTTATTTCTAGCAGATATTCTGTTTTACAGGAGGAGTACACAGTTTTTGAGGCAAGAGTACATAGACCATAAATTCAAGTTAAGATTTGAATTATACAGATTTTTATCATGTCTCACTAATGTTGTAGCTGGCAGTGCTCAGCTAACTTACCAACCCTGTACCAATACTAATTCACCTAGTGTCGAAATAGCAAATCTGTAGGCTCTTAAGCCATGTCCTGTAACTTCATATTTTCTGTAAGCCATGTCCTGTAACTTCATATTTTCTGGCAACCTTTTATTCCTGTACATATTTTTTTGTCACTATTATTCGTTTTTCTATTGATTGTTTCTCTGCTTGTTCTTTTTTGGTGTTGTCCTCACAGCAAGCAAAACTGAGCCAGACAAGACAAGTTTCCCTGCAACAGGTGGTCAGTGTTATCCCTCCTCACTCCTTGCCATTGCCTGCACTGGCCGATTTGAATCATATGAATGGTTTGAATGCGGTCATGGCTGGCACTGGAATTCTCTGTTTTCTCTGTTGTGCTGCTATGGCTGTTGTCAACTTTCTCTTTTCTTTGAATCATTATAACTTCAGTTTGGTACTTTGTATGGCCGTCATGTTTTGGACTTGAACTGTGCTGTGTTTGCTTCTGATCTTGTAAATATAATAGTGTGGGTTAGATATGTGTGTGTGTAAAATAGATGACAGATAAGTGTAGTTTTACAAGAAACTGAATACAGAACAACGTCAGACATATCCCATTTTGACAAACTCAAAGCTTTATGATGAATTTGCGGAGAAAGATCAAAAACAAAAAAAGAAAGAAAGAAAGAAAAAAACAACAGACAAAGCTACAAAATTGTGAAATTATGTAATTATGTGAGTGATAAGGAAAAGTTTCATGGTATCATTCTCTGTGAAGAAACTGATGGTATGTTACATTTAAGTACATTTTCTGGAAGTGCTATCAGAGGCTACTTGCATTTTATGAGGGAGCAGTTGGCCACTCCACCTAAAAAGAAAAAAATACATGTGGCATTGCGCATTTATTTCAGTTCAAAGTTGGCTGTAAATAAAGTGTAGGTACAGATTGTGAGAAACAGTGCTTTCTTATTTTTTCTAACATCATATAATGCATTGCTTGGTTTGAATAATAAACAGTACAAGACTTTAGATAAATGGTACTGTAGAAAGAGAGAAAAAAGCTCAAATGTCTGTGGATATGCGTGTTTGTACAAACTGTGCCCCGCTAGTCCAGCCACACCTGTTCTCTGCCTCTGTACCACTGATAGGGGAACGGATCATCCCTATTACAGTGGAGTACTTAATTACATCCTTGTGGGCTGCAGAGGAACCTAACCCAATTTTGGTTGAGTGATAAGTGTAGGAGCTAATCTGCTTTTACCACAGTACTAACTCTTTCCCAACAAAAAACTAACAGCCACATAATAGAATATGTGAAAGTATGTGCTTTTTTGTTGTCAGTGTGTGACTTCCACCACAGTGTCAGTTGCATAGCATGCAAAAATGGTCTACTGCATGCTGAAGCTTTTACTTATTTCTGTCGTGTTTATAGTCTATGGAATCTGTAATTCATGAGTGAAACAGCGATGCTGTGCAAAAATGAGGACTTGTGAACAATGAGTAGGAATAATACAAATCTCAACTATGGTTTGCCAGTGGTCCGAACAACAGCTGCTGAAGTTGCTGCTATTGGGTTACAGCAAGTGAGGCTGTAGCTCTTGATCGGCTGTAGTTCAGTGGAAGGCATTAAAACTAAAGAAGCCCCCTCTCGTGAGCTGTGTCCTCCTAGGGAAAGGGATATGACCAAAAATTGCATGATCATGCTAGGGGCTGCAAGATTTTGGTCAGTGCCAAACCCACTTCCACTGCTAGTCCATCTGTCTTGGGGCTAGGGCTGTTGCCTCTCCCTTTTATTTATCCTCGGCTGTCCACTCACTTCTCTGTTCCTCTTTTTTCATCTTTTCTCTGCCCCCTTGGGCAAGTGTGTTTTAGTTGTTCAGTGTTTACCTCACCCACACTCCAGCCACGGCATGACTGTAGGGGAGTAGCAAACTTGGAAGTTCACTGTATTTGACCAGCTATGGCACATCAACGGCCAAGAGGCAGAGGACCTCTTCTTCTCCTCCTTTCGCTACTATGATTCCACCCTCTGGGGTTTCACACACATTTTCGCTTCCACCCCTCTCTTTGAAGAGTATGTTTTTGCACTTGGTAGGGGATTACAGATTGTTTAACCGTTATGGGCAGTGCAGTGACACAGGTGGCTTGCAGTATTGTTGGCCTAAGGGCAAAAACCATGTCTGACCCACCAGCTAGCTCTTGTATAGGGGTTGCTTCCCTTGCATCATCACGGCTTCTCTCCATACCTACCGACGCCAATGTTCAAGGCGCCTAGTATTGTTTTGATGCAAACTCCAGGGGCATTTTGCACAGTCAGAGGGAAACCTCTCAGCTAGAGGCCCTCCTTCAGCATGCTCTTGCAGCATTTGGCTGGCTGGGGCTTCTTATGCCCCCAAGGTGTAGGTCCTCAAGCTCTGACCCAGGGTCCTCCTGCCTGTGGACAAAAAAGCTCACGCCACTCCGCAGGCTCCCTGGCCTTTTCAGGCCATTAGTCCGAGCCTTAGCCCACAGGGACCAGCTGCCTTCAGGCCCTTCCTATTGGGCTTTGGCTCTTTCCCAGCCAGGTTTCAGCCTACGAGAAGGCGTCTGTGCTCATCAGGAGAACCAGACTACGAGGAGGAGTATGACAAGGACCAATCCTCTGACCTTATAATGTGGACTTTCATTGATACCCTTAGTCTCTTCGGACTGGGTCCCAGTTGCAGTGAAAGTATCCCTTGTGGTAGGCTCTCCATGCCTGTCTGAACTATGTGCTTCGGCCCAGGCTTCATCTCGTTGACCCATCTTGAGGGGATTCAGTGATGATAGCTGATGCAGGCCATCATCTTCAAGAGCAGATCTGGGGCTCTTTATAGCAGGTGAGTTGTCTTCATGTATAGTTCTGGACTTCCCCATTGTCTTTCCGTGCAAGGAATTCTGAGAGCCGAGAAGCTTTCCTTTTCTAGGTCCTTCTCGATCTCGCACAGGACAATTCTCAAGTTCTTGCATTCTCTCTTCCAGGAGGATCTCCTCCTACTCTCAGAACGTTTGCAGTCTGCCTCATGCTCCATGCCTGTGTTTGAGTGGATCCTAGCTGAATGGAAAGGAACAGCCTGCAAAGGACTGAGGCATCTTCAGTTGTGGACTCTTTCCTTAATAGAGGTCTTTTGTGACTCTTCTCTAGATTTCCACCTCAGGAGAGGTTTTGCAGCTCCTCTAGGAGCTAGGTACTCAAGCCACCCTCCGCTTTATGAGATGGTTGCTTAGGGCCTTCATTTTTAGGCCATATTGTTTGCACTGTTCCATGTGAACATGTCTTGGCGCAAAAGGATATTCAGGGCCACCTGTCGCCTAGTTTGAGGCTTTTCACTCTGCCCTCAGGGCTTTGCCCATTAAGGATGCCTCTGTCAAGAACAAGGCTGATCTCTGCCGAGACCTGGCTCATGGGGTGGGGTCTCTCCCACCGAGTGGCAGTGACCTGTCTTGGAGGATTCTGCACAGGGGCTCCTTCAAGTCCAGGGTGCAAAGACTGTCCACCTCTGATGACTTGCCCCCAATCCTTACCCCATACTCACTCTTCCTGCTTGGCAGGCAGCCACTCCTTTCATCTCTGTGCATGGAAAGTGGTAACAGCCAGTGGGTTGATCCTAAGGAAGATCTGAGAATTTTGGCTTTCCTAAAAAGGTCTCCTTTGGATAGAAACAGCCACAGCCCTTTGGAACGCCATGCATCCTGGGGACTGAGTGGCATCCATAGATTTCCAGGATGCTTATGTTCTCATTCTTATTCATCAGTTATCGGTACGCTTAGGTGATTAGCTGATCTTGGCTTCCTTCCAGGATCTCTGCTTCCAGCAGGTCTGGGATGTTCATGACCTCTCCTATTGGCTGAGCTTCAGTCTAAAGGCTTTTATTTCTTGGGAAATGTTCTTTGATTTGGAAAGTGCGTGAAGGCGCTCCCATGCTATTTTCTCTTGGCTCCCTAGCTTAGTCAAGGTTTTCAGACCTTCTACTGTCTCATGTTCCACTTCTTGAGCTATGTGTTGGTGATAGATCCTTGCTCCAACCGAGGCCCGACATTATTTAAACCTTTACGCTTGGCTTCTGTGCTGTATGCTGTGTCTTCACTAAGCGCATCTCAAATAGGTCATAGGTCACTCTCACAGGATGGGCACACAGGGTGTTTACTCTTCGCATCGGTAGAGATGGCTAAGATGGCATGTGGATTGTTTTGTCGAAACTGGGTCATCTTTTATGGACATTGGCTTAGCAGTCTCATCTGTTTGGGTACATAGAACAGCAGTCTGTATCACGATCCGACAGTTTGGGGGAACTTTGGTTTTTCTTGTGAGACCTTGTTGAGGGTGCAGCCTTAAGAGGCCTGGGTCCCACACCCAATATTGGCCAGGGATTGTTTTCTTGGTCCCTCCATACAAACCCCCTGAAGTCCTATTTCTAGGAAGCACCTGATCCTGAAAATGGCCTTAATTTCGCTGGCCTCAGGTTGGAGATGTAGTGAGGTGCACGCCTACAGGGGTCTTTCCCAAGACATTACCTCCAAGGCCTGTTTCTCCCCCGTCTCTTCCCTGAGTTTCTGGCCAAGAATCAGATTCCCGGCGACCCTTCCCTGGTAGTCTTCATTTGGCCTCTTTCTTCTATCTGGGCCTTGGATGATGAGGATAGGCTCCTTTGCCCAGTCAGGCCTTTGGGTCCTTGTACTCCACTCGACATCGCCTCTTCATTTTTCAGTCTATGGCTAGCAGAAGTGATTAACTCACTTGGGACAGAGAGTTTTTCCACTTGCTTTCCCTCACAGACGGCCCATTTTGAAGGGTTAGGAAATAAATCACAAAAAATACAAAACATAAAGGAACAAAATGAAACTTTCAGATCTGAATATTTACATGCTGGGTTAGTTCATGCCAAAATATTGAAGTTCTTCCTTGAGTATTTCTTCTTCATGTGCCATGTTGAAAATACCCCAAATTTTGTGGTCAGGATCACCGTACAATCACACACTTTGATCAGCTCCATGAACACACAGTCAAAGGTGAGAAGGTCTTTGTATGCACAAAATAACATGAATAAAGTAGACTTTGCTCAGGGTAAAAAAAAATTATTAGTGACATTATATAAATAAATGTTACAAATTGTTACACAGGGGAATTTGGAAAAAAAGGAGCACACTGGACTCTTCAGTCCCTATGCACTATTTTCCTAATAATCAATGTAGTTCTGTACTGAGTGATACAGTTGGAAGCGGGTGATGGTCTTGATGGGCTAGTATAGTTTGTCCCAGAGGGCAACCCCACACTTTTTACACCAGTTGGGGGTTTGACGCAGTTGAACCTCCAGATGTCTCCTGCTGCCAGCACTACACACATGGCACTTCCTATAGTTCTTCCTGCTGCTGGGGATGGGTGGCAGAGGGCAGGAAAAGTGCTCATTTTGCCTGCCACTCAGTTCTCTTATGCATATCTGTTTATGACAATAGAATTTAGAAAGTCTTCTGTCACAAACTGAAGAAATCAGTGGGGGCGTGGCACTCAGCTGGGACACACAGGCCACAAGAACCAGAGAATGGAGGCAGAATGGGGGAAAAACTAAAATCTTCGTGCCAGTCACGCATAAGAAAGTCAAAGAAATCTTCATCAGACATGTGACTCACTGTACATAGCCCACTGACTGCTCTCCTCATGTGACGTGTACGCCCACCTCCCTCTCCCACTTCACTGTCGTCTGAAACTGGGTCACTGTCAGAACCTTTTGCTGGCAGCTTCCATCACTTGAAACTCGTTCACCATCATCTTCATCATACTCCTCGATGTCCAATCCTTCAGTCTTAAGCACTTCAATCATTTCAACAGCAGTAAAACGCCGCTGTCGTGATCTACTTTATTCCAAAACTCGTACTCGCCTGCAATGCCATTTTCGACACGAATGCAGATTAACAAGTCATGTGGGGTGCCGAAGTCAATTGTTTCCCGACGAGTGTATTGCTACGGAATCTTACGAAGTAATTTTCCACTTGACCCTTGACACGTTTGCAGTGACCGGTGTAGCTTCGGTTGGCAAGCCACGTCATGAGGGAAGTGTCGAAAAAATTTTAATTATCGAAACCGCTATCGCGTTTTGTCGTATGAAATTGTGCCTTACGTCACTAACGCTATAGCGTTCCGTCGTACGGAGAGAGTTAAGGTTGCTTATATGAGGATGAGATGAGATTCTTTTTCCCTCTCAGAGGCCTTAAAAAATCAGAGCTTGGGGCCTTTTCCTTTGGTTTCTTGCATTTGCATTTGCAAACTCTGAGGGAGCTTCTTGATGTGCCATGCTGGTGCTCCATTGAGTCTTATCCACTTTTACCTGCAGGACATCCCAAGTCTTCAGGAAGATAGTTCTAGGTTCTCCTAGTGGCTCAACATGCCATTTATATGTAGTTCCCTTCGACAAAAATTCTCATAACCGCTCATCATAGAAACAAAAAGAAAAAGAATAGGAGATATGGCCCACCTGATGAAATCTAAAAAGTGTTCAGGTGTGGATGACCACGTACTGACAGATCACTAACAGCTGATGAGCTACAAGGAGGAGCAGCCTACTAGTGCACAAAATAGCTTGACCTAGTCACTAGTCTGCTGCTGCCTCGCTCCAACCCCCATCACTCCACTGTCACCTCAGTCCTCCCCTACTGCTTGTAATACTACTCCCTGGAAATATGAGAGATTTTACAATATCAGAACAAACACTATGTACTTTAACACTTTGAAGGTGTTGGCTGGCTTCCGGAATTTCCTGTGGCCACAAGCCCTTTGTCATGTGTTTGTAGGATCTATACTTTTTGTGTCTTCTCTGTATGGAGCACATTTCACACCAACAGCAAGTAACTACTGCTGTTTTCCACCTCTTCTTATGTCAGAATTGTTACTCTAGTCATCCTACAATCATTCGTAATTTCTTGAATAAACTCACGTGCTTGAAAAGGGTGGAAATGTGCAGGATTGCGAGACAGTTCCGGCATTGCCATTTTGCTAAAAACAAGTTTCAATTCCTATAAAAATAAAACCAGTTTGGTGACAGTTGTATTGGTCACCAGTCATGTAAAGGAAGTCAATAATTTTTATGAACCCTCTCTGAGACTGACATCATCAATCAGTGCCATTTACATAAGGCTGAAATGTGTGTCAAACTAGCTCTGTTAATTTAACGTTTGTGTGCGTCACAGAATGCTTTGAGAGCTCCATAATTTTTTATGTTGGCAGCATCATGGGGTTAAAAAAAAAACAATAAAAAAACAAAGCTATTCAGCGATACATGCCCTAAACATTCATGGTGATGTCATTGTTTCTCCCCATAAATGCTTAAGTACAAAGAAGACCACCAGTGTATACTTAGGTATAAAGTCAAACTGAGAAATAATAATGCTGCAAATCATGAGAAACCTTTGTTTAATGAGTCATTCACATTGTTTATGTGTGTGCATTGCATGCATGTGTGCATATGTGTGAGCAGTCTCAGAGAAGGGATATGTGCATGTGTGTGTTGTGTGTGTGTGTGTGTGTTGTGGTGTGTGGTGTGTGTGGTGTGTGTGTGTGTGTGTGTGTGTGTGTGTGTGTGTGTGTGTGTGTGTGTGTGTGTGTGTGTGTGTGTGTGTGTGTATGTGTGCGTGCGAGCATGCATGCCTGTGCCTGTTTCTGTATGTGTGTGTATGCTCACAAGAGAAAGAGCAGGACAAAAATGGCAAAATGTGTGAATTTTTTTATTCCATTGTATTCCCTTTATACTTTGTCACTTTGTATTGTTAAGTGTGCACTGGTTACTGCAATGTGACTGATTCTCCTCATCACCGCCAATTATATCTCTTGACCATCCCCTGATCCCCACACTTTTTTTGTGTTTTATTTTGCATGTAAACCTAATGATTTATTTTGACAATTTTTAGCCACATGTGCTTCTTTTCTTTTTTCTTGTAAGTTAATATAGATTTATTTTAAAGTCTTTCATGACACTGCGGCAAGTTCCCAGCTGCCAAGCAGTCGGCATTTGTTTTCTTTCCTGCTGACGCACCATTTTTAGTGCTTTTTTAAATTTTGTTTTGTAGCTACTGAAGAATGATTAATGGCAAAATATTTGATATTACCAGAAAGCTCAAAACATGATCTTTGCGGGCATACTGTTTTCAAATAAGAATTTCCAAAACCTATGCGCTTGTTTTGTTTTGTTTTGTTTTGTTGGATACGCGCTTATGTTGGTTTTCTTGTTCTTCTGGTTCCTATGCGCACTGTTACAATGAGAACAATGTAGGTCACAGAGCATAAACCAGATGCATGTTCAGGTCTAGAGGAACCTTTGAAACCTCTCTCTGTCTCTCTGTCTGTCTGTCTGTCTTACTTCTCTCTCTCTTACACACACACACACACACGCACGCACGCACGCACGCATGCACGCACGCACGCACGCACGCACGCACGCACGCACGCACACACACACACACACACACACACACACACACACACACACACACACACACACACACACACACACACACACACACACACACACACACAGGGAGAGAGAGCGAGAGTGAGCGAGCGCCATCTACTTAGTAAGGTTTATAATAATGCATGAAGGGGTACATTCCCACAACTCCTACTTAGCAGACAGTTTATCAGGGAAGATAGTGCAGACTTAATACACTGCATTGGAATTTCCTGGTCAGGGGGGTCACTTTGTGTCATTATCAGTCAGAGCATCAAGTGTAAAGCTACACCAACTAAACTGACTCTGCCCCTTTGCTAAAACCTTCTGATAAACAGAATTGATAGTTGTTTCAGATATTCTTTACAGTGAAAGCTGCCAGAATTTTTAAAGACTTGACCGGCACTATGTAGCCGGTGCGTCTAAGAGAACAGATGCCTTACCGGTACCAGGTATACAGTGCATCAGGAGGGAACTTTTTCGGCACTGGCTCCTAGTGGCCAGTGCATCGTGAAAAGGTTGAATGCAGAGAGCACGCTTCACACGGTCCGTTTAAGTTTTTGTCTGATATGCTGGATCTGGAGTCAGCTCTATATATCACTGTGTCTTATGTCAGTACATGTTACCTTTTTGTTTAAAAGAGGGGTCTATATGTCTGTATATGTCACCTCTTTTTTTCAGTGAGGCTCTGTCAGTCACCTTTTCCCCCTAATCAGGGCTGTATATGTCAGTGTGACTTTATGCCACCTCGTTTTTTTTCTTAAGGAGGGCTGTTTATGTCAGCGTGTTTATTTGTCACTTCCTTTTTCTTTCAGTGAAGGTCTTACATGTCATTGTGTCTGTATGTCATATTTACATCACCTTCTCAGTGTGTTGTAGAATGTTCCAGCAATGTCTTGAGATTTTCTGATGGTGATCTAGGAGTGTTTGAAAAATGTTTTAGGGTGTTCTAGGTTTTTCAAAGTGTGTATTGGGTCTTTGGTTGGCCATGACATGTGGTTTCTAAGGAGAATGTTGAGAGTTCCATGGACAGCAAAGAAAACAAACCAGTCTTGAAGGAGGCAGAAACAAGATCATTAATAAAGAAGATTAGGAAAAGACAAGCAACATTTGTAGGACATGTTATGAGGAAAGAGAAGTTAGAGCACCTGGTCACAACAGAAAAGCTGGAGGGAAAGAGAACACTAGGTAGACCCAGAGAAAAAATGTTGGATGGACTTACAGGGTGGTTGAGGACAGAGAGGGTGGGAGATGTACTTGCAGCGACAAAGGATAGATTTGTGTGGAGGGCCATAATGCCATGCGGATGGGCACATGATGATGATGATGATGACTAGGTCTTTGGCAGTTGTTTGAGGTTTTCCCGATGTAAATGTGACAGTGTTCCAGAAAATTTCTGTGAGTGTTCTTGGGTGTTTTAGGGGTGCTGTGGTGATATTCCAGGAGTGCTCAAGGAGCGCCCATGGATTGTAGGGGTTTTACAGCGGTGTTCTTTAAGTATTTGAGGTGCTTTAGGGGTTTTCTTGATGTTTTCTAGGCATGTTGTGTTAATGTTTAATAGTTTTTTGTGGGTATTTCACTACTAGAACTCTCAAGAACACCCCTAGAACACCCCCAAAATACGATTGAAACACTCCAGAACACTGCTAGAAAATTCCAGATTACCAGAGCACACCCAGAATGCTATTAGAACACTGCAAAATACATAATACATGTTAACATCTCATTTGAAGAAAAAAATCTAACATTTGTTCAGTAAGATAACTACTTATAATCACTTGTGTGATAAATGAGATTATTTTGGTTTTCTACCTTGGTCGTGATCTTTTTAAACAATTGACAATCTGTACTGCAAACAGGCAGCAGTTTTGGATTCCATCCCAGTCTGCAAGGCAATACCACTCCAGTGGATGAAAAGAAATTCCCTTCCTTGCGATCTGCAGCACTCATGGCTCGGGGCATCAAGTCAGATGGTGTGTCATCTAAACTCCTTGTTTCATGTCTTTGTGCTCAGTATTTTAGATCATTTGTAATCAGTATATTGTACCTGAATGTCTCACATATTCGTGATTAATTTTGTAACTTTAATTCTCAATGTGCTGATGATCATTTTCAAGCTAAAGCCATTGGGCAAAGAAAGAAATGAGAATGTTCCTTTTTATGATTTAAGCTATTTTTGCTTGTTAATTACCTCCTGTGTGTTGCTGGGGGTCCTTCAGTATAGTGTCCCCTCCTGGAAATTCTGTGCCAGAAATTTTTTCTTTTCTTTTACTTTCTTTTTTTGTGACTTGCTCTTTTGCTGTCATCTCTTTCTTTCTCATTTTCTGCTTTGCTGGTTCATTTACCTTAATGATTTCCTTAAAGCCATACATACATTCTATTAGGATTGATAATTAGTACATAATGGTAATTGTATTTGAGTTCTAAGTAAATGTGAATTGCTTAGTGGCAATTTTGGGTACAATAGGCCAGTATTGTGTGTGTTTTTGTGTACTTAATTATGTTTATGTTTTTATATTCAGGCTTGTTTTTCAATCCTCTCGGTGATAAATTCAGTGGAATGCCAATGCCAGTGGCGTATCCTTAGGTACTGTGTGTGAATCCAGTGATATGTGCATTTAATTTTCTTTTCCAGGATGAACTATGTGTTTAGGTGTGGATATTTTGTTTGAGATGGTTGTGGCCTTGATATGACTGAACAGTTGGCAGGACTTCAAACACTAATAATGATGAAGATAATAATAATAATAATAATTTGTTCAATGAATATGACCCAATAATTGGGCCATGCCTATTTAAAAAAATGTATGATAAAATCTACTTACTTTCTTTTTTTTTCCTGTCCCATAACCTAGGCCACTTAACTCTTTTCCCGCCATGGTTGCAATCAAGCGACTTCCTGTACGACCGCCATGGTCGCATTTGTGCGACTTGGAGGGGTCATGCTAAACGACAACTTTTCATGCGGGTACAAAGCTTCTGTCAGCTCCACTGGTGAATGCAGGCGACTATGCTATTTTTAAACTTTATCCAGCGACCTAGTTTTTCAGCAGTGAGGCCGAAGTGTGGCTTCGTTAACTGTCGGAATTTATGTCATGTTTTCTCCGAAGTGTTTTCTCCAAAATGGCTGCAAATCGACATCGGCAGTTTACAGCACACAAAGTTTCCTGTGTTTACCAGTTTACAACAAGTATGTTGACACAACTGACTTTTCTCCTGTTCAATATTTTCAGCTTTTTTTTAAAATAAATCGTATGAAAAAAAAGTTTTTCTTTATAATAAGATTATCTGTGGAATAATCAATCAAGCACATAAACATAAGCAAGCATTGATATATAAATACATCTTCCCTTTACACAGCAAATAAAAAGTAAGTGAAAATCTTTAATAGTCCTTGAGATATAAGCTTTTAAAAATGCATACTGCGCTGCAAAATTGGCTGCCCAAAATATACTTGGCACTGAGGTGTGCCGTTTCTGGGGAAACTTGGCGGTGAAAGAGTTAAGTGGCTAGAATCTCAAAGAATTTTCCATAATGTTTTGGTGATGCATGATGATGGGGATCATCATTATGTTATGGAGTTCCAGTCTGGATTGAGACTTGACGACAGAGCTATACTTTCATAATGTATCCTGGCTCCAACCAGGTGGGACAAATGGAGATACCTGCTAGGGAATTTGAGTGAAATAGCCTCAATGATGCATCCATAAAAGAAATGAGGCAACTGTGTGGTCCCAGTTTTCTCAAAGAACCCAGATCACACTCAGCTCTGGTTTGAGACAGAAAAATTCCACAATGAATTTGATAGAACCGATGGGATTCAAATCCACAATATACATTTGTTAGTCTTCTATGCTGACTACCACATCCTGGTGTCTCCTTACTTTCTTGTATGTCTCCATTTTGCCCATAAACAGAAAAATCTTGGTGACGCATTTTAATTTGATTTGCAAGTGACCTCAAAATTGGGTTGATTTGTGAACAGAGAGGGGGAAGTGATTCTTCTTGATAGGCATAATATTTGAACCAAAATCAAGTCATATTCATACATAGAAAGTTGAAAAAAACAACAACTGTCAGTTGAAAAAAACCCACCTGTTAATATATGAAATGCACATGTTCAATTAGCCATTATCTTGTAGGCTTTCAGCTACCATAGATACACCTTAAATTTCTTGATATTCATTTTCTGTGTTGTCCAAATTAATAGTGTGTGCGGTTGCAAGTTTTGAACTGAATTTTATTTTTGGTTGCATTTCATCGTCAGTTTACATAATATATGCTTACTAGTTATAAGGTAAGCAAGTTTCCATTTCAGTTCAAATTTAGAACTGTATATTATAGTTAGTAATGTGTTGTATGGACATGATAAAAACACAGAAACACGCACACACACATAAACACACAAACACACACACTCGCACAAAAACAACAGATTATACAAAGTAATATGTTTCCATACTACTACTACTCCTCCTCCTCCTCCTCCTCCTCCTACACTCTCTGTATCTCTCTCTCTCTCTCTCTGTCTCTGTCTCTGTCTCTCTCTCTCTCACTCTCTCTCACACACACGCCAACAGATAATGCAAGGTATCATGTTTCCATTGAGAATCTATGGTGTATTCAGTTGATGATGTAAATTTTCTGTATCATGTAACAGACATGACCATTGAATCTGATGACGAACTGGCAGTGGAAGCCATGGTGGTACGAGAGAGACATGAATCTGTGATTCAGTGTGTGCCTGTCACTCCATTTAGCCAACTTGTCACAGGTAAGAATTGGAAGAAGGCAAGCAAACAGGCAAACATTAATCAGCAAAAGAAAGAAAGAAAGGAAGACAACATCCCTCAAACAAGAACAATATTGTTGACTTCTTGAACATATAACTTAAGTTTGAGATAATACGTATTGATAAAATGAGTGGAGCTTGTGTAAGAACTTGGACAGATAAAGGAGTAGAGAATGAAGATATTTTTGTGTTCAGAAAAAACAAAACTAGAAAAAGGTGTAATTGATAGGCTTTGTAACATGACAGGGGAAATATCGCTGATCAAATGAAAATGACAAAAATACGTTTAAATAATGCCCCTGGTAGGGTTACCCATGTCAGATAGGTCAAGGGGGAGGGATGAGATGAAGCGTGGTTCCACCCTCATTTCCATTTTCTTTGTCCCCATCATCATATTCATCAATGGTTGCCGCAAGCAACCCATAATCCCGAGTTCAAGTCACTTGGCCTTGGGATGGGTGGCTGTACGTTAGTCAGTTGTGAAAGTACACTGTGTGGATTCATGTGGGACTTTTCCAGGCGGACGGATACCAAGAGATTGGCCATCCATTGTCCCTTCCCCAGCATGGCAGCTCTCATGGGTTGACTGACAAATTTCTGCCATCATTGAGCCTTCGTTCATGTCAAAACCAAATAAACCAAAAAGAAAAAGACAATTATGATGCGGATTCAGAAGAGGAATTTTGGCAGGAGACAGGCTTCTGGGCAGCACGGTTGGTTGTGGTAGGAACAGATGAAGAGAAACCGGTATCAAAAGGGATTTAAGGCCCTCATTGGGAACCCAGAGACCATCAAAAAGTGCAGAAGTGACAACTATCTTGTACAGTGTAAAATTGTACAGTGTAAAAACCACAAGCAGTCGGAAGTCTGCTGAAATGGTCTATGCTAGTAGATCTCGGAATAAAATTACACCACACAAAGCACTAAACAGCAGCAGGGATGTGATAAATGCCTGAAGCTCAGAGGAGTTTCTGAGGAGGAGATCAGGACAGAACTAAAAAGCCAGAGTATTGTAGAGATACGCTGGGCCGTGTTCCAAAAGAGGTCAGAGAAAGTCCCAATGAACACATTGTTCGTGACGTTCTGCTATCTCATGATTCCTCAGGATTTGAAAGTTGGGTATCTGAAGATTAAAGTGTCATTATATGTGCAATCACCAAAGCAGTGCTTTCACTGCCAAAGGTTTGGGCGAATCGGGGATAGATGAACTGACACAGAAAAATGTGCCATGTGCGCCAAGGAAGCACATGAAGGAAGATGTGAAGGCACCAATCTGTCTAAATTGTGGAGGTAACCACCCATCATGCTGCAAAAGATGTCCCGTATGGCAAGTAGAACAGACAATTCAACAATTCAAAACAGAAAAAAGGATAACCTTCCATGAGGCCAAACGATTAGTGGAAGCCAGCAGCTCGACGATGAAACGCTATGCATCAGCGGTTAAGACAGTGAATCAAGTCTCCATCGCCTGTGAAACAGACCTAACATGGTCCAAGTCCAGTTTTGATACAGCTATTGCTGGACGACCACGGAAACCCAGTCTCCCAGGTAAATCTGCCCTCCCGCCCCGGCCATCCGGGAGCAGCTCCGCAGTGAGTGGAGGAGGGCAGAGAGTGATGATGGTGGAGATGAGAAAAACTCCTCCAGCGCTTAAAGGGTGTAAGCCCTCGCTTCCTACAGGCAGGAGAAAAACTGGAAAATAAATACTCTCCATTGCAAGTTGAGGATGATGAAATGGATATGGACTGAATTTGCCATCTGTTGTTCCTCTAACAATTAAGAGTATTATCCATTGGAACATAAGAGATGTCAGTTCCAATTTAGAGGAGCTCCATCTTCTTTGCTGTGACCTACAGCCTGTTGTTTTGGCTCAACAAGAAACGTTAGTGCGTGAAGGGAAAAGTTTTTCGTTAATGGATTTCAGCATTATTTCGAATCCAGTACAACTTAAGATGGGGGAGTAACAGATGGAGTGTCTTTGCTCCTACACAGGTCCATTTTGTTTAGCGTTGAACACTAGTTTGCAAAGAGTGGTGGTAAGAGTATCTCTAGACAAAACCATAACCATTTGCTCTCTGTACCTACCTCCGTCTGTCACTGTTTCAAAAGATGAACTGGTTGATTTGATTGAGGAACTTCCAAAACCATTTTTGTTGTTGGGCGATTTGAATGGCCATTCCCCGCTTTGGGGTAGTGAAGATACTTCTGGCCATGGTCTCTTGCTGGAAAACATCTCTGAATTAGACCTATGCTGTCTACATGATGGATCTCTGACTTAAATTCATCCTGCAAATGGTACACTTTCCTGTTTAGATCTATCAATGTGTGATGCTTCACTGGTCTTAGGACTATGAGTGGAGAGTTGGATGATCTGCATGGAAGTGACCATCTTCCAGTTGTCTTAACAATCCAAACGTTAGGCATGAATCTGTGCCGGAACACTTGTTTTTTTTCACAGGGCTGACTGGGATTTGTTCACAAGGACCATCCAGAGTGATTTAGATGAAGAGAAGGTCCTGCAAACTGATGACCCAGTAGACACTAACACAAGTTTCCTGAGTTGTGCTAAGAAAGCAATTCCTGCGTCGTCAAAGAAACCGCACATGCCTAAAACACTGTGGTTCACTTCCGAATGTAAACAATAAAACAAGTGCGCAAGAGAACTCGACATCACGTCTTCCAAACTCCATCAGTGGACAATGTTTGGGCTCATCAGAAACTGCGAGCAAAGACAAGGTATGTCTTTAAAACAAGTAAAAGACAGTCATCCCAAACTCCAAAAAAGAAAGTGTGGAAAATTATCAAAAAAATTCAAGAGAAAAACACCTGTCCCTTTGTCCACCATCTGAAACTGTCAGATTGTCTGATTACTGACAAAAAAGCTGTTTCTAACCTGCTAGCATCCACCATTGAAAAGAACTCTTCCTCAGCCAATAAATTGGTGCTTTTCCGTAAACACAGAACCCTCAAAGAAAAGAGAGCCTGTAACTTTGTCTCTGATAACATGGAAGAGTGCAATCTTCCACTGACATTAGAGGAATTAAAAGGTGCTCTTCTGACTTGCTCTGACTCTTGTCCTGGACTAGATGAAATTCATTACAAACTCATGAAGCATCTCCTGGAAAAGGGTTTAGAAACTCTGTTGAAAATGTAAATTGCATATGGATGACAGGATTCTAAATGTAAGCTGCATATGGATGACAGGATTCTTTCCTCCCACGTGACAGAAAGCCCTGATCATCCCTTTACCTAAACCTGGAAAAGATCTATCCAATCCTTCCAATTATTGTCCAATAGCCCTAATCAGATGTCTTTGCAAAGTGATGGAAAAAATGGTCAATAGCAGACTGATGTGGAAACTGGAGAATGACAGCATCTTGGCTAAAGAACAACAGTAGACTATTTAATCCGCCTTGAAATGACCACCTGTAATGCATTTCTGAAGAAACAGCATGTAGTGGCTATCTTCTTTGATCTGAAAGCATATGACAGCACCTGGAAATCAGGAATTCTTATGGATCTACATAAATTTTTTTTTTTATTGGGGTCACCTACCTCTGTTTATCCAAAATTTTTTGGCAGAGTGACAGTTTCAAGTGTGGGTTGGTACTACTCTGTCCGACATCTTTGAGCAAGAGCTGTGTGTACCACAATTCTGTCTTCTGCACTGTTCAGTATCAAAATCAACAATATAGTCAAGTCTATGCAGCAGGGCTCGGACTGTTCCCTGTTTGTGGACGGTTTTTGCAGTTTTTTGTGGACGGTTTTGGTTTATGCAGGTGGAAGCTTCTATGCAGGCGTTCAGCGGTGGCTGCAGCTGTGCGTAGATGGGATCCAGCAGTGGGCAAAGAGAAACGGCTTTACTTTTTCCGCAACCAAAACACAGTGTGTCCACTTTCATAACCAGTGTCAATTCTTCGCCAATCCAGAAATTCATCTGGGAAAGTCCGTCATTCCAGCTGCAAAAGAAGCTAAATTCCTGGGCTTGATCGTTGATGAAAAATGAAATTTTCTCAGTCATACCCAACATTTTAAAACCTCGTGCTAGAAAGCTGTGACTATCCTTCGAGTTGTAGCTCGTACAAACTGGGGTGCGAACAAGTAAACGCTACTACACCTGTACAGAGCTTTAATTTGCTCTAAACTGGACTATGACTGCATAGTATAAAGCTCTGCAAGACCGTCGCACCTAACAGCACTTGTTTCCATTCACCATCAAGGGCTGCGCCTCTGTCTTGGTGCATTTAGAACAACTCATGTGTATAGTTTGTACGCATTGGTAGGGGAACTCTCCCTGAGCAACCGTAGACTGAAACTAACCTTAATTTTCTGTTTGAAACTGTTGTCTGAACTGGAAAACCCAGCCTATGACTGTGTCTTCAACCCCAGATTTCAAAGTGAATTTGAAAAACATCTGAAAGTCACTCCTCCTTTAGGAATCCATATCCGTCCCCATAAGGAAAAGGCAGATATATTTATTTAGCAGTTGTTAAAGACTTCTTGAAATTTCCAGACAGCCCACCATGGACCTTGAAAACACCAAAGGTTTGTTTTGATCTTGCTTCCTTCCATAAAGACGGTACCAATTCACTGGCATACAAGTTGTTTTAAGCAGAACTGTGTTAGAAATTTCTGTCATCCCACAGAATCTTTACTGATGGATCCAAGTCTGATGAAGGTGGTGCTGCTGCTGCCTTCTGCTTGGCGATTCCCAATCGAGCATTTTCAAAACATATTCCGTCTGACAGTTCTGTTTATACTGCTGAACTGACTGCTCTGGTTTTGGCACTAAAAATGGTGTCCAAATTGAAGCATACAGATTTTCTCAATTTTTCGGACTCCCTTTCTGCTTTGCAGGCAATTGCTGGCCGAAACGTTAGTCACCCTGAACTTCTAAAGTTCTTAGAACCATTTTCTACTCTTGCAAATGAAGGTTACGGGATTGTTTTCTCTTGGATTCCTGGCCATGTTGGTATTGGAGGCATTGGAAAGGCTGACTGCCTGGCCAAGAAGGCCACAAGGGAAGAGATGTCTAAATCCTTGATTCCTTACACAAATGTAAAATTGAAAGTATACAGTTACGTGAGAAATCTGTGGCAGGTGGATTGGAATGAACAGACAGATAACAAACTTTCCCAAATCCGCCCTAGCCTGAAAGAAATTCTCCCATCTGCTGCAGGAAATTGTAAGAAAGAGAAAGTGTTATGTAGGTTACACAGGGGTCACATGTCCTACACTCATTTGTACCTTTTAAAAAATCAAGAAGCACCATTGTCATGTTTTTGATACACATGTTCACGCACTCAAACACATGCAAAAAGCATTCGTCTGTCATGCAACAGCACGCACTCCTTCCAACCAATGGCACTAAACAAACTACGATATATTTTCTTTTCTACATTTATTATTACAAACTTTCACACATCACTCATACAACATACAACATACACAAACACGCACCTTCATATTCTTTCTCTCCTCCTTCGTTTTCTCCTCCCTCTTCGTCTCCTATTCCTCGTCCCTTGCTTCTCTTTTTTTTTTTCTTCTTCCTCGTCTCCTTCTTCCTTGTCTCTTTCTTCCTCGTCTCTTTTTTCCTTGTCTCCCTCTTCGTCTCCTTCTTCTTCGTCTCCTTCTTCCTCGTCTCCTTCCTCGTCTCCTTTTTCCCCGTCTCCTTCTTCTTCGTCTCCTTATTCCTCATCTCCTTCATTTCCTCCTCCTTCTTTGTCTCCTATTCCTCGTTTCCTTCTTACTCTCCTTCTTCACCTTTTCCTTACTCTTCTCATTCTTCTTCTCCTTATCCTTTTCCGGCGTTTTTAAACAATTTTTCTTCTTTTTTTTTCTTCTGTTTCTCCCTTTAATTCATTTCCTTTCTCTTCTTCTTCTTCTCCTTTTTCACCTTCTTCTTCTCCTTCCTCTTTTCCTTCTTCTTCTCCTTTTTCTGCTTCTTTCTTTCTCTCTTTTTTTGTTCCGACTTCTTTTCCTTTACTATTTCTTTTTCTTCTTGTTCCTTTTCTTCTCCTTTCCCTTTCTCTGGGCGGATTTTTGGGCAACTGCCTCGCAAAACCTATTCCACTTTTAGTTTTCAACTTGGGTGAGCTGTTTTCCGAAAACTCAATCCTACCACACATGCACACACAAAATTTCCTTCCGCATGCAACATAAAACTCATGCATACATCACTCCATGCACACGACACAAAAATCAAGAGCATGCACCACCCTGCGCACATGACACCCCCCATTCCAGGGAAAAAAATTTTTGGTCGAAGACCAGAAAATTTTTTCGAAACTCAGCTGACAAATAATTCAGAATTAGCAAAAGATAAAAAGACATTGTTTTATAATTACGACAGCCAAGATAATAGGTACTTAACCAGCACCAAATAATCTAACACAAAACGATTCATTATGAAATATTTGCCTCTGGTAAACAAATAAAAGCTATGAAGTAGTATGCACCATGAAGAAAATATCAAACAGTTAATCAAAAATTCATAATTCCCTTCCAGAAATGATATTTAAAAAATTCGTTCATAATTGCACTCCAAAAATCGTCAAATCTTAAGATGCTTTTTTTCACAACAGAATGAAACACGTATTTTCTGCAATGATCCATTCACACATTAAGCACCAAACAAACCTCACTAGGTTTGTACAAAATCCAAAGAAAAATAATATCAGAATCACTGACATACTCTCAAAAAGGAGCAAAATGGACAATATCATCAAAGTGCCAGTTGCATTCAAAACTCCAAAATCTTGAATGCCATACAATCGCAATCATAATGGATAATAAAGTGATCAGGTTACATCCCAAACAAACCAAGGGCACAAAACCTGTGCCCCCTCAAGTCACACAGATCAAAATTTCTCAACTCATAACTTTAATACAAAAAGCATCACACTCTTTGTCTATATGAGAAATCTAAATTTATTGTTAGGATGAAACACGTACCAATAACTAACACATTCACACCCATAAGAAAACATATTCTTAGGTATGAAAAAAAGTCTGACGTAACTACATTCGTAAGACGTAGTTGATAATGTCGAAAAAAAAAATTGTCAAAATCAACCTCAGTAGACTATGATGCTACGTCATATGTCAGATACCTATTCTCTCGAGAGGAAATCTGCAACAATATTGTCAGTGCCAGAGATGGGGCCAATTTGGAAATTGAACTCCTGAATTGCCAAAGACCAACGTAGAAGGCGACTGTTTTTGCATTTGGAAGACTTGAGAAAAGTCAAAGGTCTATGGTCAGTCTGCAAAATGAAAGGACTCCCCAAAAGGAACCGAGCAAACTTCTCTAAACCCCACACAATTGCTAAACACTCGTGCTCAATAGTGGAATACTTCTGCTGAGCTGGAGAAAACTTCTTGCTGGCATACTGAACAGGGTGCAGTAAGCCCTTTTTCCTCTGAAGGAGCACAGCACCCATGCCAATGCTGCTGGCATCCGTTCTAAGAATAAACTCCTGAGACAGATCGGAGACAACCAAGACAGGGAACGTATTGAGAATAGTCTGTATCTTTTTCAGACTGGACTGGCATTCGTCTGTCCAGGTAATCTGTCGACGACTGTTTCCTCTTGTTAAGTCAGACAGTGGGGCTGTCAGTGTCGCAAAGTCAGGTACATATCGCCTGTAGTAGGACAGAAGACCGATAATGGAGCGTACCTGTTTTGTGGAAGAGGGTTTCCGCAATTGAAGGATCTTCTCAACCTTCTTCTTATCTGGTCTGATCTTCCCCACAGAGATCATGTGTCCGAGAAACTCCAATTCTCTAAACCCTGCAAGAATTTTGGATGGTCTGGCCGTCAGTCCGAAACGGCGCAACCGACAGAAGAGTTCCCTCAAGAACTTCAAGAGATCGGACCATGTCTCTGCTCCCAGCAGAATGTCGTCAAAGAAGCTGACAGCTGCCACTTCATGTAACTGCAGTTGACGCATCATACATGCGAATGTAGCAGGAGCATTTTGTAACCCAAACGGCATCCTGGTCCACTGAAAGAGACCACATGGTGTTTGAAATTCTGTCTTTGGCCTGTTTTCTGGTGTCATGGGAATTTGCCAATAGCCCTTTGTTAAATCTATCTTAACAAAATACTTGGCATTTGCAAGATGGCAGAGAAGCTCTTCCAAGTCGGGAATTGGTTCAGCATCAAAGATAGTGTTCTGGTTAAGAGTGCGATAATCAATACAGAAGCGCACTGAACCATCAGGCTTAGGGACCAGAACGACTGGGGCACTGTATGGGGATGTAGAAGGCTCTATGACTCCAAGACTTAACATGGTTTTTACTTCTCTTTCAACGATCTCCTTTTTTTGCAAAGGGCAGAGGATAGGGTTTGACCCTGACTGGCTTGTCTGTCGTCAGTACAATTTTGTGGGGTTCAACATATTTGCCGTCACCTGGCCTGTCAGTTAAGATCTCTGAAAATTCAGACAACAGTGAAGTCAAGTCCTGGCACATTGAAAGGGATAGGTCGTCGTCAATGACTACATCTTTGTATGTTTCTCCCTTAACAGAGAGTGTGGGTAAACTGATAATATCCTCACTTTCTTCAATCATACTCACAGCTGCACACACAGAAATCTTTGTCACACAGTCTCGTCTTTTTTCACTGTTAGTGTATAGATCCACAGCATCTACAGGTAGGATATCCGACACATCAGACGCACTCATCACACTGCCAGTCACACAATCAGTCATGTTGATGGAGAGATTTGTCCTTTCCACATACTTTTTCAACATGTTAATGTGGAATGTCTTTTTCAGTCCATTCATGTCAATTTTGTAGTTGACATCAGAAGTCTTTTCTACCAACCTGAATGGACCCTTCCATTTCAAAGTCAGTTTTTTCTGGTCATCTGACAACAGGACAAGGACGTGATCACCAGGTTGAAGTGAACGTGCTTTCTTTTTTCGATCTGCAAACTTTTTGTATTTCTGAACACTGGAAAATGCATTTTTCTTTGCAATGTCACATCCGGTTTGAACTCTGTTTTTGAGATCAAAGACGTACTCGAAAATGTTCTTTTTGTCTTCAGAAAAATCTTGTCCTGACCATTTCTCTGCGAGGAATGAGATTGGTCCGCGTGGTGTATGTCCGAAAAGTAGCTCAAAAGGCGAGAAGCCAGTACTTTCATTTGGCAACTCCCTGTATGCGAAGAGTATATAGCTGGTAGGTACCGATCCCAGTTAGAAGGACTTTCACTGCTGACACGCTTGAGCATGGTTTTTAGTGTCCCGTCGAATCGTTCTACCATGCCATTCGATTGGGGATGATATGGTGTGGTAGTGACGGAATGAACTGATAGTAATCGGTATACTTCTTTCATCATGTCTGAAGCGAACTGTGTCCCGCAATCCGAGAGGACTTCCTTTGGCAAACCCATGCGACTAAAAACGTTTACCAAAGCTTCTGCGACCGAGACTGTGTCTATCTTTTTGAGTGGTATGGCTTCAGGATAGCGAGTGGCTACATCCACAATGGTGAGTACGTACCTGAAGCCTGAACGCGAAGCCTGAAATGGGCCCACAATGTCCACTGCGACATGTTCAAATGGTGTTGAAATTACTGGCATATGACATAATGGAACAGCGGGAATGGACCTTTTCGGGTTGTTTTTTGGCAAATGTCGCAAGAACGGCAGTATTCTGTAACTGACTTCGAAATGCCTGGCCAAAAGAAAGAAGTTTGAACTCTATGTAGTGTTCTCTTGGTACCACAGTGACCTGCAAACATAGCGTCATGTGCTGTCTGCAAAACCGTACATCTCAGAGACAAGGAACAACGATTTGTTTTATGATTGACCTATTCTTTGGGAAAATACGGTACAGTATTCCCTCGTCTTTGACAAAGCATGGCCTGTCACAGTAGAGTGGTATATGGGAAAGTGCAGCTTTATACAGAGCTGCAAGAGATTCATCCCTTTGTTGTAAGTCTGTCAGTTCTGAGGAGGATATATCAATGGAGGGAATGTTAGGGGTTGGTAAAGGTTTGGGATCTGACTGCTGTCTAGCCTGTTGCCTAGTAGACACATTGCATGGAACAAATGTTCCTCCCTGACCCCCGTGCACAGTTGCCACCCCAGGTAAGTTGCCTAGTATCAAATCAGTGACTGGTTCTTCAATGACACAGGCCAGAAGTGTACCTGTGAAATAGGGGGTTGAGACTTCAATGTCTGCTAGAGGAAATTTTTCAATTTTGCCCCCGAAAGAACGGCATGTCTGTGTTTCACCTGTGTACTGCTCTGGTCGCACCAGAGACTTTTTGACCCCTGCTGTAGTACAGCCTGTATCTCTCAGAAGAGTAGCATCATACCCGTTCACACAGCATTTTTCCACGCACAATCCAGCAGTAGATGCCTGTGAAACTAAGGTCTGATGCCCCTCCTCCTGTGTAATATTATTGTCACTCACCCCATGTGAAGCCACATTCACTGCTGATGATGTGTTCACATAAGGGCACTGTTTTATAAAATGGAACTTACATCCACAATGATTACACTTGGGGACACCTTGTGTGTTATGTTGTTTTTGTCTACTGGTATGGGATTTACCTGTAGCAACGGGAGAACGTGGGGTGGGGGAAAAGTTCTGTCTCTCACTGGGGTTAGGTCTGGAAAAGGATTGTCCTTTATATTCACCATGACCGAAATGGTTTGTCTGAGGGCCATACGCCCTCTGCTGAGGTGTTGTATTACCAAAATGAGATGGATTGCCAAAACGAGGCGATGGTTTTTGATAACGAGGTGGTGAAGCGTTATACCCACCGCGACCAAAGTTCCAGACAAACTGGTTTCTGTTTGGCGAATAGACAGACATTTGCGTCAAAAAACAGAAAAATCACTTTTTCGGGCAGTGTTTTTTTTCTGGATGAGCAACTCGGTACTGATCTGCGGCCTGGCACATTTCTTCTGCAGTGTGAATTTCTCTTTCGCGCAGAAAGACAGCGAGATCTTTACTGACACTTTGTAAAAGCTGTTCTTTCAAAAGGAGATCCTGAAGACTATCAAAATCTTTGTCAGTTTGTGAAAGTTCAATCCATCGATCCAGATAATGGGACATTCTTATGAGGAACGATGGAAAAGATTCACCTTTTTCAGGACGGACTGCGCAAAATTTGTCACGGAAACCATCTGCGGTGCACTGAAATTTATTTAAAAGTTCTTCTCTCAATTGGTCCCATTTCAGTCCGTCTTTTGCCGCAAGGGTGTGATAGAGTACTAATGCACTTCCCTTAAAAAGCGACGCGACGTATAAAGTCCATTTTTCACGAGGCCAACTGCAAGAAATCGCGTGACTCTCGAACCGAAAAAGAAACGAATCAATGTCGTCTCTATGCTCATCGAATGGAGGAAGTTTTGGGATATATGAAGACTTGGGCTGAGAGCTACTGGAAGAAGTTTTAGAGGGCAAATCTTTGGTTTCTTTTTGAAATTTTAGCCTCTCTAATTCTACCTCTGCCTCCAATTCCATTTGACGCAACTTAAAGCTATGTTCCTTCATTTCTTTTTCATGTTCTCTTTGTTTTTCACTTTGTTTTTCCTCATATTCTCTTTGTTTTTCCTCATATTCTCTTTGTTTTTCACTTTGTCTTTCCTCATGTTCTCTTTGTTTTTCATTTTCTTGTGTCATTTCTTTTCATGTTCTCTTTGTTTCTGGCGCTCATCATGCTCAATACATTGTTGTACATAATTATTGACTTGTTCCCCAGAAAGATGCAAGCACTGAGCTTGTTCAAAATATTTATCAAAATTATCCATTTTTACTATCTGGGGGAAACAAGATTGTCAAAAAGAAAAAAAATGTCAAAGTTAAGAAAAGTAAGCAGCACACAAATAAACACACGAATTCTAAGCGTATTTATGATGAAAAACAAAGCGCCATGAATGAAGCAAACAACAGCTTGTAACAACCACTATTCTTAAAGAGAAATCGGCATTCAATCAAAAAAAACTGCATAAAATTATACAAATGAAACACTTGTCAGAGGGGGTACAAATCCCACTGTTTCACCAAGGTATACAAATCAGTATCCAAAGAATTTTTTTTTTATCAGGGGGTGAAATCAAACTCTAACCTATTCTTATGTCAGGGTCACCACTGTCATGTTTTTGATACACATGTTCACGCACTCAAACACATGCAAAAAGCATTCGTCCGTCACGCAACAGCGTGCACTCCTTCCAACCAATGGCACTAAACAAACTACGATATATTTTCTTTTCTACATTTATTATTACAAACTTTCACACATCACTCATACAACATACAACATACACAAACACGCACCTTCATATTCTTTCTCTCCTCCTTCGTTTTCTCCTCCCTCTTCGTCTCCTATTCCTCGTCCCTTGCTTCTCTTTTTTTTCTTTCTTCTTCCTCGTCTCCTTCTTCCTTGTCTCTTTCTTCCTCGTCTCCTTTTTCCTTGTCTCCCTCTTCGTCTCCTTCTTCTTCGTCTCCTTCCTCGTCTCCTTCTTCCTCGTCTCCTTTTTCCCCGTCTCCTTCTTCTTCGTCTCCTTATTCCTCGTCTCCTTCGTTTCCTCCTCCTTCTTTGTCTCCTATTCCTCGTTTCCTTCTTACTCTCCTTCTTCACCTTTTCCTTACTCTTCTCATTCTTCTTCTCCTTATCGTTTTCCAGCGTTTTTTTAAAATTATTTTTCTTCTTTTTTCTTCTTCTGTTTCTCCCTTTAATTCATTTTCTTTCTCTTCTTCTTCTTCTCCTTTTTCACCTTCTTCTTCTCCTTCCTCTTTTCCTTCTTCTTCTCCTTTTTCTGCTTCTTTCTTTCTTCTCTTTTTTTTGTTCCGACTTCTTTTCCTTTACTATTTCTTTTTCTTCTTGTTCCTTTTCTTTTCCTTTCCCTTTCTCTGGGCGGATTTTTGGGCGACTGACTCGCAAAACCTATTCCACTTTCAGTTTTCAACTTGGGTGAGCTGTTTTCCGAAAACTCAATCCTACCACACATGCACACACAAAATTTCCTTCCGCACGCAACATAAAACTCATGGATACATCACTCCATGCACACGACACAAAAATCAAGAGCACGCACCACCCTACACACATGACAACCATGGTGTATACCGTGTGATGAGTCGTTGAGCATCAGACACCTCTTCGGTTGCTGGGACTTGTACGATGTGAGACAAAAGCACTTCACAGCGGACTTCTTAGAGAACCTCTTCCAAGACGTCCCTCTTGATGCAATATTCCAGTTTCTGCAAGAGATCGGTAGATTTCACCTGATATGATTATATGTCTGTTTTTCTTTAATTGCATTTTAGATTTACAAGGTTAATGGTGGGCATGGTTTTTAATTGTTGTCTTTTATCCCAGCGGGTTGTCGTTTTTGTTGTGGTGTTAGCCCTGGTATGGCTCGAGTAGTCTGCTGGGCTATAAGCAATATGAACTTCAACTTTAAATTGTCATGAATGCATAGTCTGTTGATTTTCCTTTTAGAAAAAAAAAGGATATAATACTTTTTTGCAATGGTTTGCGTTCTAGAATTTTTGTTGTTGGACTTACCCACACAAAAATCATTTGGCAAATACAAACATAACAATATGTTTGGCACTGAAGAGGTTAAATTATAAAATTGATATTTCATGACATGGATTTTTTCCTCCATATTTGAAATAGCTGAAATGGGAATGAACATTTTTTTCACAAGAAAGATA
The DNA here is from genome assembly GCA_030674185.1 of Monoplex corrugatus. NCBI lineage: Eukaryota > Metazoa > Mollusca > Gastropoda > Littorinimorpha > Ranellidae > Monoplex > Monoplex corrugatus. The sequence continues at coordinate 78,040,841 of JAPXFY010000014.1, forward strand.
CAATTTTTAACGCTTTGACTCCCCCACCCTATCCACCAACTGCAAAAACTTATTTAATCCTTTCTGCAGGAAGCTGGTGGATAGGGTGAGGGAATCAAAGGGTTAAGGTTTTGCTTTGCTAGCATGGCTGGCAATGCAGGATGCTGGTGGACAGAGTTCGGGAGTCAAAGTTAAGTGCCATATGCCAGCATTTTGATCATTGTGAATTCAGCAAGCATTACAGGATATGAATTTGAAATGCATGCTTTCATTATACAGTTCTTGAGGACTCTTGTTTATTATGTTAAAATATTGTTTAAATGTTATCGGGTGATGGGAAGGTCTCTTGTATGTTTGTGACAGATGTGGAAGACGAAATGAAAAAAGGCTTGAACATGTTTGGATTTGTTTCCTTCAAACAAGGCCAAAAGGAAACTATTACACGTATCTTGAATGGTAATGTGTTTCATTATCTTATTGCTTATTTTGAATTAACATTTATGCATCAAAAGTTTTATAACGGTATTCTTTAAAATTACAGTTTTGTGCTTGTGATTTTCTGGAAGGATTTTTTTAGGAACTGGACATAGCACCCCAGAAAGTTAATGTGCTAATATTTTTCTGCTGGTTTCCTCACTCTCACAGCTGATTTTGTATTTATTTCAAGACCAGTCTGATATAATTGATTTTTGAAGAGATTTTGTTACTCTGGTTACCCTGTTAGTGCAGAAAATCACTGCTTATTTTGAACTGCAAGAAAAAGAATCTGAAAACATTCATATAACGGAAAGACTGGCATTTAATATCAAAGATTATCCATTCTTTAGACTCACATGTCCACATTTTGTTGTTTGCCATATGTACTGTATATTAGACCCAGTGACTGATCAAGTTTTTGAAGTCAGTTAATAGTTTCTTATGATAATTCTGCAAAGCCCTTTCACCTCATGTTTTCTTCTGTACGTGTGTGTAGTTTGTTTACTTAACCTTAAGCAATTTTTTTTACAGGATGTAGTCAGTAACACATAACACCTTTATTGCTATGTGTGTTGTGTGTTGTGTGTGTGTGTGTACTTGTGTGTGTGTGTGTGTACTTGTGTGTGTGTGTGTGTGCGTGTGCGTGCATGCGCGTGCGCGTGTGTGCAGTTGAACACATGCGTGCGCGAGTGTGCGCGTGCGTGTGTGTGCATTTGAACAGATGTTGTTAATGCTGATGTAGGAAAACATATCTGTATATCCCATTGTGTTTTTACTGTGTTGGCACCCATAGGCTGATGCTGTAAGGCTGATCAAGGTTCAGTTGTATGCAGGCTGGATGGTTCATTTGATAAGAGTCATGTACACATGATCTTGCTCCTGTTCATGTCCAGCTTGCCTTAATGTATCATACTGACGATGTCAGTTTAGTGTATCATGTAAAATTTAATGGCATTTAGGTTTTGTCTTCAGTCCAATTTAAAATCTTATCATGGCAGATGCACATCAGAAATAGCCAGCAGAATCGGCCGAGCCAAAACAGCATTCAAGAAGATGAAAAGCATTCTTACCAACAAATGCCTATCAATTAACATCAGGAAGAGAGTTCTTGAATGTTATATAGAACCAATACTGTTATACGGTTGTGAGGCGTGGACAGTCAACAAGCAAAGCTAGAACAGGATTGAGGCAGCCAAGATGTGATTTCTAAGAAGAATGTTGAGAGTTCCATGGACAGCAAAGAAAACAAACGAGACAGTGTTGATGGAAGCAGACACAAGAAGATAATTCATAAGGAAAATTAGGAAAAGACAGGCAACATTTATAGGCCATTTGATGAGGAAAGGGGAATTGGAGCACCTGGTCACAACGGGAAAGCTGGAGGGAAAGGGAACACCAGGTAGACCCAGGGAGAAGATATTGGATGGACTTGCAGAGTGGCTGAAGACAAAGAGGGTGGAAGAGATGCTTGAGGCAACAAGAGATGGAGACAGATGGAAGTCCATGATCGCCAACGCCATGTGGCAAGGCACCTGATGATGATGATGATGATGATGATTGCATTAGGTTTGCACACACTTGAAGAGTTTAACGAATCACTACTAGAGATTACTGTGGAATACATGTGGAACTTTTGGAATTGATTGCAATAAATCATTTCATTAAAAGATTCCATATTTCAATTTCAAAATTTGCATCATGCAGGTATTACTGTCTACATGATGTGACCTGCTCTGTTTTTAGATATGTTGACTTCCCCGTGGGAATGCTGGGTGTTCTTTCAATGTTAACAGTATCCCCACCTTCTGGAAATTCTGTGATAGAAATTTTCTTTTTTCTGTCATTTCCTTTGTTGCTTCCTTCCGTTTTGTTTCTTTCTTCCTCCTTTGCTTTCTGTCATCTGTTCGTATCATTTTCTGCTTTGCTTGTCCATTCACCTATGTATGCTTTATAAATCCTTACATACTTTCTCTTATTGGTAATTGGGTACATGCATTGTCTGCATGTTTGGCTCTAAGGAAATGTGCTGTGCAGGAGCAATTTTAGGTAATTCAGACCATCTTAAGTATGCTTTATTGTCCTTAATTATATTCGACAAAGGCTTGCGGAGAGACCGTAAACAAACCGATGGAAGTCAATGGGAAACCACCATCATGCTATCCCAAGACGTCATGGCCAGACAATCCAATGAGAAAAAAGTGTAACGACGTAAATAGGGGCTCCTATGGAGCACCTTTGTCCGGTAGGGGCCATCACGCTGCGCAGGTGACACCAGACCGTCAGCAAGCTACTGCGATCAACCTCAACCTAACAAACAAAAAAAAACAAAATCGCAACATGGAACGTTAGAACATTGTTGCAAAAAGGTAAATTAGACAATATCAAAATGGAGATGGAAAGGCTTAACATTAGTATTTCAGGACAAGGGGAAGTGAGATGGAAGGGGGCAGGCATGATAACATTAGGAGAGTGTACAGTAGTATATTCTGGTGGAAACTTACATGAAAGAGGAGTAGACATCGTAATGGACAGGGACAAATCAAAAGCGGTTACGGGGTACTGGGCTGTGCCCAATAGAGTTTTGCTGGTTAAATTGGGTGGTGGGCCATTTGATATCAACATCATTCAGGTGTATGCACCAACATCCACAAATACTCAGGAAGACATTGACAACTTCTATGAAGTATTAGAGATGGCCAAGGTCCAATGTAAATCACAAGAAGTTACAGTAATAATGGGAGATTTTAATGCTAAAGTGGGACAGGATAGGGTGGAGGATATAGTTGGACCTCATGGCCATAGTACACAAAATGAAAGGGGAGGGAAACTTGTATAATGGGCACAGATGAATGAGTTAATAGTAGGAAACACCTGGCTTGAGCAGCCAAATAGCAGAAAATGGATTTGGATGAATCCAGGAGATAATACCAAAAATCAGATTGACTACATCCTGATTATTAAAAGATTTAGAAATTCTTTACTGTCAGCAAAAACACTACCAGGTGCAGACTGCAACAGTGACCACAATCCTGTAGTGGGAAGATTTAGGCTAAAATTATGGAAAAACAAACAGACCAAAAGCAACATCAAACTAAATCTTGGACTCTTAAAGACAGATGAAGTGATACGTAAAAAAATTAACATACACGTTCAAAACAAATTCAGTGTTCTGGAAGATGTTGGTGACAGTGAAGAACAATGGACAAAGTTGAGAAATTCAATAAATGAAGCTTGTGAGGAAATCCCTAAAGTAGATAGAAAAGCAAAAAAGAACTGGATGACAAAAGAAATTTTAGGCTTGATGGAGGAACGGAGGAAGGCAAAGAAAAACGAGGAGATATACAGGAAGATAAACAAAGAAATCAGGAATAGGTGCAATGAAGCTAAGGAAGCTTGACTGAACACAAAATGCAAAGAAATAGAAGACCGACACAAAACGGATCCTCAGGGTATGTACAGACGAATTGAAGAAACTGTCCACAGGAAAAATACATGCACATCAACTGGTTGCTTAAAATCGAAAGATGGTACGCTTATCATGGAAAAAGACAAAATATCAGACAGATGGGGAGAGTACATTAAAGACCTTTTTGAAGATGACAGAAACGAAGAACACATGATTAGAAAGAACTTTGACGGACCACCCATAATGAAAGATGAAGTTAGAGCAGCACTGAGAAAGATGAAACCAGGAAAAGCCCCAGGACCAGACAATATTACTACAGAGATGATTGAAGGCCTGGAGGAATTTGGTATTGAAAAAATAACAGTCCTCCTAAATGAAATTCATGACACTGGAAAAATCCCTAAAGATATGTCAAAATGAATTTTCATAGCACTTCCAAAGAAAACAGGGGCTATAGAATACAAACTCCATTGCACAATCAGCTTGATGAGTCATGTAACAAAAATCCTATTAAGAATAATCATGATGAGGACAAGGAATAGAATCAAAAGAGAAATAGCAGAAGAACAGTGGATTTGTGGAAGGGAACGGAAATATTAATGCCATACACATCCTAAGAACTATCAGAGAGAGGTCAATGGAGATGAATAAGGACTTATATTATGCTTTGTTGATTATACCAAGGCTTTCCATCGGGTAAGACATGAAGAATTGATCAACCAACTAGAAAGACTCAATATTGATGGAAAAGATCTATGAAAATGAGAAATATGTGTTAGGAACAAACAGTTGCAATGAGAATATAAAACGATATAAGGTCTTTCCAAAACATCAAAAGAGGAGTCAGACAAGGTTGTGTTTTGTCACTAGATCTGTTTTCACTTTACAGCGAAAACATGAGAAACCTAGAGGAAGACCCTGGATTAAAGGTTGGAGGAAAAATGATTAACAACATTTGATACGCAGATGACACCGTGCTAATCGCAGAAAATGAAAGGACCTACAAAACCTTGTGAATATATTAGAAATAGAAGGCAAAGGTAAGGGGTTGGAACTAAACAGCAGGAAGACTGAAGTCATGGTTGTCAGTAAAAAACATGAAGTCCTCTCATGCAAAATAACAGCAAACGGCACAACCTTGAGACAGGTTGATAAGTTTAAATACCTGGAAACGATCATTTGACCAGACGGCAGATGCACATCAGAAAAAGCCAGCAGAATCGGCCGAGCCAAAACAACATTCAAGAAGATGAAAAGCATTCTTACCAACAAATGCCGATCAATTAACATCAGGAAGAGAGTTCTTGAATGTTATATAAAACCAATACTGTTATACAGTTGTGAGGCGTGGACAGTCAACAAGCAAAGCCAGAACAGGATTGAGGCAACTGAGATGTGGTTTCTAAGAAGAATGTTGAGAGTTCCATGGACAGTAAAGAAAACAAATGAGACAGTGTTGATGGAGGCAGACACAAGAAGATAATTCTTAAGGAAAATTAGGAAAAGACAGGCAACGTTTATAGACCATTTGATGAGGAAAGGAGAATTGGAGCACCTGGTCACAGCGGGAAAGCTGGAGGGAAAGGGAGCACCAGGTAGACCCAGGGAGAAGATATTGGACGGACTTGCAGAGTGGTTGAAGACCGAGATGGTGGAAGAAGTGCTTGAGGCACAGATGGAAGGCCATGATTGCCAACGTCATGTGGCAAGGCATCTGATGATGATGATGAGTTATGTTCACATTTGTATTAAGGTTTATGTTTTTTTTTTAAGATCCTCTGGTGATGAATTGGACCTTGTAGTCAATGCTAGGGACACATCCTTAGCTCTTGTGCATGCATGCATTGGCACGTGTACTTAATTTTGTTTTCCAGCTTTTTTCTCAATCAGATGCTGTATATGTTTTGACATGGTATAGCTCTGATATGGCTCTGTGCAGTCATCTGGGCTTTAAACAGTAAGAGTAAGATCCGTTAACGCTTGGGAGATGTGAACTTGAAATAATAAAATCTTATTATCAATATCACTGCTAATGTAGAAACCACATTGTGTTTCCAGGTCAGTCAACACTAGTGATACTATCGACAGGAGGGGGCAAAAGCCTGTGCTATCAGTTGCCTGCCTACCTGTATGCTCAGCAGGCACGAGGCATCACTTTGGTTGTGTCGCCGCTTGTTTCTCTAATGGAAGACCAGGTGATTATACTGCATTGTTCTGTGTCATGTGGTGATTGCCCCATGTCCATAAGGTTCCCCATGGGGATGCCAGGGACTTTTTCAGTGTAAATAGTATCCCCATCTGGAAATTCTGTACTTAAAATTTCCTCTTTTTTGTAACCATCTTTGTTTCTTTTTTTCTTCTTTGCTTTCTGTCATTTCTTCCTATTATTTTCTGCCTTGCTGGTCCATTCACCTGTATGTGTGCTATAAATATAAAGCCTTACATACTTTCTCTTAGGATTGATAATTGGGTACATGTATTAAGTGCATTTTGGCTCAGGGAAATGACATATACGGAAGCAATTTTAGGTAATTTAGGCCCTTTTTATTTATGTTGTAGTGTTTTTAGTTGTTTTTAAATAGTGTTTTTAGTTGTGTTCTAATTTGTATTCAGGTATGTATTTTAAATCTGATATGTGATAAATTGGACAGAGTTGTCAGTTCCAGGGGCATCTGTGTACATTATGTGCACAAATACATTGATATGTGTACTTAATTTTCTTTTCCTCTTTATTCCTGTTGAAGTATTGTGTATGTTTTGAAATGATTATAGCTCTGATATTGCTCTGTGCTGTCAGCATGGCTTTATACAAAAATAACTGTAACAGTGAATGTCCATAAGGTCATAGAAAGTGAGTTTAGACTACAAATATAAAAGGTTGGCCTATATCCATAAAGTCATAGAGAAGTAAGGTTAGACTCATCATCATCATCAGGTGCCTTGCCGCATGGCATTGGCGATTATGGCCTTCCATCTGTCTCTATCACTTGTTGCCTCAAGCATCTCTTCCACCCTCCTTGTCCCCAGCCACTCTGCAAGTCCGTCTAGTATCTTTCCCCTGGGTCTACCCGATGCTGTCTTTCCCTCCAGTTTTCCCGTTGTGACCAGGTGCTCCAATTCCCCTTTCCTCATAAAATGGCCTAAAATGGCTATTTCTGATGTGCATCTGCCGTCTGGTCAAATGATTGTTCCCAGGTTTTTGAACTTATCAACCTGTCTCAAGGTTGTGCTGTTTGCTGTTATTTTGCATGAGGGGATTTCATGATTTTTACTGATCACCATGACTTCAGTCTTCCTGCTGTTTAGTTCCAACCCCTTACCTTTGCTTTCTGTTTCTAGTATATTCACAAGGTTTTGTAGGTCCCTTTCTCTTTCTGCAATTAGCATGGTGTCATCTGCATATCGAATGTTGTTTATCATTTTTCCTCCAACTTTTAATCCAGGGTCTTTCTCTAGGTTTCTCATGATGTTTTCGCTGTAAAGTTAAAACAGATTTGGTGACAAAACGCAACACTGTCTGACTCCTCTTTTGATGTTTTGGAAACAGCTTATATCGTTTTTTATTCTCATTGCAGCTTTTTGTTCCCAATACATATTTCTGATTATTCGTAGATCTTTTCCTTCAGTATTGAGTTTTTTCTAGTTGGTTGATCAATTCTTCATGTCTTACCCGATGGAAATCCTTGGTATAATCAACAAAGCATAGATATAAATCCTTGTTCATCTCGATTGACCTCACTATGAGAGTTCTTAGAATGTATATGGCATTAATAGTTCTTTTTCCTTCCACAAATCCACAGTGTTCATCTGCTATTTCTCTTTTGATTCTATTCCTTGTCCTCATCATGATTATTCTTAATAGGATTTTGGTTACTTGACTTATCAAGCTGATTGTGCGATGGAGTTCGTATTCTATAGCCCCTGTCTTCTTTGAAAGTGCTATGAAAATTGATTTTGACATATCTTTGGGGATTTTTCCAGTGTCGTAAATTTCATTTAGGAGGACTGTTATTTGTTCAATACCAAATTCTTCCAGGGCTTCAATCATCTCTGTAGTAATGTTGTCTGGTCATGAAGCTTTTCCTGGTTTCATCTTTTTCAGTGCTGCTCTAACTTCATCTTTCATTGTGAGTGGTCCTTCAACGTTCTTTCTAATGATGTGTTCTTCGTTTCTGTCATCTTCAGAAAGGTCTTTAATGTACTCTCCCCATCTGTCTGATATTTTGTCTTTTTCCATGATAAGCGTATCTTTCGATTTTAAGCAACCAGTTGATGTGCATGTATTTTTCCTGTGGACAATTTCTTCAATTCGTCTGTACATACCCTGAGGATCCATTTTGTATCAATCTTCTATTTCTTTGCATTTTGTGTTCAGCCAAGCCTCCTTAGCTTCATTGCACCTATTCCTGATTTCTTTGTTTATCTTCCTGTATATCTCCACGTTTCTCTTTACCTTCTTCCGTTCCTCCATCAAGCCTAAAATTTCTTTTGTCATCCAGTTCTTTTTTCGCTTTTCTATCTACTTTAGGGATTTCCTCACAAGCTTCATTTATTGAATTTCTCAACTTTGTCCATTGTTCTTCACTGTCACCATTGTCTTCCAGTGTTTTGAACATGTATGTTAATTTTTTTACGTATCACTTCATCTGTCTTTAAGAGTCCAAGATTTAGATTGATGTTGCTTTTGGTCTGTTTCCTTTTCCTTAATTTTAGCCTAAATCTTCCCACTACAGGATTGTGGTCACTGTTGCAGTCTGCACCTGGTAGTGTTTTTGCTGACAGTAAAGAATTTCTAAATCTTTTATTAATCAGGATGTAGTCAATCTGATTTTTGGTATTATCTTCTGGATTCATCCAAGTCTATTTTCTTCTATTAGTCTGCTCAAACCAGGTGTTTCCTGCAATGAACGCATTGATCTGTGCCCATTCTACAAGTTTCCCTCCCCTTTCATTTTGTGTACCAAGGCCATGAGATCCTCCTATATCCTCCACCCTATCCTGTCCCACTTTAGCATTAAAATCTCCCATTATTATTATAACTTCTTGTGATTTACATTGGGCCTTGGCCATCTCTAATACTTCATAGAAGTTGTCGATGTCTTCCTGAATACTTGTGGATGTTGGTGCATACACCTGAATGATGTTGATATCAAGTGATCAGCCTCCCAATATGATCAGCAAGACTGTCGGACACAGCCCAGTATCCCTTAACTGCTTTTGATTTGTCCCTGTCCATTACGATGCCTACTCATCTTTCATGTGAGTTTCCACCAGAGTATATCATTGTATACTCTCCTGATGTTATGCCTGCCCGCTTCCATCTCACTTCCCCTAGTCCTAAAATACTAATGTTAAGCCTTTCCATCTCCATTTTGACATTGTCTAATTTGCCTTTTTGGAACAAAGTTCTGATGTTCCATGTTTCTATTTTAGTATTTTTGAGTTTGAGTTTGGTCACAGTAGCTTGCTACTAAACATCAGATTGACTACATCATGATCAACAAAAGATTTAGAAATTCTTTACTGTCAGCAAAAACACTACCACACGCAGACTGCAACAGTGACCACAATCCTGTAGTGGGAAGGTTTAGGCTGAAATTAAGGAAAAGAAAACAGACCAAAAGCAACATCAAACTAAACCTTGGACTCTTAAAGACAGATGAAGTGATACGTAAAAAATGTAATGTACATGTTCAAAACAAATTCAGTGCTCTGGAAGACGTTGGTGACAGTGAGGAACAATGCACAAAGTGAGAAATTCGATAAATGAAGCTTGTGAAGAAATCCCTAAGGCAGATAGAAAATCACAAAAGAGCTGGATGGCTAATGAAATTTTGGGCTTGATGGATGAAAGGAGGAGGGCAAAGAGAAACGAGTAGATATAGAGGAAGATAAACAAAGAAATCAGGTATAGGTGCAATGAAGCTAAGGAGGCTTGGCTGAACACAAAATGCAAAGAAATAGAAGACCGACACAAAACGGATCCTCAGGGTATGTACAGACGAATTGAAGAAACTGTCCACAGGAAAAACACATGCACATCAACTGGTTGCTTAAAATCGAAAGATGGCACGTTTATCATGGAAAAAGACAAAATATCAGACAGATGGGGAGAGTACATTAAAGACCTTTTTGAAGATGACAGAAACGAAGAACACATTATAAAAAAGAACTTTGAAGGACCACCCATAATGAAAGATGAAGTTAGAGCAGCACTGAAAAAGATGAAACCAGGAAAAGCCCCAGGACCAGACAACATTACTACAGAGATGATTGAAGGCCTGGAGGAATTTGGCATAAAAAAAATAAGTCCTCCTAAATGAAATTTACGACACCGGAAAATTCCCTAAAGATATGTCAAAATCAATTTTCATTGCACTTCCAAAGAAAACAGGGGCTATAGAATACAAACTCCATCGCACAATCAGTTTGATGAGTCATGTAACAAAAATCCTATTAAGAATAATCATGATGAGGACAAGGAATAGAATCAAAAGAGAAATAGCAGAAGAACAGTGGAGATTTGTGGAAGGGAAAGGAACTATTAATGCCATATACATCCTTAGAACTATCATAGAGAGGTCATTTTAGAGGAATAACTTCATTAAGGATTTGTATTTATGCTTTGTTGACTATACCAAAAGCCTTGCGATTGGGTAACGACATGAAGAATTGATCAACCAACTGGAGAGACTCAATGTTGATGGCATAGATCTACGAATAATCAGAAATATGTACTGTGAACAAAAAGCTGCAATGAGAATAGAAAACAATATAAGCTCTTTCCAAAACATCAAAAGAGGAGTCAGACAGTGTTGTGTTTTGTCACTAGATCTGTTTTCACTTTACAGCGAAAACATTGTGAGAAACCTAGAAGAAGACCCTGGATTAAAGGTCGGAGGGAAAATGATAAACAACATTCGATACGCAGATGACACCATGCTAATTGCAGAAAATGAAAAGGACCTACAAAATCTTGTGAATATACTAGAAATAGAAAGCAAAGGTAAGGGGTTGGAACTAAACAGCAGGAAGACTGAAGTCATGGTGATTAGTAAAAACCATGAAATCCCCTCATGCAATATAACAGCAAATGACAGAACCTTGACACAGATTAATAAGTTTAAATACCTGGGAACGGTCATTTCATCAGACGGCAGATGCGCATCGGAAATAGCTGGCAGAATTGGCCAAGCCAAAACAGCATTCAAGAAGATGACAAGCATTCTTACCAACAAATGCCTATCACAAACCAGAAGAACAAGAAAACCAATGTAAGCGCGTCTCCAACAAGACAAAACAAAACAAGCGCAAATTTTCGGCCAACTAGCCTTTGTCAAGCGCGAACGCACAGTCACAGACAGATCACAGACAGAGTTTTTGAATGTTATATAGAACCAATACTGTTGTACGGATGTGAGGCGTGGACAGTCAACAAGCAAAGCCAGAACAAGATTGAGGCAGCCAAGATGTGGTTTCTAAGATGTTGAGAGTTCCATGGACAGCAAAGAAAACAAACGAGACAGTGTTGATGGAGGCAGACACTAGTAGATCATTCATAAGGAAGATCAGGAAAAGACAGGCAACATTTATAGACCATTTTATGAGGAAGGGGGATTTGGAGCACCTGGTCACAGCGGGAAAGCTGGAGGGAAAGAGATCACCAGGTAGACCCAGGGAGAAAACGCTAGACAGACTTGCGGAGTGGCTGGGAATGAGGAGGGTGGAGGAGATGCTTGGGGCAACATGAAATAGAGACAGATGGAAGTGCATGATCGCCAACGCCATGCGGCTGGGCATCTATAATAATAATAATAATAATAATTACAATATTTATATAGCGCAAAATCTTGATAAAATCAAATCTAAGCACTGAAACACACACACACGCACGCACGCACACACACGCATGCACGCACGCCCGCACACACACGCACACACGCACACACGCACGCACACACGCACCCACACGTACACACACACACACACGCACACACATACACACGCACACGCACGCACACACACGCGCACGCACACGCACGCGCACGCGCGCACGCGCACGCGCACATACACACACACACAAGATGGCGGCTTTCTAACAGAACGTTTTCAGAGAGGAATCGTCTAGGCTGAAAATGACACGGTCCAATCGTTGTGTCATCAAAGAAAAAGTAAAGAAAACCACCCGTGGGACAGACAACACCAGGGCAGAGACATCACCATCTTCAGAGACCCCAGAACTCGAAGAACATCAAAAAGAACAGACCTCCGGTCGCACCCTTTCACCATCCAGGAGTCAGCCACACATCGCACAGCTACAGTCAAGATCATCATGTGGCTGCCGCTGTCAAGAGGCGGTAAGGGAGATAGACATTTTAAACAACACCATTCAAGAAATGTCTAAACAAATCCACATTCTCACAACCATGCTACATTCAGACAGAAAACTTTTATTGGAAAACAATACAACGTTAAAAGAGCTGCGCGACGTCAATAAGTGCACCAAACTTACGACCACCGTTGCGTGCCAGACGGATTCCGCAGTCCACGGTGACTTCACCACCATGTCACCGATGGACAAATTCTCCACCTACGCGGAATGCGCAGCTCAACCCCCCAAACTGGAAGATCGGGCGAGGACACAAAATGGCAGGAGAAATGTCGTCAAACATAGACCAGACGTCTCCACAAAACCTAACCGTGACGTCAAAACTGCGCTATCGTCAACACGTTCCAGACCACAATCAAATGTTCTTCCCCGTGTCCTTATCGTTCACGACTCAGTCCTCAATAAGGTGGATGGAAAAAGACTGGGCTCTTCATACGGTTTTCAGGTGGCCACGAGAAAGATCCATACCATCGAGGACTGTAAGATTGCAATTGAAAAATCAAAAGAACAGCTGACACCTGAACCTGACTGTGTAGTTTTACACGTGGGGATCACAGATTTAAAAACAAAGGAGCCCACTGAATGTAGCACAACTCTTGACACCTGTGTGAAAACTATCAACACCCAATTTCCAAAAGCCAGGGTAGTTTTAAGTCAGGTAGCTCCTGTGAGGGACAAACACCTAAACGCTAAAAGAGAGCTCCTAAATGCCCTAACAAAAGTGCGACTTCTTAAAGCAGCGAGTGTCGAATACGTCAACAATGACAATCTTCAAACTATCAGTCACACTCAAGTCAGCCAGGACGACGTCCATCCAACCATCAGAGGGGCGAGCGTTCTGGCCAGAAACTTAGGGAGGCAAATCCATCAGCTTTTCTGGGAAAAACCGAGGAGGAGATCAAACCGACAACGACATCAACAAAGACCCGGCTTTCAATCTCCGTTTTTCTTCTCTCCTTGGTCATTTTAGATTCAGCCCAGATTCAGTTTCTCTTCGTTCAGTTCTCAGCTATATTGTTTTACTTAATTATTTTCTTGTTCACATACTTCATTTTTATCCTATTTGTACCTTTTAATTCAAAGTTAAATGAAATCTAGATCTATATAAACTTACCATATTGTTCTAAAGTTATTCAACCGTTCCTCATGAAGACGTGTGTAGTAAGTGATATCAACATTTTTCAGTGGAACGCACGTTCCATTGTTAAAAACATCTCATATTTGAGTAACTATCTCTCTTCTAAAAACGTCCATGTCATGCTCCTACAATCGCTGAATACCATCAAAACCAAATTACCTAAAATATCCGGTTTTTATTATCCACCAATATGTGACTCTGTAAATGACGGTGGCCGTATACAAACAGCTATATACATTCGTGAAGGACTGAACTATTGTGAACGATCATCGCCAGTACCTAAATCTACCGCATTTATTTCATCATGTGCAATCATTATAAAATTTTCCTCATCGTTAGTTGTGAATATGGCCTCTGTATACTTACCAAGAGGCCCAGACTCTGTGAACACTGAATGGTTAAAACACTTTCAAGATCAGGACGACAAGTGGATAATTGGAGGTGATTTTAATGCACATGCCCCATTTTGGGAAAAGTATTGTACAAACATAACAAGCAACAGGTTGATTGAAAATATTGTAGATTCCAATTTATATTTACTTAACAACGGACACGTTACCCGGATCCCCGATATACCAACCCACAGACCCACAGCTATCGATCTTACTTTAATCTCACCATCCCTAGCCCCAAACGCCACATGGCAAACAGAGGATGACTTGTTGGGATCAGATCACATCCCCATACGTCTTACCCTAAACCATACTACAGAAATAGACGCCATACCACAAGATAGTTTACCCAAGTTTAATTATAAAAACGCTGACTGGATCAGTTTTAAGGCAATCCTTGAAAAGACAAGAACAGATCTATCTGAAGCAATGAACATAAACGAAACGTACGAAGTTTTCTGTAACTCACTCTTAAGGGCTGCTAACATTTCAATTCCAAAACTTACAGTGTCAAAAATAGGAAAACATCATGGAAATGTCTGGTGGAATGAGGACTGTCAAAAGGCAGTGAACGAAAAGAAAGAAAAATACAAAATTTATTTAGCAAACAGGTCACCTGAAAATCATACAGCGATGAAAAGTGCCAACATTAAGTGTAACAGAATCATAGAGCAAGCCAAAGAACAACACTGGACATCTTTTTGTAAATGTGAAGTAAATAACCACAAAGACACGATAAAGATTTGGGAAAAACTAAAATTAATGAAAAACGGGATTAAGTTGCCATCAATTCCAGTAAAGCTAGAAAATAACCCTATTCCTAGCTCATTGGAAAAAGCAGAAGCTTTTGCAGACGTGTTTGCTGAGGCCTGTCGTGTAGAAGGACTCCCTGTCTCTGATAGAAATTATAGGGAACGAGATGAAAAGAAAGATGTATATAAGGACCCTGCCTCTGACAATACTCACTACATAAATGCATCACTCACACTTCAAGAATTAAAAGATGCCATTCAGTCCCTTCCAAGTAAAAAAACGTCAGTTGGACTAGATGCAATTTCCAATGAGATGCTGAAAAATTTACCAGAAAATTTTATAATCTTGCTACATGACATATTTAAAAAATGCTGGAATAGTGGGATAATGCCTAACAACTGGAAAGAAACAATAGTGGTTCCTGTATTAAAACCAGGTAAATGTAATACCGATTTGAAAAACTACAGGCCAATTGCATTAACATCACATGTATGTAAACTAATGGAGAAAATAATCTTAAAGAGACTGATGCACTATTGTGAAAAGAATAAAATAATACCAGTAAATCAGGCAGGATTTCGGAAAGGCAGGTCACCAGTAGAGATCCTAACAAAGCTAACTACTAATATAAAACAACAATTTGCAAGACGTCAATGTGTTTTAGCTACATTTTTTGATATAACGAAAGCATACGATCAAGTGTGGCACTCCCGATTGTTATTCAAATTTAAAAGTATTGGGCTGACAGGTCACATTTTTGGCTATGTTAAGTGTTTCTTAGAAAACAGAGTATTTCAAACGAGGATTGAAAATGTATATTCCACGAAACGAATTCTTCAAATGGGTATCCCTCAGGGATCCGTTATAGCTCCCCTTCTTTTCATGATATTAATGCATGACTTACCCAGTAAAGTATCTAAGCATGTAGTTTTAGCTCAATATGCTGACGATTTATGCATGTGGATGCAGGTAAATATGAAAAAGAAAACTCCTTTGCGCTGTATCAATTATACACGCAAATGCTACCAATTAGAACTTGATAAAATAGCGCGATACATGGTAGAAAATGGGTTACATCTATCCCTGGAAAAAACAAAAATAGTTTTATTTAATAATGGAGCTAACCCAGTAAATATTCCCACTTTCAAACTGGGAGATACTCTTCTTCAGTTTAACGAGTCGATTAAATTCTTAGGAGTTTTCCTTACAGCAAAATTATCTTGGAATCAGCATATTGAATACTTATTAACCAAAGCTCAAAAAAGTTTAAATTTCATAAAAATAGTTCGCAAACAGACATGGGGTCAAGATTCATCAACACTTGTTCATCTTTGTAAATCGCTTGTTAGATCTAAATTAACCTATGCTCAAGAAATCTTCTTCAGTGCACCGAAACACTTACTAAAAAAACTGCAGAGCATAGATTGTAAAGGTTTCAAACTTGCACTGGGTCTTCCAATGCATGCTTCCTGTCTTCGGACATATAATGAAATCAAACTGTTGCCACTTGATGAGCAAAGGAAAGTCGCTTCTACAAAATTTTTGTTAAGAAACACTACCGTAGAAAACATCTCAGAAACAGAAATTAAACTGAGATCAGATACCGACTTTCCAAAACGAGCTAAATCAATATCTTCACAGGTCACACTTGCAACATACACATCTGACGTCATGAAAGGCTCAGGAATTGATCTAGACGTAGATCCTGTATCTATACGACCTTCCTTTTCGCCAGTACCCAGTTGGGAACTCCAAAGAGCACGATTTGACGTACATCACACTAATTTAAAAAAAGGAGACAATATAAACTTACTGGCAAGTCAGGTTAAATGTCATATAAACGACGTATATTCTGATCATTTGAAAATTTACACTGATGGGTCAGTAATTGAAAGAAAAGCAGGCTCAGCGTTTTTAATACCTGCTCTCAAAATTGAAAAATCTTTCTACATAGGACTTGATAAATCTATCTTTACAGCTGAACTCTTTGCAATATTAATGGCTTTAAACTTTCTGATAAGTCTTCCTAGGACAATTTTTCAGATACTTCTTTGCGTTGATTCAAAATCAGTACTTCAGGCTCTTGAATTATCAAAATTACAAACAAGATCAGAAATGATTCTGGAAATAAGTCACTTGATTCATAATTTATCTTTAAGAGGCACTGATATTACTTTCTGCTGGATACCTTCTCATAGTTCTTTTAGTTATAATAATAAAGTTGACAGGGCTGCCAAACGGGGAGCTAATAACTCACCAGATTCAAACAATATCCAGCTTTCTCTCTCGTTGCACGAGAATTACACTTTAGTGGACAACTACGTCTGGAAGCAGTTCCAATTAAAACAGAAAAAGTATGATAAATGTCACATGAACTTTGAAGTTAGCAAAATACTTAAGCAGCTTCATGCCAGCAGAACTATACAGTCCCTTATGTACAGATGGAAACTTGATGCATTCAAAACAAAATATACCAATAACATAGTGTGTCTGTGTGGAAAGAAGATAACACATAGTCATATTCTTTCTTGCGTTAGGGTAAAACGACATATTCCAACACTATCTGTGAGTACAGTTTTTGACATATTTGCCTCATCATCATTACTGTATGAATTTTTTGTTAGCCTGTCAAAAAGTCCTATAGCGAATTACCTTTAAAATGTTATTTGACTTGTTCATTGTTGTGGTTAGTCAATTATTAGTTTTACTTTTTATTCATTTCTTCCGGATATTTACTAATTTTGTTTGTCAGTTTGTTTGTTTAAATCGATAATTATGGTAACATTATTTGTTAGTTTTACCTTCCCCTCTTCAAAACAGTTGTTTTCTGGATCATCTTTTCTCAAATTCAAAATTGACAATTTTCAAATATCTTCTTCACTCCTCCTCTATCACTCCCCCCCCCCCCCCCCCTTTTTTTTTTTTTTTTTTGTTTGTTTTTTTTTTTTTGTCTAAAATCACTTTAGTGAATAGACATTAAATCAAAGACCACCACACACACACACACACACACACACACACACACACACACACACACGCACGCACGCACACGCACGCACGCACACGCACGCACACGCACGCACACACAGACAGACACACGCACACACGCGTGCACACGCACGCGCACACACACGCACACACACGCGTACACACACACACGCGCGCACACACGCACGCGTGCACACACGCACACACGCACACACGCACGCGCATGCACACGCACACGCACACGCACACGCACACACACATACACACACACACACACACACACACACACACACACACACACACACACACACACAGCTATAAATGGGGAGAAAGAATACACGGCTGTAAATGGGGAGAAAGAATAAAAACAATGGAAAATTATAGAGAGCATATTATATACAATTATATATTGCAATGTGATTCCCCTCCGAGCGGAGACAGGCTGCAGACGGGATTGAGTGAGGTCAGGATTTTATGCAGAGGAGAAAAGGTGAGTTTTGAGAGCGGACTTGAAGGAGAGAAAAGTAGGTTGCTGACGGACTGAGAGAGGAAGTTTGTTCCAGGAGAGCGGACCAGAAACAGAGAAGGCTTGTGGACCATAGGTATTGAGCTTAGTGCGTGGAAAGCGAAAAGTCAGAGGATCGGAGGCAGAGTGGAGGGTATGTGAGGGAACATAGATCTCAAGTAGGCTTGACAGGTAATCGGGGGCTGCGTTATTGAGGCTTTTGTAGCACATGGTGTCTAGTTTGTACTGTATGCGCTTTGATAAAGGGAGCCAGTGAAGTGATGATGATGATGATGACGAGCTTGCTCACAGTCTGGTGTCACCTGCGCCGTATGACAGTCCCTCCAGACGAAGGTGCTCCATCAGAGCACCTGTTTACGTCGTTATCATTTTTATTTTGTCTGTCCATAACTTTCTAGGGAGAATATGATGGTGGTTTCCCGTTGCCTTCCATCGTTTTTTTTTTTTTTTTTTTTTTTTGCGGTCTCTTCACTAGCCTTTGTCGTTCCCATGACAACCTACAAGGCAGTAGGGTGATTATTTTATTTCTTTCAGGGTTCCCTCCCTTAGCCTTATACTCTCCCGAGGTGTCCTCAAGGCAGTGGAGCTATTTACCCATGCTGGGGGTCTGGTTCATGGGCACCAGGGTACATCCACACGCCGGTGGGCCTGCGTGCCGCACGTCTTGGGGCCAGACCTCCTCCGAGTCCCTCGAGATTTAGCCTGAGTCCATGAGGTGCTCAGTTACCGCATGTTGCCACGAGTAGGCATAACATGGGGCTTGCTGATGGAGAGGCTATGTACTGACAGGAAGAGACTTATGCATTCTGCTCTTCTTTTTGCATAGCTGCAAGCAGCAGTGCTAGCCAGTGGTGCAGGCTGAAAGTGAGAGGTGACAAGCACGCAGTCATTAGCTGACACACTAGACGCATCACATCTGCCATTGATACCCGAGGTTAGACTACAATTATAAATGGTTGGCCTGTATCCATAAGGTCATAGGGAAGTGAGGTTAGACTACAATTGTAAAAGGTTGGCCTATATCCATAAGGTCATAGGGAAGTGAGGTTAGACTACAATTGTAAAAGGTTGGCCTATATCCATAAGGTCATAGAGAAGTGAGGTTAGACTACAGTAATAAATGGTTGGCCTATATCCACAAGGTCATAGGGAAGTGAGGTTAGACTACAATTATAAAAGGTTGGCCTGTGTCCATAAGGTCATAGAGAAGTGAGGTTAGACTACAATTATAAAAGGTTGGCCTGCATCCATAAGGCCATAGAGAAGTGAGGTTAGACTACAATTATAAAAGGATGGCCTATATCCATAAGGTCATAGTGAAAGGAGGTGAGACTACAGTTATGAAAGGTTGGCCTATATCCATAAGGTCATAGGGAAATGAGGTTAGACACACAGTTATAAAAAGTTGCCTCATGCCCATGAGGCAGTTTTCATGAAGAAGGCAGTTTATTTGTAGAACTTAGAAGGAAGTTTTTCATGTTGAGGGCACAGAGCTTGTGTTTCACTAGATTTTGATTGTGAACAGTGTTAAAAAAAACAAAACTGTAGTGCTGCCTGTATGTTCAAGGTTGTCTTACTTTGATTTTATCTCTTACTGGAAGGTGTTAGGAGAGGACTAGCTTGAAGTCATGTCTGTCTCAGACAGATGTAGAGTACATGTAGTGTTGTAGTTAGGTTCTATGCCTTCGAACACAACTATCCATATAATCGGTGTTAATTCGTATTAAAGTTAATTATCTTGACATTGTGAAGGTTGCCTCCCTTCTTCCTTTCTTCAATACTATGAGTTTTGTCAACGTGTCAGCAACAGTGGGGTGGAATGATGATGTGAGATTTCCATCGTCTTATGGCCTTTTGGGTTGTTACTGGGAGGGGCCATCGATTGCCAGCAGAACCCTGCAAACTAGTCATTCATCGGCAGAACCCATGCAAACCAGCCATTAATCGGCAGAACCACTGCAGACTAGGAAGGCACTTCAAGCTCATGTCGCCACAATGAGTTCTGAGAGGTCGACGTCCATCGCCTTCAGCAGTTGCTTCTGTTTACTCTACTGATTCGTCACTTCATTTGTGCCCATCTTTTTTGAGTACAACTGTTGTGAGCATCCTTTAGCTTTGTGATGCTCAGCGTCGACAGCGCCAGTTCATGACTCCAGGTGCCATTGCCCGAAGACATTTCTGAACTATAAACAGTTTTTGTTGGCTGATGTTGAGGTAGTGACTGCCATTTGTGTTGGATGTGAACTAATAACGTGTGAATGTTTCTAATGTTGTGTGAGTGAGAATGAGTGTGTGTGTATTAATAAAGAAATTTGTGTGGAAGTTTGAATTATAGGTGTTGTGTTGTTGCGTGAATATAAGTAGGTTTGTGTCTCTGTCTGTCTCTCTGTCTTTCTATAGTTTAGGCCTTATGGAATCTTTATTTAATGGCTGTTCACAGTAGTGACACACACACACAGGGAAAAAAAAGATGGGGATGGGGGTTGGGGATGGGAATTGGTAGTGGAAGTTTGAATGCAAGAAGGGGAACAATTACAGATAATAATTCAGAACATTAAGTTAACAGTGTCAATTTATAACAGACAACAATTAATTAATCTTCATAACAATCTGCCAACAGGGGATCTGAGAATCAGCTGGACTACCGAAATGATATCATTATTTTTGTTGTAAAGGATATCTCTAGAGTCAGTACATGAAAAATCAAGATTGTTATTTCTGTATGTCGTAAGTAAGATAGGACATTCAAAGAGCAGATGGTGGACAGATAATGCTTTTGAACAAATACATACATTCTGTGTATATTTTGTTTTCCAAGAGTTAAGCCTTAGTTTGTATATCAAGGACGCTAGCTGCCTGGGGCAGTTAGGTATCAGGCTTTGGGTATTGGAAAAATTTGTATAAAGTGAACATTCCAACACAGAATTAAGTTCATGAACTGACAGTCGTATGTTATGGAAAGTTACAGTATTGGCATTATTGGATGCACCGTCTTTTGTTAATTTGACCGAAACTTCATTCCAATGAAGTCCACAATGTGACGGAACCCAGCAAAAACTTGTACCAACACCGCTGGATGAAATACAATGTATCAAATGTTTGATCTCAAATATAATGTCATTTCGTACCAGTATTACATTTTGTTTAGGCCTTAGTGAGCCTGACAGTGTTATAATAATCCATGTTGATTGTGCGACCAACCAATTAACCAACCAATCAACCAATCAATGTATGACATAATTTGATGACTTATGCTTATGAGTAACGTGATTATTGTCCAGCCAACCAATTAACCAACCAATCAACCAATAAACATATGACATAATTTGATGACTTACACTTATGAATAAATATGACTTAGTTTGATGACTTACACTTATGAGTAAATATGACATAACTGACTTACACTTATGAGTAAATATGACATAATTTGATGACTTACACTTATGAGTATTGTGTATATTGTCCAGCCAACCGATTAACCAGCCAATGAATCAACCAACGTATGACATAATTTCATGACTTATGAGTAAATATGACAATTTGATGACTTACACTTATTAGTAACATGTAATACTTTGACACTGTATGCTCTGTGTTCTGTAAATCAGGTGACAGGTCTTCCAGCTGGCGTGCGGGGGGCGTGTCTCAACTCCAGCATGACACCTGCACAGCGGGACAGTGTTCTGTCGGATGTCCATGCTGGCAAAGTTCACTTCCTGCTAGTCTCTCCAGAAGCTGTGGTGGGAGGTGGTCATGGTCAAGGGTCATTTCCTTCGTCCGACAAATTGCCTCCCATCTTTTTTGCCTGTATTGATGAGGTGCACTGTCTGTCAGAGTGGTCCCACAACTTCCGCCCTTCCTACCTCAGGCTTTGCAAGGTGAATGTGTGTCGTGCAGGTTCTTTTCTCTTATTTGAACAGTTAGTTTAGGAGTCAGGCATTGGCAAATGTTTGTCTTGTACACACACAAATACAGCAAGGAAGCATGCATGCACACATACATGCATGAATACATTGCAGCATACACGCATACTCCTCCCTGCCTCCCACTCACCTGCCTTGCCTCATGTCATTGTTATGAAACAAATCTCTCACATTTAACTGTAGTAATGTTCAATGTGTTCAGTTCACAGTTAGGGTACTCTGTGGCAATTTTCGCTCCAAGACAATTTTGTCCAATTCGTCTACCTAGCATTTTGAAATCTCATCCCTTTCTTCCCTATTAGACAATGGACTCATCAGTTCAAATAAATCTCTGAAAGCATGCGTAATCACTTGGTATCGGATCTAGCGTCCCTCTGGAACTGCTGTGGCAGTTTCAGTGTTAACCGCTGCACTCTGTGACACAGCCACTTTCCTCTAAATGGCTCTGTCTTGACTTTTGTGGACAACTTCTGGAATATTTAGGCCACTGATGTTGGTTGTATTCTTGATGTATGAAATTGGAGGTCTGCCTTTCTTCCTTTTTGTCTCTCGGTTTTCCTTAACAATGGTTGCCATGAGATCAAAACTTGCAATTAAAAACTCAGTTGCTTCTGCATTGTCTGACGCTTGAGCCATTCAGTGCTCTAATGCAGCAAAGACATTACAAATAGAATTTCTATTTATAATGTCTTTGGTTTGCAGTAGGCTACATGCCTTGATGTCATTCCAGTTCTTACTCATAATTGGTGGAGGTCTTTCTACACACATGCAACTGCACACAAATACTGCACTCATACTTAATACAATTAGCACCACTGCCAACATCAACAGAGGAGCAGCAGGTCAGTGTGTTTGCTGCTTTTTGTCATTAGATGAAATTGAATTCATGACATGGACAAACGTGTTTGTGAGGTGGGCAGAATTATCACAACTCTGGGTTTATTCATGAGTTAACATCAGATAGAATATCCCAAGCTCTCTGATTGTTCAATTATATCAACACATCTGAAAATACTTTCACAGGCTGCATCCACTTGCCAGTACAGATTACAACATAACCACTTTGTCTGAATCGGCCAAAATTCCACAAGGTACACTAATATCATTTGGAAGAAATGGTCAGACATTAGAAATGAATTACAGAGAGTAAATTCAAAATGAAAATGAATTACAGAGCGCAAATTTAGAATGAATGACGATAAGACCGAAGCCCTTCTCATTGAGTGTTGTCCTCTTCATTTGCATAGAAAACTTTCACACATGTTGATATGTGACAAGATTGATTGTCTAAAATTCAAGTCCTGAAGTGGTGTGGCATGCCAGTTGTAGTTTCTGGTCATCAAATGCCAGCTGCACTGGACAGGACACACTGTCCAAATGGAAGACAACCGCATCCCAAAGAAACTAATTATGAAGAGCTGATGCAAGGACACTGTAATCAGGAAAAAACCCTGAAGTGATAAAAGAATAATCTGAAAGCCAACCTCATCAGCTATGCATCAACACCACCAACTGGGAAGACATTGCCTCAACAGAGTATCTGTCTCCTTCAGTTTGTAGGTCATGTGCACAAACTTTAAAATCTACATAATGCTTTTCTGTGGTCAGACTTTTCAACATCTATTAGATAAGGTTCCAACAGGAAGAGCAGCCTGAGTTTCACATGGTAAATCAATTGTGACATAAGGAATTGAACAAGAATATGAATATGAATATGAAATAAGGTTCCAGTCTCCCATGGGGATGTTGGGAGGGGGACTCTTTCAGTATAAACGGTATCCCTATTTTCTGGAATTTAGTTTTCTTTTCCAGTTTTTTTTTCCTCCAGTGAGGTATAGTGTACTTTTTGAATTGGTTATAGCCCTGATATGGCTCTGCGCAGTTGGCTAGGCTTTGAAAAACAATAATGATAACGATAATGATAAGGTTCCAGATGGTACTATGTGTTTTGTTCTATTCAAAGTTGACTGTTCTAATATGATTCATTCCAGTATCGTAGAAAATCTTTTTTTAGGAATTTCAGTGTATGGTGTTTTGTTCATTGTGTGTTTTGTTAAGTCATCTGATTCTAGTATATGTGATCAGAATTCCAGTGTTTTACCACATGATTTGTATACTGAAAAGAAATATTCCTAGTTTGCAGTTTTGTATATGCCAAACAGTCAATTACAAAACTTTATTTTTCATGAGATAGCTTTTGTGAAAAGCAGTTTTGGAATCTGGCGTGAATGTGGAATTATATATATTGTTGCTGAGATCTTCTGCATAAGGGAGGTGTGTGTGTGTGTGTGTGTGTGTGTGTGTGTGTGTGTGTGTGTGTGTGTGTGTGTGTGTGTGTGTGTGTGTGTGTGTGTGTGTGTGTGTGTGTGTGTGTGTGTGTGTGTGTGTGTGTGTGTGTGTGTGTGTGGTGTGTGTGTGTGTGTGTGTGTGTGTGTGTGTGTGTGTGTGTGTGTGTGTGTTCCCTCTCTTGCTGTTATGTGGGGGGAGGGGGGCTGGCTATAATATGGTTTTATTGGGCTGAATTCAGGATTTTAATGATTTCTGTGATGGTTATGATTATGATGGCAATGTCTTTAAAACAACAGAATCGGCCTCAAGTTTTTTTCATTAATGGATTCTTTGTGGTTTCTTTCATCAACTATAGCAGAATCAGATAACAGTCTACAATCTTATTTGAGTCTTTGTTCAGATGATGATGATGATGACAGTGACAGTTGGATCTGTAAACACATAATGATGATGATAGTGATGATGGTACTAATGTTGTTTGACGTGATGGTGATAGTGATGATTGTGAACTTGATGAATATGTTATGTGTGCAGGTGCTGCGAGAGAAATATGGAGTAAGCTGTTTTTTGGGACTAACAGCCACAGCCACCAAGTCAACAGCAGCTGATGTGGCACATCATCTGAGGATAGTAGATATGGATGCTGCCACAGTGCGGGGATCCTCTGTCCCTCCCAACCTGTGTCTCTCTGTGTCCAGGGATGAAAATAGAGATGAGGTGTGTGTGTGTATGAGAGAGAGATTGTGACACAGGGGAAGGGGAGGGAGATGATAGGAAAAAGTAGTAGATACTGCAGTGTGTGGATGAAACAAACAAAATGGTCAAGCCATTCTTACAGTCTCCCTTTTTCTTTGACCGGAAACACTTAGTTTCTGGAAATAGATATATGAGAAAAGATGTGTGTGTGTGTGTGTGAATTGTGTGTGTGTGTGTGTGTGTGTGTGTGTGTGTGTGTGTGTGTGTGTGTGTGTGTGTGTGTGTGTGTGTGTGTTGTGTGTGTTGTGTGTGTGTGAAGCTTATCTTTGTACATGTGTGTACATATATGCATGGTCGGGGAAGGGGGCATTGCATGCACTTTTTTTGTTTGAATCTGTTCATTTTCTTAAGATGAAATGACTGTGTCAGTATTAGCTGACTATGTTTTGGATCTTTTCTGTCTGTATTGTAAACAGTCTGATGTGCACCAGTCATAAGAAAAAGTAGGAAAAGGTGTGTGTGTGTGTGTGTGTGTGTGTGTGTGTGTGTGTGTGTGTGAGGAGGGTATATACATTCATACATAGACTCTCTTATACCACACAGCATGATGGCAATCACCACCACCACAACAACAGCAGCAACAGCAACAGCAAAAAGAAAACATACACATATACAAGTGCTCACATATACACCAACCAAAACCGTGCAGCAGATGATAAAAGGTAGACAGATATGACAGACTTATATAGACAACAGTCAGCAAACAGACCACACATGCACAGACAGTGTGACAAACTTGCCTGTTCACCAGTTGTCTTTTCCCCTTCTTCACTTTTTCTTTCTGTCCATTTGAGGAAAATCCCAAACACTTTCCATTCCATGCTTTAAGAGTGTGCACAGTGTTGCTTTTGAAATGGCACCAATGTTGGTCTGATTAATGATAGCTCTTGTTTTTCGTTTCATAGTAGATTTTCGGCTACTTCCTCTATTTATTCCTTTTTGGGTAAGACGTTTGATGGTACAATGACTCACATTTTGTTCGTGAAGATACGATTTTAAGTGTCTAAAGACCTCAGCTATCCAAGATAGAAAATTTTTGTTGTAGTGGCATTAGCTGCAAGACTGTTGGCACAGTCAATTTTCCTTAACACCAGCATGTCCAGGGCAGTACATCCATGTGAGTTTTTTTAGGTCAATACTGCTCACTGCTTTGTGCCATTGTGGTGTTCCTACACCATATTGCACTTTTTGAAGTAGATTTGAGTCAGTCAGGATGAAAGCTTGACTTTCTCTCATTTCCTCATCCAGTGAAGTTAACCACTGGAGTGCATGTGTGACTGCCTCAGTTTTCATTGTTAGACTGGAGATTGTGATATCATATGTAGTGTTTTCTTCATGTTTGGTGTTTTCATTCTGTTTGAAAGTGAAGCCCTGTGCGGATTTGTTATTGGTGGCAGAGCCATCCTTATATATGATTGCATCTTCGGGATTGCAACTTAGTTCCTCCATGAGTAGTTGAATTTTTGCATCTGCTTTCCTTTTTAGCCATTCATGACAGTCTCCCTAGATTTTTGGGTATGATTGTTTTGTGTAGATTTTTGAATAGGTTTAGATGTTTTTCGCATTACTTTGTCCTTTTGAGTTCTGTTATTTGACACACATGCCAAATGACTTAATAACCATCATGGTGAAGGATATCTACTTGTGTAGCATGACCATTTGTGTTCTGTAATGATGGTTAAGATTGGCCATATGCTTCCACGACTGTCAAAAACCAAATTGATCAAATCACAAATGGCTGAGGAAATTCTATTTGAAATTTTACCTGCTTAAAAGATGCTCCACAATTTCTATTCCCCAAGGCCACTGTGACATAGGAGACGCATGAAAAGAAACTTGACGTGAGGCTAGAACAATGGTTGATTGTCACAATATTCAGAACAGGATTTAAATATTCTGAAAAGTTCTTGAGGAAGTTCTGTTCACACACATTTCTGAAAAATTGCTGATTTTAGACACTATTAGGTCCCCTTGGCCTTGATCTTGAAGCCATGACTTCCATATTTGCACATTAGCAATTCTCAGCGGTTGATATAAAATAAGTACACCCCCCTTCTTGTTTTAAAAGTAAATGAAATACATTCAAAACCATTGCTCATTTGAAGGACCTCTCTCACTGAAATGAAGCACCAATCCTGTGGTGCCAAGTAGAAGATCTCCCTGTTTACAATACACAGATGACCATTCTAGTGATCTCCATCAGCTAGTTGCGCTGCAACCTCCAAAACGGACTGGATTCTGAACAGACGCACCTCCACTGGTTATGTAATTGCTTGCTTTGTCCCCATATAGATGTTTGCCACAAAATTCAACAAGTGTCTCCTGCTATACATGTTGAGGATGCTGACCTGGAAGCAGAGGCAGCATATGGTCTTTATGGATTGGAGCACCCTACTGAATTACACCTTGGCCTTGATCCTCAGTCTGTGGAAGGTGATCAGGATTGAGAGGCGCAAGAATGGATGGATAATACTAATAGCCCCTCACTGGCCAGCCCAACCTTGGACTACCAGTCTCTGTTTCATGACACCCTCCCCTACCCCTACTCTTGTAAAACTTTTGAGTTTTTGCATCTTCCTGAGGCATCCTAACTCGGAGGTGACTCATGTGAACTCCCAGCTAATGGACCTTCATGCTTGGCTATTCTGCAGCAAGGAACGTCAGTCAGATCTTTCTCATGAACTACAAGTTGACTGTGACTCACTGCAGCAGGGAATGTCGGCACACCAGCTAGAGCTTCTCATGAACTACAAGGGGACCACAACTATTTCGTCCAGTAAACCCAAGAAAAGGCACCTCCTATGAGGCCTTGCCTATTGTTACAGTGGCCATACAGCACCAACAGGTATCTTGGTGCTCCAAGAACTATTGGACCTTATCTGACATCTCATACAGATTCCATGGCCTGTCTCCTCTCCAAACAGACATTTGGGATTGGCACCGCCCACTGTTACCATTCAGCCATATGTACCACAGTTAGGCAACTGGGATCCCCCCCCCTCCCCCCCTCCCCTGAGGTGGAGAAACTTTATTCTCCGAGATATGTCAAGAGGACTGGCCTCCCTGAAGTCTGCAAACCTAATCAGATCCCAGTCTGGAATCTTTTCTTGTCATTGCACCTTACTAGAGCCCTCTTTTGAGTGTTATCCAAAGCTTCCCTCTTGATGCTTAAGCAAAGATGGCCTTACTCATCACTGCCATAGGTACACTGCATGAACTAAGTGGAACTTAAGGAAGCATTGCCTGTCAAGTCGGCTAAGGATTATGGGCGCTGCCCTTTGTGTTGTTTTAAGTTTTGCTGGCTCAAGGGAGTCTTTCATCATCTCGGTCAATCAGAACCACCAGGACATTTTACAGCAACGGCATCCTAATGGATTACTTGGACAATACCCGGGCTAACCAAACAACTGCTGAGCATACAAGTGTTCTAAACCCAAGTGCTTATGTAGTTCAGGCCCAAACTTCATTCCTCAGCAAACTCCTCCCCTGTCCTGGTGGCAGCATATGGACGCTTTGAGAACCTCAATATCAATGTTCCACAGTCTGTTGCCATGCATTTTCTGTGTCTTGTCCATACAATGTGCTTCCCCTGTCTCTTCAACAGTCACATACTCAGTCTTCTTTCAAGTCAAACTTGAAGACATATCTTTTTGTCCAGCAGAAATTTCCCCATCTAGGTGCTCACCCCTTCATCCCACACTCCCATCTGGTCCTCCCCCTCCCTCTTGTGCTCTTATCTTTTTATATCATTTTGAGAGAATGCTCTAGTGAATGATGTGAGTGTGCTTGGATTTTGTTTGTTTGTCCAGAGTTGACGTCTTATAAATGAAACTTATGTAAACAAATCGTTAAGATAAAATTACAAGAAGATGAATAAATGTGTTTAAGATGCTTTGCAGACTATACAAGAGTGTTGTGTTGACATTTAAAAGTGTGGAATACCATGGGTTTGGGAGGAGCACATTTAGTGATAAAGATTGGTTGTAAGCAAATTCTTCTACATAGTGGAAATACATTTAAATGCATTTTAGACTCTAAAGACTAACCATGTGCTTTGTTTGAACTGTTGTCTACTTAATTAAACTTTTGAGTAGTTTTTAATGTGGTGTTAGACCTTATATGGCCTCAATGGTCAGCTGGGCTATAAGCAACATGAACGAATTAATGGTCTACAAGATCTGACAAGTCAGATTGTGCCGTTGAAAGGGCTGAGACAAGGTCAGTCTTGAAAGTAATAGTCTGCAAAGTTCCTGTGTTTTGTGATTTGATTTTTAAATGGCTTTTCCTGGTTTATCACGATGCTGCTAAGTTGTTGGAGATGAGTTTGTCAGTAATTGAAAGGTCAGTGATGTCAGTTCGACAGGAATAAGCCAATCAAGAGGATGGGTAGATAGTTATAAGCTCGTTTAGACAGTAACTGTCAAATGGCAACATATGACTCAGAAATGGAGGCAAAATAGGTGACATTACCATGGACAAAAGTAGTATCACATGCAGTATATGAGTCAAGCAGATGAGGAAGTTCATCCGTAAAAATTCTGTGAGCTTATTTGTTCTGTTAAGTGGTGGGCAGTAGATGGACAAAAACATGTTTCACAGATTTCAAATGATTTAAAATCAAATTTCTTGGTGGATCTTTTGATATAAGATGAGTTATATTCAACAGCAGCTGAAAAAGGTGTATGTGTGTACGTGTGCGCGCTGTATTCTCTTGAATTGTCTTGTGAGAGTTTGTGGATCTGTGTTTTTGGGTATTGTATGGATTTGTGTGTACATATGCATATGCATGCGTATGCGTGTGTGTATGCATGTGTGTATGTATGTGTGTGTATGTGTTGACAGACCAACCTCCAACCAGCCTAACCGCCAACCATCCAGATTGCACCAAAACAAATGACATGAAAACACCAAAGAAAAAGACTTGCAAATGTCAATGAAACCAACCACTAAGGTTAAAAACTAGACGTCCCAGACAGACAGACATTTAAGCACAAATGTATGTGCAACCATTAATATCATGTTAACGCACTTCTTTCCACTGAAAAAGATTAATGACATTTTAATGGCAAAGATCACCTCAGCAGAGAGAAACATTAAACAGGTGTGCGAACAGACATCCCCTACCATTTCCTGCCACATTCCCCAAAAGAAAACATAGTAATAGCATTTTAATAGTGCTGTTGAGTAGTGATTTTCTGTGTTGATATAGCTGTTACGGTATGATTCTCCATTGAAGTGCTGTAGTTCAGATGTGTGTTAGTGGATAACGTGTCTGCCTAGGAAGCGAGAAGCCAGAGACTTGTGGTACGAAACATGATTGAACAGGGGATTTTTTCCCCTCCCCTTTAGACATTGAGTGTTGGTCTGGGTGCTGGCATTTCAGGTTAGAAGCTGAAATGGAGACCCATTTAGAGCATGTAAAAATCCCATGGCAACGAAAATGTCAACCGTGGCAATGAAATGTTAACCATGACAAAATTCCACATGTTATACACTCTGATAGACAAAAATACATTTATGCATGAAAAAGTGGTGCTATACTATGCATTTCCGAAAGAGAGCAATACTCATTTCATGCAGAAATCCATTTTCATTTTCAGTCAATACTCCATAACTCTGTAATTCATTGATAATTTTCTGCAGTACTGTAGTTTAGGGATGGTTCTTCATTGTAGTATTGTAGTTCAGAAATGGTTCTTCATTTTGTACTGTAGTTGAGGGATGTTTCTCCATTGTAGTAGTTGAGGGATGGTTCGCCATTTGTGTTTTGTAGTTGAGGGATGGTTCTCCATTGTGCACTGTAGTTGAGGGATGGTTCTCCATTGTGCACTGTAGTTGAGGGATGGTTCTCGATTGTGCACTGTAGTTCAGGAATGGTTCTCCATTGTGCACTGTAGTTGAGGGATGGTTCTCGATTGTGCACTGTAGTTGAGGGATGATTCTCCATTGTGCACTGTAGTTCAGGAATGGTTCTCCATTGTGTACTGTAGTTCAGGGATGGTTCTCCATTATGCACTGTAGTTTAGGTATGGTTCTCCATTTGTGTACTGTGGTTGAGGGATGATTCTCCTTTGTGCACTGTAGTTGACGGATGGTTCTCCATTGTGTACTGTAGTAGGTACCGGCAGCCAAAAATTAAACTTCTGAAAAGGTTATTAATACTTATATTTCTGAAAAGTACAAGAAAAAATAAGCACAATGCAAAAAAAAGTAAGTCTCTAGCTGTGTTAAGTCCAGAGATAACGCACTTTGAAAACGGCAGT
The DNA here is from genome assembly GCA_030674185.1 of Monoplex corrugatus. Classification (NCBI taxonomy): domain Eukaryota; kingdom Metazoa; phylum Mollusca; class Gastropoda; order Littorinimorpha; family Ranellidae; genus Monoplex; species Monoplex corrugatus. Next base: position 78,072,123 of record JAPXFY010000014.1, read on the forward strand.
TTACGTACATTTTCGCCAATTGTGAAATGTAGCAAGTTTGCAGGAATCTAAATTTTCCAGAAGTCCTCAGACAGAATGTCATTCCTGATTTTAATTCTTAACAACATAAACTACATAAAAAAAGCGAGCACACAAGCAGATCTGTTCATACATTTACACAGCATTGCTGCAAACTTCATAGATATACCATTTTGTCAATGTTAAAAATTGCATGACAAGCCATTTTTGCACCCCCATTACACAAAAATAAGAAGACAGAATTGGCTAGAGTTAACTTTTTCTCAGAAACAGTGTTATTGTATGAAACTTAAAGTTTTGGGGGCAGCGTAAAGTGACAAAGTCATGAGTTATATGGCTCCAAAAATGGCAAAATATCTCATTTGAACGATGGAAAAAGCACGGTTCACGTACCAGACCAAATTAAAACGCACATATTTCGCTTATTTTTTGATGGATTTCCTTGAAAGTTTGCATGTGAATCAAACAGACACAAAGCTACAAGTAAATTATTTTCAAGCTTAGTTATATTCAACATATAAGATATTTTGTATGCATTTGCACCCAAATAATGTGAGGGCCCATGTGTTGGGCCAACTTAAAAGAGACATAACTCACATTATGTCTTGATGGAATCTCCTGAAATTTTGCATGTGAATCAAATAAAAGCTACAGCTTCACTCTTCACAGGGAAATGTTGCTAATATACGAGATTTTAAAATTTTGTACGCATGTACTGATTTAGTCTGAAACAATGTGATCCACAGATGGCTTTGTATCATGATAGCACAGAAAGACATCCTTCTCAATAACATCATGATCCTAAAATGTGTAACAGCAGAAGATACATGCCTGGCAATGCAGTATATGACTTGCAGCCATTTCTATGCTCATTCCTAATGTTTATCAATAAGTTACTTTCATCAGTTATTTCGCAGTAACATGCATCGTCCCATATCCACAGACAGAAATTTTCAATGTCTGGTCTATCTACTGAAAATCTCTCCGCTTCTTATAAAACTGTTTCAATTTTTGTCTTCAGATTTAGCTCTTGAGGTAATGATTAATCAGTGTTATTAATTTTTGAAACAAAAGCCGTGTTCTCGTCCCGTGACTTATCACACTCAGTTCTCAAACTGTAGAAGTAGTTTTAAGTTTATTGGTGAGTGTCTGCTGTTGAAGTTTTGGTGGCAGTGATGGTTAATTTCATCCACAAAAAATCATCATTGCCTTGAAAACAAATAGAAATAAAATCCTAATTTTTCTCAAGTGTTTTCTTTAATATGTGCCAGCTATTACTTTTGAGAGTAAAATATTCTTATATTTTGCCATTAGAAAGGCTCATTGGACTTTGTGGAGCTATGTGTCCATGTTTGCCTCATGCTCTATAGTGTTCTGATAATGTCTGCGTACCTGCGTGCATGCATGCACGCGTGTGTGACTGTGCAAAACCGTTATTTGCTGCTTCTTTGCGATGATAAAAATTGTCGAATCTGATCCGATAGATGACATGCACTCGCCGACCAACTTCCGGTTTGAATTTCTGGCCGAGTACTAGCACAAATATTATGATTTCGATGTATTAAAAACAAAATTCCATCGTATTCATTAAATATTAGCAATACAAACACCTTTGGAAAGCAGTCGCTTCACACAGTTTTACTTCTACTAGTTCCAGATCGCTTAAAAAAAAATCCCTTGGTGATAAAACATCAAACCGCAGATCATACTTTCTGTTCTTTGCTTATGCAGGCTATACCTGCTGCGGGTTTCTCTTAAAATCTTTCTAAATAAAGAGAAACATTAAAAACAATTCACTGAATCAAACTTCTAAGTCAATTTTCATGAAAAATCAGTCGATGTTTACTACGTTTGTCCTTCAGCTTGACGATCACAGATAGAAATTCGTTGACTGGACTTTCAGCGATCGCTTCGAAGGTCGCCATGATTTGAGGTTCCCATAATGCTAAAATGGCAGATCATGGATACTCGGTCTTCGGAGGCTTCTGCACATCCGGTACGGGTCACATCTCATAGTTCCGTAAACGCTTAAATTCAGCAAAAATTAAGCTGTTTGCGCATCCGCGGACGCGATCTAATATATCAAGGAGGTCCTCAGATATTCTTCTTCAAAGTTTGTCAATATTCCGACCTTCAGAAGACTATCAAACTAATAATTTTATAAAATAAATAAATATACGGGAATGAAGGACAGGTTTCGACCTGTCAACTGTACTAATTTGCATGAAGGTAGTCCTGTGTGACCCGTATAATTTAAGTTGCCGTGAACCGGTCACCCAAGCACTGCCGTGAGCCAGTCGCCATTACGTGACACGCGTTGAAACTTCGTTGGTCGGCGTGGTTTTTTTTTGCGCAGATTTTCGTATGGGTGCATTTATAACAAAAACAAACAGCACAGATCGATAGAGGAAAGACCAATCTTTATCTTCATGATAACAACTTTGTCATTCATGTTCATCTGCAAGAATATTTGACTGATAAACATGTGCGATTTTTCCACTGACTGACTCACACAATTCCCGCATTGCTAAAGAGAGGCTGCCGGTACCTAACTGTAGTATAGGTATGGTTCTCATTGTGTATGGTAGTTGAGGGATGGTTCTCCATTGTAGTATTGTAGTTTAGGTATGGTTCTCCATTGTGTACTGTAGTTAGGATGGTTCTCCATTGTGTACTGTAGTTAGGATGGTTCTCCATTGTGTACTGTAGTTAGGGATGGTTCTCCATTGTGTACTGTAGTTAGGGATGGTTCTCCATTGTGTACTGTAGTTAGGGATGGTTCTCCATTGTGTACTGTAGTTAGGGATGGTTCTCCATTGTGTACTGTAGTTAGGGATGGTTCTCCATTGTGTACTGTAGTTAGGGATGGTTCTCCATGTTGTACTGTAGTTTAGGATGGTTCTCCATTGTGTACTGTAGTTAGGGATGGTTCTCCATTGTGTACTGTAGTTTAGGGATGGTTCTCCATTGTGTATTGTAGTTTAGGGATGGTTCTCCATTGTGATTGTAGTTGAGGGATGGTTCTCCATTGTGTATGTAGTTGAGGGATGGTTCTCCATTGTGTACTGTAGTTTAGGGATGGTTCTCCATTGTGTATTGTAGTTTAGGGATGGTTCTCCATTGTGTGCTGTAGTTGAGGGATGGTTCCCCATTGTGTGCTGTAGTTGAGGGATGGTTCTCCATTGTGTACTGTAGTTGAGGGATGGTTCTCCATTGTGTATTGTAGTTAGGATGGTTCTCCATTGTAGTTTAGGATGGTTCTTCATTGTGTGCTGTAGCTGTAGGATGGTTTCCATTGTGTACTGTAGTTGAGGGATGGTTCTCCATTGTGTATTGTAGTTAGATGGTTCTTCATTGGTACTGTAGTTTAGGGATGGTTCTTCATTGGTACTGTAGTTAGGGATGGTTCTTCATTGTGTACTGTAGTTGAAGGATGGTTCCCATTGTGTACTGTAGTTGAGGGATGGTTCTCTATTGTAGTATGTAGTTTAGGTTGGTTCTCCATTGTGCACTGTAGTTGAAGGATGGTTCTCCAGTGTAGTATGTAGTTTAGGTATGGTTCTTCATTGGGTACTGTAGTTAGGTATGGTTCTTTGTGGTACTGTAGTTTAGGTATGGTTCTTGTTGGGTACTGTAGTTAGGTATGTTCTTGTTGGTACTGTAGTTTAGGTATGGTTTCTTTGTAGGTACTGTAGTTTCAGGTATGGTTCTCCATTGTGTACTGTTGTTGAGGGATGGTTCTCTATTGTAGTATTGTAGTTTAGGTATGGTTCTCATTTTGTACTGTATTTAAGGATGGTTCTCCATTGTATATGTAGTTTAGGTATGGTTCTTCGTTGGGGTACTGTAGTTTAGGTATGGTTCTTTGTTGGGTACTGTAGTTTAGGTATGGTTCTCCATTGTGTACTGTTGTTGAGGGATGGTTCTCCATTGTGCACTGTAGTTGAGGGATGGTTCTTCACACGGTGCACAAATCCAAGATACTTTAGTTGGCTCTGCCCTGCTGGCTATTAATAGTGCGCATCTTTCCCCTTCCCTTCCACTCCCCACACCCTTTTTACCTGTCCCGCTGCTTGAGCACAAAGACATGCTACAGAGATTAGACTTTGATCGACCCTGCCTGGCTAAAAATAGTACTCGCAGGCGATGCTGGCTCGCAACGAAAGGGTGTCAGATTGGGTGGGAAAATGCAGCTGTGGTCAGTGTGTACTGTAGTTGAAGGATGGTTCTCCATTGTAGTATTGTAGTTTAGGTATGGTTCTTCATTGGGTACTGTAGTTTAGGGATGGTTCTTCATTGTGTACTGTAGTTGAAGGATGGTTCTCCATTGTGTAGTGTATTTGAGAGGAAGGATTCTCCATTGTGTACTGTAGTTGAAGGATGGTTCTCCATTGTGAACTGTAGTTGAAGGATGGTTCGTCATTGTGTACTGTAGTTGAGGGATGGTTCGTCATTGTGTACTGTAGTTGAGGGATGGTTCTCCATTGTGTACTGTAGTTGAGGGATGAGGGATGGTTCATCATTGTGTACTGTAGTTGAGGGATGGTTCGTCATTGTGTACTGTAGTTCAGGGATGGTTCTCCATTGTGTACTGTAGTTAGGGATGGTTCGTCATTGTGTACTGTAGTTTAGGGATGGTTCTCCATTGTGTACTGTAGTTTAGGTATGGTTCTCTATTGTGTACTGTAGTTTAGGTATGGTTTTCTATTGTGTCTTTAGTTAAGGGATGGTTCTCCATTGCGTACTGTAGTTTAGGTATGGTTCTCTATTGTGTCTTTAGTTAAGGGATGGTTCTCCATTGTGTACTGTAGTTTAGGGATGGTTCTCCATCGTGTCTGTGGTTTAGGTATGGTTTTCCATTGTGTACTGTAGTTTAGGTATGGTTCTCTATTGTGTCTGTAGTTAAGGGATGGCTCTCCATTGTGTACTGTAGTTTAGGTATGGTTCTCTATTGTGTCTGTAGTTAAGGGATGGTTTTCCATTGTGTACTGTAGTTTAGGGATGGTTCTCCATTGTAGTATTGTAGTTTAGGTATGGTTTTCCATTGTGTGTATAGTTTAGGTATGGTTCTCCACTGTGTTCTGTAGTTTAGGTATGGTTCTCCACTGTGTTCTGTAGTTTAGGTATGGTTCTCCACTGTGTTCTATAGTTTAGGTATGGTTCTCCACTGTGTTCTGTAGTTTAGGTATGGTTCTCCACTGTGTTCTATAGTTTAGGTATGGTTCTCCACTGTGTTCTATAGTTTAGGGATGGTTCTTCATTGTGTCTGTAGTTTAGGTATGGTTCTCCACTGTGTTCTGTAGTTTAGGTATGGTTCTCCACTGTGTTCTATAGTTTAGGGATGGTTCTTCATTGTGTCTGTAGTTTAGGTATGGTTCTCCATTGTGTCTTGTAGTTTAGGTATGGTTCTCCATTTGTGTACTGTAGTTTAGGGATGGATTTCCGTTGTAGTATTGTAGTGTAGGGATGGTTCTCCATTGTGTACTATAGTTTAGGGATGGTTCGCCATTGTAATACTGTAAATGAGGGCTGGTTTAGTGTCTTGCACTTTACCACATCCAACTGTTGCAGTATGGCACACAGTTCTATTTCGCACCTCCCTACTTATGTCATCCCAGTCCGAATAGGTGAACGGATGTGATAAGACCAGTGACCACCGCTTCTCTGGTGTTCATTCCCCTTCACCCTCCTATCCCTCTCCTTCTTGCTCTGAAGAATATTATTCCTTTGATGATTCGGATGGTTGGAAATCAAAATGTTGGTGATGCCATGAACTCTCTTCTAGGTCCTGTCCTTGTCAGAAGAATCCCTCAGTGATGAGTTTCCTTCAAGACTCCCTTCTGAAGTAGGTAATGACCAATTACGCCTTCAGGGACGAATCAGTATACTCTTTTGGTTCCTTTGTGGAACCTGACAGAAGAGATATTAGCATTGCCTCAGGCAACCATCTCGGCTACAGACACTGATGATAGGGCCTCCACCTCCCACAGGCACTCCTCTGTTTTACTGGAGTCCAGGATATCATCCTTTTCCATCTCTTGGGCCATGCCCTCTAGCCAGTACCTCAAAACTAAATGGAACAAAGGAGATGTCTAGTCCCATGATTTTTTTGTACGTGTGCTGAAATTGATCGAAGGGAATTAATTTTGTTCTAGGGACCTTCAAATTGTTTTGTAGCAGTTTTTCCCTTTGATCACATTGCACAAAGCACCTTATTTTGTTTTTATCCATAACCAATATTCTCAGTGGAGCAGAAAATTTGAGTTAGTGAATTACAGCCTGCCAGGAATTTTTTCCGGCACATGTAGGCCTATACCTTTTTTGATAACTCATAATAACAAAATTGTCAAAAATATTTATTAAATTAATTAAAACATTAATTTCTTGTATTTGTTAGGAGTGTTTGTTCCTGTCTGTGCTGTGTGTGGTTGATTTTTTGTATTTGTTTTACATTTTGGTCAAAAGTGTGTGACTTGAAAGAAACATTGCACCCCTTTGACTACAACTTCATTGAGTTAAGCCCCCTGAATTGTTTTCTCTGAACTGATTCCTCTTTCCTTGGTTTGCTCCTTCCTTGGAACAGGTTTCCATACCAAACTGGCTGACTTGGAAAAACAAGTCCACCTCAGCTCTCTTGGTGGTTTACACTGGCATCAGTGTGCGGGCTCCTAGCGACCAGCTTCTCAAAGCATGGCAGTCCCATGTCCCAGAGAGTCACAGAACCTTCCAGATGATCTGAATATCCTGGGCAGAGAAGTCTGCAAAGATCTTGTTGATTCCACTGATGTGGCAGTCCAGCTGAGCCGCAAATCTCACCCTCATTAGATGGGAGGCCATTCTTGCTGGATCACACTGCTCTGAAGAGGATTGCCAAGCCCTATGGCCTGTCCCACCTCTGTTTCCTTCTTTGGCCTTTCACACAGTTGCTCATAATTGAATGGGCTGCTGCTAGAAGAGAGTCAGGGACTTGTCCTGGTGGAGACCTCCTAAGCAACGCATCAGGCATGGTTTCAAACGATGCCCAGAAGACACAGACAGCCTTCCCCTCACACCCCATTTTTGAAGCGCTTAATGAACATGCCGAAGCTCAATGTGCAGTTGGCCCCCTTTACATGACTGCTTTTGAGTGCTTTCCCACCACCTGAGGGCCAGACCGTTATGAGGGCTAGGTCTCCTGACGTGGAGACTCTTGGGACTGAGCAACTGGTCGGTGGAACTCATAGTAATGGGATACAAATTCCCCTAGAAAGATGTTAAAACCCCTCAGACCTCTTCCTTCAGCATCATACCTGACTTCACAGGAGCAGACGTCTACCCTGGGCATGAAAGTCATCATCATCATCAGGTGCCTTGCCGCATGGTGTTGGTGATCATGGACTTCCATCTGTCTCTTATCTCTTGTTGCCCCACACATCTCCTCCACCCTCCTCGTCTTCAGCCACTCAACAAGTCCGTCTAGCATTTTCTCCCTGGGTCTACCTGGTGCTCTCTTTCCCTCCAGCTTTCCCGTTGTGACCAGGTGCTCCAAATCCCCCTTCCTCATTAAAATGGCCTATAAATGTTGCTTGTCTTTTCCTAATCTTCCTTATGAGTGATCTACTTGTGTCTGCCTCCATCAAGACTGTCTCATTTGTCTTCTTTGCTGTCTATGGAACTCTCAACATTCTTCTTAGAAAGCACATTTCGGCTGCCTCAGTCTTATTCTTGCTTATTATGCTTGCTGACTGTCCACGCCTCACATCCGTACAACAGTATTGGTTCTATATAACATTCAAGGACTCTCTTCCTGATGTTAACTGATAGGCATTTATTGGTAAAAATGCTTGTCATCTTCTTGAATGCGGTTTTGGCTTGGCCGATTCTGCCAGCTATTTCCGATGTGCATCAGCCGTCTGATGAAATGACCGTTCCCAGGTATTTGAACTTATTAACCTGTGTCAAGGTTGTGCCATTTGCTGTTATTTTGCATGAGAGGATTTCATAGTTTTTACTGTTCACCATGACTTCAGTCTTCCTGCTGTTTAGTTCCAATCCTTTACCTTTGCTTTCTATTTCTAGTATACTCGCAAGGTTTTGTAGGTCCCTTTCATTTTCTGCAATTAGCACGGTGTCATCTGCGTATTGAATGTTGTTTATCATTTTTCCTCCGACCTTTAATCCAGGGTCTTCTTCTAGGTTTCTCATGATGTTTTCGCTGTAAAGTGAAAACAGATTTGGTGACAAAACACAACCCTGTCTGACTCCTCTTTTGATGTTTTGGAAAGAGCTTATATTGTTTTCTATTCTCATTGCAACTGTTTGTTCCCAGTACATATTTCTGATTATTCGTAGATCTTTTCCATCAACATTGAATCTCTCCAGTTGGTTGATCAATTCTTCATGTCATACCTGATCGAAAGCCTTGGTATAGTCAACAAAGCGTAAATACAAATTCTTATTCATCTCAATTGACCTCTCTGTGATAGTTCTTAGGATGTATATGGCATTAATAGTTCCTTTCCCTTCCACAAATCCACACTGTTCTTCTGCTATTTCTCCTTTGATTCTATTCCTTGTCCTCATCATGATTATTCTTAACAGGATTTTTGTTACATGACTCATCAAACCGATTGTGTGATGGAGTTCGCATTCTATAGCCTCTGTCTTCTTTGGAAGTGGGCATGAAAGTAGCGGATTTAATCCACAAATAGGCCAAGGAGGTGCTTCCCTCACCCACCCCAGTCTGTCTTTGTTTTCTCTGACCATTTCTTAGCAGTCCCCAAATCCTGATGTGTGGGGGAGGGGATTTGTGCCCAGTCCTAGTCTTGTCCCCACTAAATACATTCTTGGAAAACATTTGTTTCGAAATGGAGACACAAAACAAACCATATCCGTGAGTCAGTTCGAGTGGACAACTGGGCAACCTCCATGGACCTCAAGGACATCTACTTCCACATCTTCATCCACCCTTTCTGCAGGAAATTCCTGCATTAACATTCAGAAGGACAAAGGCTTGCAATTCAGGGCCCTTCCCTTTGGACTCTGCCTAGCACCCCATGTCTTAATGAGGGCGATTAAAGAACTGATGTCACTGGTCCAGGCAGAGTCCATCCACCTAGCCTGTTATCTGGGTGACTGACTCATATTTGCACCTACATACCCAGAGAGTTCAGGAACTCCTGGAGTTTCAAACCGAACCCCCACAGGTGCAAATTCCCACCATCTTATTTTTCAGTATTTGAATATGGTAGAATTATTGATGCTGAAAGAGGAATTTTTTTTTATGTAAATTTCCATTTAATTAATATACTTACCATATCCAACTCTTAGGCCCATGCAGCCATCCCATCTTCTGAATCTCTTTGTGGTCTTGCCACAAAGCTGCAGAAAAGAGGAAGAGAGAGTACGTGTACGTATGACCTGGGCATCCAGGGTAGGGCTTATGTGGCGTCACCTGGAGATATCTATGCACTGGATTCTCAGTGATCTGTTTGATCCCGGCCAAAAACTGAGTAATCGTTTGCCATATTGCATAAACTGGATATGGTAGTGTACTAACTAAACAGAAAGTTATGTTTAAGAATATTCCTCTTTTACACTGAAGTACTGTAGGTGAGGGATTGTTCTCCATTGTAATACTGTTGTTGAGGGGTTATTCTGCATTGTAGTACTGCCGTTGAGGGATTGTTGTGCATTGTGGTGCTGCTATTTAGGGATTGTTGTGCCTTGTAGTACTGCTGTTGAGGGATTGTTGTGCATTGCAGTGCTGCTGTTGAGGGATTGTTGTGCACTGTAGTACTGCTGTTGAGGGATTGTTGTGCATTGTAGTACTGCTGTTGAGGGATTATTGTGCATTGCAGTACTGCTGTTGAGGGATAATTCTGCACTGTAGTATAGGTGCAATGAAGCTAAGGAAGCTTGGCTGAACACAGAATGCAAAGTGATAGAAAACCAACACAAAATGGATCCTCAGAGTATGTACAGACGAATTGAAGAAATTGTCCACAGGAAAAATACATGCACATCAACTGGTTGCTTAAAATCGAAAGATGGCACGCTTATCATGGAAAAAGACAAAATACTGGACAGATGGGGAGAGTACATTAAAGACCTTTTTGAGGATGACAGAAATGAAGAACACATAAAAAAGAACTTTGAAGGACCACCCATAATGAAAGATGAAGTTAGAGCAGCACTGAAAAAGATGAAACCAGGAAAAGCCCCAGGACCAGACAACGTTACTACAGAGATGATTGAAGCCCTGAAGGAATTTGGCATAGAAAAAATAACAGTCCTAAATGAAATTTTCAACACTGGAAAAATCCCCAAAGATATGTCAAAATCAATTTTCATTGCACTTCCAAAGAACACGAGGGCTATAGAATGCGAACTCCATCACACAATCAGTTTGAGTCATGTAACAAAAATCCTATTAAGAATAATCATGATGAGGACAAGGAATAGAATCAAAAGAGAAATAGCAGAAGAACAGTGTGGATTTGTGGAATGGAAAGGAACTATTAATGCCATATACATCCTAAGAACTATCATAGAGAGGTCAATTGAGATGAATAAGGATTTGTATTTATGCATTGTTGACTATACCAAGGCTTTCGATCGGGTACGACATGAAGAATTGATCAACCAACTGGAGAGATTCAATGTTGATGGAAAAGATCTACGAATAATCAGAAATATGTACTGGAAACAAACAGCTGCAATGAGAATAGAAAACAATATAAGCTCTTTCCAAAACATCAGAAGAGGAGTCAGACAGGGTTGTGTTTTGTCACCAGATCTGTTTTCACTATACAGTGAAAGCATCATGAGAAACCTAGAAGAAGACCCTGGATTAAAGGTTGGAGGGAAAATGATAAACAACATTTGATATGCAGACGACACTGTGCTAATTGCAGAAAGTGAAAGGGACCTACAAAACCTTGTGAATATACTCGAAATAGAAAGCAGAGGTAAAGGGTTGGAACTAAACAGCAGGAAGACTGAAGTCATGGTGATCAGTAAAAACCATGAAATCCCCTCATGCAAAATAACAGCAAATGGCACAACCTTGACACAGGTTAATAAGTTCAAATACCTGGGAACGGTCATTTCATCAGATGGCAGATGCACATCGGAAATAGCTGGCAGAATCGGCCAAGCTAAAACCGCATTCAAGAAGGTGACAAGCATTTTTACCAACAAATGCCTATCAGTTAACATCAGGAAGAGAGTCCTTGAATGTTATATAGAACCAGTACTGTTGTACGGATGTGAGGCGTGGACAGTCAGCAAGCAAAGCCAGAGCAAGATTGAGGCAGCCGAGATGTGGTTTCTAAGAAGAATGTTGAGAGTTCCATAGACAGCAAAGAAGACAAACGAGACAGTCTTGATGGAGGCAGACACAAGTAGATCATTCATAAGAAAGATTAGGAAAAGACAGGCTACATTTATAGGCCTGTCCACCATCATCAACTCCCACTCTATAAAACACCACTTCTATGCTGATGACACCCAACTTCAAGACAGTGACTCACCTGACAATATACAGCGCCTCTTGACTCACACCACTGAGTGTTACTCGGACATTAAGAACTGGATGACATACAATAAACTTCAGCTTAACGACGACAAGACAGAAGCTATCCTCATTGGCACCCGTCAGAAACTTTCTCAGCTGCCTCCTCTTTCTCTCCCATTATGTAACACATCAGTCCCAATTTCTGATTCAGCTAAAAATCTTGGTGTCTGCATTGACTCTACCCTCTCATGAACAACTTTGTTTCTCAAACTGCCAGATCTTGCTACTATCACCTCCATCGTATAAGCCTGATTAGGAAGTATCTCTCTATCAAAACAATTGCAAAACTCGTTCTCTCCTTCATAATGTCTCGCATTGACTATTGCAATTCACTCCTGTCTGGTCTTCCTGCCTCCACCATTCACATCCTACAGCACATTCAAAACAATGCTGCACGCCTTGTACTCAAAAAGAGAAAAGCTGACCACATATCTCCTCTCCTGGCACAACTTCACTGGCTCCCGGTATCAAAGCGCAAATAGTACAAACTAGACACCATGTGCTACAAAAGCCTCAATAACGCAGCCCCCGATTACCTGTCAAGCCTACTTGAGATCTATGTTCCCTCACGTACCCTCCGCTCTGCCTCCGATCCTCTGACTTTTCGCTTTCCACGCACTAAGCTCAATACCTATGGTCCACGAGCCTTCTCTGTTTCTGGTCCGCTCTCCTGGAACAAACTTCCTCTCTCAGTCCGTCAGCAACCTACTTTTGTCTCCTTCAAGTCCGCTCTCAAAACTCACCTTTTCTCCTCTGCATAAAATCCTGACCTCACTCAATCCCCTCTGCAGCCTGTCTCCACTCGGAGGGGAATCACATTGTAATATATAATTGTATATAATATGCTCTCTATAATTTTCCATTGCTTTTATTCTTTCTCCCCATTTATAGCCGTGTGTGTGGTGTGTGGTGTGCGTGCGTGCATGCGTGCGTGCGTGCGTGCGTGTCTGTTTCAGCGCTTAGATTTGATTTTATCAAGATTTTGCGCTATATAAATATTGTAATTATTATTATTATTTTATGAGGAAGGGGGATTTGGAGCACCTGGTCATAGCGGGAAAGCTGGAGGGAAAGAGAGTACCAGGTAGACCCAGGGAGAAAATGCTAGATGGACTTGCGGAATGGCTGAAGACGAGGAGGGTGGAGGAGGTGCGTGGGGCAACAAGAGATAGAGACAGATGGAAGTCCATGACTGCCAACGCCATGCGGCAAGGCACATGATGATGATGATGATGATGATGAGTATTGCTGTTGAGGGATAGTTCTGCATTGTAGTATTGCTGCTGAGGGATATTTCTGCATTGTAGTATTGCTGTTGAGGGATAATTCTGCATTGAAGTATTGCTGTTGAGGGATAGTTCTGCATTGCAGTATTGCTGTTGAGGGATAGTTCTGCACTGATTTATTGCTGTCGAGGGATATTTCTGCATTGTAGTATTGCTGTTGAGGGATAATTCTGCATTGCAGTATTGCTGTTGAGGGATAGTTCTGCACTGATTTATTGCTGTGAGGGATAGTTCTGCATTGCAGTATTGTTGTTGAGGGATGATTCTTGTAGTACTGAAGCTGAGGTATGATTCTCTGTAGTAGTAAAGTAGGCTTTCAAAAAAACTTTTTTTTGCATTTTTTGTTTTTAAAAGTGATTTTACTGGGTATTGCCTTTTCTTTTCCTTTTTAGTATGTCACTTATGTTCCATTTTATTTGCAACATCTTCCAAATCATTGTGTTGACATGGTTTTCATGCTGCTCGTCTTGGCTCTCTACATGGTTCTTGTAGTACTGTAGTTTGCAGATGGTCCAACATGTATTAAAGTAGTTGAAGGGCAGTTCATCCTAGTTGACAAGTGACACAGAAGGAAGCTTGAAATGTATATCAATGTTTTTCACGACTCTATCTTTACATGGCCCCCAGTTGTAGGCAATTTTGTTGCCCATCTTTACATGGCATCACACCCTGTGTCAATATTTTTTGTTTTGCTGCTCCATCTGTAAGTGGCATTGCCTCCACATGTCAACATTATTTTTGCTGCCCTATCTGTAAGTGACATAACACCAGATGTCAACATTTTTTTGTTTTGCTGCTCCATCTGTAAGTGGCATTGCTGCCACCTGTCAGCATTATTTTGTTTTGCTGCTCCATGGAGCCAAGATGTGGTTTCTGAGAAGTGTTGAGAGTTCCATGGACAGCAGGGAAAACAAATGAGATGGTTTTGATGGAGGCAGACACAAGAAGATCATTCGTAAGGAAGATTGGGAAAGGACAGGCAACATTTGTAGGCCATTTTATGAGGAAAGGGGAATTGGAGCACCTGGTCACGATGGGAAAGCTGGAGGGAAAGAGCACCAGGTAGACCCAGGGAGAAGATGTTGGACGGACTTGCAGAGTGGCTGAAGACAAAGAGGGTGGAAGAGATGCTTGAGGCAACAAGAGATAGAGACAGATGGAAGTCCATGATCGCCAACGCCATGTGGCAAGGCACCTGATAATGATGATGATGATGATGATGATGATCTGTAAGTGGCATTGCTGCCACATATCAGCATTATTTTGTTTTGCTGCTCTATCTGTAAGTGACATTGCCTGAATATGTCGATACATTTTGTCTTGCTGCTCCATCTGTAAGTGACATTGCCTCAATATGTCAATACTTTTTGTCTTGCTGCTCCATCTGTAAGTGACATTGCCTCAATATGTCAATACTGTTTGTCTTGCTGTTCCATCTGTAAGTGACATTGCCTCAATATGTCAATACTTTTTGTCTTGCTGTTCCATCTGTAAGTGACATTACCCCAATATGTCAATACTGTTTGTCTTGCATTACCCCAATATGTCAATACTGTTTCTCTTGCTGTTCCATCTGTAAGTGACATTGCCTCAATATGTTAATACTTTTTGTCTTGCTGCTCCATCTGTAAGTGACATTACCCCAATATGTCAATACTTTTTGTCTTGCTGCTCCATCTGTAAGTGACATTACCCCAATATATCAATACTTTTTGTCTTGCTGTTCCATCTGTAAGTGACATTGCCTCAATATGTCAATTAGTTTTTGTCTTGCTGTTCCATCTGTAAGTGACATTACCCCAATATGTCAATTAGTTTTTGTCTTGCTGCTCCATCTGTAAGTGACATTACCCCAATATGTCAATACTTTTTGTCTTGCTGCTCCATCTGTAAGTGACATTGCCTCAATATGTCAATACATTTTGTCTTGCTGTTCCATCTGTAAGTGACATTACCCCAATATGTCAATACTGTTTGTCTTGTTGCTCCATCTGTAAGTGACATTGCCTGAATATGTCAATACTTTTTGTCTTGCTGCTCCATCTGTAAGTGACATTACCCCAATATGTCAATTACTTTTTGTCTTGCTGCTCCATCTGTAAGTGACATTTCCCCAATATGTCAATACTTTTTGTCTTGCTGCTCCATCTGTAAGTGACATTACCCCAATATGTCAATACTGTTTGCCTTGCTGCTCCATCTGTAAGTGACATTGCCCCAATATGTCAATACTTTTTGTCTTGCTGCTCCATCTGTAAGTGGCATTACCCCAATATGTCAATACTGTTTGCCTTGCTGCTCCATCTGTAAGTGACATTACCCCAATATGTCAATACTTTTTGTCTTGCTGCTCCATCTGTAAGTGGCATTACCCCAATATGTCAATTACTTTTTGTCTTGCTGCTCCATCTGTAAGTGACATTACCCCAATATGTCAATACTTTTTGTCTTGCTGTTCCATCTGTAAGTGACATTGCCCCAGTATGTCAATACTTTTTGTCTTGCTGCTCCATCTGTAAGTGACATTACCCCAATATGTCAATACTTTTTGTCTTGCTGCTCCATCTGTAAGTGGCATTACCCCAATATGTCAATTAGTTTTTGTCTTGCTGCTCCATCTGTAAGTGACATTACCCCAATATGTCAATACTTTTTGTCTTGCTGCTCCATCTGTAAGTGACATTTCCCCAATATGTCAATACTTTTTGTCTTGCTGTTCCATCTGTAAGTGACATTGCCCCAGTATGTCAATACTTTTTGTCTTGCTGCTCCATCTGTAAGTGACATTGCCCCAATATGTCAATACTTTTTCTCTTGCTGTTCCATCTGTAAGTGACATTGCCTGAATTGTCAATTTCTTTTTGTCTTGCTGCTCCATCTGTAAGTGACATTACCCCAATATGTCAATACTTTTTGTCTTGCTGCTCCATCTGTAAGTGACATTGCCCCAATATGTCAATACTTTTTGTCTTGCTGCTCCATCTGTAAGTGGCATTGCTCTCACATGTCAGTATTTTTTGTTTTGCTGCTCCATCTGTAAGTGACATTACCCCAGTGTCAATACTTTTTGTCTTGCTGCTCCATCTGTAAGTGGCAGTGCTGCCACATGTCAGTATTTTTTGTTTTGCAGCTCCGTCTGAAACGAAGAACACATTATAAGAAATAACGTTGAAGGACCACCCATAATGAAAGATGAAGTTAGAGCAGCACTGAAAAAGATGAAACCAGGAAATGCCCCAGGACCAGACAACATTACTACAGAGATAATTGAAGCTCTTGTGGAATTTGGTATTGAAAAAATAACAGTCCTCCTAAATGAAATTTACGACACTAGAAAAATCCCCAAAGATATTCAAAATCAATTTTCATTGCACTTCCAAAGAAGACAGGGGCTGTGGAATGCAAACTCCATCGCACAATCAGTTTGATGAGTCATGTAACAAAAATCCTATTAAGAATAATCATGATGAGGATGAGGAATAGAATCAAACGACAATTAGCAGAAGAACAGCGTGGATTTGTGGAGGGGAAAGGAACTATTCATGCCATATACATCCTAAGAACTATCATAGGAAGGTCAATTGAGATGAATAAGGATTTATCAAGGCTTTCGATTGGGTAAGACATGAAGAATTGATCAACCAACTAGAAAGACTCAATATTGATGGAAAAGATCTACGAATAATCAGAAATATGTATTGGGAACAAACAGCTGCAATGAGAATAGAAAACAATGTAAGCTGTTTCCAAAATATCAGAAGAGGAGTCAGACAGAGTTGTATTTTGTCACCAGATCTGTTTTCACTTTACAGCGAAAACATCATGAGAAACCTAAAAGAAGACCCTGGATTAAAGTTTGGAGGAAAGATGATAACACGCAAACGACATCGTGCTAATTGCAGAAAGTGAAAGGGACCTACAAAACCTTGTGAATATACTAGAAATAGAAAGCAGAGGTAAGGGCTTGGAACTAAACAGCAGGAAGACTGAAGTCATGGTGATCAGTAAAAAACATAAAATCCCTCATGCAAAATAACAGCAAACGGCACAACGTTGAGACAGGTTGATAAGTTTAAATACCTGGGAACGATCATTTCACCAGAGGGCAGATGCACATCAGAAATAGCCAACAGAATCGGCCAAGCCAAAACCACATTCAAGAAGATGACAAGCATTCTTACCAACAAATGCCTATCAGTTAACAACAGGAAGAGAGTTCTTGAATGTTATATAGAACCGATAATTTTATGCGTTGTGAGGCGTGGACAGTCAACAAGCAAAGCCAGAACAAGATTGAGGCAGCCGAGATGTGGTTTCTAAGAAGAATGTTGAGAGTTCCATAGACAGCAAAGAAAACAAACAAGACAGTCTTGATGGACGCAGACATAAGAAGATCATTCATAAGGAAGATTAGGAAAAGACAGGCAACATTTATAGGCCATTTCATGTGGAAAGGGGAATTGGACACCTGGTCATAACAGGAAAGCTGGAGGGAAAGAGAGCACCAGGTAGAACCAGGGAGAAGATGTTGGACGGACTTGCAGAGTGGCTGAAGACAAAGAGGGTGGAAGAGGTGCTTGCGGCAACAAGGGATAGAAACAGATGGAAGGCCATGATCGCCAACGCCATGTGATGATGAGCACCATCTGTGAGTTGTGGCTCCATCTGTAAGTGGCATTGCTGTCATACATCATTTTCTGTTTTGCGGCTCAATCTTTAAGTTGCTGCTCCATCTATAAGTGGCACTGCTCTCACATTTCAACATTTTTTTGCTTTGCCGCTCCATCTGTAAGTGGCATTTCCCTCATATATCAGCATTTTTTGTGACCCTGTCTGTAAATGGCATAGCCCCCCACATGTCATTTTGAATGGGCTTGACTTGTATGTCACAGTGATCTGTACTTTGAGAATGATGCAGCAGGAGATTGTTATAATTTTCTTGGATTGATTCGGATCACATTTTGGTCGGTCTGTCAGTGTTACTTTATATTATTAAATATTTAAGGATTCAGACTCTACAAAAAGCATGTCAAGGAGCTCTAAAACAAGCATTCTTTATTTAGTCATTTTTATGTAATCAGCGCTTTTTCTATTTCCAGGCGCTGGTGCATTTGCTTAAAGGTAAACGATTTTCATCATGTTCATCAATCATCGTCTACTGCACCCGTCGTCAGCAAGTGGAGAGAGCAGCTACCTTGGTACGAACCTGTCTTCCACAAGCAGGTGAGAGCAAGTGATTGGTCTCAGATAACATTGATTGTCAACTTCCATTAAGCAGGAAGGAAAACG